>CM076849.1:48121984-48721984 GCA_039519185.1 Astragalus membranaceus
TTCATTTTCGTTTCTGACAGCAAAGGTTTTCATTTTCAGGTAATTTTTTTGTTTGATTTCATTGATTTCATTGTTGATTTCAGCAAAGGTAATTTTTTTGTTTGATTTCATTTTCAGCCATTATCGAAAGTAGGAAGGAATGATGTGAAATTATAAAAACTAAAAAGAAACATCCATTATCGTTACTGCTTGTTGATTTCAGACTTCTTTAATTTTTTTTGTTTGTTGATTTCATTGACTGTACATTGTTCGTTGTAAACTTTTCGATGCCCATGCTGGTAAATGATCTTCACCTTTGGACTTGGTAATCAAGACTTGTTTAAATGATAGTTCTGCTTACTTTGGATTGTTTGCTTTTGTTCTAAGCTGGGAATTGGCTTCAGCATTGAAAGAATTCAAACCAAAGTTGTTAATTTCATCGTGTCATTGAAGTTTCATCTTTCAAGAGGATTGTTTCCTCTTTGAGTATCATGAATGTGATGTTTTACTTTGGAGTTTGTTCACCTTTAGGCAGCAACAATGGTGATCAAGGAATCTGTTGAACCTCTACTGGAAGAGTACAGACCTCCTAGAATTACCTCATTGAAGTTCAGCAAGCTGTCACTTGGAAATGTGGCTCCAAAAATTGAAGGTATTATTATCAAAGAGTAGTATTTCCTCTGCACATTCTGTTCTATGATACTGTTGCTTAGCTTATTTTTGGGGAATAATCATTTTTCTTTTCAAAAACAAAAAGTTTGCTTAAACCTCACTTGCCTTCGTAGCACACTCTAAAATCCAATGCACCATACCATGCTAGATCATTGTTCGAGCCAACAAACAAGTTTTATTGAAATTGTAGTTCGTTGTGTTGTGTTGGTGTGTGACTTTGGTTGACTTGCAAACACTCAGCACCTGTTTGCATGCTACATATTAAGGGATGGTTGACATAAAAAGC
Source organism: Astragalus membranaceus (assembly GCA_039519185.1). Taxonomy (NCBI): domain Eukaryota; kingdom Viridiplantae; phylum Streptophyta; class Magnoliopsida; order Fabales; family Fabaceae; genus Astragalus; species Astragalus membranaceus. The sequence goes on from CM076849.1 coordinate 48,122,922, forward strand.
TGAGATGGTGGAAACCATCTTGTAGTCCATTCAAAGGGAGGAGACCAGGATGTTTGTCAACTAGTTATTTTATATCCATGATATATCTTGTTCTATTATACCCTTTCAAATTCAACGAAAAAGTACTCCGTCCGTCCCATAATCTTTGATGTTTTAGCCTTTTAATTTTGTCCCAAAATTTTCGATGTTTTAAAAATCCAATGCTAAATTAATTATTTTCTTCCAATCATACCCTCCTTAGCTTTTATCAGGCACCAATACCCAAGCCAATTGTTTACTACTCATCAATGAAGATATCCACTATTATCCAAATATTGATTGATTATTGTGGTTCTAACAGATTATCAAATGGGGGTATTTCAGTCTACATATATACTAATTAATGATTTCTTATTCCATGTGTCAATAGCTAAAACATCAAATATTATGAGACAGGGGGAGTAATTATTATGGTCCAAAACATCAACTTACATATGCATAATTTCCCATCCATACAGGCATTCGTGTACAGAGTCTAACCAAAGGTCAAATCATAATGGACATCGATTTCCGTTGGGGTGGTGATCCCAGTATTATTTTGGCTGTTGAAGCTGCACTCGTTGCATCAATCCCTATTCAGGTTTACTTAGCAGAGTACTTTTTTGTTTAATATCATGACATTCTTCTCACAGTTTATCAAAATTTTAGTTTATTATTTTTCTTTCTTACTACAGCTGAAGGATCTAAAGGTTTTCTCCATTATCCGTGTTATTTTCCAACTTGCTGAAGAGATCCCTTGCATTTCTGCTGTTGTTGTTGCTCTACTTGCTGAGGTAATCCTCTGCTACTTGTATTGTATCTTAAGGCCTGAAATTAAATTACATATGAAAGGATATGGCGGCTTCTGCATTTTTTTAATGGAGTTAACCGAAAATCACAAAAAAGGTCAATGTTGTTAACGTTTTTAGACTTAAAGGACCTAAGTGGGAAAAAACATAAAGGACCAATCTAGTACAATAAAATAACTTAAAGAACCTCGAGAGTAATTTTGCCTAATTTTTTGTAGTTAAATCATCTATTCTTCTCATGGCCAAAATTGATATTCAAATTTAATATTTGAGAACTTTTATCAGCCTTTCCAACTACGCAATTCAATCTTAAACTGATATTAATTTTTCACTCTTAGAATAACTGACTTTACCATTAAAATTGAATCAGCCAAAGCCGAGGATTGATTATACTCTGAAAGCTGTTGGTGGAAGTTTGACAGCTCTTCCCGGAATTTCAGATATGATTGATGTGAGTTCTGTCTTTTTTGTATAACTCTTTCCCCTGTACTGTTTAACTAACATTTGTTAATTTTACCTATCATTTTGTAGGATACTGTTAACTCAATTGTTACTGATATGCTCCAATGGAAATGATTGGAAAGTCAGATCCTTATGTGGTTTTGTATATTCGACCTTTATTTAAGGTTAAGACCAAGGTTATTGACAACAACTTGAATCCTGTTTGGGATCAAACATTTGAGTTGATTGCTGAAGACAAGGAGACACAATCTCTCATTCTCGAGGTTTTATGCGGCTCTCTTCTGCCTTCTTGCTAGTCATTGTGGCTATTTTGTAAACTATCATCTAACAGTTTTACTTTCATTTTATTCTCTATAGAAAACAACTTGATTTATTTTTCTCATGTATTTACAATACTTACCACATGCTGCAACAAACATCATGTAGTCCTGGAAACGACCTTCCAATCCATCAGCAAGATCTTGAACTAACTCTTCAGATTATTAGTAATAATAAAAGTGATCCTCACATTTGGATTCAGGAACTCATTTGTTTGTTGTAGGTTATCTGATAATTTTTATAACTTTTTTCTAAAGCTTCTGTTGTAGGCACTATTTGTTAGATCTGGCTGTTGAGATTTTTTTTTTTAAAAAAAAGTTAGTTTTAACATCGGTTCCCATCAGGACCTGATGCGAAAAGTACTTTTCGCATCAGGTGGTTCTGAAAATCCGATGCCAAAAAGGTGTTAAAATCTAATTAAAATGGACTTTTGGCATCGGGTGGTAATACAACTGATGCGAAAAATACTTTTCGCATCAGGTCTGTACCTGATGCAAAAGGTGCGTACTTTTAACATCGCCTGAATCTATAACGGACACGGAACCGATGCGAAAAGTCATTTTTAACCGATGCGAAAAGCCTAAATTGTAGTAGTGGGGGTGCTAGAAATGAGATTCTATTCAAAGGTGTATCCGTCAACACAACTGCAATGTTTAAACGGTTAGTAAATCTATCCTGGGGCTGGTTTGTTGGGATGGCAGGTAGAAATGCCGATGTCTCATTCGAGGAGTGGAATATTAATCCAATTATGTGTCTTAACTCGGTGTAATGCTAATATCACGGTAATTGTTGAATGTTGCTTTATGAATTTTCTTGCGGCGTGTGTTTCGCATTGGTCTGGCTAAGGTGTGGGTGTGATCATGACGATCATGATGCATGTTATTTGAAGGATTTATGTTATCGAAATAATGGTACTGATAAAGAGGGAGGATGCATCGGATTGGTCTTACACTATTTACACATTGCTGCAGTTTTATGGGGAACTTGGTTGCTATCTTATGTGTTGCTGTCATGTGGGGGTTGCTGTCTTAGTAGTAATGTAATTTCTCTGTAATTGCCATGTAATTGTTCAGTATGCTACTCTTTTTGGGGTAATCTTTTCCCTCCTTAGGTCTTTTTCCCATTGGGGTATGCTACTATTTTTGGGGTACTCTTTTTCCTCCTTAGGTCTTTTTTCCATTGGGTTTTGGCCCCTGGAGGTTTTAACAAGGCCCCATTGTAAATGTCCGGGTTGGAGTACCCCTTGTACTCCCATTAATAAAATTTTGCTTACCAAAAAAGAAGAGTCATGCTATATCACCCAAAAAATGCCTCCCAAAAACTTCCCGAAAATAAATCTAACCATGAGCATTATGTCATAGTGATAGCAGTGCAGAGAGAATTGCTTGAAAAATAGCGGCTACACTGCTTCCGCAGAAATCTAACCATCAGGATTATGTCATCTTTATAATATAAATCTTAGGAGTCTCCTACTCCCTTTTGGCACCAAAACTCCCACCCCCTGTACCCCATCTTTTTTTTATATTTTTATTTTTAAGGGTATATTAAATTTTAGAAAATTAATTTCGTTATTAACTATGTAAAGTGTGATGCTAGCCAGTGTGTTTTGAGGTAGTTTAGAGTCTAAAAAAAATTAGTTGTTCAAATACGCAAAGTTTGTTCCTCAATAACTGGTTTGTTGAAAGAAAATAGTAATTTTGTAATAAAATACGTAAAGTGCAATGCAAAACAGTGTGTTTTGGGGTACTTAAGCACTCGAAAATTTTTTTAACTCTTCAAATACGCAAAAGTTTGTTCCTCAGTAACCTGTTTGGTGAACAAAACAATTTCATAACAAAATATGTAAAGTGCAATGCTATGTAGTGTGTTTTTGGATGCTTTAGTGTTCGCAATAGTGTTTTTTGGATGCTTTAGTGTTTGCAAAAAAATCTAACTATTGAAATATGCAAAATTTAATAACCGGTTTGGTGAAAAAATATAATTTCGTGACAATATACATAAAGTGTGATGCTAAGCAGCGTCTTTTGAGATACTTTAGTGTTCGAAAAAAATTAACTGTTCAAATACTCAAAGTTCATTCCTCAATATCGAAAATTTTAGCTATTCGAATACACAAAGTTTGTTCCTTAGTGATCAGTTTGGTGAAAAAAAATAAATTCAAAACAAAATATACAACCTACGATGCTAAGTAGTGTGTTTTTTATGCTTTACAGCTTTAGTGTTCGCAAAAAAAAATCAACTATTCAAGTATGCAAAGTTTGTGTCTCAATAATCGGTTTGGTGAAAAAAAAAATATAATTTCGTGACAAAATACGTAAAGTGTGATCCTAACAAGGTTTTTTGGGGTACTTTAGTGTTCGAAAAATATTTGAACCATCAAATACTCAGAGTTCATTCCTCAATATAACTGATTTGGTGAAAAATAATAATTTTGTGAAGAATATGTACACACTCTTTTTTAGTTTTTAAGTTCACAATCGCTTTTACTACACATTTTTTTAATTCATACTTACCTTCAATTTAAATAATGTTTTCTCATGTTGCAATTTATGAAACAAATTTGAACTAACAACAATTATATATTAACTAGAGTTTTTACCCCGTGCAGCGCATGGGTCAAGGTGCTAATGATAATAATAGTGCAGAGAAAATCTAAGACATAGTTGAGAAAAATGCTATACAAAGCTTTCGTGCCTCTCAAGTACTTGTTGTGTCAAGTAGGAGAGAGAGTGACACATACAATAAAATAATAAATGCAATAAATGCTATTATTTTTTTATAGGCTAAATAGCACTTTTGGTCCTTTATCTTTGTTCTATGTTTCATTTTGTTCCTTTATCATTTTTTTGTTCCGTTTTGGTCCCTCATCTTCCATTTAAGGTTTCATTTTGGTCCCTCAATGGTGTTTTCTGCCCAATAAGTTAACAGATGTCTCGTTGGCAGTTAACTGCTAACGTGGCGTCTTAAATGTCATGGCTGATGTGTATTTCATTAAATGATGTGGCATTTCTTTTTTTTTTTAAATCAAAAATATAAAACTATTTCCTTTTGCATTTTTATTTAATTTCGTGTTTGATTTTGCATCAATTTCATTGAAATCTCTTGGTTGCATTCACTTACTGTAGTAATTTCGAGCATTTTGCAATTGGTTTGTTACAATTTGGTTGAGGTTTGAGTATTTTAGTCTCTCACAAAATCAAAACCCGTTTTTCGGCCAAAAATGCGTTTTCAGAAAATTTGTGCTACTTTTTTGTGCAAATCGATGGTGGATTCGTGATCCTTGTGAAATTTCGTTCAAGTTAGGCACAAATTTTGTTTGATTTGGTGATGTTTTGAGCATTTTACATTGTTGACTTGAAACTAGGGGTGACAGTTTCTACCCATATGTGGGGATCCCCACAAGGATTGCCCCATTCGGGGACCCGTGGACGGGGAGTTTTTCCCCGTGGGGACGGGGGATAAAATCCCCCCGCAGTCAAAGCGGGATTGGGGACGGGTCTCATACCCCCGACCCTCGGAGACCCTGCCCCGAATATATTACATAAATATTTTTATTATGGATATATATTATATTATAAGTATTCTTTTTTTAGTCTTTTTATACGTGTTTTTAATTTGAAATATTAAATGAGTTTAATTTAGATACACATACCGTGTATAGGCTTTTACAACCACCACCAATCACAATTCATGGAGTGGTTGGTTACTAATTGACTAACTGGTGGTTATCAATTGACCAATTTCTTTTTAATGATGTATCAACCAATAATTGGTAGATAGTGTAAAATATGTATACACCTATTGTGTATATAAATTAAATCCATATTAAATTGTTCTAACTTTTATACTTTCTAAATATTAAAATATAAAAGTAAGACTAACTTTTATATTTTTTATATTAAAATGTTAAAGTTTTGTTTTTTAGTCTTACTTTTTATACATTTTTCCAATTTTATTATATTTCAATTTATATTTTTTCTAGCTTTTAATAAATTTCAAGGTCCCCGCAGGGACCGTGGGGATGGGGATGGAGGAGGAAAACTCCCTGAAGTGAGGGATCGAGGATTGAGATGGGGGACAACTTGGGAGTCTTACTATCCAAGTTGAAACTTTTGAATATTCATCTTCGACCTTGGTTTTCCAGAATCACTTTTTTTATAAGCGCTTTTTTGGTCCTAAAACTTGCATAATCAGATTCCTTACAAAATGTTGAGTGACATGGACACCAATTTTTTGTAATTTGGTTCAGTATAACACGAGATAAATTTGTTAAAGGAAATCAATGTGTTTCTTGGTGTTGTTTCAATTTGGTCCCCTGTGTTTTTTTTTTAGTTTCAATTCGGTCCCCTATGTTTTCTTTTAGTTTCTATTTAGTCCCTGTCAATCACTAGCAGCAAGAACACCTGAAATTGAAGAACAAAAGCAATAACACAATGATTTCTGGTACCAAGTTTATCTCGTGTTATACTGAACCAAATTACAAAAAATTGGTGTCTATTTCGCTAAAAAAATTTATAAGGAATCTAGTTATGCAAGTTTTAGGACCAAAAAACACTTATAGGAAAAAATGATTCTGGAAAACCAAGGCTAAAGATGAAGATTCAAAAGCTTCAAGTCAACAATGATAAAATGCTCGAAATAACACCAAATCAAACAAAATTTGTGCCCAAACTAAACGAAAATTCACAAGGATCACGAATCCACCATCAATTTGCACAAAAAAGTAGCACAACTTATCTGAAAACGCGTTTTTGGCTGAAAAATGGGTTTTTGATTTTGTGAGAGACTAAAATGCTCAAATCTCAACCAAATTGCACCAAACCAATTGCAAAATGCTCGAAATTATTGCAATAAGTGAATGCAACCTAGAGATTTCAATGAAATTGATGCAAAATCAAACAAGAAATTGAAATCAAAATGCAAAAGGAAATAGTTTTATGTTTTTGATTTAAAAAATTGAAATGCCACATCATTTAATGAAAAACAGATCAGCCATGACACTTAAGACGCCACATCAGCAGTTAACTGCCAGCGTGACGTCTGTTAACTTATTGGAAGAAAAACACCATTGAGGGACCAAAATGAAACGGAAATAGAAGATGAGGGACCAAAACGTGACAAAAAAAGATAAATGATCAAAATGAAACTTAAAGCAAAGATAAATGACCAAAAATGCTATTTAGCCTTTTTATATGTGTCACTCTCTCTCCTACTAGACACAACAAGGGATTAGGATCCACTGCAATTTAAAACAACTGCAGACCCTGAATTCCAAGTGTGTTGAGTGTTTTTTGGGCAATAAACAAAAAAAAAGAAGGAACTTTTTTTACATTTAAAACAGCAAACTAGGTGTGATTTGTCTAAATGCAGGAACCTGCAGTTGTGGAGCAACTGCAGGAAATCGTGGTCCCACAACAAGTATACTTGAGAGGATCCTAACTCCTACTTTATGACACCTCATAATAAAGGACAAGTTAAAGTTATAATATTCATGATCAGGCCCCACTTTTTATATCAATAGTGTGTAAAAGACAGAAAGTAGTAATCGTAAATTTCAAATCAAAATAAAAATAAACACCAATTCAGGAGGTATTCGATACGACATTATTCAAGTGATTCAGCATTTCAATATATATAGAAAAAGGAAACTAAATATTTTAAAGTTAACACATCTATACTATTAACAATTATGTAAAATAATCTCATTTATTTCTTAGCCACGTGTCATCTCAATATCAATTTCGCATTAATTATTTTTTAACCTTCCAAAGCATATTTCTTTTGTACTAGACAAGTAACCAACACTATTAGTCCCGCGACTTAATCTACTATGGGACAAGAGGGTTGACTCGGTGCTTCCGGGTGCAACTCACGTAGTGGACAAACTCGGTGTTGACCAGTGCAAAATTTGATTCTAAGCACGAATAGAAATTAGTCTTTCGTTGAAAACGTTAGGATATTCCGTAGGTAGCCAGCAATGGTCCGAACAATAAAAGACATTGTGAGCGTTACGAATATTAAATTTCACAAAGGCATCACATACACAAATCCTATGCTATAAAATCTCAATACGGGAACCAATGAAGCCACTCACTTTCCTTTCATTTGGTTTGTTTTTGCATTCATACTAATACTTCACATCCTTTGGTTTTGCTCTTTCATTCAATCATCCATGACAAAAAAAAAACGATTTCTATCTATTTGTCAAGTGGTAAATATATTTTTGAGAGTGAAAGTTCTTGAACTAATTTGTTACTTCTGCAGAGATAAAATTGCTAGAAAATGTAATGTCTACAAATCTTAGAACATTCTATGTGATTGTCCATTTTTTTGTTGTAACTTTTTTTTTTGCATATCCTTAGCTGATATATGAAATTCATCTCAAAATCTTCATATGAATGCTTCTTAAGTTTTTTGTTTTTGCATATCAGAAACAGAAGAAATGGATTTGATAGTTGAGAGAGGCACTATAGATATTAATGAGGGAGAAAAATCGCCACTGACTTAGTTGGAAGGGTGCTGCCCAACGATAAATTCTCAAGGAGAAAAAGTGTAAGCCTTAGCAATGCAAAACTTGCACCGAGAGTATGCTATTTGTCCGTGAGAGATTGAGATAGAAATAATCTATGGTGGAAGAAATATATGTACACCATCAACTGAGAGATTGGGATATAAATAATCAATGTTATTGAATTATGTTTTCATTTGTTTTTTTTTCTTAGCTATAGTTTTCTGGTGTTGCATTTAGATAGAGATTAATTTGTTGCTTTTATCTATAAAAAAAATCTTGAGAACTAAAATGAGGATGTGGCAAAAAAAACCACTGTAGCCCAAAAAAAATTATTTACCAAAATAACACCCTTTTTAGATTATTTACCAAATTAGAACACATTGCAAAACATGACCAGAAGTCGCCCCCAGGGCCAACGACTTCTAGACTGTATTTAGCAATTTTTTTTTGCTTTTCCAGTTCAGAAGTCCCCCCCCAGGGTGACTTCTGAACTGTGTTTTTTTATTTTTATTTTTCTTCTATATTAATTTAAATAAATCTAATTTAATTTAATATTGTTAGTTCTAAATTAATTATTAAATTTGTGGTGAAAAAAAATTGAACACATTAATGTATTTAAAAGTGTCGGTAAGATCTTGTGCGTTCAAAAGTGTCGGCAACATCAAGACCATTGAAAAAAAACACCAAAAAAACTGTTTGTTTTGTAGTGTAAAAAATTAGTTTTTGACTGTTTATTAGTGTCGGCAAGATCTTGACCGTTTATTAGTTTCGGCAAGATCTAGACCGTTTATTAGTGTCGGCAAGATCTTGACCGTTGAAACTGCACGCTGCACTATGTACTATTCACTTTGCACTGTGCACTATGAACTATGCACGGTGCAATCTGGGCCATTCAGAGACAGGACGTGTAAGTGTGGGGAATTTCAGGCACTGCAGTACTATCCTTGTTCCCATGTGATCGCAGCATGTTCAAAAGTTAATTACAATCACATGGAATTCGTGCAGCCAGAGTACAGAATGCAGTATGTTTTCAATACATATTTTGAGGAGTTCCCACCATTTCCATCTGAGTTGTCATGGCCTGATTTCAATGGCCCAGAACTGCAACATGATCCATCTACAGTCTACCCGTATTCGTACAGAGATGGATCAAAGAAAAAGGGGTAGCCGCACCAAGAGATGCGGTATTTTTAGAAATGAGGATCACAACAAAAATAATTGTCCAAACCGCAATCTAGACTAGTCAAAACCCTTCATTATTCCAATTTCTATCTGATTTTTGTAATGTGCTACTAATTAAATAAATACAGTTAGTTCCATATTCCTATTTAGCGCATAATTTTTTTTCACCACAAAGTTTATAATTAATTTAGAATTAAAAATATTAATTTCCTAAATTAATTAAATTAATTAATATAACTTTATTTAAATTAATATAAAGAAAATAAAAAAAGAAAAAAACACAGTTCAGAAGTCTCTCCCACAGGGGGCGACTTCTGAACAGCAAAAGTAAAAAAAATTAAATTTTCATGTTTAGAAGTCATTGCCATGGGGGGAGATTTCTACACTAAAAAAATGTGTTCTAGTTTGGTAAATAATCTAAAAAGGGTGTTATTTTGGTAAATAATTTTTTTGGGCTACAGTGGTTTTTTTGCCTAAGGATGTTGGCAATTGGCATCTATTCACCTATAAAAAAATGTGTTTTTACTATGTAGCTCATCGATGGCATCAATATTATTTCTTAATAGTAATTTTAATGCATGGAAACTATACGAGTGCTTACAAATTCAAGGACCAGTCTATTATTACAAATTTTGAGTTTAACAATCTGTTTAGAAGTTTCTAAATAGTTTAAGGATCTGCATAGTATATTTAAACTTAAATTATATGTAATCAATCTTCATGATATATGGTCATTTGCACCAGAAAATATAATGAAGCATATTTGAATTCAATATTTATGATATATTTAATATAATCTGTGTGACTTTCTCCTTTATTATATATGTTATAAGAAGTGTATAATAAAAACTTATAAATAGAGATATAAATTAATTAAATCATAATTAATTTAAATGACATAATATTACTATTTAACTTACTATTGAGGAATATTTTACCAGAATTTTATCTTAATATAATTTTAAGCATAGAATTTATTTTATTGTTATGCACCATTTGTAGCACTACACACGATAGATCTGCATATTATCGAGTTTTTTCTCATTCGTATTCCTTATTAGGATTATTTATGTATATACTCTTTATTGTAGGTTATATAATATTACTATTTAGGTGGATTTTAGGGTGGGTGATCAACTAGATCCGTTATCAGTGTACCAATAAATTAGTGGTAGGATATAGTATAAAATATTATGAATGATTGAGATTTTGTATTGATTGATACCATCTCAACCACTCATATTATCTTGTATTATATCTTACAGTCAATTTAACTGGTACACCGGTGAGTGACTTCGATGATCCCTCACTTTATAAGACACCTTCTATTTAACATTTTTTTTACAATCACCTACTCTTTAATTTGTTATGTATCTTTATGAAATATCGTATATTAATATAATTTAAACATTTTTTTGACCAAAATATAATTTAAACAAAGATTTTATATTTCTTTTGAGTCAAAAAATATAAAATTTAGGCTGAATTGCACTTTTGGTCATTTATCTTTGGCTTTGGTTTCATTTTGGTCCTTTATCTTTTTTTTTCCTCGTTTTGGTCCCTCATCTTTTTTTGTCATTTTTGTCATTTTTTGGTATTTTCCGTCCATCAACTTAACAGACGCCACGCTGGCAGTAAACTACTGACGTGGCTTCCTAATTATCCAATCTGACGTGTCATTCATTAAAGGCTCGGAACCTAAGGATTTTTGAGGAAAAAAAGCCAAACCCTATTGAAGTCCTGATTTGCATTAAAGGGTATGTTCGTGACTACTGTGAGGCAAACATGAAGAAGGTCAAAGTGATTACTAATGGTATAGAGAAGGTCAAAGTGAGGTGGCGTCCACCTCGAGAAAACAAAGTAAACAAAGTTAAATTCAACTGCGACGTTCAATTTAACTTGAGCACGAGTCGAGGTTTCACAGGAATAGTTTGTAAAGATCAAAAGGGAAAGCTTCTTACCGGCGCTGCCTCTCCCATCTTTGCTACGTCGTCTTTGGTTGCGGAAGCTCTTGCTTGGAGGGAAGCTATTTCATTTGCAGCCAATTTGAACTTCCAACAGGTGTTGTTTGAATCTGATTGCTTGGAGCTCATCGAAGCTTGTAGGGGAAACACAATTAGAAAAGAAATCGAGCCATTAATCAAGGACATATGCAATTTAAGACAAAAATTTACCTTGATGGGTCTCTTGTGGGCGAATCGTAGTGGGAATGCAGTTGCTGATCTAGTCGCCCACCTTCTTGCCTCTTCATCGCTTCCAAGTAATTGGTTGTCTTCTCCTCCAGTAGCTCTTTCTGTTGAAATTGAGATGGACTATCCTCCTTCATGATCGTGCGGTGGCATTTACTGCTCTTGTTTTGTGATGATTTTCCTCTTTGCCGTTTAGGGTTAGGTTTTCGCCATATCTATGATAGTGGTTGGGTGATTTTGCCTTTTGGGTGTAAGTTGTTGAATTTCATTAGTGTAGTGGTTCCCGGATTATCTAATTGTACCGGGTCGTTTTTAGCTTTTGGGCCGGGTTGTGGTCCTAAGCTAGTATGGTGAATTGTAACCAGGTTTGGGCCTTTACCCAGTGTTTTAATGAATGCAAGTCGAACCAGTTGTCCAAAAAAAAATTCATTAAAGAGGAAAAACAAGAAACTAGTAAATTAGTAATAGAGAAAACAGAACGAGACAAAAATTTTGAAGAAAAAATAGGTTGTAATAATTTGCACTTAGTATAGCTTATGTATTTGGGTGTATTTAATATTGAGGAAGTAATATTGAAGTGGTTTTTATCCTAGTGAAAAGTTAAGAAAAACTCTACAACTATTATGAATAACTTAAGAACAAAGTAGTCAGGGCCGGCCATGGGCCTGTGCAAGCTGTGCTATTGCACAGGGCCCCGGCCCAGTCACTACAAGAATAACTGCTGTTTTCTGCCATTTTTTTTGACGAACTTTTATTCGTCGCAATTTCTGACGGATTTCCGACGAAAAAGTCGTCGCAAATGTTCAGGAAAAAAGGCGCTTAAATTCCCGCTTACGTTTCCGACGAAAACGTGTTTCGTCGCAAATTTCCGACGAACACTTCCGTCGGAAAGACACTAAATATCCGTCGGAAACCTTAAGACACCAATTAAAAATAACCAAAACCCTCGATGTTCTCTCACTCTCCTCTCTCAGCGCCTCTCACCCTCTTTCTCAGCGCCTCTCATCCCTCGATGCTCTCTCATCTTCTCCCTCTCTCAGCGCCTCTCACCCTCGATGCTCTCTCATCTTCTCCCTCTCTCAGCGCCCCTCCTCCTCTCCTTTCTCAGCCTATCGATTTCATCTCCCTTCTCATAGCCTCTCGAACTCAAATCTCATCTTCATAGACCTCTGGTTTTCTTGATCTCATCTCTCGCGCGACTCTCCTCTCTAATCAGCGGCCTCGCTCTCTCTCTCTCTCTCTCAAACACCGCCCATCAACTCCGCCATCCCTCCACAGTCGCGTCCACCTCACTTCCTTCCTTGCTTGAAGCACCACCACCACCACCACCAGTGACCAGTGAGTCTCATCTCTCAGTCGCTTTCCTCTCTTCCTCTTCTTAAAAGGTAAGTGTATTTTCTTCTTCACTACTTCTGTTTTACAGAAATACCTCCATGTTTTTGTTGATCCGAAACCCTAACCCCCAATTTTGCAGCATTCAACCCTAACCCCCTCCATTTTTGAAATGAAACCCTAACCCTCTCATTTTTGGTTGGAATCATTATATGTTAGGGTTTGATTTAGGTTTGAATAGTTGTTTTTGTGAATTCTGGAATATAGGGTTCTCTGTTTTATGCGTATAATAACTTGACCTTATTTTAGGGTTTTTCAATTGTTATTTCTCATTGTTATTTCACATACTTTGATGGTTGTTGTGCTGCTCTATTTTTTTTTTACAGATATTGGAATTTATTTTGGGAAGCCCTTAGTTATTAGAAGATTCTCTTTTTATTTTTTGTTTTTGAATTTTGAAAAATAGAGAACTGCATGTAAATTATGTATGTGACATAATTGTCAAGTAGCTCATAAATTTGTTGATGAAGTTTAATTTAATTACATATTTGTCAAACTTGTAGCAGACAGGGATAAGGACATCACTATAAAATGAGTCGAACAATATATTTACTGAATCACAGACAGGGATAAGGATATCACAGACTTAATAAAAAAGTGATTCAATTAATAGTACTGTTTAAATTAGTGTTTGCAAAGCTAAAAATTTAATAACATGACATACCTGCTGCCTACGAACTTGTTGTATATTTCACAATGATATTATTGCAGTCTTCAAGCCATGAATAATCACCAATTTCCAAGCCATATCAAGTGCTAAATCTCTTTGGTTTCATCATCTAGAAAAAATATGAAGATATAATATCAATTCAGTGTAGGAAATATGTCTATATATATATATATATATATATATATTGTATATGGTGAATGGCTCATACACATGCGCCCTGGCTTTCAACAATTAGTCCCACCAATACCATTCGTCAATGAATATAGGTGGGTACTTGTCTTATATATGTGTTTTTTTCTTTGCAGCAATTGATAGATATTTTGATTATGAGAGAGTTGAAAATAAATGTAAAATGGAGAGGAAGGCTAGCTAGCTATGGTGCACTACAAGAATAACTGCTGTTTCCGGCCAGCAATCTTAAAAGACCAAGAGTTTCACATACTTTGATGGTTGTTGTGCTGCTCTATTTTTTTTACAGATATTGGAATTTATTTTGGGAAACCCTTAGTTATTAGAAGATTCTCTTTTTATTTTTTGTTTTTGAATTTTGATCATCTGGGTTTCAAATTTTGGTAGCATCAGGACCTGCAAAGCATCAGGACCTGCAAAGCTGGGACAGAGACACGGAGAGCAGGAATTTTTAACTGAGGTAATAGGTAATAACTATGGTATGTTGCCTTAAGTTTCTATCAATGTGTCTGCATCTGCATGTCAATATAAATTTCTTTGAAGTATGCTTATGTAGTAAATGCACAAACACCTTTACTGTTCAAATAGGATATTCTGCAGTGTCAATATCAGTAATGAATTAGGAAATAATGTGATTTATACTCTCTCATACTTTGCTTTCTGGTTAGCAGGTCATATTACTTGGAAGATTACATCACAAAAATCTTGTGGGTTTGGTGGGATATGTTGCAGAAAGAGGACATCATATGCTCCTTTACAGTTACATGATCAACGGCAGTCTAGCTTCTCGTTTGTATGGTTAGAAAGAGAGCAACTCTTGTCATTACCACTTTTGCCTACTGAATATTGATCAAAAGTTAGCTATAGGAAAAACTATTTTCATATTTTTTTATCAATAAATTTTCATATTTTAAATAAGACCTGTGAAGAATTTTTACTTGAACTCTTGTGATCCCTTTTGCTTACCTTGTGTTTATAATTTAGGCTATTTGGTATGTGCCTTTTGTCTTTTCTAATTGTTCAAATTTGGTGTTTTTTTATGTTTTCTTAGTTTTTGCAAATGTTAAGGATTTGATTTGGTTTTATGATTTGTGATGCTTTTGTCTGGGGACAAATGTATTTGTTGTTGGTATAAGTTAAGTGCTTTGCTTCATTCTTACACTACAAGAATAAGTTCTTCATTCTTACCAAAGTTGCATGCATTCTGTGAATCAAAAGGAATTCACCTATCTGTAAGTAAAACTTGTTGCATCCAATTATTTTCCATTCAACTTTAACATTGTATACCACTGGTGATTGCTTTCTAAAATGGTTTCCCCCTTAACTCTGAAGCTGGCACTTTTTCCAGGTTCATCAATACCTTCAGCAGTGGTATTGTGGGTAATGAGAGAATCACCACTTGCAGAAGTTGTGCCTGTATCATAAGTTTCTCTATCATTCTCAAGTTTGTCCTGCATTTTGATTTTCTGAGAAGCTTGTTTAACTTCATACCCGCAGCCGTCAATTTCAACACCATTCACTACAAAAAGCAGACATGTATAAGGGAAAACATATGTCACATAGTGAAGGCTCCGGCTAACGTTAAATGGAAGATTAGGGAGCGTGCCACTGAAGTTGCTTTCAATGCTGTGAACTCACTTGAAGGTGCTGGTGTGTTCGCAGTTGAATTGTTCTTGACTGAAGATGAACAGGTTGTG
The DNA here is from genome assembly GCA_039519185.1 of Astragalus membranaceus. NCBI lineage: Eukaryota > Viridiplantae > Streptophyta > Magnoliopsida > Fabales > Fabaceae > Astragalus > Astragalus membranaceus. Next base: position 48,138,359 of record CM076849.1, read on the forward strand.
AACTTATTTCTTTATCAACTTTGGACTTGCCTCAATGTTTTATTCTTCTAAATACATTGGTTTCTTTTTTACTATTAAGGTTTCTGCTGCTGCAAATGCATCATTTTATTTGCTAATCCCATGAGTGATTGTGCTTCTGTTTCTGGACAGATTTTATTAAATGAAGTCGCACATAGACCTCACAATAGCGGGCATCACACAATTGAGTCTTGTTACACCTCGCAATATGAGCAACACTTTCGGGCTGTTGTAGGTCTTCCTCTTGGTGATCCCTCAATGAAAACTCCAGCAGCTATCATGTGCAATTTATTAAGCGAAGAAGAGGTATTATTAGCATTTAATTTTTATCCATTTTCCTTTCGGCTTACCTTCTCTGTTGTTAATTTAAGAGGTTTGGTTTTCTCCTATTCTTGTTGAAATGATGCAATTCTATTTACTTTGGGAGTTGCGATTAATTATGTTTCATCGTCATGATAATCACCACTAGGTGCACCTGTTGGAGGGGGTGGTGCAAATACTAGCTAACCAGTTGTTCTCATTAATATATGCTAAAAATAAAAATGTAAAAAAATGAAAGTAGCTTAGTTAATTGTTATGTTCATGTGAAATAAGACAGTAGGAGATTTAATGCTTGTTAGAATGTGAAATGGAAGATTAGGGAGTTGACACTTTGAAAGCTATCTAGTGCTTCCTTTAGTTCATTTACTTGTTTTAAGCAGATCATTCTATTCAGCTACCATTGTCTCCGACTCTAGTTCATCAAGGCTTCTTTATGATTTTAGGGGGAGCTTGGTTTTAAATTGGCTCATCAATTGATCAAAAGGGCATTGACAATCCCCGATGCTACTGTTCATTGGTATGAAGCCAGGTAAACTTCTAGTTAAGCAGCAAGTTTAGGTTGCTCATCAAGTGAATTCTTTGCGCTTATTTTGTGTCTTCGATTGTTCACTAATGGTTTGAAGTTATGGATTGTGACATTGGCTTACATGTGGCTCTAAGAGTTTAAAATGTGAAGTCGAAAAACTAGTCTTTGATGGTTGTGTGCTGAAAATTGATATTGAAAGTGTGTTATTTCTCTGGTTGTTATTGTGTTCGTGCATGATTGGAAAACGGGTTGAACACAATTTAGTTGTAAAACAAAACATTCTGCAGAAAAATTGTATGACAGAGGTTCAGTGTTTTGCATATAAAAGTTCTTGTAGAACTCCCTTTTTAATGATTGTTGTTTTTATGGAAACTAGACTTGTTTTGCTCCAGTTTTGTCATAAATTTCGTGTAATTTGACTAAGTTTGGATAGTAGAAAATGTGTTGCAAACCGAATCACTGAAACTATCCTATTTCTGAACATATGGCTAAAGTTTTGTAAAACTGCACTAGTTGGCTTATTTTCTATCAAAATAAAAATTATTTTAATGAACTAAACACTCCAAGCTTTCCAAAGAGTGGTCGTTTGGTAAGTTTCGATACCGTTTGATAGGTAATTAATTCACCCCCTTGTAACTTGTTGTTTATTTTTTAAGATACAATTCATACTCTTTATTTCTAAAAACAGGGTGATCACTTTTTCTTGAACTTGGCTCCCTTCTTTTCCTTATTGAAAAAAAATAGATTTTTTTTTACTTAAATTTTGTGTCATCTGTTCACATATTTAAGTCATTTAGTATTCATGCTTTTTTGTTTTTCGATTTTCTAGCCTACTAGTATTGACAAAACTCTAGCCTACTAGTATTGACAAAACTCTGGTATTATTTGCTTCTTTCTTAAAAGCTATGATCAATATTGATTGGAATCCTTGTAAATGAATATGCCCAATCTTAAAATCTGGTATTATTTGGTTTTCTTTCATTCTGTTTTGATCATTTTGTAAGGGGAACAGCTCCATCCATTGTCAGTTTCATTTTTTTTTCTTTACCAATATGTTAGTGTGTAATAAAAAGGGAATACATGTTCTGTTTGGAGTGAGATTCAATACAAATTTCTTTTGTTTTCATCTTTGTTTTTCTGTTTCCTATCTGGTTACTTTTGTCACTTTTCAAAATTATCCTTGTTTTGATTTTGATGTGCTTTATTTATGTATGCTTTGAGCAAGTGATTACATGACATGAATGAATCAAACTAGTGGAATCATATTATCAGATAACTTATCCTCACTAATAATCTCTAATAGGTTATAAAAATGGTGCCATTAACACTATAAGTTGGCATAGGAATAGGAATTTGCATTAGTAGTCACCTGCTGCAATTCTCAAAGTTTGATATATTATGTCACATGTAGTCTTATCTCACTATTTACTTATTATTGATGTGCCAATTATAATGCATTGCAGGATGAGCCAATATCAAGAGGACCAAAAAGAAATCTGTCTATTGGCAGGTGATGAGAATCACTGATAAAGGAGCTGATTCTTGTCTATTGCCATGTTAAATCCTCGCAGTCTTCCGATTCCAGTAGAAGCATGTTTGCCTTGGTTTTCACTTTCGTCTTCTGCATTGTGATCATACTCCAAGGTAATATTTGTATTCAGATTCATATTTATCATGCATATGATATTTAGGTGTGTAGATTTGAGCTAGCAGTTGATGAATGAAACAATGATAATGAACATATTGTTGCTAATTCTTGAGTTGGGTATTGTTCTACTTTGTTTTGTCACCTTTGGATTCTACAAGATGGCCATTGAGATGTTAAGAATGCTTTATTTCCAGTGATTGAGTTGTGTTATGATTCAGTTCTATTTGAGAATGCTGTAACTGTGTTTTATTTTATGGTCTATAAATTCCCTTTATGCTATGAATCAGTCACTCAATTTTTCAGACATAAGGTTACCTAGTAATAGTGTGCACTATGCAACATGGGAATCAAATTCTTAATAACAGTGCATTCTCTTTGCAGGCATGTTATCCTTGGCTTGTGCAACACCTCCCGGCTTACACAGGATTCTCCAGAAGTGCATGCTAATGCAGCTGAAAGGCTCTGTGCCATTACACGAGTTGCTCCAGCCGGGCTTTCTGCCAAAATCTTGACACAGTGAACCTGCAACACAGAAGCAGAACAGCACAGGCTGATATGGTAGCAGGGATTGATAGAGGGGGACCAGTTGCTAGGGCAGTGTGGCCGGTAACAACTAAGCAAACTACTGGAGCTGTAATGGTTGAATACAGCTCGGAGAAGAGTGTTGGCAGACAGTGTTTGCAGAGAAATAAGGTAAGAGAATTTAATTGAAATGATTGTTGCCTTTCTTCATTGATTGCTGCCTTTAAATAGGCCAAATGATTGTACAATTATTCCTAGGATTATTCTAATATGCTGACACCTAGTGTTATTCAATTACTGTGACAGCAGTAACTGATTCTGTCACAAATCTCCAGCCCAGGGTACTACACTCTTTCTAGATTTGTTTTGTTTACCAATACAATTCTACATCAGTTTTTCATGAAGTCGATTCAGTATAACTTGACATTGATACGGTAAAATTGTTGGAATTGCAACAATCAAGGTAGGAAAGCGAAGAAAGGCTGCTTATAATAAGCCTGAGAAGAGTGCACCAAAGCCAAAGAAGGAGACAAAGAAGGCTAAGAAAGATCCCAACAAACCAAAAAGACCAGCCAGTGCTTTCTTTGTGTTCCTCCTGTTTGTATCTCTATGTTTGTTGTCCCTTTCTCTTATTGGCAGCTACTTGAGAAAACTACTCTTTAATTTTGTGTATTTCTCTTATTTTTGAGCACTTAAGTGTATGAAGTTGGTATGTATGCTGGTGACATCATGACTGTAAGTATTTCATTGTTCTTATTGGCAAGATTCTATCTCATACTTCTGATTATATGTGAACTAGGGAAATAGTGTTAGTATCCTATTGACTTCACTGAATTAGAGCTTGCATATATGCTATTAAACTGCAACTTCACTGAACTTAAGCTTGAGCCATACATACATACATGAGTTGCTAGAGCTTGAATCGGTATCAACCCTTTAGCAGACCATAGAACTGCTGATGATCAAATCTAGTGAAAGTTGTAGGTTTATGCCTTAGATATTCAATCTAAATGATCCAAGAATTTGAGGGTGGACCTGCAGGCCTTCCTGTGGCCTGCAAATGATTGGTGCTTTCTATGATATATATAGCCTTGTATTGTTGCTCGATTATTACTGTAATTTCTGCTAAATGATTTTATACTTCAGAAGATTCAATTTTTTTTTTAATTTTTTTTAAAAATTTCCGACGGATTTCCGACGGAAATTTTCGTCGGAAATGGTTTTTTGCGACGAATTTGCGACGAACATTTGTGACGGATTTGCGACGAATTTACGACGAAACTTTGCGACGGATTTCCGACGATTTTGCGACGGAGTCATTTGCGACGAAAATATCCGTCGGAAACAATTTTGTGACGAGCGATTTTGCGACGAAAATTAAACGTTGATTTGCGACGAAAATCAGTGCGTTTCCGACGGATTTTGCCGTCGGAAATCGTCAATTTTCTTGTAGTGAGTGTCAATATTTTAGGGCCCAAAAAAATTAATAGATAAGTTATATAATTGTTTTTCTGTTTATAAATATAATTAACTAGACAGGCAGCTAGCAAGGTGGATAGCGAATTAGTGATTGTCGTTGGGACATGAGTTTGATTCCCGGCCTTCCCATTTCTCCTTTTTCCCCTTTTTTTGACATGTTCTTTTTTTTTCCTGATAGCTGCAACTCTTTTTTTTTTACAACTGCATTTTGTTCCTTTTTACAATGCTTTAACAAAATGATTAAATATATTATATTATATTGCTTTAGGAATGTATTCAACCAAAAAATGTATTGCTTTTAGCAAATGTTTTTTTGAATAAATATTTGAAAATTTCCAAAAAATAATTTTAGCATTTTAAAAACAAAATTTATTAGATTTACATTTGTTTTTTTAAGAATATTGTGATTTTAAGTTCTTAACCGAATTTCTATTGACGAATTAAAATAGTTTTTTTCGAAATTTAGTTTTGTTTGTAGCTATTGTATTTTTTAATTTATCTTTACTTCTTTTTATATTTGATTATTAGGCATATTCATTGATGCTTTTGGGCCCCACAAAAAATTATGTAAAACTCCGTCAAGGGGCCCAATTTAATAAAAGTATGGGCCATATTTTTAAGACTTGAGCAGGGCCTCTCAATTGTTTGAGACAATCCTGATAAGAGCATGAGACTACTTCGTTCAAGCACAAAAGATAATAAACAAAAAAATCAAACATTTTAATTGAATTGGTGTTCTTTTTTCTCAATGTAAGACCATCATTGCAACATGTCAAAGCTATAGAATTAGCTATGTTAGGAGGCAAGCAAATTGAGTTGCTCACTCTTTAGCTAGAGCATCGAGATTTTATGCTAGCTCTTATTTTCATGATTTTATTCCAACATGTACTACGACTATTTATTTTAATGAAATGATGTGAGTTTCATTTGGTCAAAAAAAAAAGAGTCATGCTATATCACCCAAAAAATGCCTCCCAAAAAGGCAAAAACTTCCCGAAAATAAATCTAACTATCAGAATTATGTCATAGTGATAGTAGTGCAGAGAGAATTGCTTGAAAAAAAATCTAACCATCTTATGTCATGTTAATAATAGTTGAGAGAGAATCTAAGACATAGCTGGAAAAAAACTGCTATACAAAGCTCTCACATAAGCTTTCGTGCCTCTTAAGAACTTATTGTGTCAAGTAGGAGAGAGAGAGTGACGCATACAATAAAATAATAAATGCAATAAATGTTACTCTCTCTCTCTCTCTCTCTCTCTCTCTCTCTCTCTCTCTCTCTCTCTCTCTCTCTCTCTCTCTCACCAGACACAACAAGTGCATACTTGAGAGGATCCTAACTCCTACTGTATGACACCTCATAATAAAGGACAGGTTAAAGTTACTACCTCTGTCCCACTTTGTTTGCAGTTTATGGTTTTGGCACACCCTTTAAGAAAAATGATTAGGTGTTTAGATTTTTTAAAAAGTGTTGTCTAATTTTCTATTTAACATTTTATCTCTCTACATAGAAAAATCTGAATCATTTATTAAATGTCAAAAGTTGTCATAATTAATAGGGGTATAAATGGAAAAGAATATTAAAAGTTTCATTGAAAATCTAAAACAACAATCAATTTGGGACAAATTGATTTTGCTAAAACAACAAACAAAGTGGGACAAAGGGAGGATAATATTCATGATTAGGCCCCACTTTTTATATCAATAGTGTGTAAAAGACGGAAAGCAATCGTAAATTTCAAATCAAAATAAAAAACACCAATTCGGGAGGTATTCAGGATGACATTATTCGAGTGATTCAGCATTTCCTTACAGAAAAAGTAAAATAAATATTTTATACAAAATTAACTGAAGGTAACATTTTTGAAAAGCTCACATGATTTATTAATATCGTCCATACGCATAATGCATAATTGACTCTCAAATCCGACACTAATTGTTACCTTTATTGATCAAATTACAGGTTCTATGATACACGTGACCTCAATCAAGGTGTGTCCACAACTTCTGCTTTCAATATGACCTTGTAACGATATCGTTTAACACAGAAGAAAAGGTATACAAGATTGAGTGCACCTAATAGAGATATGAGGAAGTAATAATAATCCAATCTTCCATCATTAATATCATCATTCAGCCAACCACTTCTCCCATTCTTCTGAGTCACCTTATGCACAACATTCATCACCAAAATGCCAGCATAAGTTGAAAATGCTGTCACTAGATATTGCAATGAATTCCCTATACTTTTCATTTTCTCAGGTGATTCACTATTGTAGAATTCAATATACCCAATAGTTGTAAACACCTCAGTAAACCCTAACATCACATATTGTGGAGCTAACCACATAGCTGACATAGGTGCATGTGAAATACCCATAATAACCTTTCTTCTCCATTCTACAATGCCAGCACTTACCATTACCAGTACTGAGAAAATGTTACCAATAACTATTTTTTGAAGGCTTGTTATTCCTCCAACTTGTTTAGTGTATTTTTCTATAGCTGGTTGAAGAAAAAAGTCATAGCATGGTAGCCATATACCAATGGTTATAAAGGAAACTATGTTGTATGATGCAGCTGGAATTTCGAAGTTTCCTATGTGTCTGTCCATTTTTAAGGCTTGTGTTACTGGAAATGTTCCTTGTTGTACTATAGGGATCAAGCTGAAGATACCTGAAGCCCATATTGGGATTATTTTAATTAAACATTTGACTTCTTCAATTTGCTGAATGCTGCAAAGTCTCCATGTGTTTGTTACCATGCCTTGTGAATTAAGTTCTTGGTCTTGAATCATAGCTGCTTTGTTTAAAAAGCTGTGAAAAAATCAATCAGTTTGTGACTCTTAACTATTTAAATAACACACGTGAGATTGAGGTACATTACCTGAGTTGTTTTGATAAAGGCATCTTCACTCCTTTACCATCTTCTAATGGAGGATCATAGTAAACACGGTTTTCCAATGCAGGAATTCGAAGGTGACGTTTCTTATAAGCTGCAACAAACACTTTTACAATACCAGAAAATATGCTGCTCCCTTCAGGTGGAATACAAAGATAAACACTTTTTCCTGCTAAAAATGTGATTATTGCACATAACATGAGAATACCAAGTATACCAAAACCGAGTACCCAGTTTTTGTTTTGTAAGTAAACTATCACTGTTGTGTTAAACAACATTACCAATGTTTGTGTAGTGTAGTACCAATTATAGAATCTGCTAACTCCTTTTTTTCCTTCAAGGGTAGTTGTGTCAAATTGATCAATTGCAAAGGGAACAGCACATGGTCTTATTCCACCTGTTCCTATAGCCAACCAGGACATTCCCAAAATTAAGATGCCAAATTGAGTTCCTGTTGGAGGGACACAATTTACTTGATGATGATGAGATTTGCAACTTGGAGGATGAAATTGTGGTAACCAAGCTGTTAGTGTTAGTATCACTATTCCCTGATTAATAATCACCAGAAAATTAAGGATTAGTTTATGCTGACCCTATATAATCAATAATACAGTAATTGATAGCTATATATATGTTTATGATTTGTCAATTTATTCTAAGATCCCAAATAATTAGCAAAGACCTACATCTAATAATGATGACCAAATCTATCTTAGTCAAGTGGTGAGAAACCTGATTGTTTTAATTATAACAGCAATGGAGGGAAGCATACCAGAAGTGTTGCAATTGATGCCAAAGCAATGGTTTTAAATTTGCCCAAAAATGCATCAGCAATAGTGGCACCAATAATTGGTATGCAATTGCTCACTCCAATTGCTATGCTGAGAACATTGGCAGCAGTAACATGACCCAAATTGAACACTTGCAACAAATACACTATAAAATTCCCTTGCATTCCATATGTTGCTATCCTCTCAATCGTCTCATTTCCTGCAAAATCATCACCATATATATATATATATATATTAAAAATGGCATAACAATATATCATATGTACATGTACAATTTTATAGTTAATAATTAAGACAGAACCTAAGATATAAGGAATGGCCTTCCATCCAGGCCTATCTTCATTTCTCCCTTCTTCAATTGGTGACTTTTTTGAGTTCCAATTCCTGCAGCATGAGGACCAGAAAGATCGTGTGTTTCTTCTCTTGTTAGACACCTCCATTAGTCTTAAACAAATGTCTCCAATCCCCTGAATAAATGTACTCAATGACTTATACTAAGTGCCTACTTCCTTTCTTGTGGAGTTATCCAAAAGAAGCATAACCGAAATGCATGCATTATCTCGCATTTGATTTGCATCAAAAAAGTAGTTGTTTTGTTTTAATTTTTTATTTCAAAAATTCTCATGAAATAGATAAATTCATAACACCAAAAGTAGTATTATGAACAAATTTCTTTTTTTCTATAATAAATAACAAATTACTTCTTTAGTTCTCATTAATTTGATGTTTAAGGATGTGGTAGGTAGGAAGACAAATAAATGTAATTTATAGTCCAAAATTCATGAAAGTTAGTATCTTATTTATCTTAATATTTCGTTTTGTATACTTATCTAATGTGAAATACAGTTGACTTTTTTTCCTTTTGTATACGGGGCATTTTGGTTAAAATGGTCATCTCATTTTTATTTTGATTGTTGCATTACAATAACTATGAATTTTTTTTACTGAACAATAACTATGAAATTTAAGTATATATATCTTGGTGAAATAATTTTTTTCTCGATTACATAGTATTTTTGAAAAATTATATAGTTTTTTTTTTCAATTATCAAATATTAAGAAAGAGAAAGAGAGCGAGTAACAAACGAAATATTAAGATAAATAAGATACTAACTTTCATGAATTTTGGACTATATAGATTACATTTATTTGTCTTCCTACCTACCACAATATAGTCAATTTGACCCTTTAACTTGTAATAAAACTAAGGAAAATTTGATTTTTTTAAAAACTATGTAATGATAGTATACTAAAAATATCCTTCATTTAATTATGAATATTTAATGCTCAACTTTAAAAGTTAGAGACTTTTCTTTAACAATTAAATGAGATGAAGGGTAGTTAGCTAACTAATGAATTCAGTTCAGTTTGGGGCGTCCTGTCCACTATCCGCTAGGCGGAAAGTAGATGAGAGTGACACTAGCGTATTTGACTATCAGGTGACGAGTATAGGTGTTTGTTAAGTACTAGCGTTTAGCGTATTTTTGAAACGCTATTTGACTAGCGTATTTTTGAAACGCTACTTTGGCATTTTTACCATTATTATTTTTCTTAAATTACTTCTCTTTCCTCATTAAACATTTTGTCATCATTAAATAATTTAATCATTAATTAAATATCTTTTTATGTGATTTTATATTTACTAGTATTTCTACCCATGAGAATAATCTATACCAAATTTTTTTTAAGTAATAAAATATATAATATGTTATATCATATTATAATATACATAAGTGACTTTTTGTAACTTATTTTAATGTCTATAAATAATTTTATTATGTGTAATTATCGTCCAATGCGTAATTTTAACAAATTTTTGTTTTTGGGTTTGATTTCAATTTTGTTTTTTTTATGTAAAAAGTGCTTTATGTTCCTGCATTTGTGAAGCCAAGTTCGAGCATATATAAATTAAATATACATACCGAAATTTCGTTTTAGCCGACAATTTTGGTCTTCAAATGTGTTTTGTGGTTGGTTAATTTAGTCCCTAACTTTATTAAAATAAAAAACTTATTGTCGCTTTTCTAAAAGAAAATCCCTTCCAGTGCCTTAGTCTACCCCGAGACATGAGGGTCGTTCTGGTGCTCCAGGTTCGATTCCGGCGGTGGACCAACTCAGTGTTATAGATATTTATAAAATTTTGCCAAATTAAAAAGTAGATCAGCTATATAGATTTACTTATATCTATTTTATCGAAGAAATATATCTGCTTTACTAAATATAAAATAAGATGTTGCACTTCGTGACTTTCCCAAAAAAAATTGGTTAGTAAAGAACCAAGACATTCGCGATTCTCTCTAAAGCTTCGTTCAGCACAATAGGCTTTCTTCTACGCGATTTCCAGCAACATTCAAGGCGAATTATGTGTGAAGCTGCAAGCTATGATAGAGGTTATGAACGCTGAGGTAAGTACCTTCAATTTCAAATCGTTCTGGTTCATTTTGTTTCTATAACTTGTAATTCATAAGTGTAATTTGGTTTAAAATAATTCGTTATTTAGTGATTGGACTTGTGATTTCATATATTAAATTTGTTTGATTTTTGTATCTAATTTGACTATCATCTTGCTTGGGCATTATATTTGAACCCTAACTTCGAACCCTTGCCCATATTCCCTGTGTTTGTGTTTGTGTTTGGTTTTTTTAGATAAGCAATGTTTCATTGAACGGAGCACAAGGCGTGCCCAACCTTTTACAATGGAAATGGGGAGGGCCTCCTCAAAACCTCCCTGAGCCAAAACTCATTGGGAAAAAGACTCAAGGAGGAAAAATAGTACCTCGCACGAAGAAACGTACAACAGTGGGACTTGCAACCTAACCCTCTGCTTCTCCCCCAACTATGAAATTCGCAATAAAAAGCATTACATGATTGGATTACAACATTGAATAACAGTCCATTGGGCAATTGTACCAATCCGCCCAAGTTGCCGTGCAATTCCTCCCTCGCCTTGCCTTAAACCAACTCCATGCCGTGTCCTTGATTCCATCTAATATACCCGGAATAGAAACCACCTCCCCATTGAAAATTACCTTATTTCGAGCCATCCTTAGTTTCCAAATAACCGCCATCCATATAAGGTGTTTGACTCCTCTTTGTCTCTTTCCCTTCACTATATTTCCAAATTCCACAAAATGAGTGACAATGTTACCCGTATCACCTATCGAGCTTCCAATCCAAGCAAAAACACTCCTCCATATAGCTTTTGCAATTCCACAATCCAAAAACAAGTGGTCCACCGTTTCTTCGTCTCGAAAACATAAAACACAACTTAAATCATTTTGTGATTGAATTATGCCTCTTCTATGCAACGCACCCCTTGTAGCAATACGCTTCAAGATGACTCTCCACAAAAAAATTTGAACTTTGGATGGCACATCATTTTTCCAAATTTTCTTGCAAGCAGTAGAGATCTCGCCCTGCACTATACCTGCTGTTCCTGCAGAAAAAAACAACAGCAGAGCGTAACACTTCTTCACCGTAAACCCGGCCATCGAATCCGGAAGCCATATCCAAGTATCCTGTCGCTATAACAAAGAAACAGCGCATTACAGCTGCTGTAAGGCAGCAACCGATGTTGTCAAAGCTGCGTTTTGCAGCAGCAAAACAGCGCTCCATTCCCATGACCAGCGCCATCCTTCTTCCGTCCACTGCCCAAACTCTTCAACCGTAGCCTCCTTTGACCTGCAATCCTTATATCTCCGGAAATAAATCTGCCAATCTTTCCCTCCCAATCCAAACATCCTTCCAAAACCTCACCAAATTACCTTTGCCTAATTTAATTTTTACCAATTCTCCAAACCAATCTTCTTGCAAGCTAATGTCCTCACCAAGTAAACACAAATCCCTCCACCATAAAGATTTCTTCTCCCACCCTCTTCTACTCACGGAAATGTCGGGCCATCTCCCTCTTAAGCCATACTTTTTCACCAATACCACCTTCCAAATGGGGTTATTTTCCTCAACCAAAATTCTCCATCTCCACTTTGTTAGTAAAGCCACGTTAAACACTTCTAAATTTTTCACCCCCAAACCCCCCCTTTTCTTTAGGTAGGCAAATAATTTCCCATCTCACCTAAGCCAATTTCTTATTCTCCTCATCACCTCCCCAAATGAATCTTCTTTGAATCTTCGTAATCTCCGTAATTACCTTCTTTGGAGCTTTGTAAAATGAAAAGAAGTACAAAGGAAGCGATGCAATGACCGAATTAATAAGTGTAACGCGTCCTCCAATAGATAACTACCTACTTTTCCAATTATTTAACCTTTCCTTAATTGAATCTATTATGGGTTGCCATGTACTCGCTCTTCTCGGATTCGCACCAACCGAAATTCCCAAAAATTTAAAGGGAACCGAACCCACCTTGCAAGCTAAGAATTGAGAAATTCCATCCATAGCTCTCTCTTCAATATTCAAACCAATTACATTACTCTTTGCAAAATTTACCTTTAGTCCGGAAACCATCTCGAAGCTTCTTAGCAATACTTTCCAACACCATATACTCTTATCACTACCATCACAAAAGAGAATTGTGTCATCAGCAAATTGCAAGAGCTCAACCATTGGTTAACTAAATGTGAGAAATAACATATAACAAATCCTTATTTGAAAGAATTCAGTTGAATATGTTTGAATTATTGCCAAATAAAGCGATTTAAATATTCGAAGATTGTTATCCGGTTTAGCTACGTTGGCGTTGAGAATTGTGGCTGCAATTAATTTGTGTATATAATATACAAATAAATTGGTATTTCTGATGGTTAAAATATTTGTATTTTTGTATTGCCTATTTATTTGCAATATGAGAACAAATTTGTTCCTCATTGGCACTTTTGGTGCTTTCTTCTATTTTGATAGTTGTTGTCCAAATGTATGTTTTTGTTTTGAATTGTTGATGATATTTGGTTTCACATGACTATGCATAATTCATAAAACACACTATTATTTTCATGTGAAGGACATCGAATTGGCCAGCTTTTTGGTTCGATATGAGGATCGTCATGGGAATCAAATTGTGACGAGTATAGGTGTTTGGTAAGTACTAGTGTTTAGCGTATTTTTGAAACCCTATTTGACTGGCGTATTTTTGAAACGCTATTTGACTAGCGTATTTTTGAAATGCTACTTTGGCATTTTTACCATTATTATTTTTCTTCAATTACTTCTCTTTCCTCATTTAACATTTTGTCATCATTAAATAATTTAATCATTAATTAAATATCCTTTTATGTCATTTTACATTTATCAGCTATTTTAACCGTTAGTTTTACCAAGCACATAATTTGCTATCAGCTAGCTTATTCGCTATCCGTTAGCTCACCTGCTATCCGTTATTTGCTCATCCGATATCTACTACTTTTTACTGTAAAGTGCTGAAGTTAAATTTTAAATGAGACTTATAAAAACACCTACAAAACTACTCCTAATGTTTGGTACTTTTGGCCTTTTATTTTTGTCACAAAACAAAAGTACTTTTAAAACCCCAATATACTATTGACTAAACTTTTACAAATACACGTTTTATATTTACTTGGTCTTTTAAAGACGCACGACAACTATTAACTCTTTTATTTTGATTTCAATTATCTCAAAACAACAACAAATAGGGTATTTTAGTCCTTAGCTAACACAAATTAATTATACCTTAATTTATGTGTAACAAACCAAAAGTAACAATGATTGAAAATGGAGGGATCGGAGTACCTATCTTAAGAAGTGTGTAGGTAAGTTTTGCCTATATTTTGTTAGAGAGTAGTCTAACCATTTTAACTAACTACTTGCACACTTATTAAGATACATATTTATAATTTGCACGTATTTTTGTAAATTTCATTTAAATTTAACTTCATTATCTAAATTATCACTCATCTCATTTAATTGCTTTAGAGAAAGTCTCTAACTTTTCATACTCAACATTAAATATTTACCGTTAAAAGAAGTATTACTCTGTATCTATTTGTAAGCAAAAAAACACTTTTTAGGTTCATTTGAATAATTGATGTATCTGATCTATAACATAAGTCAGATACATCAGTTATTCAACTAACCTAAAAAGTACTTTTTTGCTTTTGGTATACATCAGTTATTCAAAAGTCAATCTTTGATTATATTTTGTTATAAGTTAGAGAGCTCAAATTTACTTATACTGCGTTACCGAAAGAGTATATGACGGTTTTTTTCCCAATAAGTTGACAATAAGAGTATATGACGATGGCATACAAATCTGTTTGTGATGCATTATCCATTGGTTCCTGAGACGATCCTCGTCCTCCTTATAGTAACCATTTACACTTAGTCTCTAAATCTCAAAACGGTTAAATTTAAAACTTTTCATAATTATATAACTTAGCACGCATCACATAGATAAGGACATAATTTTAAGAGTTTTACAAAATATGTGGCAATACTAAAGCCATTCAAACATATATCAGATTATTACAAACCAGCGGAACATAAAAACAAAGCCAGCTTAATAGCTAATATAACGAGACTCAAAAGACTGACACACTAGCTAAACAAAACCCAGGTTCTCTTAATTGAGACACCTGACTTCTTCATTATATTGAATTGGTATTCTCGGTGCCTTCAACGTCCATTGTGGATTCCTCTGCTACAAGTGGCTCTTCAACTGAATCTAAGCAAAACAGCAAATATACAAAAGAAAAACACGTAGGGTTAAGATACATGTACAAGTCAGAAAAATGGGAAGGTAAAGTAAAGCTCAATTTAAACACGTCACAAGCACATCAAATCAAATTATTTCTTATCTTCTATTCTTTATCAATATCTTATTTTCTAGATTCTATCTATGAGTATGTTTCAATACTATATGCTGACTCTGGCCATATCCTGATGCCACTAACGTCCATACTATGCTTCGGCGACGCCACCCAACTGTCACAATGGAGTCCGAGTGTTATAAGTCGTTCCCTGCCAAAAAATTGATCAGAGTAATCTAAACCTAACATTACCCCTTTCGGCCGATATAGATATGTTCTACTAAGGACTAGGCCCGGTACTTGATCTCGTGTGTCCCATACCACACGGCTATGGACTTACAACACAAATGCATTATATATGTTTCTCATTTATTTTGACATTGCATGTTAATCTGTATGTCTCTACCTCTTTTTATCTGATCAGTACCTTGTACTATCATTATTTCATAAATAAGTGCTTCTTCCCCATTTCACTTTATTTCTTTTAAATGTCGTGCTTTATATCTCACACCTAAATTCATTATGCATATCCTAAATTTTATTTTCTTCATTATTCAAGCTTGTCACCTTTTAAATAATAAAATCCTTCTTTCAATATAGATACATAAATAAGGAATTTAAGTAATTCAACAAATAATCATATAAGGCATGGAAATATTTCACGATACTTAAAAAAAATCAAACAATATTTCAAAAAGCCACACAATCATCCTCACTAGAAATCTCTCAATTTATAATCAAATTAATCGCACAATATAAAATTTTCCTATGCATTAACCAGTCCTCGACAGCCTAAACTTCACTTAACCCTAACTCTGAAGAGTAGTCAAATTATCTTTAGGTATCATTAACTTGCTTCAATTATTTGTATCAATTATTGACACAAGTTGGCATATTCAATTATACGAGGGGAATCCGAACTTGGTCTGAGTTGGTCCGGGATGAGTCCGACTCCGGAGGTAACTACAAAGACACTCTGACGCTCAAGTCAGTGATGTGGAAGTCAGTATGAGGTAAAGGGAGAAAGTGTGTACCCGGTGTACAGTGCTGACACCTATTTATAGGTGACAGGGTGAGGTCCCCACAACAATGCGGAACCGTCCGATTATAAGTGACCAATCGTGGCCGTTAAATGTGTAACGCATATTACCGGCTTTGGGCCTCAACAATGGGGCCCAAAATGGATCTGTTAGTTTGGGCGGGTCGGAGGTCAATCTGAAGTGGGCCCAATGCCCAATCCGAAACAATAATAATAATAATAATAATAATAATAATAATAATAATAATAATAATAGTGTGTTAGTGTGTGCAGACGTGTAGTGCTATATGCACACTAGAATAGTACAAGGCGTGAGCGCAGTGCTATCTTTACATATACTAGGGCCGTACACCCGTGCTATGCACGGGGTGGTTTAAATGATGCGGCTAAGAGACACGCGTGGCAACTATGAAACAGTAAGGTTAACGTAAAGTCATATCAGGAAATAATATTGGCGTGCTATGCACGAGGTGGTTTAAATGATGCGGCTAAGAGACATCAGGAAATAATATTGGTGATAAGGTTTACATTCCAAAAATTTCGGCGTAGACAATTTATTTTAGCACTTTCAATTAACGTCGGGCCTGAATTACACAACACCAGTGGGACTTGTCATTTAATATTTCTACATTTCGCCTTCATACTTTTAAGTATTACCCTTAAGAAAACAACGCAACTATTTGGTACGATACGAATTGTACGAAAGTTACTTTGTTAACCTCAGGTCTGAATCACACAACACCAGTCGGGCCTGTCATTTAACGTTCGTAACATTTTGTCTTCACACTTTTAAGTATTATCCTTAAGCAAAAGAGCTACTACCTGCCATGATAAGAATCTAGCGAAAGTTAATTTATTAACGTTGGGCCTGAATCACACAACACCAGTCGGGCTTGTCATGTAACGTTTATGACATTTTGTCTTCTTACGTTTAAGTATTATTCTTAGGAAAACAGCGCTACTATTAGGTACATTAGCTGATTGTACGGAAGTTACTTTGTTAACCCCGGGGCCGAGTCACATGCACAACACCAGTCAAACCTGTCATCTAATATTTCGGACATTAGTTCTTCGCAGTTTTAATAGGGTCTGGGCCCTAAAATTAGTAACCCAAAATCAATGATATCTTTATTGGCCCAGTCCGATGGGCCCGATGATAGTATTGGGCCTGGCCGGGTCGGCACGATGGGCTTCGGATAAACCCGATAATAGGTAGGGATGCCAAAACGGGCTGCCCAGCCCAGCCCGTTAAGCGTTATGCCCGCAAAAAATCGGGCGGCTCGGCCCGGCCCGTTAACAGAACGCGGGCGCAAAATTCATGCCCTGCCCGCGAAGTGGCGGGCTGGCGGGCTGGCCCGTCAATTTACACTGAATTTAAAAAAACGCTAACGGGTGGTTTGGCCCGCCACAGTGTTTAGCCCGCGGGCTGGCAGGCGAAGCGGGCCGGGCAACACCGGCTGGCGGGCAGCCTTTTTTTGGTGGGCGAACAGCCCGGCCCGCTGGGCCAACCCCATTTTGACATCCTTAGGGTTAGGATTATACTTTACTTATTTCGTTAAGATTTTGTTTCACCAAATAGGTTACTGAGGAACAACATTACATAATTCATCACGAAATTTATTTTCATTTTTCACCTATTCGATTATCGAGGAACAAACCTAATATATTTATAGACCAAATTTTTTTCCAAATTTTTATGTATTAAAAAAAAATGAAAAAAAAAAGAAGAGAGTGGTAGGGGGTAGGGGGGGTGGGGGGTGGGGTGGGGTGGGGGGGGGGGGTAGGGGGGAGGGGGGTGGGGGTGGGGGGGGGGGGGGTAGGGGGGATTTGGCTTTGGCGCCTATTTTTTGGTAAAGTAGATGTTGTAATTATATATAGAGATATTTATTAGTTTTATATTTATTCGGGTAGCATAGTTGAATAACAGGCATATACTATGAGTAAATAATTATTTTGGTTCCTCAAATATTAGGCGCTGTTATTTTAGTCCCTCACTCAAACAAAAATGCAAAAATATCTCTCACTATGTATTTTGTTCGTCGCTTTAGTCCCTCACGTTAACTGTCATGCTTAACTTCGTTAAAGTTGATGATGTGGCACATTTAGGGAGGGACCAAATTGACAGTAAAAAAATATTTCTTTAAATATTTGTTTTTTAATAAATAACAATATAAATGTATAACTTACTGTCATTTTAATCCCTTAAAGATATAATTTACTGTCATTTTAGTCCCTTAAAAATATAATTTACTGGCATTTCGATCCTTGCGTAATTCTGTATAATTGGTAACAACATATTTACCTTTAAATCATAGAGCCTCTAGTAACTTTGAACTCGCATGTAGCTTCTCTCTAAGTTGAAATTCTATAAAATATATAAGGTTTAGAGTTTTTTTATTTAGGCATCCCTACATATTGTCTTTAATCCTCTCTTCATGACAAGACCAAACACATAGAGTTTGACTACCTTTTTAATCCTTGATATATAGGGTTATTTCTACAAAAATTGTTGCTTCATTTGTGAATTCTAATGACCGACTGACATATATTCTTAATGAACCGCTCAAATCATGGAATTCTATTTTATATTATTGATATATTTATAAACTATATGGCTGAGAGCTAATTTCTCAAGTATTCTGTTCAACTCAAATCAATTTCTCAAGTAAAACATGTGAAGTAGTTCTTGTAAAAACAATGTCAGTATAAATTATGATTTAAAGGCATTTATGTTGTTACCAATTATGCAGAATTATGCAGTTATTGTTTTACCAATTATGCAGAATTACTCAGGGACCAAAATGTCAGTAAGTTATACCTTTAAGAGACTAAAATGATAGAAAGTTATACCTTTAAGGGACTAAAATGACAGTAAGTTATACATTTATGTTGTTATTTATTATAAAACAAACATTTAAATTTTTTTTGGTGTCAATTTGGTCCATCCCTACGTACCAACCACTATGGAACTAAACGTGTCACATCAGCAACTTTAACGGAGTTAAGGATGATAGTTAACGTGAGGGACTAAAGTGACGGACGGAATACACAGTGGAGGACATTTTTGTATTTTTGTTCGAGTGAGGGACTAAATTGACAGCGCCTAACACTTTGAGTGATCAAAATGATTGTTTACCCGGCATACCTCAGTTACTTGTTTTTATTTGTTAGAGTAGCAAGGACTACCCCACCCAATAAGGAGAGGATGCGCCCCTGATCATATTATATTTTGAAGGCTGCAAAGGCACTCTAATTGAAGAATGAACGTCATTACCAGGGAGTCTTAGTAAATTGCAGCAGTTTTTTATTTTCTTTTCATCATCCAAAATTTGGTTCAATTGTATGCTATATTTTTTTTCCTTTTGATGCTTTTAAATTTCTAATTTTGAAATTCCACGGTTTAATCTAGTCAAAAATTATCAGCTGATTTCATAGTTTCTTCTATTATTAGTGAAAGAACAGAACCTTTCGTCCTACAAATTCTTTTAATGTCAAATTTACGGTTCGGTTGCTGTAAAAAAAATGGAAACCGAACCGAATTGCACAGTTCACTAATAAAAAACCCGATCAAAACGAATAAAAATCAGTTTTTTTGCAGTTTTCGGTTTGGTTTAGTTCGGTTTGCGGTTTCTATTAGTTTGATTCTGTTTTGAACACCCCTAATTATGTAAACCTTAATAATGCAAATCAAGCTTCTTAAAGAAGTGTTCATAAGTGAAACTAAGAGTCAGCTCCCACCAAACAAATCCAGTGATACTAGTTTTGTAGGAACCAAGTTATCAGCATGGACATTCCATTTACTATTGCCATACCTTAATAAATTTTTTCCGACCCCTTTTTATATATTTTTCTTATTTTAAATAAATAAGTATATTCCATAAATTCTATAAATAGTTAAAGGAAAAGAAAGAAAAACAATAAATGAAAAGGAAAGGAAAAAAAAGGATAAAACTACATATTTGGGGGTACCCTAATTTTTTCCCTACTTATCATCATCATCCATCTCACGCTAAAATCAAACCTTTAATCCAAGATCGGCAAAAAGTGCACATGAATTTGGTGTCAACCATAGCCAAAATGGAAGATTCCTTATCCTTTTCATCATTTCTTTCAACAACAAAAAAAGAAATGATCAAATCTCCTAAATCCTCTCTCTTCTTATCTCCAATCCATCTCACCTTAAAGTCTAACCAATTTCTAAGGTCTAAGTAAGCTATGCATGAATTCGGTCTTTGCATGTGGATAGTATGTGCGATGCAAATGCAATAATAGGTTTAGTGGTTTGGACATGCGTGAAGAAGACCTGTAAAGCACCAGTTAGTGGATTGGACAAAAGATAGCTCAGTACATTTTTACTCAAGTCTAGTTTATTTTTGGCTTAAATGCACTTTTACTCCCCCTATTTTACTAAATGTGCAATTTTGATCCCTCTATTTTTTTATTGAGCAATTTTGGCCCCCCTATTTTACTAAATGCACAATTTTGATCCCCTGTTTATTTTTGTACAATTTTGGTCCCCCATTTTACTAAATAAGCAATTTTGATCCCCCTATTATAGAAAATGATTTAATAATTTAAAATAAATAAATTATTTTTATATTTTATATATTAATATATAATTTAAAATAAATAAACTACTTTTATATTTTAAATAGTTAAATATTTGTTTAAAAAATAGAAAATTATTTAATTATCTAAAATAAATAAGCTATTTTTATATTTTATATTTTAAATAGTTACTTATTTAAAAAATAGAAAATTATTTAACTATCTAAAATAAATAAGATATTTTTATATTTTATATTTTAAATAGAAAAATATTTATTTAAAAAATAGAAAATCATTAAAAAATTTAAAATAAATAAACTATTTTTATATTTTATATTTAAAATATAAATTAAAATAATAAAATAGGGGGACCACCTATTTTATTTTATTAAATATTTATTTTAAACAATTAAATTATTTTATATTTTAAAACATAAAATATAAAAATAATTTAACTATTTAAAATAATTAAATTATTTTCTATTTTTTAAGATATAAAATATAAAAAGTAATTTACTTATTTTAAATTATATATTAATATATAAAATATAAAAATAATTTATTTATTTAAAATAATTAAATCATTTTCTATAATAGGGGATCAAAATTGCACATTTAGTAAAATAGGGGGACCAAAATTGCACAAAAAAAATAGGGGGATCAAAATTGCGCATATAGTGTAGTGGTTACTGGGTTAGATGTTAGTAGTTAGAGGGGTGGGGGTATGGGGATCCCCACATCTCCTTCATATAACTCCTTCCGAAATGTCCCTTTGGCCATCAGGCCAACCTACCGGGGACTTTCAGACAAGTCTAGTTGTTAGATATCAAGTAAAATGGTAAGAATCTCATTCACTTTCATAATTGTCGTGTGTGGACTATCTAAACAAATCAACACGAGTTTTTTAGCATATTTTTCCTCACTCGCACGCTTTCTAAAAAACTCTTTTAGAAATCCTACAAGTGCTCCAAGCAAAATACGCTTAATTGTGAAGTTCTTATTTCTAGACTCCCGAAAGAAGATACATCTTCTTGTTCTTATCGGTTGTCCAATCAATTCTCTTAAACCATCCCCCATAATTGAACACTCAATAGTTGAACACAAACTATTTATTTAACGATTTAATTTGCATTGGAAGGTCAACCATTTAACATATTTGATAAAATCAAATATATTGTTCTTGCGTAGAAGTGGAGGGAACGACCTCTTAACAAGTTAGGGTTTCTCTGTGTAAGAGTGAAGTCCCCCCTGTTTGAGAGTCACTTAAGTAGGGTCAGACCTCCAACAGGTAGGAGCGCATGTCTCGGAATGATTAACTCCTCCTTGTCTCTTCATGCCGCCTGGGATTAGGTCTTCTGCTTTGCTAGGGAGAGTTGGATCTCCACCGGGTTGGGCTAGTTGTGCCAGTGTAATAGGTCTTGCCCATAAGGGCGACATGCTGAGTCCAATATTATGGGAGACTTCCAAGTCTGTATTATGGGCGACTTCCATCCACCTTACTCCATAGTGTTGAGTTTGATTTATTTGCGTTGTTAGGCCTACCATGGGGGGCGATTTACTCGTATCATGTGTGCAGGAGGGAAACTTACTTGTAACATGTGTGCAGGAGGGCGACTTACTCGTATCTTGTGTGCAGAAGGGCGACTTACTCATGCTGAATGAGTATCAGGGAGACCTACTTACTGCCAGTAGACCTGGAGAGACTTGCTCATGTGGGCTACTGGATTCTTCTGGGGCGACTTCGAGCTATGTCAGTACACAGCCCTCCAAGCACGGGCCTGTGGGTGAAGTGGTTTGTAAAGCAATAGAGGCATTTCATGTACTACAATGCACATGAGGGCGACTTTCTCATGTTTGTTACATATATCAATAAAAAAAGTTAAAATTTACAATTCTAGGAAACTCTAACAACTCATATGTATACAATTTCAAGTAATGCATTCAAGAATTGGTAACTAGAATTTGACATCCAATAAACCAGTTCCTCCTCAAACTTTGTTAATCTCATTTTCTCTTTATCTACTATATGGTCTAATCTTTACATGGAAGAATGTAACTACTTTGAGGAAATGATTTTGTGCAAAACCTTGCCAAAAAGACCATATAACTTTATTTTTGCATCTGTTTGAATCAATTGCACAGACATAAAACCCTGCCATCATAACAAAAAGAAGATTCCATATTCAAATTGTAAGAGAAATGAACTTATTGCTCAATAACAAAACCACAAAAGAGAAGTATATTCAATTTTGATATACTTTAGCTAGGCACAAATATTTGTATCCTATTACAATTTTTTCCTTTATTAGAGAAGCACTTATTTTTGCTGACATATTAATGTCTGCCCTCTAGTACTTTACAAAGGTCTTGTATCTATAGTGACATGCACAAAACATGAAACAACACAAATTCAACACTCCCAATCCTGCAATGATGTAATAGAAGTATTCCAATCTTCCCTTATTGATATCACTGTCCAACCAATCATGTTGACCTTGCTTTGCACTAAAACTATGAATGATGTTCACAATTAAGCTACTAATGTTACTAGCAGCTGCATTTTGAAGGGAAAGCAAAGAATTACCTATACTTCTCATTTTATCTGGAGATTCCTTATTGAAAAACTCTGTATGTCCGACAACATTGAAAGCTTGATTAAATGCTAGAATAACAAATTGAGGAGCTAGCCACATTATGGACATTGGTGCAACCCCAGAAATGAAAGAATTCCTTCTTTTATATTCCACTAACCCTGCAATCACCATTGTTAGAATTCCAAAAACATGTCCAAGTCCAATCCTTTGAAGGGTTGTTAACCCTTCTTCTTGCTTGGTGAATTTCGCGAGAGTGGGCGAAAGGATTCGATCGTAAAATGGGATGACTATAGCTATTGATAGCATTGTTACAATGATCATCCAGCCAGGAGGTATCTCAAAGTTGTGTCCCATGTGACTATCCATTTTCATTGCTTGTGACATTGAAAAGATTGCTAATTGTCCTGTTGGAATGTAGGATATGATGCCTGTTAACCATATTGGCATGAGTTTAAGTAAGCATTTTAAATCTTCAACTTGTTGGATGCTAGATAGTCTCCATGGATCACTCCTTGACCCATCATCATTTAGTTCATTCTCCATCAAAAGTGCTGCTTTGTTTAAGCACCTAATGAAACAAAAATCAAACCCAAAAAGTATAAGTCAATTTAAGGGCTTACATCGCCATAGCAATCACAATTGCATTGTTTATGTAGTTTTAAATTGCGGTCAGCAACCGCAATTGCGACCGCAAATATAAAAAGTATGGAAGCCTCTGCAGCTACATCGCAACTGCAATTTCCACTGCATTTGGTCACATTTTCTGCATTATAAAGAATCGAAACATAACGACAAACCACAACTGCGACCATAACCATAGTTTAGAATCATGCTCGCAGTTGCATTGCAGTCGCAATGACATAAAAAACCTTAATGTTGCCACCTTAATCGCATGCCATTTTTTAAAACCCTAGATCAATATAGTTATTTATCCTTTTTTTCCCTTAGCATAATAAAGAAACAACTCACAAATCCTTTGTGAGAGGCAACTTTGATTCACTTTCTTTCTCAAGTGGGGGATCATAGTAAGCTCCCCTTGTATCCCCTTCAGCAGGAAGATGAAGGTGGCGCTTGTGTTTCGCCGCAACTACCACTTGAGCTATCCTTGAAAATATGCTTCCCTCAGGCTCAACATAGGCATAAACTTTAATTCCAGCAAAGTAAAAGACAATTGCAATGAACATAAACAAAGTAGGCAATCCAAAACCAAGAGTCCAACTATAAGAATCTTGGATTTTAACCACAATAGTCACATTGATTAAAAGGAGCACAGTTTGTATGACATAGTATAAGTTATAGAAGCTTCTTGCTCCTTGTCTTCCTTCAATAGTGGTCAAGTCAAATTGGTCAATGGCAAAGGGAATGCTACATGGACCAATTCCACCAGTGCCTATGGCTAACCAAAAAAATCCCAGAAGTAAGATACCAAATTGGAAATTAGTTTGGCCAGTACATAAACCAAGTTGTTGCTGCTGTAGTGAGCATGGTGATGGATGAAATTGTGGCACCCAGGCTGTTAGCATCACTATAGCCATACCCTGAACAATTTCATGAATAAAAACTGTAATTCAAATTAACGAAATTGAACTAAAAAAATAAATTGTCTTATTTTGATCTCTCGTTTCATAAAATGTGTCAATTTTAGTCCTTGTAGTTAAGTCTTTTGACAAATAGTCTTAAATGCTGCATTTTATTCTATGTTTTATTTTGACAAAACTCTCGGTTTTATTTAATAGACATTATATTATATCCCTTTCTATTTTCAGTCAAAAAAAATCTCTTTCTATAAATCTAAACATAGAATTGGTTGAAATTGGAATCGACGAAGGCGTGTAGATTGAAGCACTTGATATGGATGGCTGTCACTTGGAGTATATGGTTACATCAAACCATATTCTTTTCGGAGGTCAGGTTTTTAATCCGCAGGTGGTTGTTATAACTATGTTAAGTCTATAACATGGACTTGGTTAAGTTAATAAGCATAGAAAGTCGCAATTCCACTCTTAAGATTTCTGATTGGTGGGGTAATCCTTTTGTTTGTATGAACTCGGTGTAACTGACTTTTAACCTCATTCTTCCTGGGGTACTCTTTTTCCTCATTGGGTCTTTTTCATGGGTTTTGGCCCAGGAAAGTTTTAATGAGACCTCATATATTTGTAACGGTTGGGGTGCCTGCTTGCACTCCTTTTATATAATTTTTGCTTAGGAGAAAATTACCGAATGGAATTAAAACATACCGTAAGATTAGCAAAGGATGCTATAGCAATTGTTAAAAATTTTCCCAGATAGGCATCTGCAATAAATGCACCAATGACTGGCAAAACACCAGAGATTGCAGACCATGCGTTTAAAATGTTTGCAGCAAACACCTGATCCATGTTATACTCTTTCATCAGATACACCATGAAATTTGTTTGTATTCCAAATTTTGCCAACTTCTCAACTGTTTCATTTCCTGCATGATTAATATAATAAAACCCTAAGCATACATAATAGATCCTTCAAGTGTTAACATAAAAATTTAAACAAAACTAATTAGCATTACACAGAAATACACCTAAAATGTATGGCATTGCCTTCCATCCTGGCTTTTTAGGGCGTGTCTCTCGCTCTAACTGGATTAGGCTTTCTTCATCGAGTAGTTTCTTTTGAAGTGACGACATTGACTTGCCTTTTGTACTGCAACATAAAAGAGCATATACATAAATGTTTACATAAGAATTACGTATTCTGGGGGGCTTAGAAAATATGACTTGTGGTTTTGGTGAAAACATGGCAGTATATAAGGTTTTTAAGTGTCGTTGCGAAGAGAGAGTGAGATATTCATTTGTTCTTATTTTGATTGTTAGCTACTATGAAAATCGGTAGCTAACCTACCCTTTTGATACCCAAGGACTTGTTTCATAGCTCAAAAATTTTCATCTGTTTTTATTTTGATCGTTAGCTACTGTGGATATGATAACCTTAGCTTTCCGTTTGAGGTTAAATATATTATTGAGCGTGTGCACTCTTCTTAGGTGCTTCTCATTACATATTGAACCTTGAATTGTCCAAGACAAACCTAGAGGAGGAGATATGTAAGGAGTTGAGCAATTGGATGCATGTTTCTAGTAACAAGAAAAAAGGGCGATGTGTACATTGTTGGATCATTTCCCCATTGGTCCCATAAAGGGGTGACTATGGAGGCCAAGATTAGTCAGATGGAGCAACGTCATCGTTAGATCCTATAATTACTCTAGTGGCAGCTGACGCATCCACAACCACCACCATACTACCAGTTGTATAGCCCTAGTATCTTCCTAGCACCATCATCCCCAACAGTACTATGCCTAAGATGACCCACCATCAATGTATCAGTGTCCCTATTCATCGTCTCATTCCCGTCCCTAGTCGGGGCAAATACAGCAAATGATTTTTAGGGTATGATATGTTGGGTTTTACTAGCCCATTTGGTCATCCAAACAATGTTCACTCCGGAGCTAACATCTGGGCCCCATATGGGCCAGTCCAGGCTCACGTGGGTTTGGGGACTAAAAGCCCATGGGCCCCTATCTAAAAACATGTATGGGGCAGGAAGTCCACGAATCCCCCATGGGCCTAGGCCAACACATGTCCCCTGATTTTCTGCTTTTTACGAAAAAAAAACTGGAAAATTTGGCCCACACAACTTAGTGGGCCTAGGCCACCAATGGCCTTTTTTTAAAAAAACAATCCTAAAAAATCTGTGAAATTGTAACCCAACATTCATGTCATGTGAACCTTTAACGAAATACTCCACAGGAGCTTTCTTTGTACCTTTACAAAAAGTGATGTATATATTTACGAAGAAAGGTGGAACTGCGAGTGAAAGAAAGCTCCCGTGGAGTATTTCGTTAAAGGTTGCTGCCATGCATGGAAGCAACCACATTACGCAGTTCACTCGCAGCTCTTTCACTCAACCAACCATTCAACTGCACTGAGTGAAAGAGCTGCGAGTGAACTGCGTAATGTGGTTGCTTCCATGCATGGCTACTCCTTCAATCTCTATATGTGGTGTGGTTAATAATTAATAATGGGAAGCAAGGTGGAACCTAGTTTTACTGCCACTGAAATGATCCAATATTGTCTTGTCAACACCAACGTGAAGTTTTTTCGAGGATGGATGACCGATATTTGGTGGTGGTGGCCATAAAATCAAAGTCAAAGAAAATTTATACTGTGCATACTAATATATGTGGGCTAACCCACTAAGGCCCAAGTGCGGCTCCTACTTTCAGTGGGTTGTGTGGGTTGGGGGCTTAAAAGGCCCCACTATTAATTAATGGGCTGCATAGAATGACCCATGGGCCTGGGGTCTATATGACAGCTCTAGTTCATCCCCCTCTTGATGGTAAAAAATAGGGGTGGGGAGGATTATCAGAGATTAGGTTTTATGTTATTGTTATTTTGATTTTTATTTGAATTTATATTTAAATTTAAATATTATTTTATTTTTTATTTGTACTTTCAATATAGTTTAATTAGAGTAATTAATATCTAATGATAAATACAAATAATTAATCTGCAACACATTTTTAAGTAAATGTGAATTTTTATAAATCAATTAAATAAACTAATTTATTTGAATAAATTAAATATTTTGCGGGTCATGGCCGACGATAACAGTCTGTTGGTGAACTTTTTGGTGGCCCTGGGACTCAAACCATCTGATATATTTCGGCAGCAGATGTTGCTGGCTAGTTTTAAGGGGTATAGACCTGTGGTAAGTTCTGGTAGCTTGTGGGCGTCAGAAACCATTTTCGAGGGACCAATATTTGAGATCTTTTGACAGTAATGTAAGATATCCTGCGACTTTTTGGTATTTTTGAGGGCTTTTTGGTTGCCAGAAGTTGTTGTTTTTCTTGTAGTGGAAGCTAACTGCCGAGGTGAGGATTTCATTTTGAGATAATTCTCTATAAGCGTTCTTTGAGCAATGAGGCCAATTGTGAACTTGATAAGCCCCAAAACCCCAATTTACTAAACTTTTTTTTTTAATAAAAAAAATGTCCACAATAACCATGTAAGAGATAAATGTTGGTCTCCAGATTGAAATCTAAAGAAATAAAATATGGCTATAACAAAATTAAACACAAACAATAGAAGTAAACACCAACAATAATTGATTTTCTTCAAAATTAAATTGAAAATAAGAAATAACAGACCAGATTGTGTATGACATGGGATTAGCCAATTACCGGAAGAAGTGTTGTCGATAGGGTTGCGAAGGAATCTGATGTTATTCGTCTGCAGGGCTCACAATTGCTGGAAGGAGTTTCAATATTCTACTTCTCTGCAGGTTCTACAACAGAAAAAAAAGGTGATTAAGATAAATTTGAAAGAAAATGAGAAATGTGAGGATGAGAGAAAGAAATCTAGAGAGAGACAAACTTGCATAGAGGGATGTAGAAAATACAACGTTAGATAATCTAAATTTTGCTTACAGCTAGTGGGGAAAGTTTTTGTATTCACCTAAAATCCACGTTGAAGTAGCATATAAATGACAAAACATTAAGGAGATTCAGCTCCCATATGTGTCAAAGAAACTATTATAGGACTTCAGCTCTCATTTGATGGTCAGTATAAAATAGAGATGATATAAAATAGAGATGATATACAATTCATAGAGATAAAATATTTTTTTGGTCAAAAAAAAAAGAGATAAAATATTTTGGTCATATATTATTATTATTTTGGGTAGAAAGATACATTATTCTATTATATATTTTAATTAAGTTAATAAATAATCAACCTTTAATAATAAACCTTGAATTGATTTTAATTATTTATATTTTAATGATTAAATTTTAATATGATTTTAATGATTAAAGTTTAATAAAAAGCCTTGAATTGATTTTAATTATTTAAGTTTTTCCTCATAAGGTGAATAAGTTATTTAGTCAAGAGTAAAAAAAATTATTTAGTCAAAATGATGAATTGAAAGTATTAATTTTAATGCAAAAATAATTGTGCAAAACTAAAAATATTTCTTGTCAATGTGACTAATATACGATTTGTATAAACAAGTTTTTTACATATGCCTAATTATAATTTACCATTTTACTATACTATAAATTTCAAAAAATAATATTATGATAAAAATTACTTTGTTAGTCTTTTATCTTAATTTATAGTTTCAAATTAGTATGGGACCGCAGCGCACTTCCGTTAGGCCCTCAAATTACATTGAGGAGGAACCTCAAAACATTATGGGACCGTTTAATAGTCAGGAGAGGATAGAGAGAGGATATGATATGAATAACACTATCATATCATATGTTTGATGTGCAATACCTAATAATATATAAGATAATATATATTATTTCCTTTTTAGGTACAAAGATAACATATGCTATTCTATTATATATTTTAGATAAGCTTATAAATAATGATATGATATATTATTATATATTATATATTAATGACAAAATACCTTGTATTATCTATATTTCATTTGTTGAAAAAATAAATTAATTTTCTATTTTTATACGTTTTAATAAATTTATTTTTTTGACTTATTTTAATTTTTAAAATTTTCTATTTTTATGCTTGTTTTCTTATCCTATCCTGCTGGTTTCTAACTCAGCTCAAAGTCAGGATAAAATTTTAACTAGAGAGACAGGATAGGATAAAGTCACAGGATTAAGTTATCATATCATCCTGTCTCCTTATCCTTACCACCAAACGGGCCCTACAATCCTGAAACTATCAAGACTTTACTTAGCTAAGGTATCTGCTACAAAATTAGGCTTTCTCCAAATGTGCTTCCAATTCATGACAATCTGGCCACAACCAAGATCAAGAATGTTATTCACCAACTGAGCAAGAGAATGGATACTTGGGTAATGACTTCTAAGAAGATCTATAGCATTAACAGAATCAGACTCAACCATAAGAGCCTTGTATCCTTTACCCCAAGCTAAGCAAATACCATGCTAAATGGCCCATAATTCATATTCAAAACAGAAGTTGGATTAAGCTTGTGAGTAAAGCCAACAAGGAATCGACCTGAACAATCTCTCAAAAGACCACCACAGCCAACAAGCAAGCCCAAATTGGTCATCGTCCCATCACAATTCAACGTGAATGTTCCACTAGGCGGAGGAGACCCGATAACATGGGGGCGTATTCACGAGATTAAGAGAATCCAAACTAGACTTTCACCAACCTGAATGCAACACAATATCAACTTTGTTGTTAATTTTCAGAACCATGGAATTTGTTTGAGGGATAACACCGTCAAAAACAAACCCATTCGTAGCTTGCTACAAAACGTCAAGAGTGTGACCAAATTGCTAGGTCACCTCTGCAATATCTGTTACAATGGAATAATATTCCTCTTCTTCTTTGCAGATCGGGAACGGTGAAAAATCACTCAGGTGGCAAAAGAACCTTTCAACATTCACAAGCACCAAGCTTCCAAAGGAGACCCTTAACTCGCTGAGGCCCTTCCCATCCCAAAATCAAAGTGAACATATCTGTATCAAGGCATTAAGATGATCCACTTCAAGCCTTATAGGTCAAGGTAGAGGAGAAAATTCCATCGGCGGAGGAGTTTACAGAATCTCTTTAACCAATGATGGGTGGAGATGACCCATTTCCCCAATTTTTCTGGCGACCATTTTCATCAATAAATTCCCAGACCTTGCTAGTTTTCATCTCATCAGTGATGTTTAGGAGAACCAAACTGCCAAGGGCGTTGTGACCCAAGAGCCATCGATCACCCCTAGAAAAGAGTACTCTCACCATTACCCAAAATTGTCATAGTCAGATTGCGAAACTTATCCCAAATGGAACAACTCCCACGCCACATATTAGAACCAGGCCTCTTCATATTAATAGTCGGAATCACATCTATACCACAATGGTATTTCATTCTAATAGTAGATACCCATTAGGCTTGAGGTTCATTGCATAACTTCCGGGCAATCTTCATTTAGAAAATAGAATTTACCCCTCTAGTTTTGTGGAGTCCAAGACCCCTTCAACTTTAGGCTTGCAAACATTGTTCCAGTTAAATGAATGAATTTTCCTCTGGCTATTCATATCCCCCCAAATAAAGGCGCAACACTTCTTGTTAATGTCATCACAGAGGCTTTTAGGGAGCACACAAGACTGCATCTCACCATAAACAAAATATTTCCAACTTTCCAAGAACTTAGACGATCATTAACTTTATCCATCACATAATTAAAGGTACCTCTGTTGACTCTTTTTCGAAGGATCGAAACCCCAAGATACCTTCCTAAATCCTCGGTAGACCATTGTTGTACCCTAATTTTGTCTGGCTCTTTCAAATAAAAATAAAACAATACCAAATTTTTGGTGTTGTGAAAACCTAGTTTTTATCAGTATTTTTCTTCATAAGAAAATCCCAAAAATATGTTTTGTTGTGCACACGCATTATTTTTAGTCGTGTAGATGAGTTAGTTTTAACGATCTTGCACCTTTGTGTACGCATGTTATTCTAACCGCACCCCCTCTTTTTTTATTATTTCATTACCATACCCCATATCTTTTCCCCTTTCCCCTTTTTTTTTTTAATTCATCACCATCTCCATCTGTTCCCCTTTCCCTTTTATTTTAAAGGCTTAAAGGTACTTTTAGTCCCTGCAATTGTCAAAATAATCCAGTTTAGTCCCTGCAATTCCAAAACTTTTAAAATAGTCCCTGCAATTACTAAACGTTACTCCTTTAGTCCCTGCTGTTAGTTTAGTTTTGACACCGTTATGTTTTGATGATGTGGCAGCATTTGTAGGTGATGTGTCATTACACGTATGCAGACACGTGTTTTGTATTTTTTTTTCTGTTTCTCTGTTTTCCATCAACACCAAATCAAACTCATCTTCTTTCTCAAATCTTTCTCTGTTTTCCTTCCTTCTCAGATCTCACTCCCTTCTCTTGATTTTTTTTCCCATCTTCTTTCTCAGATCTCTCTCTGTTTTCCTTCCTGCATATTGGTGTGACGATGAGGGTGGCTGTGAGAGGGTGGCGGTGCGAAACCCAGGAACAAGAACTGATAAAACGAAACGGTGGAAGTGACGGTGATGGCGGTGTTTTTAGTGGTGGTTTACGATTTTACGGTGGTGGTGGTGCGACGGTAGAGAGAAGGTCACGGTTGGGTTTCTTTCATCTTCGTTCGTTTGGTTCATCACAGATCCTCTTCTCCTCTCTCATCGCTCCTCTTCTCTCTCACTGGTTCATCACAGATCTGCGTTCATCTTCACGATTTTGTTCACAGATCTGCGTTTCTGAAACGAATGAACAAAACCCAGATCTGCGTTTGGCTTAAAATCCATCACGAACCATGAACCCAGATCTTTGGTGAGAGAGAGAGGAACGCACGTGTCTGCATCAAGAGAAAGAAGATCTGAGAAAGAAGATGGGATCTGAGAAAGAAGATGGGTTTGATGGAAAACAGAGAAACAGAAAAAAAATACAAAACACGTGTCTGCATACGTGTAATGACACATCACCTACAAATGCTGCCACATCATCAAAACATAACGGTGTCAAAACTAAACTAACAGCAGGGACTAAAGGAGTAACGTTTAGTAATTGCAGGGACTATTTTAAAAGTTTTGGAATTGCAGAGACTAAACTGGATTATTTTGACAATTGCAGGGACTAAAAGTACATTTAAGCTTCCTTCAACTGATTATATTACTAGTCCAATTGTTTAATACTCCACTCCTAAACCTACTCAGCCCCATACGCCCCTGTCTCCCACTCCCACTTCTACCTCCTACACCCATGCTCCCATGTTCCATGCCCATGCTTCTCTGCTCCACGCCCATACCTCTGCAAAATCATCCTCTCTCACATCCAAACATCCAAGTTGCATTCTTGCTTTGCTAATAAGTTTCTCTCTGTTACTGCAGCCGCAACTTTTGACAAATTTTCACATACCTCTTTCATTTTTATATCTATTGTTGCCACATCAAGTGGTGCAAGTGGCCAAGTTTGTTATCTATAAATAGAGGATGAGGAGGGGGGGAATCGATTGGAAAATAAAAAGGGAGAGATCGATTAAAAAGAATGAAGGGAAGGGAGGAGAATTTTTCCTAAAAAATCCTGGTCTTAAATTGAGGAGAACACAATGTAGTAAAAATGGAAATAACAAGGTAGAGGAGGGAAAACTAAAAAAAGAGAGAAGCATAATGTGAAAGAAGAGAAAACCACCACCATCTTCGGTGAACCACCGCCAGCTCCGGCCGCCACCACCCAAACGGCCACTACAACAACTGTGACCACCACCAAAACACCCCACCGTCGTTTCCTCTCCCTCTCATCACCAAACAACCTCCACACTCTGTCTCCTCGCGAATCAAAACCAACAAATGGCCACCACTACCACCACTCAAAACCTCCAACAACCGCCACAAAACAGCAACCGCCACCATAACCACACCACCACAAAAACGAACGAACTGAAAAAAAAGGGAGAAGAAGAAAACTTCCTCCTCTCACCGTCGCATCTCTCTCACTCTCCCTCTCCCATCTTTGCTTCTTTTCCTCTCTTTCTCTCTCTTCGCAAAAGTTCATTTTCTCTCTCCTCTGGAAGTGGGTACGGCGCAACAATGGAGAAGAGAAAGAAATTAGGTTTTTTTGTTGCTAAGTTTCCTTTTATATCCCTTTCCTATTTTTTCTTTTTTAAAATTTGTTTCAGATTACTATTTGCACTGTCCTTTTTAATAATTCGCATCCCCCTAAAACGGCCTATAATTTGTGGGCTAGTAATTCTGAAACTCATTCTGGGCTGCTGCTCTTAGCACTTTCTCTTTTTTTAAATACAAGTCCCTGATGCTTTTCACACCCAGTTTTAATAATACAACTCCACTGTTTTTTAAAACACCAGCCTGTTAATCGCACCCCCTAGTTTTCTAACAAAAGAACTACGTAGCTTTGATTTCTCCATCTAACCAACAAACATTTTCTAACTAAAGAACTATGTAGCTTTGATTTCTCCATCGCACCTGGAGATACGTAGGAGCGGGGGCACACTCCCGTCAAGCACCAAAAAACAAACATTTTTATTAAGTCTCTTCATTCGTTTTCATAATAAAAGGGAAATAAATATTTTCAAAGTTAATATAGTTTTGGTACATTTAATTAGAGGTAACTTTTTTCGAAAGGATGATGTGGGGTGCTAATACCTTCCCCACGCATAATCGACTCCCGAACTCAAAATCTGGTTTCCAAAACCATTTTCGTTTTCAAAAGGGATTTTTCAGTGTTTTCCTTGATAATTAAATATTGATGGCGACTTCATTCAACGCGAGAGATCCTCCGGATTTTTCGGCCGCTACAACCATAAACAAATAGTTTCCAAGATAACATTTATATGCCCCTAATTAACATTCTTGGAGAAGAAATTTTGGTCTTATCTTGACTAACCTTTTGCCTGGAACTCTCATAGAAGGTGTGAAGAATGCCTTTGATAATATTAGCTTGGTCTACAGTCGCTTCAGCAAAAAGAATCATGTCATCAGCAAAAGCCATGCGATAAATACTAGGGCCCCTCTTGGAGATCTTTATGGGTCGCCAAGCTTTGGTAGAGATGGCCTAGTCGATAAACTAAAAGAGGCGCTCAATACATAACACAAAAAGACAGGGGGAAATGGGATCACCTTGTTTGAGGCTTCTGGAGGGTCTAACTTCCTCAAGAGCTTCACCATTCCACAGTAGTCTCATTTTGGGGGTAGAGATACAGTACCAAACTAAAGAAAAAAGTTATTAGGGAGACCAATATCAATCAAGGTTTCTTTGATGATGTAACGCCCCAAAATAATTAAGTATTTATTAGATTAAATTACTTAGGTATTCAATTATTTATTTTATTTATTTTAGTTAGTATAATTATATTAACGATGGATTGAGAGGTGTGTAAATTGGATTTTAGGTGATGGTGTTAGTGATCGGGCTTAAGTTGGAAGAAGCCCGTGATCCAAGCCCGCTAGCTAGGCGCATAGGAGAAGCGCCTAGGCTAGGGATTAGTGGTTATGCGAATTAGAGTGAGAGGAAAAGAAAAGGGAGCTTGCGAAATAGAGAGAGGAGAAGAGAGAAAGAAAACGGCGCACAAGGGAGAGGAGAAGGAGAGGAGGATTCGCAAATTTCAAGGAGGAGAAGGAAGCCGTGTTGCTGAGGTCCTGTAGGTGACTTTCTCAAGGGAAGTGGTGCTCTCCTAATATAAGGTTAAGGGTGGGATTTAATTCAATATAAGGGTTTATGAGGGATCTACATGTGGGGTTTTAGGGTGTCTTGATCACCATATTGTTGTCTTGAAAAATCGCATGCCCTATGATTGTGTGCCTTGTTGAGTAATTTGATGTATGCTTGATTTCCTCACATTCCTCACATTCCTATGCGTAAATGATAGGTTGTTATGCTCATAATAATAATTGTTGCCATATGATGATTTGTAGTTGAGAATTTATGATTATGCATGTCAAGTGTTTGAGCAAATGCATAAGTATGTGGTGTTGAAATTGTTGTTTGGGAATTGATCATGATGAGTTCTACTTGTTTATGGTCTTTGTGCATTCTGGACACTGTTTCGGTTCTCCTAAAACTGGTACTGTTCAGTTGATCCAAAAATTATGTGGCTGATTGTTTTTGAAAATAGACTTGAAGCCGGTCGTTTTGGCACTGGTTTCGCTCAATTTGGAGTTGTGTAGCTCAAGTTATGAGTCACCGAAGTTAGGTCAAATTTCTGGAATCAAACTGTGAGTAGGTTCGGTTTTTGTAGGCTTTGTGTTATCAATTGAACTCCGTTTTGAACGATTCTTGTTTCATTGGAAAGTAGACTTAATTCTCTACGTAATAGGCACTGGTTTCACGAAATTTCATTAAGAAATGAGAAAGAAAATTTGGTTGCAAGCTGGGTAGAGAGTTCTGTCCGATTTTGGTACCACAGTGTAGTGTTTTGAAAAACTGTACCAACTGGATACTTATTTTGAAAAATAAACGATGGGTGAAAAAAGGGTGTTACATTAGTGGTATCAGAGCAATGGTTGGTCCGTCCGGCCAAGTCGTCGAGTCGTTGTGTCGGTGTACGACCAACTGTTGTCTTCTAGTCCTAACCATTGGTTGTGTTGTAGTGATGTTCCTGCAGGTACAGGTAAACAGAAGCTGCTGATGGTAAGTGAACTAGTGGGGGAGATG
Organism: Astragalus membranaceus; assembly: GCA_039519185.1. NCBI lineage: Eukaryota > Viridiplantae > Streptophyta > Magnoliopsida > Fabales > Fabaceae > Astragalus > Astragalus membranaceus. The sequence goes on from CM076849.1 coordinate 48,174,642, forward strand.
CCCTACTGGTATTGTGTAATGTATTGTGCTCTGATGTGTGTTCTCTGTGTCCCTTGTCGATCTTCGACAGAGACTTTGTTGTGAATTTTTGTTGTTTGCCGTGGGTGAGTTGATTGTAATCTTGGGTATGAACTGGTTAGAGCATAACCATGTTCATATTAATTGTCGTAGCCAGTTGGTGAGTTTTGGGAAGTGTTGAGTCTGGTCCGCTGTCGGCCTAACCCGAGATAAGTAGGATTAGACTTTGAGTTTGGGGAGTGACCCGTAGGAGTTGGAATTTAATTGAGTAAAACCATAGTAATCACCGTTGAGAGTATAGTATTCCAATATCGGATAGATGGTGTTTGAGTAGTCGAGTAGGACTTTGATAACCCACAGATTAGAACATCTAGATAGGAGTAAGAATGTGGAGAAGGGTGTTTGGTCTGCTGCTAAGTATGCGATAGATTATGGGCGAGGACGGTTAGAGATGACAAGGAGATTTGGTATTGTTTTCGTGAGTTTGACGTAAATTTTCGAGTACGAAAATACTCTAAGTGGGGGAGAGTTGTAACGCCCCAAAATAATTAAGTATTTATTAAATTAAATTACTTAGGTATTCAATTATTTATTTTATTTATTTTAGTTAGTATAATTATATTAACGATGGATTGAGAGGTGTGTAAATTGGATTTTAGGTGATGGCGTTAGTGATCGAGCTTAAGTTGGAAGAAGCCCGTGATCCAAGCCCGCTAGCTAGGCGCATAGGAGAAGCGCCTAGGCTAGGGATTAGTGGTTATGCGAATTAGAGTGAGAGGAAAAGAAAAGGGAGCTTGCGAAATAGAGAGAGGAGGAGAGAGAAAGAAAACGGCGCACAAGGGAGAGGAGAAGGAGAGGAGGATTCGCAAATTTCAAGGAGGAGAAGGAAGCCGTGTTGCTGAGGTCCTGTAGGTGACTTTCTCAAGGGAAGTGGTGCTCTCCTAATATAAGGTAAGGGTGGGATTTAATTCAATATAAGGGTTTATGAGGGATCTACATGTGGGGTTTTAGGGTGTCTTGATCACCATATTGTTGTCTTGAAAATCGCATGCCCTATGATTGTGTGCCTTGTTGAGTAATTTGATGTATGCTTGATTTCCTCACATTCCTATGCCTAAATGATAGGTTGTTATGCTCATAATAATAATTGTTGCCATATGATGATTTGTTGTTGAGAATTTATGATTTTGCATGTCAAGTGTTTGAGCAAATGCATAAGTATGTGGTGTTGAAGTTATTGTTTGGGGATTGATCATGATGAGTTCTACTTGTTTATGGTCTTTGTGCATTCTGGACACTATTTCGGTTCTCCTAAAACTGGTACTGTTCGGTTGATCCAAAAATTATGTTGCTGATTGTTTTTGAAAATAGACTTGAAACCGGTCGTTTTGGCACTGGTTTCGTTCAATTTGGAGTTGTGTAGCTCAAGTTATGAGTCACCGAAGTTAGGTCAAATTTCTGGAATCAAACTGTGAGTAGGTTCGGTTTTTGTAGGCTTTGTGTTATCAATTGAACTCCGTTTTGAACGATTCTTGTTTCATTGGAAAGTAGACTTAATTCTCTACGAAATAGGCACTGGTTTCACGAATTTTCATTAAGAAATGAGAAAGAAAATTTGGTTGCAAGCTGGGTAGAGAGTTCTGTCCGATTTTGGTACCACAGTGTAGTGTTTTGAAAAGCTGTACCAACTGGATACTTATTTTGAAAAATAAACGATGGGTGAAAAAAGAGTGTTACAGATGAAGTCCCATTTAAGCTTGTCATAAGCCTTCTACAAGTCAATCTTAATCGCCATCCATCCTAATTGACCTTTCTTGGATCTCATGGAATGGAAAACCTCATGGGCAATAGTAATATTATCCTAAATCTGTCTCTCAAGGACAAAGGAGATTTGAGTCATGCTCACTAGATTGCCTAAGGAGTCTCTTAAGTGTCTCACTAGCATCTTATTAATAGTTTTATAAGAGACGTTGCATAAACCAACAAGTTTGAAATTCTTCATAAAAGTTACGTCATAAAATTTTGAATGAGGGTGAGGAAGGTGTCATTCAGCTCTTCAATTCTTCAAGGCTCCACAAAGATCTTTTTAATCTAGTTGTAAAGAGAGGGTCCCACTATTTCCTATTGCGAGTGATAAAAGACAATTTGGAAACCGTCTGAGCCTGGTGCTCTCCAATATTGTTGATGGTTTGAGAGACTTCCTCCATTGTTACATCTCGAACAAATCGATCTCTCCATCGTCCAAGTTAGGAAAATCACACTACACACAAAAAAGGGTAAAGGGAAAGAATCATGAAATAAACTCTTATAAAAATTAGTACCCAACTCCTCTAAATGAACACTATCACGGAAACACCATACTCATCCAAAAGTGATTGAATTTGATTTCTCTTCCTATGAAGTTTAGTCACATAATGAGTGTTACGGTCACCAAACTCCAGCCATTTATTACTGGACTTTTGAAACCAAAGAATCTCCTCATCGGCCAGCACCTTTTCATAATCTTTCCAAATGTTCATTTGGTGGTTAAGGAGTTCATTAGACCATCTTCTAGCAAGCCTGCGATCAGTGCACCTAATGGATAAGGGCAGGGCTGGCCCAAGGTCCATGCTACTAAAGCAAGGGCTTTGGGCCTCAAACTTTTTAATAAAAAAGGGGGCCTCAAAAATACACTGTTAAGTAACATTTAGACTAAATTTCAGTGAATCGCATTAATTTTGTGTAGCTCAGCTGGCTAGTAGGTAGCTTATTATCCTCCTTTTGTGGAGCCACTTTTGTTTATTTTTTAACTTGATTTATTTTGTGAGTACACAACTTTTGAGGTAAATAATGAAAGTCCAATAAAAAGAATACTACTTAGAGGGTTGGTGGCCCAAACCTAGATCAATAAAAGGTCTCAAATTATTTATTTATTTTCCAAACATAAACTCTTCATTTAAGCTAGCCAAATAGTATTTTTTTTGTCTATTAGAAGAAATGACAAATAAACACCACGCGCACACTACCATTAGTCACACACAGGTTCGAACTCAGGAGCCAACGTCCCCATGTCGCTGAAATTGCCAAGGCAACCAACAGTGAGGGACAGCTAGCCAAATAGTTTACTAAGTTCTTGTCTACTATCTATCTATACCATTAACTTACTACCAAAATATCAATTTTACCATTATCTCAACTAACCAATTTTAGGATATTTATGTCATTTCACTCTTAGATACTTTTTCAAACTTTTTCACTCTCTCTCACACTTTTTTCAAACTTTTTCACTCACTCGTATACTTTTTCAAACTTTTTGACTCTTTCTCACACATTTTTTACTCTCCCCTCATCTTTCTTCCTCTAACTCTATCTCATTTTTCTATTTTTCACAATATATCTACTTTAATTTCATCTACATGTCTACTTCATTTTTTTAATATTCTATTTTTTCTCTGTCAAAAAGTTTTATTAAGTCTCTACGGGAAATATTACAATTTGTAAGATTTGAAACTTTACTACAATGTTGTTTTCTAATCTCTATAGGAAATATTACTTATCACTCTCTCTCATATATTTTTTCAAACTTTTTCAATATTTCTCACACATTTTTTCACTCTCTCCTCCTCTTTTTTCCTCTAACTATCTCATTTTTCTATTTTTCACAATATATCTACTTTAATTTCATCTATATGTCTCCTTCATTTTTAATATTCCACTTTTCTCTATCAATAAGTTTTATTTAGTCTCTACGGGAAATATTACAATTTGGAAAATTTGAAACTTTAATACAATTTTGTTTTCTAATCTCTGCGGGAAATATTACATATTGCTGGTAAATGTTCACGGGGTAATTATCGGGCTAACTCAATTACAATTTGAAACTTTTTGTTTATCTACTTTAAATTAGTTTTGATTTTCACTGGGTAATGTTCGGACTAATTACATTATGTCTAAGTCTATTAATAAAAATAACACGACAACACCCGTGCGTATGCATGGGTATACTGCTGTTAACACCCAAAATAAATTAAGTCGTGGGCCGAGGGCGGAAAGTCAGAGTTAAGAGGAGACCAGGGCACCAAGGCAAACCACCTGACAATTTCCAAAAGATATTTGCTGAAGGGATAGCCTCAAAGAAAGGGCTCGAGGCAAAAAACAATGTGAATGCCCCGAGGAGGGGTTGAGCTCGAGGAATAATGGATGAGGCCGAGGAAAAGCAAGTCTTAACCTATAGAGTGTCACGGCCACAATGGCTCGGTTGCCTAAGTACAATGGCTGCAGGCTGAGGATGAGGATCAGCCGAGAAACTATATGGCCGAGGTATGGAAGGCAAGGAAAAGAGGCACGTGGAGAGAATGTGGGAGCAGTTGAAGGTCAAGCAGAGAGAAGAAGCCTTGAGAAGTGGAGCGATGAGGTTTTTCATCCCACTAACCGTGCTAGTGAGATCCTGGGTTATGGCTCCGATTTCTTAGGGCTTAGGAGCGAGATTAGACGTTGATCTTCAATTGATCCAACGATAGGCAAATGTAGGCTCACATAGTGGCCGACGAGGGCCTATGTATATACATATAGAAAATAATACTTGTAAAAGGACACACATCAATCAATACACAAATCTATTTTTTCTCGCAATTTATCTTACTTTATCGCATTTATTTTACTTTCATGCAATAGGCCAGTAGATAATCCAATCCTCGCATCCCCTCTACCCAACCTAGCACTCTTTGGAGGAGTTAGGAAACCCACAGTTAAGGAACATAGTTCCTTCCTCAACACAATTGCTTGAAGAACAGAGGAATCAAAGACTGTCCAAACCTCTGGCCGATCCCACGGCTAGGATATAAGAGTTTGACAACAACAAAAGTTGGCACGCCCTGTGGGACAGACACAGGTGAGCAAACTATCGCGTTTGATTCACCTGGACTGGATTATTGTTGGCGTATGCACTTGCACTCTGGCTGAGACCTAAGTATGGAGCCACCTTCGGCGTCAAAAAAGGCAACTACCTCCAAGACTAAGATCACGGAGCCAGTAAGTGCTTCAGGGGACTACCACCCTAGCAGCTACTGCTGATTCAAATGAACAACCCCCTCAACATTATGAGGAGCCCGTGGTTATGACCACATCATTCATTCGAAAACAAATCGACATGGGGATACATGACATAATGTACCAAGTGTCCCAACATTTGACTGACATATTGAAACCTATGGTGCACAATAAGGTGCAACAGGCCAAGGAGATGGAATAGAGGCGTGCTAGGCAAGCTAGTAGCACAATGAACCTGGTTTCCCCGGCCAATCACAGGGAGGACAACCTAACTCTCTGGGAGGCATGCATCAGACCCTACCGTACACTAATCCGGTCGAACCTCAGCAGGCATCTTCCTATAACCAAATGGGAAGCATGCAACAGTGTCCATTGAGTGGGAGCCTGGTCGGGCCTCAGCAGGCGTTCTCTCATCAGGTAAATCCTACTCATGTAATTCCCCAGCCTGGTACTTTTGCCACTACCAACACTGGGGGGCAGTTTATGTCGAATGTCACTAACGCGACTTCTCTTCAGCAGAGACAAGTGCAACTGGCCAGAAGGTCGCCCGAGGCCACGGGCTCGATAGGTCTGCCGCAAGGATCATCCTATGGATGTTCTACCACGGCTAACTATCCGGCCTACGCAGGGGAGGAAGCCTTCACCCCGGAATCTAGGATTGGTAGGCCAGGTGGGTATTGCTGGAGTCAGCAGCCATGGGTCCAGAACCCACCTAGCTCGACAAGCCTACCTCCCGGCCAGTCGTACTCCGGAGCACTCAATACCTACCCGGCGGGTTATTATTTACAGACACAGATGAATGGTTTCACGGTCGAGCAGCCATAGAACCGGTTTCCACCTCACCGAGGCAATCAGGCACCTGTACCAGGAACTGGCTTTGTTAACCTGGCCCAAATGATGCCTGGGCAGCCATGGACAGATGCTCCACCTCAGGTACCGCCACAGCCAGGGGCGCAGGGTCCCCCAGATACAATGTGGCGACCAATGCCTCCACCTAAAGGACCATCGGGCCCCCAACTCCTGGACCCGAATTTAATAGTTGAAACCATCAAGAAATTCTTTGGTGAGTAGTTGAAACTACTTGATAGGCCGGTGTACAAGAAGCCTTACCCCGAGTGGGTGGATAGATTGGTGCCTCTGCCCAGAGGATTCAAAACACCTGACTTTGCTACGTATTTCGGGGACGATGGCAAGTCTACAATGGAGCACATCGGTCGATTCACTGCTCAAAGTGGACAAGGGAACCAGAATGAATATCACAAGCTGCAGTTGTTTCCCTTGTCCCTGACAGGGACTGCTTTCTCATGGTACTCTTCACTCCCACGTGATTCTATTCAGACCTGGGCAGACATGGAAAGGTGATTCCATGACAGGTTTTATTGGCCACAGCCCGAAGTCACCGCATCCGATCTCATGAACTTGCGGCAGAAGGTGGACGAGGCTATGACAGACTTTATTGAAAGATTCAGAAAGATGGCCGGAAAATGCTCAGTACCTTTTCCAGAATCCCAACTCACTTCCATGGCTATCTCTGGAATGCACCCTCAATTAAAGGAAAAGCTTGTGGGACAAGCTTGCAGCAACCTCAGTGGTTTGGCCTCCAGGGCTATCCAAATTGAACAATACATACATGAGAGAGAGGAAGAGGGCCATTAGGGGTCGAGGACCTCAGTTAGTGTGGGTAGTTGACATTGAAGAAGATCCTGACTATGATGAGTTAGTCGATTACGCGACAGACATCATGGTGGCCGGGATAGTCAAAGGAAAGACTTACCTATGTCCTGCTCTTAAGCCTGCCAAGGGAAAGGAGAAGGACGAGGTGGAAAACAGGTCTGAGTACTACTTTGATATATCTAAAGCGGACCAGATCTTTGACTACCTGCTAAAAGATAAGCAAATCAAGCTCCTCGACGACCACAAGATACCTCTGACCGAAAAGATAAAGGGGAAGAAGTACTGCAAGTGGCACAATTCATTCAATCATGCCACCTCCAATTGCATCATCTTCCGCCGAGCCATTCAAGAAGCTATCAGGAAGGGGAGGTTTAAAATGGCTGACTGATAACTCATATTTATATGAGTTATTTATGCTCTTATCACTTAAATCAACACAAGTTCTCAAGTAATATTTCTGCTTTATTAAGTAAATATTAGTTATTTAGAGGAAAGAAGGGTTAAGAGCTAATTTGTTATCATTTGACATATTTGGTGCTTTGTGAGTATTTTAATGCATTTGTTCAGTGTTACAGTGTTAAGCGCTATAGCGTTATATGACGGTGGGCCAGCTCGAGGTCAAAAAGGAAAGTTACATTTGGGAGCCTCACTCTTTTTGTCAAATCAGAGCCTCATTTCTCTGTGCCTAGGACTGACGCAACTGTCAACCATTGGCTAGCATGGATACTTGTCCACTTGTTGTTGGAAGATCATTTTTGGTTGGTGGGGAATGACTTGTCTACTTTTTGGAAAGCTACTTTATGGATAATAAACAAATATATCTCACTTCTTCTCCTCACTACACACACATTCGAAGGAAGGGAGAGTTTTTGGGAAAAAAACTTGACACCATTTTTCATCCATTAATCCTCCACTTCAAGCTTTCATTTTTCAAGAGAAGATCATCATTTCCTACGCTGTGAAGCTATGCTATAGCGTCATCTATCCATCTCATAAGAAGGAGTCCACGTAGTGTATCTTTTGCAACCGTGTCTCCTCATCATTTTCAGTAATATGAACATTTTAGTTTGTATTGTGTTGATGATGTTCACCATGAGCTAAACACTTAGTAGTTGGATTGCTTGGAACTTTGTAATGAATTTTTAGTATTGCTAATATAATATTGTGATGTTTGCGTTTCAATCTTTGTGCTTTAATGCTTTCAAACTCGTTTTGGGATTGGCCAACTGAAATGGGTACATTCGTAGGTACAGACATGGTCTACGATTCGAACTCAAAGGTTGATATGAATGAAAGGTTGTATAAAGACATTTAAACAACTTTTGCTTAACTCTAAACATAGGGGAGAAATAGTTCATAAGGTGAACATTGTGGGTTCTTTATTATACAGAGGTGGACTTATTTAGAACTTAGAAATAAGAGTCTTGTAACAAAACCCTGGCGTCAGTGACCGAAAGGCACAACATCATATGCTACAGCACTTAGGGCTATAGCGTCCAATGTTATATCACCTTACTTAAAAGGATTTACTTAGGGAAAAACAATCCAACTCATTTTATCAAACTCTTGAACTTTTTTACTGTTTTCATACAACATCTTTATTTTCATGCTCAGAAACTTGTTGCTACTATTTTGCTTGTTAACTACTTAAACTCATAAATTAACATCAATCCCTGTGGGTACGATCTCTACTTATCAGTATATCACTTGTTGCGATTGTGTACAGTTGCACAAACTACTTTTCGCACAACACTGACAAAGGGGCGCCAGAGATGACTCTTGACACTGACCCCTTTCCCAGCATGAACATTAACATGGTCTCCTTCTTGGGAAGCGATTGGGGGAAGGGAAAGAAGAAGTATAGGTGGGTCCCCAAACATTAGGTTCCCCCAGAAAGAAGAGTATCGGTCTTTGACCGGTTGGGACCCCCTGCTGAGGGATCCACTGTGGCTGAGCGTGTATCTCTCTTGCAAGATAGACTGTAGGTGGGGGAGCCAGGCCAGCGCGAGGAACCTTGGAGGAAACTTCCCAAGCGGGGGAAGCTTGTTCACGATCTCAGGGAACTACATTTGTCCAAACTCAATCCTGAGAGGCAAGCACCTCGACCCAAGGATCTGAGGTCAAGACTCCAACACCTCCCACTTGGGGGGCACGGTCGGTCTGCTGATGAATCCATCGAGCAAGCTGATAACTCTCCATTTGTAGAGTTATTTATGCATTTCTATTCGTAAATCATTGTGAATTTGCATGCTTAGGCTAGGAATTATGTAAATATTTGTGTTTAATTAGGGAAAAGGGAATCAAGAACTGAATTGGAATATATTTGGCACAAATGGTGCCCTTGTGAAATTTCTAATGTTTTCTGTCTAAGTGCTATAGGATCAGCTGCTATAGCATCACTGTGCGCAGCAGAGCTGGGACCCACTTGAAGACAGCAGCAGAAAGCAGATGTGTAGTGAATCCTAACCTGTCCAATCAGCGCCTCCCTATTGCCACAATCCATGCCGATGCAGTCACCCTCCTACCACTTGCACTTCACCACTTGTCTACCATGGGGGGACAACATACCTTTAGTTGGTGAAAAGAAGACCCACTTGCTTCATACACTTGCAAGAAAGGAGGGAAAACTCAACTATAAAAGCAAGCCTAGACTCCACACTCAAAAAGCGGTCATACAATGGACTTCCAGCACTAAAACTTCTCTGGTTCTAGAGGAAAAATACAGTGATAAGCTGTCCTCTTAGTTCCATTGAAGATCCACCATAGAAATCCACTAGAAGATCGTGTTCGGTTCATGCTATAGCACTGTTAGCACACCAGTTCATGCGTAGGAGTTGGAGGAGTGTATCTTTTGCGCATTCTTCTTCTACTTTCTGTTTTGGTGACATGAACTCCATTATTTGTAAGTTGTTGATATTGCTAAACATGAGCTAAACATCTTGTAGTTGGATTGCTTAAGCTTTGTAATAACTCTTTATGTGTTAGTAATATAATATTATGATGTATGCATTTCAATCTTTGTGTTTTAATGCTTTCAAACTTGTTTTGGGATTAGCTAACTAGAACAAGTGCATTCATGGGTTCAGAAATGGTTCATGATTCGATCTCAAAGATTGATGTGAGTGAGTGGTTGTTTTAAGGGCACTTAGAACAATCCTTGCCCAAACCTAGACATAGGAGGGCTTAGTTTATAGAGTGAATACGTGGGGTCTTTAAAATACAGAGGTGAACTTACTTGAAGCCTAGACATAGGATCTTGTCACGAAACCTTGGAGAAAGTGACCGAAAGGCACGCAACATATGCTACAACACTCAATGCTATAGCATCTAATGTTATAGCACTAACACAGAAGAGAAGTTACTTAGTGAAAGCAATCCAACTAGTCTTCATCATATAGTTTCCCTTTTGACTTCCTTGCACTTCGACCTTTATTTTACTATTCCAAAATTGTGTTTTTATCCTTACACACTGATTTGCTATAACATGACAACTCTAAATTAAATACAATCCTTGTGGGTTCGACCTGTATTTCTACTGTATTACTTGTTGCGACTGCGTATACTTGCGCATCTGTTTGTAAAATCCACAACACAAGCCACTATACCAAAACCAGGTGAGAAGTCTCACCCGCAGGGACAAAGGAAAGCGGTACAAGTCACTATAGCACAAGACTCGACGTCAGTGGATATCACAGTACTGAATTATCGTGAGCTGAGAGCCACTAAAACTGTGAGACTACCCTCAGAGGTACCACAAGACCAGTGGATGACGAAGGTAGTATCAGTAGTACCACCCCCTCAAGGTTGCCTCCAAATCTCGCTCGCAGAAGAGGAGGCTGTAGAGGGCAAGGGCCTTCCATAGAATGAGGGAAACGTTACCGATGCTCACCTCGGCCAGGGAAGGGGGTAGCAGGCCATTTCTGCAGCCTCTGTAGCTACGGCATTGGGACAGGCTTTACCAAAACCTATCGAGGAGAAAGCCCTAGAACAACGAGCCACGGAGACTGCTGGCCCTAGCACATCCGCTGATAAAGAAGAAGAGCTTAATACCGTGATAGGGGTGGTGGACGCAATTGGTAGCCCTCTCACTGAGGTAGTGATGGAATGTTTGTATGGCCCTCACAACCCTAGACAACCTCAACCAGTCAGTGCTCTCCCCGACGAGGGGATAATGACTGAGGACGAAATTGCAAAATATGATCTCTTGGGTGAAGAAGAAGAGAACCCCTTCGGTCCACTAGATTTTGATGGTACCTCTCTAACAGTGTCAATCCTGGATGACATAATGGACGGAGAGGAGGGAGAGTTCCTTGCTGACATAGAAATGGTGGGACTCCTACCACCTGAATTCTGGGAAAATAAGGACCAGCTAAGAGCCCTCGAGGGAGATGTCTTTGCCGAGGAGACCGAATGGGCTGCCTTGACAGAACCTGAGGGACGAGTCATGGAAGGGATGTTGTTCGAGAAACCTACGGCGGATATGACCAGACACTTGAAACCCCTTTACATTAAAGCCCACTTGAACGGGAAACTGTTTAACAGAGTATTTGTGGATGGTGGGGCTGTGCTGAACATCATGCCATTGGCGACAATGAAGAAGCTAGGCAAGAATGTTGAGGACCTCATCCCTACGACTATGACCATGACAAGCTTCATGGGCCACCCATCTCATGCCTTAGGGGTGTTGGTGGCCGATGTAACCACTACAAGAAATTCGCAGATTACCGGCGGCCAAAATCCGCCGGAAATTGGCCATTACCGGCGGATTTTTTCCGCCGGAAGTTCGTTCGCAGGTAACGGTTTCCGGCGGAAAAAATCCGCTGGTACCGGAAATGAGCGTTTCCGACGGATTTTTAAAAAAAAAAAATTTTTAGAAAATCCGCCGGAAATTTACCGGCGGATTTTTTTAAAAAAAAAATTAATTGTTTTTTAATTTTTTTAATTTTTTTACTTTTTTAATTTTTTTTTTAATTTTTTTCGAATTTTGTATTTTAATTAAATAAGAATTAATAAAAAATGAATTAGAATATGAGAAAAAAATTATATTGAATAGAATGAGAAGTAATAGAGAAATTAGAATGAATAAGAATGAAAGAGAGTATGGAAAAATAATATAGGAGAGAATAAGAATGAATAAGTGATAAGAAATAAGAATAAATGAGAGTATGTGAATGAAGAAATAAGAAGAAGTGAGAAGAAAGAAGAAATGGGAAATATAGAAAATAGATATGTAGAGAAATTTAATTAAGTTTGAAGAGTATATGAGAAAGAAGAAATAAGAATGAATAAGTGATGAATGAGAAGGAAGAAGAAAAGAAATGTAGAAGAGTTAAGTTTGAAGAGTATATGAGAAAGAAGAAATAAGAATGAATAAGTGATGAATGAGAAGGAAGAAGAAAAGAAATGTAGAAGAGTGTAGGAGAAAGTGAGATGGAAATAAAGAGTGAAATGAGAGAATGAGAAGAGTGTAGGAGAAAGTTTTATTTATAGGAATTTCAAAACGTTCCGGCGGATTTACCGGCAGATTTTTAACATTTTCGGTGGATTTTTTGAAATTTTTTATTATTATTTTTAAACAAAATCCACCGGAAATGTTAAAAATCCGCCGGTAAATTTCTGGCGGATTTTTTTTGAATTTCCGGCTGTTTTTTAAATTTTTTTTTTGAAAATCCACCGATAATTCAAAAAAATCTGCCGGTAAATTTTCGGCGAATTTTTTTGAATTTCCGGCAGTTTTTTTTTTAAAAAATCCACATGTAAATTTCCGGCGGATTTTCAAAAAAAGAAATTTTAAAAATCCGCCGGTAATGTAAAAAACCGCCGGAAATACCATTTTTTCCACCGGTAATACAGGATTTTCTTGTAGTGAACAGTTGGGTCTAAGGTAACCCGATCAGCTTTCTTTGTTATTGAGGGAAACCTTCTTATGCTGTAATTCTAGGGAGAGATTGGATCCACACCAGTGAATGTGTTCCCTCCACTCTACATCAAAAATTAATGATATGGATAGGTGATAAAATGGAGATAGTAGAGGCTGATCCCAATCCGTTCCCTGCCGAGGTAAATATGTTTGAGGCTGTTTTCTATTCTCCCTACCTGTGCCCTATATCCATTCTAGTAAACTATGAGGAATGGGGTATAGAATCGTGTGACTGGACGAAGAAGGGTTTTGAACTCAAAATGTTGGCCGACCCACAGCCTAACATCGAGAGTAATGATTAATCTCCCATCAGAAGTATAAAGCCTGCTGGATCGACTGCACCTGTTCCAAATTGAATCCAGCATTCAAGAGGCTATGTTCGGTGCAGTATACGAAGAAGATGAACTCCCAGAGCACCCATGTCAGAGAACTTCGGATAACCCCGAGGATCGGATGTTGGACGAACCCCCTCATATAGAACCCATCCAGAGAAGGGTACCCACATTTGAAGCTCAAGACCCTCTGGTGGAAGTTACCTTAGCGAGTGAAGATGAACTAAGGATGACCAATGTCAGTGGCAAGTTGCAACCAAAACAACGAGATCAGATGGTAGCTTTGATAAAGGAGTACCGTGACTGATTTGCATGTGATTACCATGAGATGCCAAGTCTTGATAAGGCACTAGTAGAGCATAGGTTGCCCATTAAGGAAGGTTGCAAGCCCTACAAACAACCACCGAGGAGGGAAGGGAATGGGTGGTGGTGGCGTGCTGCGACGGAGGGAAGTGTGAGTGAGGTGAGAGTGAATGGTGAGAGAAGAGTGTGTTACGGAATAGGAAAATTTAATTAAAATTAGCGAGGGATATTTAGCGACGGATTTGAATATTAGCGACGGATTTAAATTTCATGCATTCCCAAACATTAACGACGGATTTGGGGATTAGCGACGGGTTTGGGAATCTTACGATTTCCAAGGTCGGCCAACGGTCACGTCAGCGTTAGCGACAGACCATTAGCGACGGAATTTCCTGTTAGCGACGGATTTGAATTTTAAAAAAAAATGCGCGTCTTGTAGCGACGGATTTGGCTGTCGCTAAATTCGTTGCTAAGTTGGATTTAGCGACGGATTTGGTATCCCTCGCTAAAATCCGTCGCTAATACTGCATTTTTTTTGTAGTGTGAAGTGGCTTATCTACAGACACAGATACTATTGGCCGACGATCACGGCCGATTTTTGAAGGGTTGTGAAGCTTGCCAACTGCATGGGCCGATCCAAAAAGTGCCTGCAAGCGAGCTCCACCCCATCGCCAAGCCGTGGCCGTTCAAAGGGCGGGCCATGGACCTAATCGGCAAGATACATCCTCCGAGCTCAAAGGGCCATAATGTAACACCCCGGTATTTCTTTCTACTGAGAATACCCAGGTGCACATTAGTAACACATCAGAGATATATTTCCTGCTTAGACACTGAATATTACTATAAATTTTTCGCTGAATAAAACCCAAACAGTCTTATTTACAACAAGACAATATGGTTCTCAGACCATATACCATCAGCAATTATAGTGTTCAGTATCATACAAGAAAGCGGAAGAAAGATAAACCTTAAATACCTAATGTTCTAGTATACAGACAACAGAAGGGAAATAAGCTTAAACATAAAGCTAGGCTATCAGCAACCAATCCGAGCTCAACCTACTCGTGCCTCTTGGATTTCCGCTGCCCCTGTGTCTCTGTAAAACAACAACATTTAAACAGTGAGATACAATCTCAGTGAGTTCTACCGTAACCCCTACTAGCTCTCTCGGTATTAGTTTAAAACATTTTTAAATCTCAACACGGCATCGACTGCGTAACCGCTACTCCCGATGAACCGCATTATTTTACACATAGCATTCCACCGACTGCGTAACCGCTACTCCCGGGGAATTTGCTATAACATAGTACGACACCGACTGCGTAACCGCTACTCCCGGTGAACCGTACTACAATTAATTTAACATAACACCGACTGCGTAACCGCTACTCCCGGTGAACCCCCCTACCAATAGTACATTCTCCCATTGGCATGGAGCCTAGGGTAAGGGATCATGACTGCCCTGCCTAGTATGTTACACATGGGTCGTCACCCAACTCGATACATATACACACACAGATCTGTAATCATATGAACTCAGGGTCCATCACCTCAAAAAACCAGTTGAACACTTAACCCACGCTTTTATAAAACCAAGTTCACACTCGCACTCTAATTTACCTCTTTTCGACACAATTTTCAACTTCGAAAACAGTTTATTTTGCCTTAAAACTAGAATATTCAGTTAGGCCTCTGAATAAGCTTTCCAACGCATCTTAGAACACCTCAATCGGGTTCCCGGATCAAAAGTTATCGCGAAACGAAAAACAGTGTTTGGTTGCTGAAATTCTGCCAACTGGCGCGCGAGTGGCGCGTGGCGCGCAAACGGCGCGCAAACGGCGCGTGGACTGGCAGTAAGGGGGCCTGTCAAGTGCAGAATTTTGCGATTTTCGCGAAATCCGCTATTCCGCTCAATTCCGATTCTTGGTCCGATTAAAAACAGATTTGACAACCATAAAAACAGTTCCAATCAAAGTCACACAATCATTCAAGTCAATCAAAAACTCATTCAAAACGGATTTTATCAAAATGCGACATATTTTCCAATTATCGGTTTTCAACCCAAAATCTCTCAAACTCGATTACCAAATAATATTCCAGTCCAGCGAAAGCAGTAAAACAGTTAATTAATTAATTCGAAACATAAAATCCTAAGCGTGAGTAGAACTCACCCTTGAAGCGTGAACCACGAGCGGCCGAATCCACCGAGTAACCACACGAACATTCCCCGCTCCGGCGACACCCAATCCGCTCCCAAAGCTTCCCACTCGATCACGAAACCGCTTTTTGACCGAAATACCGATTTCCCGAAATTCTCCATGGGCACTATTCATCATCTTCTTCACCTCAAGCCACTATTCACATAAACCTCAAATCTTGATTTTTCAACCTAACTCACCCAATCGATCTTCAATACTCGAGTAATCCACCTCGTGCTCGCTCCTAAACATCGTCCTTAGCTTTCCCTTGAGCTTGAACCACAAAACCTCTATTTTTTCCTCTCAAATCGAAAATGGTAAAATGAGAGAGAGTGAGTTGATGATGAAGATCTTGGTACCAAATCGAAGAGGAAGTAATGCTGAGCATTTTTCGTGATGGAAGGAAGTCGTTTTGATAAACCGAACTATCCTATTTTTCCTCTTCTTCTTCCTCACCCTTCTTTCTCTTCTCCTTTCTTTTCTCTCCTTCTCTCTGTTTCTCTCTTCTGTTTCTCGCGTGCAATCCTTTCTTAATTCTTTCTTTTCTTTCCTTTTAACACACACACACACACACACACTTATTTATTTATTTAATATATATGTGGTAGCGTGGTCCAATTACCGTATTGATCTAAATCTCCTGTTTCGATTCCGAAACTTTCTTGATCCGTATTATCCGGTTAACGATCCGATGACAACAAATAAATAATTTTAGCACTCATTAAATTTACCAGTCGAGTACAAAATTAATTTATTTGGATTAACATCCAAATAATTCTACTAATTATTTTGCGGATGTTACATTCTCCCCAACTTAAAAGAATTTTGTCCTCAAAATTTCGTCAAGTCTTTCATCTGACTAATCGAGAATCGACATTCTCAGAAAGGTCTAAATTTGCGAGAAAACAATCTTGAATTAACGAAATGAGTGTAGAAAATCTTCTCAAGTTGGCACGTCAATCTCCAAGTATGACCCACTACTACCTTGATACGAACTCTCTTGTTACGAATCTACACGAAAAACTCATCATTCGCCTACATAGGCTCGGCACCGCGTTTGAAAACACTCCCGATGCTTCATTCCAATTATCCTCGTTTACTCCCCAACTTTGATTAATCTAAATCAAAGGGTTTAATACAATACACTTGATAGAAATATATGTTGAAAATGAGATCCACAAACTGGTACTCCTCGGTAGAGGCAAAAACAAACGTGATTTCCTCGAAGGTAATAAACACGTTCTCAACCAACCTTCTAAAATCCAGAACAGTTCTCGTACACACCGACAATGTGCCGAAAAGTCATTTGTGAAACTTCTTGACTCGCCACCAAGATTTCGAGATAACACTTTTCAAAAGAAGATGAAATGAGGATCTACTAGAAACGTTTATCTTAAACGTAGAAATAAACCGTGGGGACAACAAATACATTTGAACGTAATGAAAATCACCTCAGTTGTTCTCCAAACAACTATCAAACAGAACTCAGAGCTCCTTTCCGAATTAGTCATTAGCGTTGAGAGCTTCCCCTCAACCTAAGTAATCCTCCAAGGATTTTTCCTCCTCAATCATACTCTATTAGCCTCTTGATTCGTTCCCAAAATTAACTTTAGCATGCGGGTTTTCACAAAATGATTTTTCAAAATTATCACACCGCACGCCAAGCTTCACTTCGGAAATTCCAGTCCCTTGCAGCAGATCCATCAATTAATCCTTTGGTGCTTTTTCGCAATGTGAAAACCGGTCAGCAGTTACCTCACTTACATATTCGTATTCACGTTCATTTTGTCAAACGGAATCTCGTAAGACAATCTCGTTGTCAACCTTCACCAAGGAGAGGTTAACAAACTAATACCTCGCCACCAAAGTGGGAACTTATGGATGTACTCCAACTTAGATCTAAAAGACTCTAACAATCCCATTTCTTGCGTCCTCAACTCTTTCATATGAATGGATTTCCTACTTAGCGCATCAGCTACAACATTGGCCTCTCTTGAATGTTACATCAACACGAATTTATAATCCTCCAGAAACTCAACACACTTCTCTGCCTGCTATTCAGTTCTTTCTGATCAAACCGATACCTTCAAACTATTGCGATCACTAAAGACATCAAAACGAGACCCATACCGGTAACGTCTCCAAATCTTCAGTGCATATACAATAGCTGCCAACTCATAATCGTGAGTCGGATAACTCTTCTCATGAGACCTTACTTGTCTGGAAGAATAAGCTATCACTGGTTGATTTTGCATTAGAATACATCCTAAACCTTTCCCCTGAATCGTCATCGAGAATTTAACATTCCAATGACAGATCCGGAAGAATCAGGATTGGAGCAGAAGTCAAAACCTTCGGCTCTTGAAAACATTCTTCACAATTGGCATCTCACGTAACGGATGACCCTTACGAGTTAACCGAGTAAGTGGAAAACTAACTGTGAGAACCCTTGAACAAACCTCTTACAGTAACCGGCTAGATCCAGAAACTTTTGATCTCTGCGACTGATGTGGGTCACTCCCATTCAACACCGCTTCCTACTTACTGGGATCTACAGAAACTCCCGACCTGGGAAATCACATGTCCCAAAGACTTTACCTCGGACACCCAAAAATCACACTCCGAAGGTTTCAAGTACAACTTCTTTTCTCGGAGTACTTTCAGAACAATGCAGAGATGTTGGACATGCTCCTCAATGGTCTTCGAGCACATCGAGATACCATCAACGAAAACGACTACAAATTGATCCAGCAATTCGTGTATCCTTGGCAAAGGATACTTGTTCTTGATATTCACTTTGTTGAGTTGTCGATAATCGATGTACAATCTCATGCTACTAACTTTTCTTTCGACTGATCACATCAGAGCACTCCTTAGAGAAGCACTCGGCCGAATGAATTTCTTTAACATCGACTCTTCAAGTTGAGATTTCAATTCCTTTAATTCTAAGGAAACATTCGAGAAGGAGCAATAGATATCGATCCTGTACCAGAATCAATTCTATAGAAAACTCTACCTCTCGCTCTGGATGTACGGAAGAAACTTCATCCTGAAAAACATCCAGAGAACATCCAAAAAGTCATTCACAACTTGTACAGATGATAAATCTAATACTAGTTCCAGTGGATGGAGATAACATACTAACATGTGCTTCCGCACCTTGGAATGAAGATTGACCGTCTAAGGTGAACTAGGTAACCGCTTCAGAATTTGTCCTAGACAATTCAACTGATTCTGAGGCGATGCTGATGGTTGATTAATACATACGATTGCAACATGATTTGCAGTCATCCAATTCATACTCAAAATGGTGTCCACACTTCTCATAGGCAAACAATAAATTCTACAACTTCCTGCCTCCTATGACAAGTAGGCCATTCTATACAAAGATTAGGTCTGGACACGACCCTTAGCAGCAGTTGAAATAGTTATCGGCTCGGATAGCGATGATAAGGCTGATCCTAACCGATTCACATGCGATCGGGATATACAGCAATAGGTTGCACCCGAATCATATAATATACTGATCGAGTTATTGAAAACTGATCTCATACTCCTCAGTAGATTGTCTGCAGTCGTAACTGCCTAAACATCCAGAATGTTGACTCGTCCTTGCCTTAGAGCTGCTTGTGACTCCCTGGAACTTTTCCTTACGGGGCACTCTTTACCATAGTGACCCTCTACATTTCTATAATAGCACCGATTAGATCTTCGCTTGCAATTACCCCTGTGAGGCTTTCCCCAGTTAGAACATCTTCTGACCTTTGAAGAATCAAAGAATTGCATCTGCTTTTCCTTTGATGAAATTATCTTAGGACTCTGCAGTCGGAGTTGATATTTCAACTACCTTCTTTCCTTTCCCATATTTCCTATGAGATCATCCTCGGTGACATTAGATGATTGCACCAAGGCAACATAATTGGTAGCAGTATAAGAACTGAGACCATAAATCATAAAAGCACTTATGCCCGTCTTATACTTCTGCATTCTCCATTCGTCATCCGAAGCTTACTTTACCACTTGGTAAAACTGAGACAACTTTTCAAACTTAGCGGTGTATTCTTCCACCGTCATGTCACCTTTCCTGAGGATGCACCGGTTGAAGATTCCGATTTTGGTCGAGGATTGCATCTTGATCATCCAGTCATAATTCCGCTTATGATGCACTAAGTATTAAGTTGATCAGGCCCAATGTCTCTTAGCATCACAAGTGTAATTACAAAAAGGACTAGCAAGGGATCGACTCAACCCTAAACTAAGTCCGACTAGGTCGAACTGCTCTGATACCAACTGTAACACCCCGGTATTTCTTTCTACTGAGAATACCCAGGTGCACATTAGTAACACATCAGAGATATATTTCCTGCTTAGACACTGAATATTACTATAAATTTTTCGCTGAATAAAACCCAAACAGTCTTATTTACAACAAGACAATATGGTTCTCAGACCATATACCATCAGCAATTATAGTGTTCAGTATCATACAAGAAAGCGGAAGAAAGATAAACCTTAAATACCTAATGTTCTAGTATACAGACAACAGAAGGGAAATAAGCTTAAACATAAAGCTAGGCTATCAGCAACCAATCCGAGCTCAACCTACTCGTGCCTCTTGGATTTCCGCTGCCCCTGTGTCTCTGTAAAACAACAACATTTAAACAGTGAGATACAATCTCAGTGAGTTCTACCGTAACCCCTACTAGCTCTCTCGGTATTAGTTTAAAACATTTTTAAATCTCAACACGGCATTGACTGCGTAACCGCTACTCCCGATGAACCGCATTATTTTACACATAGCATTCCACCGACTGCGTAACCGCTACTCCCGGGGAATTTGCTATAACATAGTACGACACCGACTGCGTAACCGCTACTCCCGGTGAACCGTACTACAATTAATTTAACATAACACCGACTGCGTAACCGCTACTCCCGGTGAACCCCCCTACCAATAGTACATTCTCCCATTGGCATGGAGCCTAGGGTAAGGGATCATGACTGCCCTGCCTAGTATGTTACACATGGGTCGTCACCCAACTCGATACATATACACACACAGATCTGTAATCATATGAACACAGGGTCCATCACCTCAAAAAACCAGTTGAACACTTAACCCACGCTTTTATAAAACCAAGTTCACACTCGCACTCTAATTTACCTCTTTTCGACACAATTTTCAACTTCGAAAACAGTTTATTTTGCCTTAAAACTAGAATATTCAGTTAGGCCTCTGAATAAGCTTTCCAACGCATCTTAGAACACCTCAATCGGGTTCCCGGATCAAAAGTTATCGCGAAACGAAAAACAGTGTTTGGTTGCTGAAATTCTGCCAACTGGCGCGCGAGTGGCGCGTGGCGCGCAAACGGCGCGCGAACGGCGCGCAAACGGCGCGTGGACTGGCAGTAAGGGGGCCTGTCAAGTGCAGAATTTTGCGATTTTCGCGAAATCCGCTATTCCGCTCAATTCCGATTCTTGTTCCGATTAAAAACAGATTTGACAACCATAAAAACAGTTCCAATCAAAGTCACACAATCATTCAAGTCAATCAAAAACTCATTCAAAACGGATTTTATCAAAATGCGACATATTTTCCAATTATCGGTTTTCAACCCAAAATCTCTCAAACTCGATTACCAAATAATATTCCAGTCCAGCGAAAGCAGTAAAACAGTTAATTAATTAATTCGAAACATAAAATCCTAAGCGTGAGTAGAACTCACCCTTGAAGCGTGAACCACGAGCGGCTGAATCCACCGAGTAACCACACGAACATTCCCCGCTCCGGCGACACCCAATCCGCTCCCAAAGCTTCCCACTCGATCACGAAACCGCTTTTTGACCGAAATACCGATTTCCCGAAATTCTCCATGGGCACTATTCATCATCTTCTTCACCTCAAGCCACTATTCACATAAACCTCAAATCTTGATTTTTCAACCTAACTCACCCAATCGATCTTCAATACTCGAGTAATCCACCTCGTGCTCGCTCCTAAACATCGTCCTTAGCTTTCCCTTGAGCTTGAACCACAAAACCTCTATTTTTTTCCTCTCAAATCGAAAATGGTAAAATGAGAGAGAGTGAGTTGATGATGAAGATCTTGGTACCAAATCGAAGAGGAAGTAATGCTGAGCATTTTTCGTGATGGAAGGAAGTCGTTTTGATAAACCGAACTATCCTATTTTTCCTCTTCTTCTTCCTCACCCTTCTTTCTCTTCTCCTTTCTTTTCTCTCCTTCTCTCTGTTTCTCTCTTCTGTTTCTCGCGTGCAATCCTTTCTTAATTCTTTCTTTTCTTTCCTTTTAACACACACACACACACACACTTATTTATTTATTTAATATATATGTGGTAGCGTGGTCCAATTACCGTATTGATCTAAATCTCCTGTTTCGATTCCGAAACTTCCTTGATCCGTATTATCCGGTTAACGATCCGATGACAACAAATAAATAATTTTAGCACTCATTAAATTTACCAGTCGAGTACAAAATTAATTTATTTGGATTAACATCCAAATAATTCTACTAATTATTTTGCGGATGTTACACATAACTTCATCATTGTGGCTACCGACTACTTCACCAAATGGGTGGAAGCCGTGCCTCTGGGGAGTGTCAATCAGGCCGCGGTGATCAAATTCATAGAGAACCAAATCGTATAAAGATTTGGAATCCCTGAGACCATCACGACTGATCAAGGCACAATGTTCACAAGAGAGCAAGTGGTGGCCTTTGCCCAAGAGTATGGCATCAAGATGAGACACTCGTCTCCCTATTATGCTCAAGCCAATGGACAGGCTGAGGCTACCAATAAAATCATTATCGAGCTCATCAAGAAAAACATAGAAGACAAACCTCGGCGGTGGCACGAAACCCTGAATGAGGTCCTGTGGGCCATGAGGAATTCCAAGTCTACGACCACGGGGCCACTCCCTATCGTTTGGTATATGGTCAGGATGTTGTGCTACCACTTGAGATTAGTGTGGCATATATCGTTAAGAGTGGCTCGACAGCACTCTCTCAGTATGGATGAGTACCAACAGGCCATGCTGATGGAGTTGGACTCGGTGGATGATGACAGACTGGCTGCCCTCAGCAGGATAGAAATAAATAAGGCTAAGATGGCCCGCGCCTATAACAAGCATGTCAAGCCAAAAAGGTTTGTCGAAGGTTACCTTGTTTGGAAGACTATTTTTCCACTTGGGAGGAAAGACCCCAAGTTTGGCAAGTGGTCCCTGAATTGGGACGGGCCCTACATTATAAGTGAAGTGTTTAACGACGGAGCATACCGTTTAATTGCTTTAGACGGAGAAGAATTCGAGACGGAAATTAACGGCAAATATCTTAAAGCATACTATCCTACTCTATGGGAAAGTACGCAAGGGAAGGAGAATTGGTAGTCGATAGTTATAATTGTCAAGGTGGCACGCCACACACCGGCGTCCTAGTGAAAAACAGAATATCTTCCTACAAAACCCCTACTCTTCTGCTACTGATGTCTCCCCCTCCACCGATTCAGGCACTCTTGACTTGGTGGCACGACCGGATCTGAAGCGGCTACCGCCGAAGAGTCAACTACGGGGGGGACGACAGAAGGGCCTACCAGGAGAGAATGCAGCCTGCTCCATGAGGAAGCCGCAGCTTGGACATCGCTTTTACCACACTCCAGGTCGTAGATAAAGACCCCCTTCTGAGACTCTAGCTGCTTGATACGCTGGTCCAAGGGTGTGCTTAGGAGATACAACGGCTTTGCTCCTGGACCGTCCCGCTGAGCTTGCGCGCCGCCTCTTCTTGCAGAGGGTGCAGAGTGTGCAGCTCTTGGCGTAGCTCAGCCAGAGAAGCCTCGATCTCTCCGATACGGCGTCTAGTTGCCTCTTCTTCGGCGAGTGCCAGCTTTCTCTCCGCTTCCTTCTCACTAAAAGACGTAAGGTGAATGTAATAATTAAAAAAATTAAACGAATTATAATAAACTAGAAGAAAATAATTGGATTATCCTCCTTTTTCATATTTCATTCATTGTTTGCATTTTATCCTAAAAATATGTTTATTTATTACGAAAGTCAATTTTGATAATGGTATTTCTTTCACTACATCAACATAACTAATTGTTGAGGATAACTGCTCTGATACCACTCATGGAGATAATTGCTCTGATATCACTGTTAGGAAAAACCGCACACGTCAACGGATTAACCCACACGCCCAAGGATCTTCGAGGGAATATACACTAACACACCACAAGAATAAAAGAGAGAAGAACACACAATAATTTACGTGGTTCGGCACCTCTTGCCTACATCCACGGAAACAACTCAACATAATTCATTCATCTTCTCAAATATGATTACAACAACTTGTAACCCACCCCAATATGTGTATCACCCTACAATATTCTTCTCACTCTAAGAGTTACAATGAATGATATCACTCACAAATCACACAACAAATGATCCCTGTCGCACCCTGAAAAATCCTTGGAGGGATTTTTCTTCGCACAACGGGATTTTAGAGTCGCCACCAATATTTTTTAAAAGGTAAAACATCGGAAAAACCTTTTTTGGAAAGCAATGGTCTTTGGAACCATTAGATTTGGGTTCGGGGGTCTAATCACGTATGGGGAAGGTATTAGCACCCCATAATGTCCCTTCAAAGAAGGGTTACCTTAATTAAATATGTGATTTGCAAAGTTGATTCGGAAAAATGCTTTGTTTTTACCTCTTTTGTTGATGAATGACTTAATGAAAAATCTTTAGTTTTCGCGTTTGACGGAGGGGATCCGCTCCTACGTATCTCCCGGTGCGATGGAGAATTCAAAGCTACGTAGTTCTGGGGTTTTGTATAGAAAAAGGTTTTTGTTTTTTATCTTGTTTAATTGTGAAAATTGAGCTTTCATGATGATCAATAGAGCAAAGGCTCCAAGTGACCACCATTAGCACTCCATTTTTAATAATCATGCAAGCAAAGGCTTCGCAAGACTACTAACAAAGTTTTTGATTTAGTGAAAATCTTTAGGAAAATTAGGCATTCATGATGATCAATTGAGCAAAGGCTCCAAGTGATCGCCACTAGTACCTCGTTGTTAATACTCATGCAAGCAAAGGCTTCGCAAGACTACTAACAAAGTTTGATTTTGAAGAGTTTTTGCAATTGGATTGATTCTTGTTTAGGGAATGATTTTGATGCTTGAAAAAGCCTTTGATCGAAAGTGTACCTAGACTACACACATTATGACACGATACATAGATAGGCAAGAAATGAACCCAAGTTGAACATTTTGGCAAAAATGCATGAATGGGCAAGAAAATGAACCTAAGTTGCACATCTTATTGAAGATGCTAGGCAATGGGATGAACCTAACTAGACATTTATGACACAATATGTGAATAGGCAAAGGCATTTCAAAGCACAAGTGATATCAAACTTCTAATGAATCACTTGCAAAACCCTAAGGATTTCACATCAACATTAGACATAAGCACCCATGTGGTATACTTTTGATGTCATCAATGTCTAATACATTTCTTCAATCAACCACATGGATGGAATAAATTAAAAGGGGCATTTGCCTCATGCAAGATCATAGGCAAGTCTTAAGACTAAATTGACAAGTTTAGGCAATTAGGGTGTTGAATCCCTTTAGGTAATCTTTGACACTTGGGATATGCACAAGTGCATAGGTGTCAAATCCTCTTACCAACTCATCAACACAAAACCAAAAATTGTTTCAAAACAACTACTTATTTGCAAGACCAAAAGCATTTCAAAATGATTTATAAGTTGTTTTTGGTAATCAAAGCAATGGGTAAGGAAAGGAAACCTAAATTTGCATTCTTGTTCACTAGGAATCACAAAAGAAATTGAATCCTCTTAGGCAATCCTCAACACTTAAAGTGTGCATCAAAGCACAAGTGAGAGTCCTCTTGCCAATCATGAGAACAACAAGTTTTAAGCAAACAAACATCATAATCAAGGTTCAATTCCAAGTAATTGCAAGATTAGACAACCAACTCATCAAAAATCTCATAAACCCTAATTTCTTTCTAATATGCAAAATGAAATAAGCTTCAAATCATCATTTTATTCATAAAAACAACAAGAAATGAGTGAAATAACAACAACACACGATTTATTCTAAAGGAGAGAAGCATTCCAAGCACCCAAGCCTCCCAAAGTGCTTGTCAAGATACTTGAGATACATCTCTCACTCACCAACAACAACTATGCTAACATTATGACATTAAAATGCAATGGGATGCCAAAATGAAGCGATGATTTACATCTTTGATGCTAAAATTGGAAGATGATGCTAGGTTTCAAAGTATACCTCAACTCCAAGCTAGAATAAGGAAGGAAATGAGATGAATGAATGCAAAACCCTTTTAATCTACTCTTCAATCTTCAACTTTTAACATGATCCTTGAATTTGAAGGTGAATCTTTGAGAAGAATGCAAGAAGGATGGAAGATTTAGTGTAGGAAAGGTGTTTTAATGGATGATTGAGTGAGGAAATTGAAAAAGATGAGGTGAGGGAGGGGAGAAGATTTCGCCCAAGGAGAGGAGAGGAGGAGGTTTTTGTGCCAAAATGAACTTGTTCCCTTGTATTATGGGAGAGCAGGCTTATATATGGTCTTGGGTGAAATTAGGGTTAAGGGTAGAATAGGAATGGGATGTTCTATTTTAAGTAAGTTTGCAATTTCTTATGAAGGAGTGAGTGTGAGAGGATGATGTCATTTACAAAAAAGGGTATGAGAGTGTGTGGGAATTAGGGATGTGTATGAAATTGGTAGGATTAAGGATAGTACAAGAATATTCTTAGGGAATAATTGTACAATAGAAGAGTGTGGAAGAAATTGTGGAGAGAGAGAGAGAAAGGGAAATCGAAATTGTGGAGGGAGAGAGAGAGAGAGAGAGGAAATTCGGCCAAGGCAACAAAAATGGGGAGAGAAAATTGCTTCTCCTTTTTGGTCTTTTGTCTTATTGAGGACACTTTGTACTTTCTATTTGAATTTTGAATTTTTGGGCATGCAAATGATAGTGCACCTATTGAAAATGTGTCACATATTTTTGGGCACCATAAAAATATCCCTCTAATTATTCATGACAATAAAAGTTGTCATTTAATAATCGGGGAATATTTAATGGTCCTTTTTCAGCTTTATTGTGCAATAAAAATGGGAAAAATGCCTTTTAATTATTTTGAACTAGGATTTTCTTCCAAAAAATTATACGAAAATTATCCTTGATAGAATAAATTGTATTTTTCATCCTTGACTTGGTTTAGTTCAAAAATAATTAACTTGCTCTCATTTGAATGCCCACAGATATTGAAACATGCACTATTTTATTCCCTAAAATTCTCAAAAATTAATAAAAATGTTTTTTATTAATTTTTGTTTGAAAAAAAGGTTTTGACTTGGGCGGACAAAATTAGGGTATGACAGCTGCCCCTCTTTATTCGGATTTTACCAAGAAATATGAATTGGCCGAGACATATTTCGAAGATAAAATAGGAATAAAGAATTCAGAAATTATACCAATTTTGTCTACTTGGAGAAACCCAAATTTTCTTTTTTCTCTTTTCTCCTTTCTCTTTTCTCCTTTTTTTTCTCTTTTTTCTTTTGAATCAACACTTGGAGTGTTGATGAGGAAACAATAAACGAAGTGGTTAATAACTTGCACGCTAACTGCGAAAGGCAAGGAAAGCGCTAAATGAAGAAAGCGATAAAGAAAGCGGTAAAATGCCAGGCTGCCTAAAACCTGTAAACGAACCCTTGCGAATCCGAGTTTGCACGTGGCTTTGAGGAGCACGCATTCTGAGAATCTCTGGTCTTTCGAGCAACCTGGGGGATCGTTATCAGCTCCGGAACTGATATACTGATCAATGCACGGCGTCCACTGTATCTTAGGCTGATACAACTATTCCGTTGAACCTCACATGGGGCTACGGTCCATCGCGTTGCTCGTACACGATGTGAGACCATGAACAGAAGGGAGCACTGAACTCTGATAAGAGCGATTTGAACTCCAAACTGCAATGCACGCTTGAGCGCCGAACTGAAAAGCATTTGAACTCCGAACTAAGAGGGCATTTTCTGGGAACCGAGTGCAAGGATTAACATCGAAGTACTTATCTGTCCTTGTACCTGCAAGTGAGATGAGCAAATGCATGGAATGCAAATGCCATGATTGCTTTTTGATGGGATGAATGTGATGTGATGCAGGAGTTTCTTTTTGCTTGCATGAATTTTTTTTTGTCTATGTTTGATGAATGCAATGCATGAATTTTATCTGTTTTATTGCTCTTTTACTCTTTTTTTTGAATTTTTTTTAATTAGCCAGACAAAATTAGGGTATGACAGCTGCCCCTCTTTATTTATATTCCGTAGATAAACTGAAAGGTTTTCATAGTAGGAATAGAAATAAAGATAAGACAAATGCTAATTTTGTCCTTAGTAGAAAAGTGTAGAGTTTGAGAATTAACAGAGAACGATTAACACTCGGGGCACCGACGAGAAAGGAATAAAGAAGGAGCACTGGGGCTTTGAAGGAGCACTGGGGCTCTGAAGGACCGCTGGGGGTCTGAAGGAGCGCTGGGGCTCTGAAGGACCACTGCGGGTCTGAAGGATCGATGCCCTGAAGTATCGGCATAATGATCTGAGGGTCTAATTCGCAGTCGATGCTTGGTGCATTGATTTGAATTAAACTGAAAGACCGGTGGGTCTGAAGGGCTGCCTGGGCCTGATGGACCAAAATGGTCTGATGGACTGCAACTAGCTATGGTACTAATAAAATAGTCTGAGGGTGACCTACGTCGATGCGGCCGTGAGGGTCAAGATCAGATCTAGAACTGATATGTTGACCACGAAGGATGTCCACTATGTCTTAGGCAGACACAGCTAATCTGAAGGACCTCTGGGGGTCTGAAGGATCCGCCGCGCTCAGTGGCGACGTTAAGATCTGAAGGTGCAGTTCGGAGTCGGCGTTTGACACGTTGACTCGAACTTAACTGAAGGATCGACTTGGTCTGAAGGATCTATGCTAGACACGATGCTAACATTGCGATCTGGTTTGTGACATAGAATTCAACACTCGTCGTGCTGACTTGAGAAATGAAAGTATATAGGGATCGACACTTGAAGTCGATTGAAGAACAATAGATGTTATGTATATGACATGCATGTAATGTATGCACAGGCAGTGATTGATTTTAAGTGGAAAGAATGTAATGAGATTTTTTTTTCTTATTTTCCTTTTTTTCTTTTTTTTTTCTTTTCCTTTTTTGCTTCTTCTCTTGGCACATGATAAATGTATGAAATGCGAATGATGCATATGTAATGCTTTGATGCGATTGCGATGGTGGATAAAGGAAGACACGTGAATGCATGGTACAATGCCATAATTAGTGATGTAGAAATATTTTTAGCAACGACGAGACCAACACTTGGCATGTCTATCGAAGTAAAAATGTCGTGTGTGTGCATGCATGCAATGTCATGTATGTGCAATGTGGAGACAAATAAACCACAAAGGCCCATGAACTGTGGACGCTGAACCTGATCGAAAAAATTGATAAACAGCATATGTGAGTGCCGATGACGTGCAAATGTAAATGTAATGCTTTGATGCAGGTGCCATGGTAGGTGCATGTTTGCATGGTGGAATGAAATGTATGGTATGATTTATTGATGATGCATTTTTGCGGTTTTTGAGATGAGAAAAAGATTTTATTTTATTTTATGCGAGAAATTGAGAAGTGGATGCTTTGGAATCATCACTCATTGGATGCATGGTTGTATGGCGGGATGATTTATGCTATGATTTTATTGATGATGCAAAACGATTTTTGTAATGATGAGGGATGAGGCTTATGATGCAAGAGGCACAGAAGTGAATATTTTGCAATAATCGTTCCTTGGAAAGAAAAAAATTGGATTTGATTTGAATTCAAGCTCTGACAATCTCAATGTTGTTATTTACAGTCACTGATGTGAAACCGTACTTGACTGTATTTACAGACTCGTTCACGTTTGTTCTTCCCTTACGGTGTCCCATGATTTATTGAATTTTAGGTCCACAAAGTTAACAGAGTGAGTGTTCAGCGTCACATTGTTAACTTGTGTTCTCTCTCTTTGAAGCATTGTTTAGTAGACATGTAGAGCAGTACGAATACAGATGAATGAATCAGTTGACTTGGTAAGACAGATAAGACACGCGATGGGATGAACGGTAGGTTTTCCCCAAAGTCACGAAATGTAGGTTTTTCCCAACTCAAGAAATGTGGAACTGCCCCGATTTAGACTACCAGTGAAGGTGATCGAATAGTCTGCCTATGTCTAGTGATGACAAAACAAGGGGTGTGGGGGAGATAATGAATTGGGAATGCCATGACTTTGGGATGAAGGGTGGCAAGCAAGAGATTCTGTCTCAACCAATGACGTTTGGTGCTGCCCCAATCTTGACGAGAGCAAGGCTGCCCCGGCTGGAGTAACATTGTGAAGGGCTGTATTTATGATAATGGGTTGAGAAGATGCCTAGGCATGGTTGTGTGGATGTGGATATGACAAGGGGATGAGATGGGTGTAGAGCGAATTTCTCTGACTTTAGGTGAAGTGAAGAGTGATGGGATTGCCCCACTTTGGAATGATATTTAAATGATTGCTTTTAGTGGGGTTATAAAAGGTAACTGAGTTAGGGTCATGGGTCTTTGGAATTGGTCGTATGGTTGGATGGGGTATATGAATTGGATGGATGCCAGACAATTTCCAAGTTCAAGAAGCATGAAAGGTGGAAGGTGTGTCTGCCCCACTTTGGGATCTAGGTAATGGTCCTAGTATAAACTTTTGGTTCTCTTTTAGGTGAATCCCAAAGACTGTGATAGTCTTGAGTTTTTTTTCTTTTGATATGATGAGAATTTCAATTGGTGATCACTAAACCTTATCTTGATATCAGTGCGATTTGAACGAA
This sequence comes from Astragalus membranaceus, assembly GCA_039519185.1. Classification (NCBI taxonomy): domain Eukaryota; kingdom Viridiplantae; phylum Streptophyta; class Magnoliopsida; order Fabales; family Fabaceae; genus Astragalus; species Astragalus membranaceus. The sequence continues at coordinate 48,205,086 of CM076849.1, forward strand.
CATTGGAGTGCAAGCTCTTTGGTTTTTTTTTCTTTTTTCTTTTTTTTTTGATTTTTTGAGCAAATATATTGTAAATAAATAAACTTATTTGTCCTAAAATTAGAACTTTAAGAAAATGAAAGCAATCAATCATCGATCTGAATGGACCTTTTTTAGGGTTGTAACATGGCCAATGGTTAGGGTTTATGAAAGAAATGGCAATTGGGTCCAAAGGAGTGTTTGAGGGCTTAATGAGACAATGACCTCTTATGAAAGAAAGGATGAGTAGGTCCAAAAAGTGTTTGAGAGTTTATTCGGACAAGGATATCTTCTGTGTTTGGTGATATTATGTTTCAGCTCACAATTTCTACTGCTTTTGCTTTTTTCTTTTTGAGGATTTCTTTTTCAATCCCCTTTTTTTTTGAGTTTCACATTTTTGTGATCTTTTTTTTTCCTTTTTTTTTGAATAGAGTGAGCTGATAAGAGTGACACACCATTTTTGATGTGGAATTGAGCCTTGTCTAGGGTGACTGAAAGATTTTTTGATTTTGTTTTTGGCTCAAAGGGGTAGTAATTTTTTTTTTTTTGAGGATATGGGAAGACGACCAAACTTTATTTCAAATCATGATTGCTTGTTTTTCTCAAAAATTAATTCAAGGACAAAAATTATTTATTTTTATATATCCGCTCTTTTTCTCTTTATTTCTTTTATTGGCCCTAATATTTGATTTTTTTTTTGCAAAGGACTTACATCAAGGGAATACAATGTTGACAAGATATCTAGTGATCATAAATTTGCCCCAGCTTGAGGCCTAAAGTGTTAGCTCATGAAATTTCATCATTGGGAACAAACCAAATGGTTAACTAGGTACTTGTGATTAGAATATGCACCTTATGGGATGGTCGGGGTGGGACTGGACATGAATAAGGAATGATGATGGGAAAGATACGGGCACTAACTGACTCAAACAAGAGTAAATGCGTGTTGCATACAAGTTCACTATACGAATGCTTCACAGAGAGTTAATATAGTTAGCGACATGATAGAAGAAATTTTTGATAACACATTGGTCAACAAAACGGACCATTTTGATCGTTTATCATGGGACTGATAAGATGCATCGTTTTGCTGGTAAAAATTTGGGAACGAGCTGCAAAATCTTTGAAAATTGAGTGTCTCGAAAACACCTTGAGTTTGCAACTGAGTTTGACAGTGTTTTGTACAGCTAAAACTTTTCCAAAGAAAAATAATCAATTTCGTCTCATCTCTCATCCATTTTTTTGAAGAAGCAATGCTCATGTTTTTTTTATGTATGGATGAACACATGATCATGTATATGCGTGATGAAAATGCAAATGCTTGAAACGCGTGAATGCACGATCATTTGGAAATAACCCAATGATTCTAAATGATCTTTGAAGGCAATGCAACCTGTGAAGGATGCAAAGTCACAAATTCCCATTTTTATTGGATGCTCAATGATGCATGAAAAAGAGTGATGATATATTTTGATTTTGTTTTGTTTTAGAACACGATGATGGATATGTACGATGAAAATGCAAATGTATGAAGTGCATGGAGGAACTGATCACTTGAAAAGACCAACGATTTTATTCCTATTATGAATGCATGATGATTTTTCCTAGTTAAAAGATTAACTATACTCATGCAACGAGGATAAATAAATTACATGCCCCTTGTGTCCTAATGCATGAATAAACACATGGTGATAGATATGCATAATGAAAATGCAGATGCAAATGCATGAAATGCGCGCATGAATGATCACATGGAAAGACCAATTATTCTAAATGATTTTTTTTTGGGCAATACAGCATGTGACTGATGCAGGGCCTCATAATTTTTGTGAAATGATGCATGCTGAAATAAGGAATGAAATGACGCATGAATGATCGATGAAACAGCGGTTTTTTTTATTTATTTATTAGGATGAGTGAGATGATGTATGAATGTTATGTTTTTACATGCATCTCATGATGTTGCAAATGATGAAATGTCTACATTATTTGATGATGATTTTTGTGAATGATTATGAATGAATGGAAATGCATGCTAAATGAGATATTTAATTATTTATCACAATTTTTCTAATTGTGGTCATATTTTTTATTCTTTCCTTTTTCATGAAAAAACAAAATGCAATGTATGAATGAATGAATAATGTTGCATGACGCAGATGCATGGAATGTGAATGATCACTTGAAAAGATTGACTATCCAAAATGATTTTTTGAAGGCAATGCAATATGATGATGAATAATGCAAGAAAGTGGCATTACTTTTATTTTCTTTTATTTGGAATGATGCATGCAAGATGACTAATGCATTCGAGGTGATTAAGAATGAAGAGCTTTTGTTTTTATTTTTATATTTTTTTTGCACGAAGAGGAGTAATGAATATAGTATATTGTTTCTATATGAGTATGCAAGATGATGCAAGTTGGGCAAATGTGTAGTGTCTTTGTTTTTTTTTTGGATGATGCTATGCATGTTAGTACCATGAGAACGAGATCTATATGAAAACAAGTGATTCGTTCTATGGTGGTTTTTTATTTTCTAGCAAAATATAATGCCCTTGATAACGGATATGTATGGAAAATGCAAATGCATGTATGCATGAAGAAATAAATGTTTGATCCTAATGCAATTATTTTTATTTTTCAAGAGGTAGTGCAACATGTATGCAGACTCTTATTTTTGATTTATTCGATGAGGAATTATACAATTATAATGAAATATTTTTTTTTTGTTTTTTTTTTTTGGGAAAATAATACACGAACATGAAGTTGATGCATTTAAACTAGGATGACAATATGTATGAATGATATGTTTTTTGAAATGTAATTTATGACTTTACAAATGATGTGATGCCTACGCTATGTGATAATGATTTTGAATGATTATGTATGAATGTCAATGCATATTGAGATGCTCATGTTATATGACTAAAAATTACTCTTTTCGTGCGAGGAAATAAAATGCATGACACTCGCAGTGATTTTTTTTATGCATGGAAAAGAAAGAGTACATGATGCTTGACATGATTTTTGAATATTTTTGTTGTTTCCGGAACGGGAAGACAGATGCATGAGTATTGGTGAACCAGCTCGCCTTTGATTGAATGAATGAATGTGCGTGAGATGTGAATGTGTGGTTTTATTCATCTCGTCGGGGAATCCAAAACTTTCTATTAAAGTATGATTCTGGTGGTCTGACTTTCAAATGGTTTTTTATTTTACTTTCATCCACATTTTTTTTCAAAAAGTTTTGTAATTCCCCAGCGGCCATTGAACATATGTAATTCCCCGGATTCTGATAGTCTCTCCTCTTATCCTCTTTGCTTTCATCCACCTTACTTTCGGTGTTATGTTGCGATTTCCGGCAAACAAACTTTAATGCATGAAGAATGCAAATGATGAAAGTTTTTTTTTTCAAAATTTTGTCAGGTGCAAATGCAATGGTGCAAAATGATGTGAATGCGAAATGATGTGTTATTTACATGGAAAAAGGGTAAGAAAATGAGGTTATTGGTGGTACTTTGAACATTTTCAAAAATACACGCTACATGCCACCTCATGTAGGTGTTTTTGAGGGGAAAAGAAAATTACTTTCTACAATTTTGAAATAGAGTTTGAGAAAAATTAATGCCTAAGCTAATGCAACAAACAAAGGCGTGCCCCCGTGTCCTACAAAGGGTGGGAATCCTAGGGTCTGTCGACGAAAAGGGTAATCCTCCCATGTAGGTTCTAATCACTTCCTCACAATGGCAACCAAGAGCTAAAGTCTCTCTCATGATGACAACCACAATCGTAGAAAGCTACCGAGTGTGAGGCATCATGACAAAGCGCACTCTTGGGCGAAACTTTCATGAGAGCCATACAGACAAAGGTCTACGAATGGCAGTCACTAATCGTTTCCACTCTTCTAGGTTTTTGTTCAGACCTTGGGTTTTAGGCCCCACTCAATGCTCACAAGTATAGGGTGTGAAGTGTGTGTTGAGGGCACAACACCTAGAAATAACTACCCTTCCCCACCTGCAAGAAATACCATGAACAGTCCAGACAAAAAGGTCGTCTACCCTAGGATTCAACATGCATACATCATTTCAGTATACAAACCATCCTAAGAAGTCAACAATAATTACACGCATTGCTTACCTCAAAGAAAAGGAGCCGAGAAGAGGGGACATAATAGAATTGGGGAATATGCATGAACTTACCTCAAAGAAAGGGAGCAAAGAAGAGGGAACATGATAAGATTGGGGGAATGCATGAAAGAAAGAAGCATATAAGCAAAGAGGATAAGAGGAGAGACTATCTACCACTTTAAGCGAGAAGCGAACATAGAAGATGAAGGGATAGATATACATGAATGCAACATGATAATGTGAGAATGCAATGGAATTGGCAAGATGCAATCAAGTAGACATGAGAGAAAGGAAAAGAAGAAGGAATGTTCTAAAATCTAGCAAACAAATGGCATAGAAAATAGAACAAAAGTAGGAAGAAGGGAGGTAAAACAAAGCATGTTAAATCAGCAAAGCAAATCACACATTCAATCAATCGGCTTGACCCACTTAAGAAAAAGTGTCCCCAGAAGAGTCGCCAGCTGTCGCACCCCGAAAAATCCTTGGAGGGATTTTTCTTCGCACAACGGGATTTTAGAGTCGCCACCAATATTTTTTAAAAGGTAAAACATCGGAAAAACCTTTTTTGGAAAGCAATGGTCTTTGGAACCATTAGATTTGGGTTCGGGGGTCTAATCACGTATGGGGAAGGTATTAGCATCCCATAATGTCCCTTCAAAGAAGGGTTACCTTAATTAAATATGTGATTTGCAAAGTTGATTCGGAAAAATGCTTTGTTTTTACCTCTTTTGTTGATGAATGACTTAATGAAAAATCTTTAGTTTTCGCGTTTGACGGAGGGGATCCGCTCCTACGTATCTCCCGGTGCGATGGAGAATTCAAAGCTACGTAGTTCTGGGGTTTTGTCTAGAAAAAGGTTTTTGTTTTTTATCTTGTTTAATTGTGAAAATTGAGCTTTCATGATGATCAATTGAGCAAAGGCTCCAAGTGACCACCATTAGCACTCCATTTTTAATAATCATGCAAGCAAAGGCTTCGCAAGACTACTAACAAAGTTTTTGATTTAGTGAAAATCTTTAGGAAAATTAGGCATTCATGATGATCAATTGAGCAAAGGCTTCAAGTGATCGCCACTAGTACCTCGTTGTTAATACTCATGCAAGCAAAGGCTTCGCAAGACTACTAACAAAGTTTGATTTTGAAGAGTTTTCGCAATTGGATTGATTCTTGTTTAGGGAATGATTTTGATGCTTGAAAAAGCTTTTGATTGAAAGTGTACCTAGACTACACACATTATGACACGATACATAGATAGGCAAGGAATGAACCCAAGTTGAACATTTTGGCAAAAATGCATGAATGGGCAAGAAAATGAACCTAAGTTGCACATCTTATTGAAGATGCTAGGCAATGGGATGAACCTAACTAGACATTTATGACACAATATGTGAATAGGCAAAGGCATTTCAAAGCACAAGTGATATCAAACTTCTAATGAATCACTTGCAAAACCCTAAGGATTTCACATCAACATTAGACATAAGCACCCATGTGGTATACTTTTGATGTCATCAATGTCTAATACATTTCTTCAATCAACCACATGGATGGAATAAATTAAAAGGGGCATTTGCCTCATGCAAGATCATAGGCAAGTCTTAAGACTAAATTGACAAGTTTAGGCAATTAGGGTGTTGAATCCCTTTAGGTAATCTTTGACACTTGGGATATGCACAAGTGCATAGGTGTCAAATCCTCTTACCAAATCATCAACACAAAACCAAAAATTGTTTCAAAACAATTACTTATTTGCAAGACCAAAAGCATTTCAAAATGATTTATAAGTTGTTTTTGGTAATCAAAGCAATGGGTAAGGAAAGGAAACCTAAATTTGCATTCTTGTTCACTAGGAATCACAAAAGAAATTGAATCCTCTTAGGCAATCCTCAACACTTAAAGTGTGCATCAAAGCACAAGTGAGAGTCCTCTTGCCAATCATGAGAACAACAAGTTTTAAGCAAACAAACATCATAATCAAGGTTCAATTCCAAGTAATTGCAAGATTAGACAACCAACTCATCAAAAATCTCATAAACCCTAATTTCTTTCTAATATGCAAAATGAAATAAGCTTCAAATCATCATTTTATTCATAAAAACAACAAGAAATGAGTGAAATAACAACAACACACGATTTATTCTAAAGGAGAGAAGCATTCCAAGCACCCAAGCCTCCCAAAGTGCTTGTCAAGATACTTGAGATACATCTCTCACTCACCAACAACAACTATGCTAACATTATGACATTAAAATGCAATGGGATGCCAAAATGAAGCGATGATTTACATCTTTGATGCTAAAATTGGAAGATGATGCTAGGTTTCAAAGTATACCTCAACTCCAAGCTAGAATAAGGAAGGAAATGAGATGAATGAATGCAAAACCCTTTTAATCTACTCTTCAATCTTCAACTTTTAACATGATCCTTGAATTTGAAGGTGAATCTTTGAGAAGAATGCAAGAAGGATGGAAGATTTAGTGTAGGAAAGGTGTTTTAATGGATGATTGAGTGAGGAAATTGAAAAAGATGAGGTGAGGGAGAGGAGAAGATTTCGCCCAAGGAGAGGAGAGGAGGAGGTTTTTGTACCAAAATGAACTTGTTCCCTTGTATTATGGGAGAGTAGGCTTATATATGGTCTTGGGTGAAATTAGGGTTAAGGGTAGAATAGGAATGGGATGTTCTATTTTAAGTAAGTTTGCAATTTCTTATGAAGGAGTGAGTGTGAGAGGATGGTGTCATTTACAAAAAAGGGTATGAGAGTGTGTGGGAATTAGGGATGTGTATGAAATGGGTAGGATTAAGGATAGTACAATAATATTCTTAGGGAATAATTGTACAATAGAAGAGTGTGGAAGAAATTGTGGAGAGAGAGAGAAAGGGAATTCGAAATTGTGGAGGGAGAGAGAGAGAGAGAGAGAGAGAGAGAGAGAGAGGAAATTCGGCCAAGGCAACAAAAATTGGGAGAGAAAATTGCTTCTCCTTTTTGGTCTTTTGTCTTATTGAGGACACTTTGTACTTTCTATTTGAATTTTGAATTTTTGGGCAAGCAAATGATAGTGCACCTATTGAAAATGTGTCACATATTTTTGGGCACCATAAAAATATCCCTCTAATTATTCATGACAATAAAAGTTGTCATTTAATAATCGGGGAATATTTAATGGTCCTTTTTCAGCTTTCTTGTGCAATAAAAATGGGAAAAACGCCTTTTAATTATTTTGAACTAGGATTTTCTTCCAAAAAATTATACGAAAATTATCCTTGATAGAATAAATTGTATTTTTCATCCTTGACTTGGTTTAGTTCAAAAATAATTAACTTGCTCTCATTTGAATGCCCACAGATATTGAAACATGCACTATTTTATTCCCTAAAATTCTCAAAAATTAATAAAAATGTTTTTTTATTAATTTTTGTTTGAAAAAAAGGTTTTGACTTGGGCGGACAAAATTAGGGTATGACAATCCCCAACACTCTCCTCTCACTAGGACCTTGCTGGAGATTCTTCAACTCTCTACATCTCAAGAACTGCAAGGACGGGTTGTTAAGTTGGAGGATGATACCGAGCGTTTCATGAGCGTATATGTCTCTTGTGGTGAAAATAATGAGGAGGAGCTTTTTGCTGATAAAGGGGTTACTTTTAACGAAAAAGATGAAAGGGTGTTCATGACAATGTGGAAATTTTTTTACAAAAAAATGGAGACATACGCCACTCTATTGGAGCCGCTGCCGACAATGCTCAAGAGAGTGCCGTATTAAGAGAGTGCTGTATCAAGAGAATGAGAGTATTGGTAGAGGTGTGAAAAAGAAGAAGGGGAGAAGGCGTTTATATAGGAGAAACGAAGTCAAACGGTCAAAAGGCATGATCCGCCAGAAACGGCAGTTACCGGCGGATTTATGGGGTTTGCGGCGGATTAGAGGATTTGCGGCGGACGGAGTTGAATTTGCGGCGGTTTATGAATTTCAAAATTGGCAAATATTCGCCGGAAATAACCTTACCGGCGGATTGTTAAAATCTCGTAAAAAAAATAAATTTTTGTAATCCCAAATCCGCCGCAAAAACCGATAAATCCGCCGCAAAAGCCAAGTCGAAAATTTATCCGCCGCAAACGTCAATTATTTCGCCGGTAACTTTGCGGCGGATAAAATCCGCCGGAAATGCCTAGAATCCGCCGGAATATTTGCGGCGGATCTATATCCGCCGGAAACTCCTGGCCGGAAAAATCAATTATTCTTGTAGTGCTTCATTTGGCATGTCTCATCTCTTCACAAGTCTCTCTATTTATAGGAGAGAACGTGACTTCCATGCATGAATAAGACTTGGTGGAAATTTATTGTCTCACCTTTTCATGACTCTAGATACATCCACTCACCTTGTGAAATGTATCTCTTAAATTTCCACACATTTGCATTTTCAAGGAAATGTGAATTGACTTCCCAACACCAATAAGAAGTAAAAACCATATGAGTGGTATTCTTTATTTAACTTTTAACACTAACTAATTTCAATATTGGGAAAGTATGAGTTGGAGTCAACAGAATGGAGATGAGGAGTCTCATGACTCTCCCCGATCCCTGTTATGGAGAGTGTTTATCTCCGGTTCTCATCTCTCCATAGATCCTAAAGGAACCCATTAAGCATAAAAAAAAGCCAAATATTTATGTAATCAAAATTATTGTAAAAAGTAGTGTTTTAAAAATTGAACTAGATTGGTCGATTCAATTGATTAAACCTGTTGTCAAACTTTGTCTTAGTTGAGGATCGGCTAGTAGCTTGAACATTCGATTACTTTTTTCTACAAGCAATTTCGCTGAAGAAGGAACTATGTTCCTTAGTTTATGGGTTCCCCAACTCCTCCAAAGAGTGTTAGGTTAGGTGAGAGAGACGTGTAGGATTATCTACCAGCTAACATAAGCTAAAAACGCAAGTAAATGGAAAGTAAAAAATTAAAAAATGTAGATTTTGGATTGATTGGTGTGCGTTTTCAAACTGTATAGTGTGTGTGTGTGTGTGTGTGTGTGTGTGTATATATATATATATATATATATATATATATATATGGTCTCTGTCGACCACTACTACTAGCCTACAGCATAACCACCGTTGGATCGGCTAAGATCAACATACAATAATGCGCAACCGCCCTAAATATATGAGAGTTGTTCCACAACGTCCACTCGCATGGTGAGTGGGGAGAAATATCTTCGCTCCTATTTCTATGATGTTTCTTCACAATTTCCTCAACCGCTCTAGTGTTCCAAGTGTCCACATGCATGGTATACTTGCTTACCACGCAAGCCCTTTTTGCTTTGGCCAAAATATCATCAGCTATGCATTCTACTTTGCCCTCGGCCACTAGCTCCTCAACCGAGTTGTATTCTAGCCGAGTTCTTCCTTAGTCGAGCTGCTTCTATCACTCACCATGTGGTTGCTCTTGTTAAAAGTGATAAGAGCCAAGTCAATCATCACCGTTTTCTAGACCTTGTGGACCATTTTGTGTGGCTGCAAATATATGAAAAATTCAACGGAAAGGCTAAATTGTCTAGAAAAAGGTGTAGTAGGAAAACATTTTTTCGTAGCCAAATGGTGGGCACCAAATGTTCTTGCTAGAGCTTAGGACCTTTGGTAACCGAACTAGTTGCAAAGGCCTTTGGTATGGAATGAGTAACGTACCTTCCAACTTTGGTAACCGAACTAGTTGCAAAGGCCTTCTAAGCGATTATCTAATTATGGTGTAGCCACACTCGGCAAATGACAGTCTGACCTCACAGTAGTGGTCTACTGCTAGGATATGGGTGAGCTAAGAAATTGTAAATGGGCCAAGCAATAGATGGAGCTCAATAGTCACAGGGCTTGGACCACATGGTCTAGGTCGAGATACATCAATATTTATGATGATTCACATCTCCCAAACATGACCCATGTAAGAGTGAAATCCTTAAGCGACCTAGCCGAGATACACAAAAGATTTATGATGATCCACAAGCTCCCAAGCCCCCAAAGCATATGGCTTATGAAGGAGTAATGCTTGTGTAAGCTGATCAAGTTTACACAAACCCACTCGATTAATTTCGAATACCATTAGAATTTTTTTAATTCACCCAAACCCACCCGATTAACATCATGTTTGGATATGCGGTGGGAATAGTCAAAAGTCACGGTAAACACGAGGCTACAATATATAGCTTTACAATAAACTTGTTTCCGTTGGTTAATCAAGGTAGAATCAAACACTCGATTTGGAAAAATTTGGTGAATTATTTTAAAAGTACTATTGTTTTGAAACAAAAATAGAAAACCGAAAGTATTAAAGATTAGTTACAAAGGTAGTATATGTTTGTATTCACGGTAGAATTGATGTCACCATGAAAGCTAGAATTACAAGCTTCCAAATGGACGTGCATTCACATTTTTACCACGGCGTTTCCAACTAAAACCATATGTAAGTGAAGATGAAACCTGCATCTACATGTATGTAACGAGCTTTTTGTTTTTGTCGTATTCCTCGAAAATGTCGACTACATGTAACGAGCACATATTTTCATTAAACTCTAATCCCTCCCTTATCTTCTTCTTCCTCTTCTTCTTTCCCTCCCTTATCTTCTTCTTCCTCTTCTTCTTCCCCTCCCACACCTCCGCCACCACCAACCATTCCCTACAATCACCTCTCTCTCTCTAACAGAAAAACAAACCCAGTAACAGAGAAACAAACCAGAAACAAAGATGAAAGGGATAGAGATGTCGTGGTTGCAGAGTGGGGGGAGGAGATGACCAAAGAGGAAGATAAATTTTTTGGATTAATGGAAAAACCCCAGATTTGGATCTAGCAAAGCAAACCACTCATTCTTTGTCTCACTCTTTTCAGTAACACCACCATGAGAAAAACCTAGATCTGGATCTGGATCTTACACATCCTTAGCAATCCCCTTCCTAGCTATTGCTCTCAGCCTCATCTCCTGTCCTTGCCGCAATTTCACAATCAAAACATCAAAATAATTAACAACACTCAGTCTTTATTGACGTTGATGAACTTGTTTTTTTCTTCCAACTAAAATAACACACCTACAATCCCTCAAAGTTGGAAAACTAGCGAAGTATAATAACACACTAGTAGCTTTTTTGAGAGGGCGGTGATGTGCCCAAGATGGAGGAGGAGGGCGGTGGTTGTGTGGTGTTGAGAGAGTGAAATCGAAGGAGAGCGAGAGGAGAGACACTGTAACACCCATTTCTACCCGGTAATTTATAAGCGTAAAATTAGAGTTTTCAAAAACCATTTTCAACAAAGAAACGTATGCTACACTTCGACAACAGTTACATAACACTCTCACTAGAGGTGAACCGGCAAACCATATTTTGCGTCTTAAAAACAAATCAACTTTATTCAACATGCAGCGGAAAATCAAAAGGGTTCGCAACATCAATGAAACGACATATGTATACATTTAATATAAAAAAAACAGCGGACATCCCTCCCCGAGTGCTACGTATCAGAGCGACGACACCAAACTAATGAAAAGTTATAGTCTTCATTCGAGATCACCTGCACGTTACCAACATAGGGGTAACATTCAAACAGAACGGGTGAGATATCACACTATATAATGAATCGTATGAAAAGAAATATATACTTAGGTCATGGCATCAAAATTATCACGGCACGACAATCACGTCAGGACAGTCAATATTATCTCAATCAGTATCATCAACCAAATCAACAACACAACAAATGCGACAACAACAACAATAGCCACACCAACGACACTAACGACAACATATAGCGACAACAGAAACAACACACAACAACGACAATAACATCAATTACAATCACTAATAATCATCACCCATAAATGTCACCAATAGTCATCACCAAAATCATCACCAACAGTCATCACCTAAATCATGTGTAAATGAATGAATGCAACCCACACATGTAATACCCTAATTTTGTCCTATCCAAAAATAAGAAATTTTATTTATCTTTAATAAAAAATAATTATTTTATTTTCATGCCATGTTTTATTTTATTTTAGTTTGCTACAAGTTTTAATCTTTGAAAAAATAATAATTAAGAGTATCAAAATAAAATAGGCAAAGGAGCATGTGGGGGGGTCTGTTAAAAAATATATAGAGGTGCAATTAGGATTGGGCCATCTAAAGCCCACTCCTCCACCAAACCTTAACCCAATTCGCCTAACCCATGTCCAAAACCTAACCCATATCCAACCCATAACCCACAACCCAACTCACCAAAACCCTAAAATCCCTCCTCTTCTAACCCTAATTCGCATACCTCCCCCCTTAACCCTAAAATGTGTCCACATTCACTCTCCCCCTTAACCCAAAAGCCATCCACATTCATCCCCAAACCCTAGAAAAAATTCGGCCACTTCCCTCTCTCCTAGCCTAGAAATCCGCCCCCACTCCCCTTTTCCCTCCTTGGAACTCACAATCCCACTTCCACACACTTCCCACTTCCCCACATCTCCTTTCCCCATGCACCCCTCTTCCCTCTCCCCAACGGCTCTCTCTCTCTCTCCTTTCCCTCTTCTCACGTTTCTTCCTTTCACTCAAGCCTCTCACACATCACTTCTCACCAAACCCTAACACACACTTCCTCTTCTTTCTCCCACTCACACTCAACCCTTTCTTTCCCTCTCTCCCCTCCTACGACCCCTTTCTCTCTCTCTCATACACTCCCTCCACCTCTTTTCTCTCACACAACCTCCAAAGCACCACTCCCATCATCACCATCAAACCCTAGCCGTCTCCACCCCCCCTTCTCCATCTCCACACGTTTTCCTTTCACATCCTCTCATGAAATCACCATTTTTGTTGCTTCTTTCTCTCCTCTCCCACGAAATCGCCATCTTTGGGCATCACCAACACAAGAAGCCGTTGGTCCCTCCAAAGCTCACGGATTCATCCAAGGAAACGTGTTTTCCATTTCGTTTTTCTCAAGGCTAGCACACAAACGGATATATACACAAGGTTTGGTGAAAAAACCGAAAGACAAAGCACACCATTGGAAGTTCATTTTTTCAGTATAAATATGGGTTATAGTTTTGTGGAAGGGGACGGTTTTTGGAGAGAGAAGAGTGTAGAGGGTCGAAAGCTTGGAGTAGATCCAGAAGCAAGAGGAGCAAAAACGGGTTCTGGAGATATTGGAGTGAAAGAGTGAGAGAGAGAAAATTTTCGTTTTTTTTCTTCTTCTAAATTTATCAGACTGTTTTTTTGTTTTTGCTTTATTGTTGTTACTGGTGAGATTTGAGAAGAACACTCATTATTCAAGGTCTGTTGTATATTATTTTCTCAATATTCCTTTGTTTCATGATTTTGAATTTGTTAATTTTTATTAGAGACTCTTCATCTTCATGTATATGATCTTTCTTTGATGTTGAATATTCCATTAACGTTCTTTTGAGTAAAAGAATAAAGGAACATGTATAAGCTAGTTAATATTGTTTTTTTGTTAGTAAATGATTTAGTTTGATTTGTTAGTTTTTTTTGAATGTCACGTTTTCTCTTTTGATGAAATGTGCTAATGCCATTTTTTTTTTATCAACAATAATCATCATAATCTAAATAAGAAAAATCTAAAGTAAGGCCCTCCTATTCACTTTTTAGAAATATAAGATGAGTTACATATATGCTTATTCACTTTTTAGAAATATAAGATGAGCAATAATATTAGCCATTAACCATAAAGGTCACATTCTTTTTTTTCTTAAATAACAATCATTTTTTTTACATCAGATTACTATCTGCACCCCCGTGTTTCGAATGACACCACCTCCCTTTCTTTTAAATTTTCAGACTGCTATTTACACCCCCCCAGATTCAGGCATAAGCCCATTTTCTCACTTAAGCCCAGTTTCGCTAACTGGGCCCTCCCATGCGAATTGGGCTTTCTTTTTTTCACACCCCTCATCTTGATAACTTAACCTCTTTGAGAAAGCCCAGCATTTACACAGCCCATTGGAACAATTTCCTAATTTCTGCACCCCCTATTTTAAAACGCAACCCTTCTCACTGTTTACACCCCATTTTTAATAATACAGCCCTCCTTTTATTTGCACCCCCATTTTACTCTTGCATCCACTGTTTCTCCTTTTAAAAAAAATATATTTCCTTTCCCTACATAAATATTTTCTGACATCGAAAACAAATATTTTCAAACGTCGAAATCAACGAAAACACCTTTCAAAAACAAATCTTTTTAAACGTCGAAATCAAAATTAATCATCACTAATGGTCACTCGCGGCGTTGCCGTTTGATTGTGGGTGATGATTTCATTCCTGTGGGAGCTAGTAGTGTGGCCACTCTAAACCGTTGTTGTTTGGTCCTTACAAACGCTCTCCTTCAATTGTAAAAACCTTTTCAATGCTCAAAATAAAAACCGATTGTCATTAATCACCACTCGCGCCGTTGCCGTTTGGATAATTCATTTTCATACGAGTTAGTAGTGCGACCACTCTAAACCATTGTCGTTTGGTCACTGCGAACGCTCAACCTCTTTGCGAAAAACTCCAAAAAGATTAAAAAACAAAACCCTTTTAGAAAACCAGAACTACGTAGCTTTGAATTCTCCATCGCACCGGGAGATACGTAGGAGCGGATATCCTCCGTCAAGCACAATAAACTAAAAACTTTTTTTCTTTCTCTAAAAAAACAACAAACACTTTTTGCCAAAAATAAAAATTTTCATTAAGTCTTTTCATTTGCTTTTCGAAAAAAGGGCAAATTTAAGTATTTTCCAAATCCGCACTTAAAACCACACTTTTAATCAAAGGTTCCCTTTCGGTAGAAAGGAGGCGTAGGGTGCTAAAACCTTCCCTATGCCTAACCGACCCCCGAACCCAAATTTTCCGGTTTTCCAAAAGGCCATCCGCTTTTCAAAAGGTTTTTCTTCAATATTTTCCTTATAAAAAAATATTGGTGGCGACTTCATTGATTTTCAAAAAGTTGTAAACAAAGAAAGATTCCCTCGGGGACTTTTTCGGGCGCAACAGCTGGCGACTTCACTGGGGACTTTTCTTTTTTAAGTGGGTCAAGCCTAATTAATTAAATGTGTGGTTTAGCGTGCTATCGATGTGATTTGGATACTTTGTTTGCTTCTATCCCTTTTCGGTTCGCTCTTCTTATCCTGTTGTATGCATGTGCATTTATTTTCTCTCCTTTCATGTTTATTTTTCCTCGTCTTTGCTTATGTACTTAGTACCCTCATGCTTCTCCTCCCCATCTTGTTATGTTCCTCTCTTCTTGGCCCCCTTTCTTAAGGAAAGCAAAGCACTTGATTATTGTTGAAACCCTAGGCTAGCTAATTTGATATTGAACCCTAGTGTAGACAACATGTTATCACTTGCTATTGTTTGGACTGTTCTGGGTTTTCCTTCGCAGGTGGGGTATATGTGGGTAGTTTTAGGCGGTATGTCCCCGCTACACACACTCACCCCCTTATGATTATGAGCTTTGAGAGAGGCCTAAAACCCAAGGTCTGAAAAACACCTAGGAGAGTGGAAACGAGTAGTGACTGCCAATTGGACCGATGTCCTTCTGCTCTCACGAAAGTTTCAGCCAGAGTATGATCTTTTATGGTACCTCACACCAGATGGCATTCCATCGTTGTGGGTGTTATCATGAGAAAGATTTAGCTCTGGTAGCCTTTGCGAGGGAGTGAATAGAGCCACATGGGAGGATTACCCTTTAACTTGCCCTAGATCGTAGGTCTCACCTCTTTTTAGGTCACAAGGGCTTTCCAAATTGTGTGCTGCATTGTAAACTAGGCACGTTTTCAAAAAGAAAAGGAGATTTTTCGAAAAAAGAGAAAATAGAGAAAGAGTTGCCGTTGTAACCTTTCTTTCGCCGGTCTGTACGAAGTGACATATGAACCACTTTATTATATATAAAAAAAAAAGAAGGAGTGAAAGAGTTACCGTTGTAGCCTTTCTCATACCGGTCCATATAAAATAACGTACGACCCGCATTTTCCAAAAAAAAAAAAAAAAAAAAAAACTTGAATCACTGCCCATAAGGACTGGTCTCTGAGTTACATAGACATAGAACATCATCGTCATTTACACGCATCCTTTGCATAAAACATACATTTTCAATAGTTTTCGCATGCATCTTTGCATTTCATCATGGTTTGCTTGCCGAGAACCCCAAGTAATGAGAAATTTTTGTCATAGATACGGCATGGAATCTAGAAGGGAAACGGTGTATACTCCAAGGTACCCCGTTGTGAACAAGGTAGATGTGACTAGCCTGAAAAAATGTGTTGACCTGATGGGACCTATTGAAAGGGGATCATTTGACAATGCTTATGGGAACCTCCGAAAGTTGTTATCGCTAGAGGTACAGACCGAGGCTATTGTGGCTTTGAGTAGATTCTATGACCCAGAAATCAGGTGCTTTCTTTTCAAAAATTTTCAAATGGCCCCCACATTGGAGGAATATCAGCAGATTTTGAGTTTCACCCAGACAGAAGCTGTCCCCTACCGGTATCAAGAACAGTACTACACAGATGAGGGGTTCGCTGCATTATTGCAAGTGAGTGTAGAGGATCTGAAGCTCCAAAAGCAGAAGAGAAACAATGTGATAGGTTTCCCGCAGAGCTACCTTGAAGGTTTAATGGGAGCCTATGCTAGAAGTAAAAATTGGGTTGTCTTCAAGCGAGTTTTGGCCTTAGCAATTTTTGGGGTTGTTCTCTTTCCGCAGATTGAGAGGTATGTGGATGTGACTGTTATTGGTATTTTCCTAGCTTTTCAGAACAAGAGGAGCCCCATTAATCCAATTCCCGCCATCCTTGCTGACACTTATTTTGCTTTCACTCATCATTGTGACTTGAGGAGGAAGAAAATGTCTTGCTCTTCTCACCTGTTGTATACATGGCTTCTCATTCATGCCTTCACCAACCCAACACGAGTGGAAAAGTTGATTAGCTACGCTGTAACTTGTGAGGTGAAAGCTATGAGTATTCAAGAATGGATCCAGTTTCTAGGGGGTCTAGATGAGCACTCGATCCGCTGGTATCTCTCATCTTGCTGGGAAGATAGGCCTAAGGTAGTCTTCCGCTGTGGTAGTTTTCAAAATGTCCCGCTAATGGGCACTAAGGGATGCATCAACTACAACCCGTCCCTGACTCTGAGGCAATTGGGGTATCCGATGAGGAATTCGCCTACTGAGGAGATGATACTCCCGTTTTACGTCTATGAAGGAAGACCAAAAGATGACAGTTTTCTTAGAAAGGTCTTGCAAGCCTGGAGTACGGTGGTTCGCATGGGAAAAGTAGAGCTTGCTCAGAGGACTAGTGGTATCACCTTCGCTCAGTGGCTCGGAAAAAGAATCCAGAATGTTCAACTGCCCTACCAAAAAGAGTTGCAAGTCGAGAGGGAAGTAGTAGATGCCAGTGTCCCTGTTGTCGAAGAATTAGGCGAAGTTAAGTTGGCTCTGATGAAGGCAGAGGAAGAGAAGAAATCTTTGCAAGCTGAGATAGAGAAGATGGCTCTGAAGAACAAAAGGTTGAAAGAAGAAAGTGCTCTGAAGTCTGCTACCATTGAGAAGTTCAGTCAGAAACTAAAAGGGGAAGAGGAGAGCAAGTTAGAAGTTCAAAGGTATCTGCAAGGAGCCAAGGAAGAAATCAAGAGGCGAAGCTTGAAAGAGAAGAAGGCCTTGGAAGAAGCCAGTCAGTGGAAAGAATTGTGGGATGAAGCAAAAATGGAAGAGAGAACTGCGAAAAGCTTGCTTGCCAAGTCAAAAAGAGAATCCCGCATGTTACAAGCTGAATGGGAGAGTAAGTTAGACATTGTTGTACAAGAGAGAGACTCATTTGAGAATATCCTCAGAGAATATCAGCGGGCCCTAAAAGCAGAGCAAGAGGATTCCGACGAGTTGAAGAAGCGCCTTTGTCACATCAGCGATGCGTACCGGCAAGTGAGGGATGAAAGTCCGTATTGGGAACATCGCTATGTTGAGCTGCTCGGCAGGATTGAAGAGCAGGCAGTCATCATTGAGCTGAGGGATGAAGTTCAACACTGGAAGGATAGGTTCTCCAAGCTATCAAAGTTGGTCAACCAGGCTCTTGCGGATATGCCCAGGAGATTAAGAAAAGCTGAAACTGAGATGTATCCCCTCAACACCCCGCTTGAGGTGTACAAGTTTGTGGAGTACTGCAGAGCCCTAGTTGAGGAAGCCAAAGGAAGAACCGGAAGTACCTCTACCAAGAACAAAAGGAAAAAGAGTGGAAATGTCAAAGCCCTTTGTATTTGAGCTTCTTTATTGTAATTTTCCATTTTGTTTTATTGTACCTTTCCTTTTTCAATCATTGTATCAGAATGTCGTACTTTCGGATTCAGATTTTGAAGTATTTTGTTTAAATACACCCGTTTCGCTTCCAGATTCCAATTTCAGTATGATCCAAAGAAAATGATATAACAAAAACAATCAAAGATTTACCTGCGTATCTATGACAAGACATAATACACTGCGATTCTCGGCAAGACAAACTAAACACGCATTCATTCGCATTGCATTCATTTATTCGTTCTTGTGTTCATAAGCGTGTTCCGTCAACAGAAAATTAGGCAAGCTGGTTAATCATCGCTATTGGACGCGTCTGCAAGCAAGAAACATGGAAAACAATCAAGCCAACCATGATCAGAACGATCTGCAGCCACATCAGGATGACGGAATTCCAGGAGGTCCGGGTCCTAATGGTCAGGGTCAGCATGGTCAGAATAAGGGGAATCAAGTCATTCAAGCTGAGATGGAAGTCCTAAAGGCTCAAATGGCGGAGGTCATAAGAGTGCTAAGTGCCTTAAGAGATGTTGGCACAACTGAAGCTGCTGTCGCTGGGACGAACAATCCTCCTCCCCTTCCTGGGTCTGGGATCTCTCAAACCCTTCAAGCTGCGCAATGGCCTCCCTATGGTCTCCCACTGGGCTATACGCCTCCTGCTGCTGATGCAAACCCTGGAAGAGATCCTTCGGGAACCACGGGGCACGCTCAGCCTAATACAATTGTGAACGAAGTTGGAACAGGGACGCATCAAGCCCAGATTCAGATCCCAATTCCTGTTATTGCTCCAGGAACTCCGGCGGGTTTCAATTCACCAATAATGGTTCATCCACACGTACAGGGCCCAGCCCCTAAGAATATTGCTCACCGACACATGACCCCGGTCGCGGCATCGATGAATAACCCTCACTATGGTGCCAGTGGTTTCCCACAGAATTACCCTGCCGAAGCTAGAAGTCAGTATCAGATGCTGGAAGAAAGATTAAGAGCTGTTGAAGGGGCAGGTTCCCGAGCCAGGAATGCCCATGAGTTGTGCTTGGTTCCTGATCTAGTCCTGCCGCCCAAATTCAAAGCACCAACTTTTGACAAATACAGAGGGACAACTTGCCCAGTCAGCCATGTGACAATGTACTGCCGAAAGATGACTGCCTATGCCCGTGATGATAACTTAATGATGCATTGCTTCCAAGAAAGTTTAGCTGGAGCTCCCCTTGACTGGTACATGCAGTTAGAGCCAACTAATATCCGTTCCTGGAAAGACATGGCGGATGCCTTCATGCGTCAATACCAGTATAACAACGATTTGGCTCCAGATAGAACTCAGCTACAATGCATGTCTAAGAGGGATAACGAGTCGTTCAAAGAGTATGCTCAGAGATGGCGGAACCTTGCGGCTCAAGTAAAACCCCCTCTGCTGGACAAAGAAATGGTCCACATGTTTATGGAAACCCTTCCTGCGGTGTACTATGATAGGTTGGTTGGCAGCGTAGCCTCAAACTTCTCTGAGATGGTGGTCACAGGGGAAAGAGTAGAGAATGGCATGCGGAGCGGAAGAATAGCTCAGGGCCCGACACCTCCTGCCGGTCAAAAAAAGCCATTTTTTGGGTCTCATAAGAAGAAAGAAGGTGAAACTAATGCAGTCATCGGAGCCAGTGGTCCGTCGCGCAGCAATCCACCGCAAGCTATTTCGGTTCCTCCTCAGGCACCACTGGCACAACCTTTTCAATCAAATTATCAGTACCGGAACTATAATGAAAAGAAGCCTGTTGTCTTTGATCCCATTCCCATGTCCTACACGGATTTGTTTAATTATCTCATCACTAACAAAATAATCAGTACTCGTCAAATGAAGCCATATCAGCCTCCCTATCCCAGAGGGTACAACGCAAATGCCACCTGCGCCTTTCATTCTGGGGCAGTAGGTCATGTGGTAGAGGATTGTAAAGCATTCAAATATGTGGTGCAAGAATTACTTGATACGAAAAGCATATCATTTCAACAACCCAATGTAGCTACCAATCCGTTGCCAGGGCATGGAGGATCTGCTATTAATGCCGTTGACCGTCAGAGGGGTCAGTGTTTGGTTAGAAAGGTTGATTGCATTCAGATGCCTTTGAATTTTATCCATGCTGAATTATGCCGTTTTGGTGTCATCAAAGAAGGATGTGCTAGGAAAGACGCCTGTGATAATCCTCGCTGCATCGGGGCATGTGAAGGTTTTAAACCAATTCTCCAAGATCTCTTAGACAGACACCTGGTCCAAGTGGGAATCCAAGAGAAAGAAGAAAGTGTATTTACCTTGCAATCAGGCAATGGAGGCTTCAGGAGACCGATTGAAATTCCCCGCAATCTGAATTCCAGCCTAGCTGTAACGAGACCCTCGACTGTTGTCATTCCACTACCTGCTGCTGCCCTTAGCGGGGATACTAGGATGACTCCATGGAGCTGCAATGTGCAAATGCAAGCGGAGGTCCCTAAAGGCACTCTGGATATAACAAACATTGCTGGAGGTAGTTGTATCACAAGGAGTGGAAGGATGTATACTCCTGAAAACCTTAGAAAAGAGCAATCCAAGGGAAATGAAGAAAGGGCCCGTAAGGGAAAAGACAAGGAAGCTGTAGAGGTCAGGGATGTGTCGGACAAAGAAGCTCAAGAATTCCTGAGGGTAATGAGACAGAGTGAATATCGGGTGGTAGACCAGCTGAATCAAACCCCATCCAAGATTTCAATGCTCTCTTTGCTGCTTAGTTCAGAGGCACATCGTGCTGCACTGCTAAAGGTCCTGAATGAAGCTCACGTCTCCCATGACATTACAGTAAACCAGCTTGATGGTATTGTTGGCAGCATTGTAGCCTCTAATTACTTGACCTTCTCAGACACTGAGCTGCCTCCGGCAGGAAAGAGTCATAATCAAGCTCTTCACATCTCA
The DNA here is from genome assembly GCA_039519185.1 of Astragalus membranaceus. Lineage (NCBI taxonomy): Eukaryota > Viridiplantae > Streptophyta > Magnoliopsida > Fabales > Fabaceae > Astragalus > Astragalus membranaceus. Next base: position 48,226,459 of record CM076849.1, read on the forward strand.
GTCAAGTGTGGGGACCATATACTTGCCAGGGTGCTCATTGATAACGGTTCATCCTTGAATGTGCTGCCTAAGTCTACAATGGATAAGCTGGATGTAGACTGTTCATATCTAAAACCGAGCTCCACCTTGGTCAGAGCATTTGATGGGTCGGTGAAGGAAGTTTTTGGAGAAGTAGAACTGCCGCTGCAGGTGGGCCCTGAAGTATTTTATGTCGTCTTTCAAGTGATGGACATCAATTCATCCTACAGTTGCCTGCTGGGACGTCCTTGGATACATGCGGCTGGGGCAGTGCCATCCTCGCTTCATCAGAAACTCAAGTTTGTGGCTAGGGGAAAGCTGATAGTGATCTCCGGAGAGGAAGAAACATTGATAAACCGATCACCACCTGAATATTATGTGGAAGCGGCAGAAGAGTCCTTTGAGACTGCTTTCCAAGGATTGGAGATTTCAAACGCTGTCTTCGTTGAAAGTGAGCCTCAGTGGAAGCCTAAGTGGTCCAGGGCCGACATGATGGCTGCAAAAGTGATGCTGGGACATGGGTATCAGATTGGTAAGGGCTTAGGAAAAGCTGCTCAAGGAATTGTAATGCCTATCCAGTTGAGGGGTAATATTGAGAGGTTCGGTGTTGGGTACATCCCAAGTCTTGCTGATCGGGAGAGGCTAGCATCTGACAGGAGAGAGAAATGGCTGGCCAAACTCAGAGGAAAGGCACCCAATCAGGGGAGAATGGTCATCGCTAATCTTAAGAGTAACTTCCGGAGTGCTGGTATGCTGAACCCTGACCAGGTTAATGTGGTCGAAGAAGGATCAAGCTCAAGTGGCCGTGCTGTAGGTCTGGTGCGCTGCTGTGCGGTTGGAGAGAAGCTGCAAAACTGGGAGATCATGGATTTCCCCGTATTTTCCAATTTAAAGTAATTATCGTTGTAATGCAGATCCCTCGGCTCTGCCCAAGGCCTTGGGATATTTCATTCGGGCACACATGTTTTCGTCGAAAATCATCAATCAATAAAGTGTTATTTTGAATTTTCAATAAAATTTCTGTCTTCATCTTTTATCTGTGTTGCTTTTTCTTTGTTTTTATTCGCCGCTCCATTCTAATGCAGATCAAAAATAAACTCTGAAAATAATAATGCCCATAACTCATACTGTGATTTTGATTACCCGGTTAATCACGCCGAGGAAGATGATGAGAATGATTGGGATACTCCTCCAGAAATCATGAGAATGGTAGAACAAGAAGAAAAGGTCATCGAACCCCATGAGGAGTCTACAGAAATGGTCAATTTGGGTACTGAGGAAGACAGAAAAGAGATCAAGGTTGGTACCGCAATGGAAGATAAAGAGCGCAAAAAGTTGATTCAGCTCCTGTTCGACTATGCTGACGTATTCGCATGGACATATCGGGACATGCCAGGGTTGAGCACAGATATTGTTGAACATAGATTGCCGGTGAAATCAGAATGTCCCCCGGTGAAACAGAAGTTAAGGCGGATGAAGCCTGAAATGTCTTTGAAGATCAGGGATGAGGTCAAGAAACAGTTTGATGCAGGATTCTTAGCTGTGGCAAAATATCCTGAGTGGGTAGCAAACATTGTTCCAGTCCCTAAGAAAGATGGAAAGGTCCGAATGTGTGTCGACTACCGTGACTTGAACAGAGCAAGCCCTAAAGATGATTTCCCTCTACCCCATATTGACGTTTTGGTGGACAGCACTGCTCAGCATTCGATGTTCTCCTTCATGGATGGATATTCAGGCTATAACCAGATCAAAATGGCTCCAGAGGATATGGAGAAAACCACCTTCATAACCCTTTGGGGAACTTTCTGTTACAAGGTCATGGCTTTCGGGTTGAGGAATGCTGGGGCAACCTACCAAAGAGCGATGGTAACCCTATTCCATGACATGATGCATAAGGAGATCGAAGTCTATGTGGATGACATGATTGCCAAATCAAAGACTGATGAAGAGCACGTGGTTAACCTGCAGAAGCTGTTCGAGCGTCTCAGAAAGTACAAACTCAGGTTGAACCCCGCTAAGTGCACCTTTGGGGTTAGGTCGGGGAAGCTGTTAGGTTTCATTGTTAGCCAGAAGGGAATTGAGGTAGACCCAGACAAAGTACGAGCAATCCTGGAGATGCCAGCACCTAAAACAGAGAAAGAAGTTCGTGGTTTCCTGGGAAGACTAAATTACATCTCTCGATTCATCTTCCAGTTGACTGCGACTTGCGAACCAATTTTCAAACTGCTGTGCAAAAACCAAGAGATGAAGTGGAATGATAAATGTCAAGAAGCATTTGAGAAAATCAAGGCGTATCTTCAAAATCCACCCGTCCTAATGCCACCTGAGTCTGGCAGGCCCCTCATCCTATACCTCACGGTGCTAGACAACTCTATGGGCTGCGTGCTGGGGCAACACGATGAGTCAGGAAAGAAAGAACACGCGATCTACTACATAAGCAAGAAGTTCACAGACTGTGAGGCAAGGTATTCATCATTGGAGAAGACTTGTTGTGCTCTAGCCTGGGCTGCGCATCGACTGAGACAGTATATGCTGAGTCACACTACCTGGTTGGTGTCCAAAATGGACCCAATCAAGTACATATTTGAAAAACCTGCGCTCACAGGTAGAATTGCTCGTTGGCAAATGCTTCTGTCAGAGTACGATCTCGTGTACGTAACCCAGAAGGCGATTAAAGGTAGCACACTGGCAGACTACCTGGCACATCAACCGGTTGAGGATTACCAATCAATGCAATGTGAGTTCCCAGATGAGGACATTATGGCATTATTTGACGTAGGGAAGTCTCAAGATGATGAAAGGTGGAGAATGTTGTTTAACGGTGCCTCTAACATGTGGGGGCACGGAATCGGAGCAGTGCTGATCTCCCCAGACAACCGCTTTATACCAGTCACCGCTAGACTAAGCTTCTATGTCACAAACAATATTGCAGAGTATGAAGCGTGTATCTTGGGTATCCAGGCAGCTCTCGATTGGAAAGTCAAGAGGCTCGACGTGTACGGAGATTCAGCTCTAGTTGTCCATCAAGTAAAAGGAGACTGGGAAACAAGAAATTCTGATTTGATTCCTTACCGTGACTACATTCAAGAATTAATCAAGCCCTTTGAGGAAATCACTTTCCAACACATACCCCGCAGCGAGAATCAGTTGGCAGATGCCTTGGCAACTTTGTCTTCTATGTTCAACGTCAGTTGTGACAAAAGTCTGACGACTGTCAGAATCCAGCACAGAGAACAGCCTGCTTATCACTACTGTATGACGGTCGAAGAGGGATCAGATGGTAAGCCTTGGTACCATGACATCAAGCAGTATATCACAAACAGAGAGTATCCTCCCGGAGCTACAGAGAACGACAAGAGAACCCTCAGGAGGCTGTCAACAGGTTTCTTCTTGAGTGGAGACGTCCTTTACAAGAGAAACCATGACTTGGTACTCCTCAGGTGTGTAACAGGAGAAGAATCAGTAAAGATTATGCGAGATGTTCATGAAGGCTCATTTGGGGTTCATTCCAACGGGCACGCAATGGCTAGAAAAATCCTGAGAGCTGGATACTACTGGTTGCAGATGGAATCAGACTGTTATAGTTTTGTGAGAAGATGCCATAAATGCCAAATCTATGCAGATCACACCCATGTACCTCTAACTTCTCTGAATGTTTTGAGCGCACCATGGCCATTCTCAATGTGGGGCATGGACATCATTGGTCCCATTGAACCCAAAGCTTCCAATGGTCACCGTTTCATTCTGGTTGCTATTGACTACTTCACTAAGTGGGTGGAGGCTGCTTCTTATCCCAATGTAACGAGCTCAGTGATTGCTAAGTTCATCAAGAAAGACTTGGTTTGCCGCTACGGCCTTCCAAACAAGATTATCACAGACAACGGTAGTAATTTGAACAGCAGAATGATGAAGGATTTGTGTAAAGACTTCAAAATACAACATCACAACTCTTCTCCCTACCGCCCAAAGATGAATGGGGCAGTTGAGGCAGCCAACAAGAACATCAAGAAGATTGTGCAAAAGATGGTGGTAACCTATAATGATTGGCACGAGATGCTCCCCTTTGCCCTGCATGGTTACAGAACATCAGTACGCACCTCAACAGGGGCAACCCCTTACTCCCTGGTTTACGGGTCAGAGGCAGTTCTCCCCATCGAGGTTGAAATACCATCCTTGCGGGTGTTAATGGAGACAAAACTTGATGAAGTAGAATGGGTTCGGTCTCGTCTTGACCAGTTGAATCTCATTGATGAAAAACGGGTGGCCGCAATGTGTCATGGACAGTTGTACCAACAGAGGATGAGGAGGGCTTTTGACAAGAAAGTCCGTCCTCGTGAATTTCAAGAAGGAGATCTTGTGCTCAAGCAGATATTGCCGATTCAGACAGACTCTAGGGGCAAATGGGCTCCCAAATATGAAGGACCTTATGTGGTGAAGAAGGCATTCTCAGGAGGAGCTTTAATTCTGGCAAACATGGACGGAGATGAGATCCCAAATCCAGTGAACTCAGATGTGGTCAAGAAGTATTATGCCTAGAAAAATAGACGAAAAAAGAGAAAGATAAGCCAAGGAAAAATCAGCTCGCTAGGTTGAAAACCCGCAAAGGGCGACCTAGGCAAAATCAGAGCGGCCCGGTGGATTGAAAACCCGCAAAGGGCGATCCAGGCAAAAATTAGGGTCAGAAAACTTGGGCTTGAGAAAAGAAAAAGGCAATCAGCGCTCCAAAGGTTCGGATAAGGGGGTGATCAGTATTATGAGTATAGACGGTGGGCACCGTTACTACAGAGACGAAATCACGAGATTTGTTCCTTTTTGCTTGTATTTTTTTGTAGTTTAAAAGAAAGATTGCAATGCACTTTCGATTGGCGTGACTTTCTGCACGTCCAATTTCTATATCAATAAAAGTCCAACTTTTCTTTCATATGTGTGCTTTTCGTGTCTCTGCTTTCATCTATTCAGTTTCTGTCAAAATAATAACTTTTATGATTGATGAAATCGAATTGCAAAACATGTGCACATTCAGAGCATTACAGGATTATTGCGAAATCTTTGAAAAAATACGGAAAGAAGTGATTCCCCAAGTGAATAAAATTGCGGAAAAGACAGTCATGACGAACCAGTGTGCAATCCTCGCAGGATCGCCGTCCTGGAACAGCCTTCGCCCGGCAGATCGAATTAACCAGCAAAAAAGAGTGCCAAAGAAAAAACAAATAAGCAGAAAAAAGAAAGCTGCTTAAAGAAAGCAAACAGAGTAAACAAAAACAAATAAGCAGAAAAAAGAAAGCTGCTTAAAGAAAACAAACAGAATAAACAAACAAACAACAAAAAGAAAAGTCACAGAAGACGGAACATAAAAGAACACAACATCTTCATTCATCATACCATCCATTCGTCATCAAACAGTGGTGCATTACACTTTCAAATTCGCATCTCAGAAGAGCGAAGAATAACAAAAGAAAAAGAAGTGAATGAGGAATCAAACAGAAAAAGCATCCCACCAAAATCAATTATTGCATTCATGTGCATCCAAATACCCAAATGCATGCATTTCATGCACCATCCAAGAAGTTGCTTCGGACCAGGGAGTCCCAAAGATCTCATTTTTTAGAAAATCACCATCAGCACCGAGTTAGTAAACTCCATCAACCCAGGGTTAGGAAACCCCATCAACACAGAGTTAGTGAACTCCTTCCACAGATCACAACATCGTGTACGAGCACGCGATGGATCCATCAGACTTCGTTAAGTCCTTCGGATTAGTTGTGTCAGCCTAAGGCATAGCGTAAATCCATTGATCAAATCAGTTCCGGACCTGATGTTGATCGGCCGCTCGAAAAGGCCACCCCCAAAGCTCGGACTCGACCAGAGTTCGTTAGAAGGTTTTTTAGGCAGCCTCCGAATTCCCAATTTACCGCTTTTCCCAATTTACTGCTTTTCCGTTAATGCGACAAGTGTTAACCCCCCTTTTCTCAAAAGGAAAATAACAAAAAGGAAATTTGAGCTTTTCTGGAGCGGACAAAATTAGTGTTATTTCTATATCTTTATTTCCATTTCACCAACAAATATGAAAAGGCCAAGTCATATTTCTTGACGAAATGTGAAATAAAGAGGGGCAGCTGTAATACCCTAATTTTGTCCTATCCAAAAATAAGAAATTTTATTTATCTTTAATAAAAAATAATTATTTTATTTTCATGCCATGTTTTATTTTATTTTAGTTTGCTACAAGTTTTAATCTTTGAAAAAATAATAATTAAGAGTATCAAAATAAAATAGGCAAAGGAGCATGTGGGGGGGTCTGTTAAAAAATATATAGAGGTGCAATTAGGATTGGGCCATCTAAAGCCCACTCCTCCACCAAACCTTAACCCAATTCGCCTAACCCATGTCCAAAACCTAACCCATATCCAACCCATAACCCACAACCCAACTCACCAAAACCCTAAAATCCCTCCTCTTCTAACCCTAATTCGCATACCTCCCCCCATAACCCTAAAATGTGTCCACATTCACTCTCCCCCTTAACCCAAAAGCCATCCACATTCATCCCCAAACCCTAGAAAAAATTCGGCCACTTCCCTCTCTCCTAGCCTAGAAATCCGCCCCCACTCCCCTTTTCCCTCCTTGGAACTCACAATCCCACTTCCACACACTTCCCACTTCCCCACATCTCCTTTCCCCATGCACCCCTCTTCCCTCTCCCCAACGGCTCTCTCTCTCTCTCCTTTCCCTCTTCTCACGTTTCTTCCTTTCACTCAAGCCTCTCACACATCACTTCTCACCAAACCCTAACACACACTTCCTCTTCTTTCTCCCACTCACACTCAACCCTTTCTTTCCCTCTCTCCCCTCCTACGACCCCTTTCTCTCTCTCTCATACACTCCCTCCACCTCTTTTCTCTCACACAACCTCCAAAGCACCACTCCCATCATCACCATCAAACCCTAGCCGTCTCCACCCCCCCTTCTCCATCTCCACATGTTTTCCTTTCACATCCTCTCATGAAATCACCATTTTTGTTGCTTCTTTCTCTCCTCTCCCACGAAATCGCCATCTTTGGGCATCACCAACACAAGAAGCCGTTGGTCCCTCCAAAGCTCACGGATTCATCCAAGGAAACGTGTTTTCCATTTCGTTTTTCTCAAGGCTAGCACACAAACGGATATATACACAAGGTTTGGTGAAAAAACCGAAAGACAAAGCACACCATTGGAAGTTCATTTTTTCAGTATAAATATGGGTTATAGTTTTGTGGAAGGGGACGGTTTTTGGAGAGAGAAGAGTGTAGAGGGTCGAAAGCTTGGAGTAGATCCAGAAGCAAGAGGAGCAAAAACGGGTTCTGGAGATATTGGAGTGAAAGAGTGAGAGAGAGAAAATTTTCGTTTTTTTTCTTCTTCTAAATTTATCAGACAGTTTTTTTGTTTTTGCTTTATTGTTGTTACTGGTGAGATTTGAGAAGAACACTCATTATTCAAGGTCTGTTGTATATTATTTTCTCAATATTCCTTTGTTTCATGATTTTGAATTTGTTAATTTTTATTAGAGACTCTTCATCTTCATGTATATGATCTTTCTTTGATGTTGAATATTCCATTAACGTTCTTTTGAGTAAAAGAATAAAGGAACATGTATAAGCTAGTTAATATTGTTTTTTTGTTAGTAAATGATTTAGTTTGATTTGTTAGTTTTTTTGAATGTCACGTTTTCTCTTTTGATGAAATGTGCTAATGCCATTTTTTTTTATCAACAATAATCATCATAATCTAAATAAGAAAAATCTAAAGTAATAAAGTAATCACTTATTTTATATCAAAAGTTTCCTTTAGCCACATTGCCCTATTAATCAAGTTTTTTTTTTTATATTGAAAAAAGATCTTTTGACTTCAAAAAAAGAGTTACATATATGCTTATTCACTTTTTAGAAATATAAGATGAGCAATAATATTAGCCATTAACCATAAAGGTCACATTCTTTTTTTTCTTAAATAACAATCATTTTTTTTACATCAGATTACTATCTGCACCCCCGTGTTTCGAATGACACCACCTCCCTTTCTTTTAAATTTTCAGACTGCTATTTACACCCCCCCAGATTCAGGCATAAGCCCATTTTCTCACTTAAGCCCAGTTTCGCTAACTGGGCCCTCCCATGCGAATTGGGCTTTCTTTTTTCACACCCCTCATCTTGATAACTTAACCTCTTTGAGAAAGGCCCAGCATTTACACAGCCCATTGGAACAATTTCCTAATTTCTGCACCCCCCTATTTTAAAACGCAACCCTTCTCACTGTTTACACCCCATTTTTAATAATACAGCCCTCCTTTTATTTGCACCCCCATTTTACTCTTGCATCCACTGTTTCTCCTTTTAAAAAAAATATATTTCCTTTCCCTACATAAATATTTTCTGACATCGAAAACAAATATTTTCAAACGTCGAAATCAACGAAAACACCTTTCAAAAACAAATCTTTTCAAACGTCGAAATCAAAATTAATCATCACTAATGGTCACTCGCGCCGTTGCCGTTTGATTGTGGGTGATGATTTCATTCCTGTGGGAGCTAGTAGTGTGGCCACTCTAAACCGTTGTTGTTTGGTCCTTACAAACGCTCTCCTTCAATTGTGAAAACCTTTTCAATGCTCAAAATAAAAACCGATTGTCATTAATCACCACTCGCGCCGTTGCCGTTTGGACGTTAATGATAATTCATTTTCATACGAGTTAGTAGTGCGACCACTCTAAACCATTGTCGTTTGGTCACTGCGAACGCTCAACCTCTTTGCGAAAAACTCCAAAAAGATTAAAAAACAAAACCCTTTTAGAAAACCAGAACTACGTAGCTTTGAATTCTCCATCGCACCGGGAGATACGTAGGAGCGGATATCCTCCGTCAAGCACAATAAACTAAAAACTTTTTTTCTTTCTCTAAAAAAACAACAAACACTTTTTGCCAAAAATAAAAATTTTCATTAAGTCTTTTCATTCGCTTTTCGAAAAAAGGGCAAATTTAAGTATTTTCCAAATCCGCACTTAAAACCACACTTTTAATCAAAGGTTCCCTTTCGGTAGAAAGGAGGCGTAGGGTGCTAAAACCTTCCCTATGCCTAACCGACCCCCGAACCCAAATTTTCCGGTTTTCCAAAAGGCCATCCGCTTTTCAAAAGGTTTTTCTTCAATATTTTCCTTATAAAAAATATTGGTGGCGACTTCATTGATTTTCAAAAAGTTGTAAACAAAGAAAGATTCCCTCGGGGACTTTTTCGGGCGCAACAACACCAACGGGCATATGCATGTGGTACCAAATCACCGAAAGTTTTGCCTGTAAATAGAGGTGTCACCAAAAATTGAGAGCTTTCACACCCGGCTCACCAATTTAGAAAAATTGAGCTTTCACACCCGGCTCACTAGTTTTAGAAAAATTGAGCTTTCACACCCAGCTCCAAGACCAAAGGCCTTCACCAAAATAAATGCGTATGCTGTATGCGACACCATGAATGCACACAGACAATCATCAAAAATTAGTCACAATGTGACACACCAAAAATCAATCACCGAATATCACCAAAATTGGGCTTTCACACCTAGCCCAACGACACCGAAACACCAAACTACCCGAAACAACGGAACACCAAGATTTGGAGCCTTCACACCTAGCTCACACAACACCAATACTTGAGCCTTCACACCTAGCTCAATCAGCACCAAGACACCGAGATGACAACAATTTTCCAAAACATTTGAGATGCGATGATTTTTCCCAACACCGGAGACAACGACAATTTTCCAAAATATTTGGGACGACGACAATTTTCCAAACATCGGAGACAACGACAATTTTCCAAAATATTTGGGATGCGACAATTCTTTTCTTTTCAAAACAGCAACATTTAACGGCTAAGCCAACGACTAACAATTTCCAGAAAAATAGATCACTTTGCCTTAAATTAGAATATTCAGTTAGGCCTCTGAATAAGCTTTCCAACGCATTTTGAAACGTCTCAATCGGACTCCCGAGTCAAAAGATATCGCGAAAACAAAATAGTTCGAAGTTGCTGAAAATCAGCAGGAAACGGCGCCCATGGCGCCCAGGATGGCACCCAGCGCCAGCGAACAACAGGATGGCGCCCAGGAAGGCGCCCAAAACAGCAGCAACGGCGCCCATGGCGCCCAGGGACCCCCAAAACCCAGTTTTTACGAATTAAAACCCCAAAAACTGATTTCCAATCATTAGCAAATCTTCCCAAAAATCAACAAATATTCTCAAACATCAATAATTGATTTTCAATATCAATAATAGATTCTAAACACCAATAAATGGATTCAATCATCAATGATTAGATTCAATCAACAAATAGAGTTTCCAACACCAATTCAATTTCTTATGATCATGGCAAAGCACAACAACAATTCCTAGGGTATATGAACATCAATTACCCAAACATGATTACTCAACAAGGTATCGTAACATATGATCACACAAACATAATTCAACAAACAACATAACATATATAGTCATACATATAATGATTCATCAAACAACACAAGTATACGGTCACACATATGATACATCATCAAACAACACAAGTATATGGTCACACATATAGCAATTCATCAAACAACACAGTATATGGTCACACATATAGCAATTCATCAAACAACACAAGTATATGGTCACACATGTGATACATCATCAAACCCTAACCCCCATACATACAACAATTCATAGAACCCATTAGATAGATAGAATCCCACCCTTACCTTAGCCTTAGAAGACCACAAACCCTAGCTTCTTCTCTCTCCTCTTGAGCGCCACTTCTCTCCCTCTTTTCCTCTTGGTTCACGCTTTCTTTCTTTCTTTTCCCCTTATGCTAGCGCCTTCCCTTCTCCTCTCTCTCTCTCTCTATTCGAATTTTTCTTTTCTTACTCAAATGCGCATAACCCTAATTAATCCCCTTTTATAGTTAGTGAATTCTCGTGGGCTTTTTCTTTTGGGATATGCAACTTAAACATGGGCCTTGCCCATGACACTTCTAATTTCACTTCTACTAATCCTAACCATAGGTCCATATACTCTATTATTATTTATTTTATTATTTCTATCGACTAAATTTCCAAACAATTAATTAAACAAATAATCAATTATTTTTGGGGCGTTACAGACACCGTGGGTGAGGGGGAGAGATAAGATGAAAATCTGCATCTATCAAGGTGTGTAAGATGAATCGAGATGACAGAGATGTGAGTGAGTGGTGGTTGTTTAAAATTAAATGAAAATAAAAAATAATGATGTGTAAAATCCAAATGGACTGAAATTTGCCATGTCAGATTTCCGTTAGACGCCTCAGCGTTTTTGTAACGGCTCACTAACAGAAGGGTATATTTAAAAAAATGTTATTATGTAAGGACTTATTTAAAAAAAGAATTGTAGGAACTTATTTGAAAAACAACTATATTTGGAGGAACTAAAAACATATTTAAACCTATTTTCATTTTTGTCTTACATTTTTTTTTGACACCAAATTTTGTCTTACATTTTAATTTGGCAACAATCTTATCTTTGTTATGAATAATTGGTGGATGTCCATCTCTCCTTAGTCCTTTCATCTTACCTAGGATACTCTATAACTCCCATGAGTAAAGTGCTTTAACTCATTCTTAGTGCTCTTAACTTTGTGCTTTAAGTTACAAGATTTGTATTCTATAAATAGGACTTATATGGCAATGTAAATGACACTTTCAAGAGTAGATTGCAAATGCTCTTTTCTTCTCTCATTCTCTTCTTCTATTTCTTCTTCATCTATAGTTTATTATAATGGTTATATCTTACTCTTGTTTGGATCAATTTCATAACACGTTATCAGCACGAAGCTCTACCAAAATGACGGCTTAGTAAGCTTCGAGGCTATTTGGCAAAGATATGTTTTCTTCTACTATCTTATAGTTAATCTAACTCATATTATCATGTTTTGTTTCTTATAGCTTTTATTTTATCATGTTAACATTTTATATTTCTTGTATAGAAATTTTATTGAGAAGTTAATTTAGCTACCATGGTTATCATTTTCTATTCTTGATGAATTCCTGAAGAATTCAACATTAAAGCATCCCCGTTGGATTGCATAAAGACAATTAGCATGTTTGTCTATTCTTGATGAATTCTTAAAGAATTCAATATTCAAGCATCCCTATTGGATTGCATAGGGACAACTATCATGTTTATGTATTCTTGATAAATTATAGAAGAATTCATCATTTAGGCATCCTAAAAGGATTGCACAAAAAAAAACTTAATATTGAAGCATATCGTGTTTGTCTATATTCTTGATGAATTCCAGAAGAATTTATCATTCAAGCGTCCCGGAAGGATTGCACAAATAACTAAATATTGAAGCATCCTATGATTGCTCAAAGTATGAAAGTTTGTGATATAGTTCTTGAAGAACTGGAAAAAAAAATGTTCAAGAATCCCTGTAGGATTGCTTAAAGAATTTTTTGTGATGATTTGTTATATAGTTCTCGAAGAACTGAAAAAAAAAATATCCGAGTATCCTTGTAGGATTAAAATGTGAAGATTTGTGATAGTTCTTGAAGAACTTAAAAAAAACTTAATATTCAACCATCCTTGGAGGATTGTTCAAAGAATTATAGTAATCATATAAACTCGTGGTCTAATTCTTGGAGAACAAATAGTTAGAAAGTATGATTTTTCTTGATCATCACTAATGAAATATTTGTGGTCAAGTTCTTGAAGAACTGAATCTTTAGACCATGATTGTAATCTAAATGATCTAGTTGATCTTAGTATAATAGAATCAAATGAATATAAGGGAAATTTTACTTGAATATGCTCCCAGAGTAGCACAAATGAGAAAATATTTTGAATCAAGATTATGTGATATTGTGATTGAATAACCGCAAACCACTTAATGGATTAAACTTCATTCCCAGAAGAGAATGAATCAACTTAAAAGTTTGGGTTACAACAAAAGTTGAGGTTATGGTCATTGGTGTAGTAAATGTTACCGTTATCCTTTATGAAAGATTTCTTTGAACTTCTTTGACCACAAAAATATGAAAAATTTGTGGTCGAGTTTTTGAAGAACTAGACTTTTAGACTGTGATTGAAATTTGTAAGATCTACTTGATCTTAGTATACTTTGAAACAAGGAAAAGTGAGAAAAACAAGTAATTTATTTCTATGTCTCACAATTATGCTCTTGAAGTAGCAAAATTGAGAAAATACTTTCAAGAATATTTTGAAAGTTTTTAGACATAATTTGATTGAACAAATGAGTGGTTGTTGATTAAAATGTGAAATGTCGCATAACAATTGAACTTTATTCCTAAAATTGAATGGTTTATACTAAAATTTTAGAGTGTGGCAAATATTGTGGTTATGACCATTCATATTGTAGAATAACATCATCATAATTTGTGTTTATATCCTTTACTACTCCTAATAATGGTGTTGCGGTTCTCTTTCAAGAATATAATGATGTAGTAACGGATTGACACAAAGTTAATTTCTTTAATATTTTTAATAAATGTGTTGTGGTTTTCTTTTCATTAGTATGATTTGTGGTTATGACCTTTGGTGTACGTTACTAATAATGGTTTACTATTTTGGTATTATGGAATATGTAACTTATTTACTTTCTCATGCTTGGAATTCCATATAAATATATAGGAAAAAGAAATGTGTGTGCCTAATTCTTTGTTTGTAAATAGTAATTTTGTTATATGCATTAGGTAGTATTTTTATATTTTGTTGTTTGAATGATAAGAGTTTAATACACTATTTTTATTCATTGTCAATTCAAATATATATGAGAGCAATTAAAATTTTATTCATTGTCAATTCAAATATATATGAGAGCAATTAAAAATTTTCTTTTCATTAGTTTGCTATGCACTTATAGAAGAAAAAAAAATTAAACCTGAAGTTTAATAGTTTACATAGTTTTACCATTTACAAGCCATATGATAGCATGTGTACTTATTTCCAACTTGCAACCAAAAGTTTGCAAATATAATAGAGGACTCTAGAAGAGCTATTGTATTGTTACTTTAAAGGAACAAAATTACACATTGATATTGTATTAGATTCTCTCATCAAGTCTCATAGAAACTAATTAAGTTTCAAGGATACTCATCTAAGTGGGTATACCAAATTGAATAATAAATGAAGAAAATATTCAATGTCTGTATATCATGAGACTTACCTTAAACCAGAAGTTTATGGATCATAATAAATTTGTTTTGGCGGCTGGGCCATCCCGGGTCTATTATGCTGCGGAAAAAAACCATTTAGATATTTTATTATTTTAATTGATGCATCACCTAAATGACTACATATATATAATTGTCATCAACTCATAACCAAAAGTTTGTGAGATTGTTTGCTCAACTAATTCGAGTAAAAGCTTATCATGTGAATTATGTTGAAAGCATCTGATAAGTATTTTATGACTATTAGAATTTATATTGAACATCACATAGCATATGTTCATTCATAAAATGGTCTTGAAGAACCATTCATTAGATATCTAAAGTTAATTATATGACCAATACTTATGAGATGGAACTTCCAATTTCTACTTGGGAACATGCAATCTTGCAGGCTGACACATTGATACGCATCAAGCCAATAAGTTAACATGTATCTGTAAGTTCTCTCATTTACAATTGATTTTCGGTCAATGACCTAATATTCTCCATCTAAGATATTTTTGATGGATCTTTAAAGAATGTTGGGAACATATGAGTATATGAATCTCCATCCATCATAAAGTATGTTGATCCAATAGCCAGAGATGTATTTATAGCTTAATCAGCTAATTATCATTTTGATGAATTAGTTTTCCCAACATTAGGGGGAGAGATAAGCAGCTGGAAGTTAGTATTAATTGAAATAAATTATTATTATCTTATCTTGATCCTCTTATAAACCAATGTGAACCAGAAGTTCAAAAAATAATTCATTTGCAAAATTTAATTTGTAAATTATTCACCAGCTGCAATACGCAAATAAAATTAATGTCCCTGTTGGACACTCAGACGTCGCAAATGAATCTTAACCACGCATGAAGCATGTGGTTTAGTCGGTTCCAAAGAATAAAAACCTTAGAACAAGGAAATGAGCTTAAAAGCAATATGGCCCAAAAGAGGATATGGAAACTCCTAACGATTAATTTGACATAATTAATTTTCAAGTTCCAGCAAAACTGATCAGGTACCTGAAATTTGTGGAAATGAGATCTCAATAAATTATGTCAATAATGAAATATGATGGAACCGAAACAAAGTCAACGTTGACAATTTTGTGTGTGTATAATGTAGCGCTAAATATGATAAATGATGAAGAGGATCATGGACCAAAGTCTATTAAGAATTTAGACAAAGCAATGATTGGCCAAAATAGGAAAATGCAATTGAAGCGGAATTAAACTTACTTTGGAATGAAAAACGTTTTTCCGACCTATAGTCTATACAGCCGAAGCTGTGAATCTAGTTAGTCTCGATGTTCTAAGGTATTCGCACAAACTTAACATTTGATTTTGAAGATAAATTCACCTGTAGTGAATGCAAATAATTTTGAAAGGCTTAAATACAACGATGGATGTGTTACAACTTTTTGTATGGCTTATTTGATAGTCATGGTTATATGAGGATCCCAGAAGGATTTAATTTTTCGAGATTGGCTGTTTGGACTCTTGAGATGATTACTCCAATTGAAATAATCCCTCCATGGGATAATATTATCTGCACACATGTGGTATAATCATCTCAATGCATATTTTAAATTGCTTGAAGAAAAAGTTTGATAAGAAGGACCTCAAATTATATTTGATGGATTTGGAGGTTGAACCTCTATGGTTGATCTCTAAATAGAAAATTCTAGAAGGATTGAAGATATAGAGAAATATCTTAAATAAACATTTCTCCTAAACAAAGTTTTGTCTCGACCTGCAGATCGATCAATTAGCTAATTGAATCATGATAAATTATATCTCTATGAGTACATGATGTGTGTCTCAAAAAGATATCAAATATCCCGGTCTAGAAGACTTTAAATTAGTGCGCGCATATTACTAGATGTCATATGGATTGATGTGATAATATTATTTGATACATATTAGTGAGATATAATTTATCACCAACCAAAATGCATTAGAACAAAGTGAGATATATTTATTTTATATTTTTACGATTGAATTGAAGCAATTATTTTATGAATATATGTCCATCAAATTAACCATGCAGATACAAGATATTTTTCTGGTCCAGATCAAGCCAGTTCTGAAGTATATGATTATTTACATATGGCGACATTTGAGGCATCATCATGATCTACATAACAATCTATAGTTATCACTTCCTCATATCATGTTCGAATACCAACAACTCAAGGAAGAAACCCCGAAGATAATACCAACTATGAATCTCAATTGAAAGGAGGATATATTACGAAGTATATTGCTTCATATGCATCAGGGGGAGAAGATCTAAATGTATATTCTTAAGAGATTCTTCAAACAGGGGAGAAAACTGTACTCTTTTTTCTCTGTCGTGGTTTTGTCCCATTAAGTTTTCCACGAAAGGTTTTTAACGAGGCAGTTTCCCACATAAAGGATATTGTACTCTTTTTTCTTCACTAAGAATTTTTCCCACTGGGTTTTTTCTTAGTAAGATTTTAATGAGACATATCCTCAATGGACATCCAAGGGGGAGTGTTATGAATAATTGGTGGATGTCCATCTCTCCTTAGTCCTTTCATCTTACCTAGGATACTCTATAACTCCCATGAGTAAAGAGCTTTAACTCATTTTTATTGCTCTTAACTTTGTGCTTGTAAGTTACAAGATTTGCATTCTATAAATAAGACTTATATGACAATCTAAATGACACCTTCAAGAGTAGAATGCAAATGCTCTTTTCTTCTCTCATTCTCTTCTTATATTTCTTCTTCATCTATAGTTTATTATAATTGTTATATCTTACTCTTGAATCAATTTCATAACAATCTTAACATTTATCACTAACTAGTATTTTCCCCGTGTGTATGCACGGGTGATACTGTATGGTCGGTGTATTGCCATGAAGTCATAATAGTAATTTGGAAGATAATCATAAGTTGTGAACAATGTCCAAAATGTATGATTTGAAATTCAAAGTGGAAAGAGATAGGTATTATGTCATATAACATACAAATTAAAATTATATTGGCGCTCTCGTTGGAGCTCCCGTTGACGCTCTCGTTGGCGCTCCCATTGACGCTCCCATTGGCGCTCACGCTGGCGCTTCCGGCGCCCTCGTTGCCGCTCCCGTGCGGCTCACGAAAAAAGCAAATGAGATTTAATTTTTGATATTTTTAGAAAAAATTATTTTGAAATTTTTGCTAGCATTATGGTTTTTTTTACAATTGATAGTGGTTAAATTAATTGGCTTTATTAGTTTGAGTAAATTATAGTAAATTAAAAAAAGAATTGTTTAAAGTAAAAAAAACTGAATTTTTAGAAAAAAAAACTGATTTTTTAAAAAAATTATTGATTTATATATATAATAGATAAAAAGTATATAATAAAAAGTGTATAGTATTATTACTAATATTCCTTTGCTTGCGGCTTCCATATTCCTCTCACATCAGTTTTTCTGTGGCTTCCATATTCCTCTCACCCACGTCAGTTTTGCACAGCTTTAAACAGGCTTGCACAATTTTTTGTCTCAAAAGCTGCGAAAGCTGATTATATTTTGGCTTGTCGTAGAATGTCTAAAAATGTCATTTTGCTAGCATATGATTTTATTAGATTAGAGTAGATTCCTTTGCTTGCGGCTTCCATATTCCTCTCACATCAGTTTTTCTGTGGCTTCCATATTCCTCTCACCCACGTCAGTTTTGCACAGCTTTTAACAGGCTTGCACAATTTTTTGTCTCAAAAGCTTTTAGCGAGTCTATTACCATTTTACTCTTAAAATTGGACACTTGGCAATCTCGTAGAATGTCTAAAAATGTCATTTTGCTAGCATATGATTTTATTAGATTAGAGTATTTTATTAGATTAGAGTAGATTATTAGATTAGAGTAGATTCCTTTGCTTGCGGCTTCCATATTCATCTCACATCAGTTTTTCTGTGGCTTTCATATTCCTCTCACCCACGTCAGTTTTGCACAGCTTTTAACAGGCTTGCACAATTTTTTGTCTCAAAAGCTTTTAGCGAGTCTATTACCATTTTACCCTTAAAATTGGACACTTGGCAATCTCGTAGAATGTCTAAAAATGTCATTTTGCTAGCATATGATTTTATTAAATTAGAGTAGATTCATCTCACATCAGTTTTTCTGTGGCTTTCATATTCCTCTCACCCACGTCAGTTTTGCACAGCTTTTAACAGGCTTGCACAATTTTTTGTCTCAAAAGCTTTTAGCGAGTCTATTACCATTTTACCCTTAAAATTGGACACTTGGCAATCTCGTAGAATGTCTAAAAATGTCATTTTGCTAGCATATGATTTTATTAAATTAGAGTAGATTATTAGATTAGAGTAGATTCCTTTGCTTACGGCTTTCATATTCCTCTCACATCAGTTTTTCTGTGGCTTCCATATTCCTCTCACCCACGTCAGTTTTACACAGCTTTTAACAGGCTTGCACAATTTTTTGTCCCAAAAGCTTTTAGTGAGTCTATTACCATTTTACCCTTAAATTGGACACTTGGCAATCATTTTGCTAGCATATGATTTTATTAGATTAGAGTAGATTAGACTAGATAAATATTATATTAGAGTAGATTAGACTAGATAAATTAGAGAAGATTTTTGAAGTTTTCATTTGGAATTAATCTGATCCACCAGCAACGTGATCGAATTTAATTCACACCCTTCAGAGTTTTCAGCTTAAGTCAAGGTCAAGTCACGTTGAAATTCGGAATAGTAAATGCCACAGAACACCTCTGTCTCCCCGTTACCGTTCTCCCGTTCCCCGTGTGCGTGTGTAACATCTACAACTTTGGAAAGTGTCAAAATAAAACAATACAGTATCCAAGTACTGTTGTTCGTTGCTTGATTCCACCCCTTTCATTTTCCCTCTTACACATTGCACTTCGTTTCTTGAATTCAATTCGCCGAGTAACTGTTCGACGAAATGCCTGAACCATGCATTGTCTCATTATACCATCTCCTTCCATGTTCCTACCTCATTTGAGCTTTCCTCTCTTTCCCCCCAGCTCGTCGAAGAGGGTGCAGCGGTTCGCAGTTCTAAGCGAACCTGGTTTTGTTTTGAGGCGTGAGGGTTCTCTTAGAAAAGGAAATCAGCGTAAGGGTTTGTATTGGCCTTGTTCTCGGTTTTTGAGACGGTGTAAGGATTGGGTTGGAGATTTTTCGTCTTTGGAAGCGGAGGTTTTGGAGTTTATGCAGAATTCGAATAACCCAGAAGCGTTTCCTACAAAGGAAGAGTTGGTTGCTGCTGGGAGAGTGGATTTAGTTGAAGCCATCGTTAAAAGAGGAGGTTGGCTTGCTTATGGGTGGGATTTGAATGAAGGGTTTATTGAAAGTGACGATTTTGAAAATGGGAGTGGCAGTGAAATTGATGGTAATGCAACTCGGGTTTCTGGGGTTCCTTCTTCCTCTTCTTCTAGTTCCTCTTCGGCTAACTCTTCTGTATCAGCTGAATCAGTGTGAGAATCTTGTTATGATGATACACATCCTCTTATCTTTTGCATCTCAATACTGTTTCTTGTGAATCTCTTTTGCATTTAAATGTTCTCGCTGTTTCTGGTGAATCTCTTTTGTATTTAGTTGTTCTTGTTGTTTCTTGTGATACTCTTTTGCATTTAAATGTTTGTGGCTTTAAATGTATAGGGAATGGTTTAGGGGCTAAGGTGGGTTTTGGAGCTTTTTATATGGAACTTTCTGTGTGCGCGTTTAATCTTGCAGCAATGAGCTGATGTGTTAGTTTAGTTTCAGTTATAAGTTTCTACTTCCGCCCTTTTGTTTGTTGCCAACGTATTGTTCTTATCCTTGAATGGATGAATTAGATGTAAGTTTGAGCCGTGTGTTAAGTATTATATTCTGTTTAATAGAGAAATAGAAGCCGAGGAATCTGGCATTGAGGGTATATTGCAGCGGCTGGAGAAACAGAGAAGTAGTTCTTTTGGACGTGGATTTGGAGAAAAAGAAGATAGCATTTCCTCCAATAACAATGAAGATAAAGAAGAATGGGATCATAGAAGTACTACGGATGCAGTAAGTAAATATTATCACCCTTCAATTGCTCTAGGTTGTTCCTTTGTTTCTATTATTAAAAATTGTAATATTTTTTATAAATTAACTTTCATATTTTTAATGATTCTCCTATTATGTATTTCTTCCTATCAGTTGAAGTTAATTACTCTATAGTTGTACCGTTCAGGGAATGTGTTGGTGAGCTTTGTACTCTGAAATTGAGAGAATTAAAATTACCTACTGAAAATTTGAGTATTACTTTTGGCATCTCTTATATTGTAAAGGTACATGCTGACCTTCACAATAGCAGTAGACCGTCCTCATTGAACCCAACAAGCAATCCTCTTGGTGGTTACCAGATCAAACTTGATCAGCAAAGATCTCAATTAGGTCCTGATGATTCAAGAGACTCTCTTAAGCCAGAGATGTGGAAAAGCTGGATTATTCAGAGGACTGGTTTTTCAAATGCAGATTTTGAAGGCAATATATATTACATTTTCAGGTTGTATTTTTTTTTGTATTGCTGTCAGGACAAACTGATATATTTGTAAATATGACATGCAGATGCTGAAATTGTTCCCAGTGAAGCTCAGAAAGGAGGTATGAGTGATGTTTCCAGACGACCTGGAATCCTCAAAACATCAGAGTTTCATTCTGAGCCTATCAACGGAGAAACCGGATTAGATGCTGTTGGTGGAGTTGGAAATGCAAGTCACAATGACATTAAATCCCGTATCCAGCATCTGCAATCAGAGCTATCCTCTGCACTTCACTCGTTGAGGTCTACCACCAATAAACTTACAATGCAGACGGTGAGTGTAATAATATAATGAGCTAATAATAGGTCTTTCCTATAAATTACTCTGATTAAAAGAAGAAAATTGCTCAAGATATACACTCTGCCCGAGAGTCTCATGACCAATTAATCATCTTTACATTTTCATGCGGGAGGAGTGATTTCAATTTACCAATTGCTGAAAACAAAAGATGAAGATATCAGAATTTGTAACCACCTCTATTTGTGAGGGGCATAGAAAACATATTG
Source organism: Astragalus membranaceus (assembly GCA_039519185.1). NCBI lineage: Eukaryota > Viridiplantae > Streptophyta > Magnoliopsida > Fabales > Fabaceae > Astragalus > Astragalus membranaceus. The sequence goes on from CM076849.1 coordinate 48,247,746, forward strand.
TTCTATGAGAAAGGATAAAAAAAGTAAATTTGCTGCCACTTCTGTTTTGGGTTGGAGGGATAGTTTAGCTTGCTAGCTGCTTGGGGCTGGGAGAACCACACAAGGCCAAGTGAAAAATCAAAGGATACAAACACAATCTGTTTACTGATTTTATCTTGTGCGTCCGTATGTTAAATGAAATGAAACTGTCTGCGATAAGTCATTGCAATATTGTTGATGTGAGAAGTTGAATTGTTGCTCCTTTATCCATTTTTGGCTCCTTTCATTTTGTGGGGCATCTATTTCTTGGGTCTTAATGCGGACTTATACACATGTGGTGTATGTGCATTGACTAGTGTAGTGAAGAGTTTTGCAAGCTTTTGGATTAATAAACTGAGAAAAAATTGGTATATGTAAGACATTGAACAGTTTGCATGTGGTTTAATTGGTTTAGGAGTAGCTATTAGCTAACACAAAAGTAGTTTTGTTTACTGTAAAGAAGCTAGAAGGATGGTCGTTTTGTTAATAGAATAGTTTTCATTAACTGTCAACATTGGTATAAAGGCCTCTCGGAATCCTAAATTTGTCCTGACATGTCTGCTGTATATTCTTCAATAGGAGCAGCAGAACTCATCAGATGATCTAGCAAAGCTTTACGATGATTGGGAATTCAAGGAAAATGAAATCATGAATGCTCAAGACAGTCTGCGTTCATTACGTGCTAAGTTGGTAGTATTAGAAGGAAAGATGGCAATGGCAATAATGTATAATCAGACACCATTCACATGATTTCAGACACACACACACACACACAATCTTGACAATACCATATTCTTTTCTGCCAGGGATGCACACAAGGTAGTAGAAGAGAAGCAGAAGAAGATTCGTAAGGCCAAAATAGCTCTGAAACTTCTGAAGACTACTTGTATTGTTTGGCCAAATAATGCTTCAGAAGTATTTTTAGCAGGATCTTTTGATGGTTGGTCCACCCAGGTCTAATCCCTTTCTGAGAACTTTTTATTTAGGTTATTATTATTGGTATTAGATCCTGTACCTTTGTGCATTTTAATTAATTAAAAATGTCACGCAAATGATTAATCAAGCTTTCTTGAAAATAAAACCAAAAACCCAAAGAAAAAGACCTTTTAAGTATCCTTTCCATAAGCTAGACAAAGTTGTTTCTAAACGCTATTAAAATAAAGGCAAAATTGTGTTTTGTGTCCTTTAAGTTTATTTAAAATTTTGGATTTGTACTTTAAGTTTTTTTCTCATTCAAGTCCTTTATGTTTCCATTGATGTTTCAAATTGGTCCTCCCTGTTCGTTTATGTTTCAAATTGAACCTTTATGTTTCTGTTTCTATTTAAATTAAATTGGTCCTTATAAACGGAACACATGGAGGACCAATTTGAAACATAAACGGATACATGGAGGACTAATTTGACATGGATTCCCAATTTGAAACATAAAGGACTTGAATGAGAATAAAACCTTAAAGGACGAATCCAAAATTTTAAATAAACTTAAACAACCCCAAGCGCAATTTTGCTTAAATTAAATTATATAGTAAAAATGCTTTGTTTATAAGTTAATCCAATTGCACCACAGTATTATGCACGCCCTAAGTCCAATTAGATGCACTCATGCACCACAATTTTTCATGATGTGACTTTCTCTAGATGGGTCTTGTGGTTCTCACCTTGAGAACATATGGAAAAGGCAGAGGTCTTTTTTCACGTTGCAATAATTTTTCAAGGAACTCCTTCACACCTCCCTTTTCTATAACTATGAATACCAAGTCACACATCACACGCCACGTATCTTCAATGTGTTTTTACTTTGGTTTGTGATAAATTTTCCTCGAAAGTGTTTTTATGATTTTGAAAATGTTATGGCGTAGTATTGATGCCATGCCAGATTCCTGGGATAGGGTTTACACATAATCTTGCTCAAACAATAGCCAGTTGGGATATGTGCATAAAATAGACTGGTTAAGGATTCTTTTAAGATAAACCACCATTTTTGCCTGTGTTATTTGTCTACTATTATTATTATATGTCAGTTGCAGGTGTTTATTTAATAGATGAAATTAAATCCCTTTCTTTTTTGTCATTGTATTCTGCAAAATCAAATCTGATTTGTGTGTGATTTGTAGAACGATGACTGCAGCATAACAATATTTTGTATATGGAAACTCCTGATGCTGTTCAGATAATTATATACTGAGCACAATAGATATTTATATGATATTTAACAGAGTATTACATTGCAGAGAAAGATGGAGAAGTCAAGTACTGGTGTATTTTCCGTGTTCTTGCAACTGTATCCTGGAAAATATGAGGTAAGTTGTATTTTATCCAACTAATGATTTCCTAAACCTGTTGATGTTGTGCCAAAAGCTGAGGTTTGTTGTTAGATCTAATCTAGGAACCTAACAATTGTTGTATTTTTTTCCAACTAATAATTTACTTACCTGTTGCAGATCAAGTTCATTGTTGATGGTGAATGGAAAATAGATCCGTTGCGTCCTATTGTTAACAACAATGGCTATGAGAATAATCTTCTCGTCATTCATGATTGATGTAACAGAAATAGTAAGCATGAGAAAATATCTGTAGAACTCGGAAGGGGATGATATGCACTAGGTTAGTCAACCAATTTTTTCATCCATTTTTTCACTCTTGTACAAAGTATAGAGTGAGTGTAGTTCATTATTCTTTTACTTTGTCCTTGTAACACTTTTAGATGTAGATATCTTGACTGTTCATAAACTGATCCCATTCAGTCATTTTTAATTTAACACGTTCATATGATTGTGTAATTGGTGCCACAGTGTATCATATGATGCGAATCAATATTAGTCATTAGGGTACATAACCACATTCAAAGGTTTCAATATTGTTCTTAGCAGTTAGCACGCTTTCTGATTAATTTGCTAATATTGTACGCATATATTTCCAGTTCTAAAACTATTCATGCTTTTCAGAGCCAGCTTGATATTTCCCTGAGCTTGATCTTTTACTTTTCCTTATATATGTTTGTTCAATAACTCAATTGTTAAACGCTGCTTTGAGCTTTCTAACTTTTCATAGATATTGACATTTCAAATTGCTAGTCAGATCGAATCAACTATAATTATAAATTTATAATAAACAACCAAAAAATTACAATAGTGCATGGTTTTCCTTTCACTCCTTTTTGTGAGAAATGACAAGGAAAATGATATTGAGTGTGCCACCCACTTATACATGTTTGGAACCGTCACTGGTACATAGACGCACGTCAATTTTGAAGCTAGCTGTTCTAGCTTCTGCAGTGACCTGTAGTTATGGCAAATCCAAACCAAACATACAATTCATGTGTTGAAGTTTAGAGGAGAATCTCAGCCGTGTTCTAGCTCTAACCAGAATTTGGGAAGCATACACCACCAAGAATGATTTTCCTCCATTTTTTGTGAGGCTTACCCTATCAATGTTCCTTCTCCTTCCTAGTTGCCTAATCTGTGAGGGAGCAGAGGAGTGAATGACTTCCAAGTGCAATGCAGCCTGAACCCTTTCTTGGGATGTATCGTTCTATACCCTGTCACTGGAAGTTCAGAACTTGAACCAAGTTAATGACAGAAACTTCTCTTGACATGCATACGAAATTGGGGTATCATCAAATTTGAGGAGAATTTAGGGGTTAGTTAAGGCAAATGTAAACCCACTTCCGCAATAGATTCTGATTGATGTAGCTTCATTCAGATCATAACCAAGATTTACTGTAACAGGACTGATTTGGTCATTAGCATCTCCTAAACCAAGTTGACCATGCTCACCCCAACCCCATGTCTTTGTTTCTCCATTCTCTAAAAATTAGAAAAAAAAGAAGTCAGTGCGCTACTCTGATAGTAACTAGCCCATGAGCAATATCAGTAATCTTGCCTGTGACAAGGATGGAATGCTCGGCTCCAGTAGCAATATCAGTAATCTTCGTCCCATCAAGGCCAGGGACTTTTTCCAATTTGGCTTCTCTTGAATCTACTACATTTGAAAGCATAATAATATAAGGATAATGCTATTTAAGCAACATTTTACATTATAGGAAAACTTGCATTGTGCTTGCACTGAGGAATTAATGCAGTGTCATGTCAGTTTCTGTCACAAATATACATGCAATGTAAATAGTTCTAGAGGTCAGCTGCCTCTTCCAACTACTCTAATTGTCCTTAGTATAGTATTGCCGGAAAAAAAACAAGGAAGTTAACATTATTTTGTATATCTTTACCCAATACTAGGGTGAGCAAGACACAATTCAACCCAAAGAAAAACCCGAACACCCATCCTAGGGACAGGTTCTAAATATGATGTCTTAAAAGGTTCAAAATAACTCAAAACAAAAGCATTACCTGGTAACTGCTTAGCTGGGTTTACATTGTGAATATCACTAAGCACTCCAAGGTGGTTGCCACCAAGCATATAGGCCTCTCCCTCATCTGTAACAAATTTAAAAACAAAAATGCACACTTCTTAAACATAGAAGTGACAGAAGACAGGAAATAAAAAAATTTAGGTATATAGTGTCAATAAATACCAGTCATAGCTAAAGCATGGTTCCATCCCAAAGTGGCTTTGGTAAAATTCAATGTAGAATTCAAACATTGCGGAATGTGAGAATCTTCAAATCCCTTAAAGCCTCTTCCCCAGGTGTAAAGATGTCCATCAACTGATGCAACAACAACCAAAAGAGTGTTTATTAGAGAAGATTAACTATTAAGTATTCTTTAGTGTATGAATTTCCACCAGATGATTTAGCTTATCTTAATTATTGTTAAGAAAAATGTGAGACATCATGCAAGGAAGAACTGATGGATTTACCAGATAATGCAGCACTGTGATCTCCATTAGCAGCAATGTCAATGATTTCCGCATCTTCAAAGCCACTAATAACTTTAGGAAGATTAATAGATTTAATTCTATCTTTAGAGACACCCAGTTGACCTCGCTTCCGAGAGCCAAATCCATAAACTTGATTTAATGGACAACCTGTGCACCACAAAGTGAGGGATAAACATACATTCTTAATGAAACAGAAACTAAAGCAATCAATCTAGGCAACAACTTAAACCAATCCAATACCTTTCAACAAGACAAGGGAATGACGCATGCCACATGCTACCTTTGCAACAGGTTGATCAACAAAGAATGACACTTTCACAGGGGAAGTGTGTGAGGCGTTATCCCCATGCCCAAGTTGACCGAAAGAGCCATCCCCACAAGTGAAAATACAACCAGTATCTGGAAACCAATCAAGAACAAACCAAAACACAGAAAAATCAACTTTCAAACAATAGAGAACGAACCTCAACTATTCACTTCACAAAGACTAAGGGTGTGTTTGAATTGCCTAATTTGAACTTAGTCACTTATATAAACACTTATGAGACCGTTTGGGAGAGCTTATTAAAACAGATTTTGGTTTGTTCATAAGCTAATTTCTATAAGCTCTTTGGAAAAGCTTATGAAAACACCTTATCATTTATATGAAAACAACTTGACTTTATTTTATCTTTATTACGGAAATAGTTTATACAAACACTTGGTGTGTTTCTTTGAGATTCTTCATGGCCCATAATCAATTCTCAGAGTAAAACCAATGTAACAATAAAATTGATTCTGGGTGAGTAGAATTGATTCGGGTGAAAACAAAGATTCTTAGAAAATCACTTCAAAAGTGATTCTACTTCTATCTTTCAAGTGAAATCACTTGTTCTGAATCTACTTTTAAAATAGAGTTATAGAAAACAAACCAATTATTTTAAACTGTGTTTTTTGTAAAATCAGTTCATGACAATTAATTTTATATGATAAGTTATTTTAGTATAAAATCTTAATATCAAAATAGTGCCAAAGATGCAAACCTGAAACAAAACCTGAGTGGCTCCAACCAGCAGAGACATAGTTTATGAAGTAGTCGTCCAAAGATGTAACAGCCTTGGGATTCAATACGTTATTAACAACCTCCCCATGACCTAGTTGACCAGAATTTCCCCTACCCCATGACAATACCTTCCCACCTGCATTTTTTTTAAATATTAACATAAAAGTGCAAATAAAAAAAGAAGGAAAAAAGTATTTCTAGAATAGAGTGTGTTTGGTTCTGCGGTGAGAAGAATTGATTTTGATAGAATTGATCTTAGTGTGTGTTTGGTTCTGCGGTGGCGAGAATTGATTCTGACAGAATTGATTTTAGTTAAAAGTGAGTTGAACGTAACGTGATATTTGTTTAGATACTTTTATTGAAAAAGTAATTTTGTCGATCATTGTTGTTTGGATAGGTTGGATTAGAATTGCTTTTAAGTGTGAAATTACCAAAATAGGTCTCACTTTAAAATTACATTAAAAACTTAAAATTTGATAAAATACCTATATTTATTTGTTTAGATTTTTATTTCACTTAATTTATTTATGTTTGATATTTTTTATGACAATTTATTAAATAAAGGTGATTATTATATATATATATATATATATATATATATATATATATGTGTGTGTATATTTATTTATATAATATAATATAAAATATGAAAAACTCATGACTTATTTGCTAAAACACCGCTTGTAAATGAAAAAAGATAAAGGCAACAAGAAAAATATTTAAAACATAGAACTTAAATATTCGTTTGTAACAGTAAAATTTCTGACAAAAAGAGTACCAGTAAAAAAAACAAACATATAAGTATATAAGTAGCAGTAAAAGAAAATTGCTTAAAAAAAGTAGCAGTAAAAAACAAATAAAAGAGGGCAAATAAGGGAGTTATGCGCTGCAGTATAAGCCCAAACCATTAATTGAAGCCCAGTCCATATATTTCATCCCTGACCTAGAGGAAATTTTTATAGTATCGCAGCAGCAACGATGGCAGGGGTACGGGGTACCATCGTCATCACCCTTTTTGCTGGAGGGCAATATGATAAATTACTTGAGAAAAACAGCATTCTGATTGCATAAAATTGATTTCAGTGAAAGTAAAAGCTACAACTAGTTGCTTCAAGGAAAATCAATTCCATGAAGAAGAATCAATTCTTCAACTATCAGCCAAACATCTTTTTATGTTAAACTGATGTAAAAGCGCTTTTGGAGTGGTTTAACGTGGAACCAAATATATACTTAGTAAAAGTGAATTGAATGTAACGTAATTGTAATTTTTGTTCCGAAACCTTACTTGAAAAGTGATTTTAATTGATTCTTGATACATCGAACTAAAACCAAAATGGGTACTAACTTAAAATTACATTAAATTGACAACAAAAGTACTAAATTAACATAGAATATTAAATATAAAATATTTATATTATAGAGATTTAGGAATACTAATCAGAGTGAAAATATTTTTAATGCTTTTGTTTGAATTAAAATTGTTTTTAGGCGTGAATTACCAAAATGAGTCTTAGTTTAAAATTATATTAAAAACTTAAATTTGATAAAATAAACGGTCACTTAGGTCCTTGAATGTATGAGGTGATGTAATTATAGTCCTAAATGTATCAAAATTACAAACACGTTCTTAAGTGTCTCTTTTGCTGTAATTTTAAAGACTAAATTGATCAACTTAAAACATATTTAAGAACCAAAATGACTATAATCTCAAAAAAAAAAAAACCAAAATAACTATCAAAAGATATTTGAGGACTAAAATGATTTATTAAAAATAGATTTAGGGATGTGTTTATAATTTCGATAGACTAAATAAAATGATAGGCACAAAAATGATCGTTACCTAAAACAAAAATCATTTTTTTTATTATTATAATGAAAATTGTTAAAGAGTTTAAATGTTAGGGCCAAAACAAAAATAGCTCCAAGCCCAATTTCTTCTTCCCTAACCTAGGACACTTACAGAAACGGGGAAATATCAGAAATACACAAAACATTATAAACGCAGGCAAGCCGTGGGCAATATAGGAACTGAAAGAAGGTAACCAATAATCAATTTCAGAGTATTTTTGTGTGAGGATAAAAAAAATACCAGACGTTAAAGCGATGACGTGAGCGCCGCCACAAGCAAGGGAAGTGATAGAGGAGAGAGAAGGTTGATGAAGGAGTTGAGGGATGTGTTCGTCTTGAAGCTTCCCTGTTCCTAATTGACCTTCTGTTCCAGCACCCCAACTCCATACTCGTTGTTGTTTTGATTGATCCTCGTCATCTCCGTTCTCTGCTTTTTTCATGTTTTCAGCTTCTTCCATCACTTTTAGCTTTTGTTTGTTTGTGTTCATGTTCTTCTTAGATTCTGTCGGTGTTCGTGTTCATATTAACCCACGAAACATAGTACGTACCAAGTACTGCGGAGTTTAGGCTTTTGTGTGTTGGGCGGATGATGCTCCTCGTAGGATTTTGTTTTTGAATAATGTTTTTTTATCCAGTTTTTTTAATATAGTTTTTATAAAAAAAATTAAATATGAAAATCTATTCACATTTTTTTTTGATTGAAGAGAGGGCCGAAGCCCAAAAGGAAATTACAACGGGATTACACGAGGAGTAGAGACTCCAACAATATCAGCTAAAACTAGAGATTCCAACCGGGGTGTAATAGAGTTATGTATACTAAAAATGATATCTTAAACACAAGCCATATTGGCAAGAGCATCAGCACAATAATTCGCCTCGCGATAGCTATGTTGAAACACAAGCTGCCCAGTCATTCTGAATGATACGGTGAATTTTACGCAAAAGTCTCCAACCATCAGCACTCCCTAAATTGCCCTTGTTGATGCTATTCACGACGAGCTCCGAGTCTACATTAATCACAACCTTCTTAAAACCCATTTGGAAAGCAATCTTAAGACCTTCAAACACTCCCCAAAGTTCCGCTACATAAGCGCTACAAGACCCAAGTTTCTTTGAAAAACCACAGATCCAACTGCCATCATGTCTCCTGAAGAAGACCCCCACACCCTGCCACAACAAAACTACGCTTGCTAGCACCATCGGTATTGAGCTTGACCCAACCACATTCGGAGGTAGCCATTTGATGTGAGAAGTGAATTTAGGCTTTGTATTCTTAGCCTGAAGATTCAATTCTATCCTCTTATACTGTATTGACATTTCCAAAATCACCTTCCACGGATACATGGGTCGACGATAATCCTCTTCATGATGCTCCTTATTTCGCCAAACCCAAATGTTATGACAAGCATTAGCCCAAAGTGAGCTCCACGCCACCCCACTAACATGCAATTTCTTACTCTTGACATTAACTTCAATCCAATTAGCAAGATCAGTGTTGAAAAAGTCCTCCCTATCATCCAAGTCAACTAGATTCGTCCACACAACTAGAGCTCTAGGACAATCTCGAAGTACATGGAGAATAGATTCAACCATATTAGCGCAATAAGGGCAATACAGACTCCCAAGAGACATCTTAGAAAGTCTCTCATTAGTAAGTATGCGCCCACGACAAACCAACCAGATGAACATTCGAACTCGTTCCTTCATAGATAATTTCCAGATGATACGCCAAATATCTTGTACCAGAAAATTAGAAAAGCCACATAACAGGTTATAAGTGACGGAAACCGAAAATTTACCTTGAGGATCCCTGGGCCACAAACACACATCACGCCCAGCTTCTGCTTCCAGAGGAACCAAAGCAGCAATTTTATTCAAGATGTTCTCACGCAACCAGTCACGCAATAATTCAAAAGCCCAATCCCCATTCTGAGTCACAAGATTGGCAACAGAGTAATCCCGAATGTGAGGTGGAATAGCAACATTAAGATCAGCCACTTTAATATTAGCATCAATCCACTTGTGATTGTTGTGGAAAAGAGTATGTGCAAGTATACACAGTCGCAACAAGTAATAAAGAGTAAGTAAAGATCGTTCCCACGAGGATTGTTGAGTTTACCTTCTATATTTAAATTAGTAATTTAGCTAGAGAGTAACACAAAATAACATAAGAAGTTGTAGAACCATTAATATCATCAAAATAAAAGTATGGAAGCAAGTAAGATAAATGATGAGTAGAAATTCAGAATAAGAGTAGTTGGAATGCCTTTCACTATGTAAATTCATAAAAACAGATTAATGTTATGTCTGATGCTATAACACTGGGTGCTGTAGCGTTTGATGTGTGCCTTTCGGTCACTAACGTCAGAGTTTCATTACAAGGGCTTATGTCTAAGCTCTAAATAGGTTCACCTCTGTATATTAAACTCCCACAGTATTCACCCTATGAACTATGCTTTCCTATGTCTAGGGTTTAAGCATGAGTCGTTCTAAGTGTCCTTAAAACAACCACTTACTCATATTAATCCTTGAGTTCGATTTATAGACCATGTCTGAACCTATAAATGTACTTATATTTAGCTTATCAGTTCTAAAATAAGCATTGGAAGAAGTTTCATGCAAGGGTTAAAATACTAACATCAAACATTAGATTAAAACTATTAAAATGTCATTACATAACTTCAAGCATCACAACTACAAGAGAGTCAGCTTATGATGAGCAACAACACAAGAAATAAAGCATAAAAGGGTTACCTAAAGCCATAAAACCGAAATCACAAATAGAAGGAAAATACCCCTAAATGATGACAGCCCCTGTGACGCTACAAGCACCATGATGACAGCCCCCTGTGATGCTACAACATCGCTCACATCACTACGGAATTTCTACTTTTTATTGTGAAAATGGAGATTGGCACGAAAATGGTGTGCAAGAGAGTTATTTCTAACTCTCATCTCTTTAGACCAGCAACCCCATGATGAAGAAGAAGAAGAAGGTTGAGGTTTCTATATAAAGAAAATATCTCCTAAAATGGTTGACAAGCCATCCCACTAACTCTTTTCATTCCTCCATTACAAAATAGACAAGTGTCCCAATAAAGTAAAAGGTGGGTGGCTGCTGCAGAAAAAGTTCTGAATTGCTCTGCAATGATTTGACACGCAATAGAAGCTGCTTTTGTGTTTTCTCTCTCATCAGCTGCAGAACGTAATGCGCACAAACATGAGAAAGGAAAAGTCATAGTACTCAATGGGAAGCCCAAAGAAGCGCACCCATGCAGCAACAGAATCAATGGATGCTCTAGCTAACCATGGCCCATTCTCAAGTGCATAGTCTCTATCCACATCATCACTGAAAGTCACAAGGAAAAAATCATTCCCAATATCAATAATGGCTAAGATACCATTCAGCAGCCATAGTTAAGATACCATCACTGAAAGTCACCGTTACTTGTATCTCCTTTCTCCCCCAGGACCTTGTCTTTAAAAGTCTGTTTCTTTGGCGTGCATCCGATGGATTTGATCACTCCACAAGATCGTTGTAGCACACAGGTTGAGAGGACTCGTGAGAGAAGCATTGATCGCCTCCTTTGACCATCTTAGAGCTTCGTTCCTTCTGATCATCTTCTTCCCTCGAGATTTCATGCGAAACAGCGCTTTGCCCTAGTAGGGCGGCTTGCCCTAGCAGAGGCATGGTATTCACATTTTAGTCACACAAAAAAATGCTAATCTATTCACGTGTTACGGCTGTTTCGGAATTTCTTTTTTCACGGACTTTTTGTTACAGGTGATTAAATTATATTTAAAAAGCTTTTGTTTAAAAGAAGTTCTGTATAAAGGTTGGATAAGAGGTAAAGATGTTTACTCTTTGAAGGAGAATTTATGTTTTGAAAAACAAAGTTGGATAGAAAACCTGAGATAAGATCATGATTAACTGGAATTGAACTGTGAAATAACTGTGAAATAACTACTTGAAAGATATTCATATATCTTAATTTTAGCATAAGGAATTGAAAATGATAGAGACTCTGTTTATAAAAAAAAATAACGATAGAAACTCGGTTGATTTATATGATTATTAATTAAAGTAAATAACCAATCAATTTTTTAGAAAACAATCTTAAAATGTATCAAACAAAGAACAATTTTCTTACCAACAAGAACAAGATATGGCACAAGTCGTAGATACTTGGGTTTTTAACCATTTGGTCTTGGGTTCAATCCCTGACTGATGCGTATGGAAAAATATTTATTGGGAGAGAGGTCAACCCCTTAAATGGATCTCTGATACCTTGAAAGATTAGTCTCCACAATCGTGAGGATACACTAGTTTACCAAAAAAATAACAATCTTCTTAGAAAATAAATTAAATCGATCACACACATTTAGCACATGTGCTTATTGAAATCGGATCTTTTTTGGCCTGATGATTGGTACAACCAAATATATGTCGAAATGATCCTCTAAGTTAATGTGGAAAAAGTCATCTAACCGCACCATATCTTTATTTTCTCTCATCTTTTCCCTTCATATTTTCTCATACACTCTCCTCTTTGAGTCGTAATTCGTAAGTTACCTAAAGTTAGGAAATTTAAAGTTACAGAATCTATTTCTCAAATATCGACCATTAGATTGAGCGACAACTTAAATCCAACAATCGATAGAAAAAAAGAAGTATTCCCCCCAAACATAAATCTAACATTTTAATACCTAAGGGTTTTTCACAAAGTGGTCACGATAGAACTAGTTACTCGATCGTAGACATTTCTGGAACACCTCAAACAGAGGAAGAAAAGTCATTTTTGAAAGAATTGATTGTCAACCTCTTTCAGATATGAATCTACCTGATTTAGAAGGGAAGAACTTGCATAAGTATCTAAATTTCACTTCCAACATGGGTTTGAAATATAAGCAAAAAAGGTACCCTGTATTTGATTTAAATTTAGATTTGACCAAATTTTGGTTATATTTAAGTCAAGATGAAGTATTTAGTTAAGTTTTCATCTATAATCAATTTTACAATGCGTAAAATAATTTCCAAATAAACCGAATTGTTCAAAAAGTTTGAGTCAAGTTGATTTCAAGTTGAAAAAAAAGTTCATGTCGAACTCAAGTCAAGTTTCAAGCTAAATCAATTCTTATCGAGTCGCATTGGACTAAGTTCGATTAAAACTCTTTTCCAGCCCTTGCAATTTTTTAGATTGAGATTATTAGGAGCATAACAATCATAGAAGAACATATTTTTTTTGTCAATCATGCAATATTTCATCGATAACAGACAAAGGCACGGAAACATTACACATAGTGTAAGCCACAACAAGCTTACATAGGAAGCACTCAAATCCTCTAAAGAACAGACCGCATCAGGTACAACTGAAACTCTAAAGATTACCTTTAAGCATATGAGCAGTGCTTGAGACAATCTAAATTCTACTAAACTAACTTAATAAAACGCATAATTAAACACTAATGCAAACTTTTGCAACCATGAAGCACAAAATACTAAAGAACTTGTCTCAATGTGCACTTCACTCCAAGGCGATGAACCAGAGCCACAATCCGAACCACATCCATAAACCAGTCACCACCATTGAGAAAAAAATAGGGGCACCACAGATAAATCAAGAGACCCATTGGCCCCAAGGTCCAAGGATTTGAAACTGAAGTCCGCAGGAGGATAAGGTGGGAGCAGGTTGTAGAAACAGAGGAACCATAGATACTGTTACCTGTAACAGCCAGTGAGAGTGCGAGAAGATTCGATTATCGCTACATGGAAGCAAGGGTGAGGGTTTATGAGGAACCATCAGCGCTGGTAGATCTGGCGGATCTGGAGGTTTGACCAAAGGGTAGTTAGAAGCCAGGTCAGTGGTGGGAGAGGAAGATGGATCTTGTGGGTGACGGGGACGGCAAGTGGTCTGAGGCCGGTGACAACTCAGAGCAGTGGAGGAGCGACTGGCAGCGACGGTGGCAGAGGGCTTGAGTAATGGGAGGAACATCTTGGATGGAAAAGGCTACAAACCACAGTATCGAGACCTAGAGCTTCTAGGGACCAAGGTGCCAGAGGCACCACCAGACCCTAGTCGCGTCAACCCTAGGAACTGAGAAATTGGGTTTGTGAAACCCTAGCAACATATAGAAGAACATCTTACAATTTCAAATTCAAAGAAATGACCACCTATTTACCTCATTGCATTAATGACATAGAAATTAAATATCAAAACCACAAACTTAAATACATAACTATCTTCTATAAGTTACTTCCTAGAAGCTCATTAGTTGAATAGCTTCCTCTTAAACATAGGCAAGAAGAAAAAACATACAAAGATCTAAATCCAAAATTCAAAGCCAAATAATCGATACAAAATATGATAACCCTATAAAAAACTAAATATGGATTTTGAGAATTACAAGATATCATCATAAGAGACAATTTCTCTGCCCCTGAAAGGCACTTCTAGAACTGAGTCACTTGAGGCATCCTCACTAGTTTTGGTATTTCCTATAGTCGAAGCAAGTCTGTTACTTCTTCCATGCCTTACTTCTAGAACTGAGCCACTTGAGGCATCGTCATTAGTTTTGGTATTCCCTATAGCCGAAGCAAGTCTATTACCTCTTCCATGTCTTCTCAAGGGTACCTCAGCACGCACAAGCTTTGACACAGACTCTCTATCCTTGTTCTTACCAACTCCTTCTCTCCACATGGCTAGAGGATCCGTTGCCCACAATACTTGAACCTGTTACATATACAAATTACTTTATTTCCCACAAAAAAGTACTACAACAATGTGCTTGGGTTCAAAGTGGAGAGTATTGTGATTAATCTGGAGGATGATTGAGAGTGTAAAAGGAGAGGATCCAAATTCAAATAAAACGTGACTTTTGCTTTCTTTTGGAAAATTTGCACTAAGATTTTCCTCAAACTTAAAATTCTATGAATAATGACTTCATTTATGGGATGTTTATAATTTCTATAATGAAGCATATCTGAGCTTCTACTGATGTAAGTATTTGTCAGGTTGTTCGGAAAAGCTTATAAAAACGTGTCATATCCATAAACTATTTTCAACTTATTTCGACAAATTCTTTGGGATAGTTTATGAAAACAATCTTCTTATATGAAAACAATTGGACTATATTCTTTCTTATTCGATTATAAGCTGCTTATCCAAAGAGACCTTAGACTCCACAAAACCAGAACAACTTTCTATGATATCAATTTTAATAAAAATCACTTTTATAAAAGGCTCATCCAAACACCCCCCCCCCCCAATTTAAAGTGAAGCAAACAAGCTATGATAATTGTTATCTTGTATTGTAACTTCAAGTTTCAAGCTTTCACCATATATTCTAAACAATTACGTAGAAAATCTATCAAATATGTCCAATTTCAGGCTTTTTCGTAGTTGGGTTCACAAAAGCTTCAACATTTTTATCAAAACCCTAAAAAACTAAGCTGCAAATTTCACAATTATGTTCGATTCCAGGCTTCACTGTCACTGGCTTGAACTTCAAAGTTCAAACTTTAATCAAAAGCATAAACACCCACTATGAAAATTAGTCAATTTCAAGAACAGAACTGCAGCGTTTCAAATACGAATTTCAAGATCCTAATCAGAAACGAATAAAAGAAGGAGAACAAAAAGCACCTTTTTGGAGTTGAGGGTGATTCCGAACGAAGGGTCAAGGCCAGCAGCGATGGCGGCATCGGCGGAGTCCTTGTTACGGTAGGTGATGTAGCCTACCTCATGGTCGATGCGAATACGGGATATCGAGCCATAGATCTCGAATCGGGACTTGAGATCGAGGACGGAGCAGTCTACGGGGAGATTCATGACGACCACAGCAGACGGCGGCGACGGCCTCGTTGAGGGCCGCTCCTCCTCCACCGACTCTTGTAGAGGCCGGCGACGCTTCACGGCGTTGCGGAAAAAATAGTTGTTGTCTCTCTTGCGGCTCATTGTGGTGTGGAGAGAATAACTGAGACACTCTCTGCGTGTATCTTTGAATACCTCTCGGTCAATTCAATTTCTCAGGGTAACAGTGTAACACTTACACGCTTACACAACACTCACACTTTTTTTTTTTGACATGCACAACACTTACACTTCACTTACACATTTACACCTTACTTTTTTTTTTGGTATCTTATTTTTGTTTTGATGAAATTGCGAATCTTCTTTTTTGTACAACTTTTTTTTGAAGTATCTTACACCTTGATTTTTGATAGTTGTATATATTTTGTCGTTGTTGTCGGTCACAAAATATAAGGGTGGGAAGAGAGAAAATAATTAAAAAATTATAAATAATAATGAGGGGGAGTGAATTTAAGAGAGAGATAGAGAGATGTAGGGTGAGTGGGAAGGAGAGAATCGAAATCCGTATCTCCGGAGTGTCGCAACATTTTGAACAAAAGACTAATTTCTGCTTGTGTTTAGGAGCAAATTTTCCACTGGCCAATACCGAGTTTATCCACTGCGGAAAGTGAATCCAGAAGCACACGGTAGACCTAGTGTCCCGTGTATAGAGGTGTCAATTTTGGCCCAACCCATCGGGCCAATACTAAGTGATGGGCTGGGCTCAAAAAATAGAGGCTCAAAAAGAACGAAAACGTTTTGGCCCAGTTGAGTTGACCCATGGGTCGGACAAGGTCTATCTTTTTATGCTTTTTTGAACATTTTTGCATTTTCCTTTGTTAAAAGTTGGACTGGGCTAGGTCGGCCTGCATGACCAGAGTTTTTGATTGGGTTGGGCTGAAGAGTTTTTGATTGGGTTGGGCTATAAAAAACACAGTTCAGCCCAACCCCCATTTGCACTTTGTCCCATTGTGTCGGCCCTAGACTGCGCGATCCAGTTTGACAAGTCTATTCGTTTAGCTTATGTCATTGGGTCAACACTGTTGGTTTGTGATAGTTATATTTGGCATCGAGTAATTGAAATGGAATCGAATGCATTTAAAATAATTTAAGATTGATTAAGATAATTTCAAAAAATTGTTTGAAAATGATTTATGGTAGTATATAAAAAATACAATAAATATGACAAAATTGTTTTAGTTTTCTTTTTGGTATAAAAAGAGAAGAAAAGGAAAGAACAAAACCAAAAGAAAAACTCAGGATGAGGGGACTAAGTCCCGATCAGCATCAGCAGAAAGAATTGACTCCATGCCAACTGGAGGAAGATGGTGCCAAAGAAATATATTGTCCGATGTTGCTCCAAATTTAGCCAAGGAATCAGCAACAACATTCCCTTCCCTAAGAGTGTGCATAATCTTCACAGAGAAGCAATGAAATCTTTGATACTTTGGATGAGAGTAACATACACATGATGAAGGTTAATTCCAGAGGAGACGAGATGAATAGGCAAGAGTGAATCAGAATAGCAAATAAGTCTCCGGTATCCTTAATTTATTCCAAACTAAAGAGAATCCTTTATGAAGGTCCATTAGCTCCGCAATAAGATTTTCCTATCTACCAAGGTGACTTGAGAAGCCCTAAATCCAATCACCATTAGAATTTCTAAGAAGGCCATCCATACCCAGGACTGGGATTACAGATACTGCTACCATCAACGTTAAGGATTACATTATCCTCCCTAGTTCGATGCCATCAAACCCACCTTGTAGTAATAGTGTTGGACGCCATGCAGGTTTTGGTTGCCAAAATCATTGAAGCCAAGTTACACGCCTCCATTCTAAGCTTGTAGAGAAGAAAATCTTCTTGAGCAATACAAATCGAGTTTCTAGCTCTCTTGTTCCACCAAAGGCCAGCAACAAAAAGGGGAGAATTATTTCCTTGAACACCAGTCCGAAGCCACATCGTGACGTCTTGATGGAAGAAGAAGTTAATAGATCGTCGAGTAACACCCACCTGAGAAAAAGGCTCTTAACTTGCTCAAGTTGACTTGGAGACCGGATGCACTACCAAACTCACTAAAGATCTCTGTCATTAGTCTGGCTCAAGTTCCATTGGCTTTGGAGAAGAGAAGAACTTCATCTGCAAAAAACAAATGGGAAAGAGCAGGCACAGTTCTAGTGACAGAGACTGGCTTCTATTTATTTTCTTCAACAGCACCGATAATCAAATGAGACAAAATCTCCATGCAAATAACAAATAGGTACAAGGAGAGGGGATCCCCTCGTCCAAGGCCTATAGTGGGAGAGAAAGTGGGGAGGCGTCTGCCAACTAACATGGTCATACACCTTAGATTTGTGCATGGCATGAATAACTACCTGAAGATTATGGCATTGTCACAAGTGCATCTACCTGGGAGGAAGCTACTTTGAAAAGCACCAATGATTTGATCCAAATGTGGGCGAAGGCTAATAATGGTCATAACCCCTAAATCATATACTATATTTATTCAAAATTAATTTATATTCCTTATCCTTATTAAAATCAGTTTGTTTTGAATTCCTTCCAGCTCAATCATACGTTTTCTCCAACTTATCCAAATTCTAACTTTTTTATTTCTACCTCTATCCATCCCTTCTTGTTAGTATTATGGGTGTCATCGATGCAGATTAGGACGTTAAGATTTTCTATTGCTATCGTGAGACAAAATTTTGCACATACTTTTTGGCAAAGGCAGGCATGCATTTATCCGACTACAATCTTTAGCAAACTCGTTCCGCAGGACTGAGATTCTTGTTGCTCATGAGATGAGTTACGCCGCAAGCCTTAATTTGGGCTTGTCCTTATCTTTTCCTTTTCTTTGTTGTTGCTTTTATAACTCACCAAAAAAAAAATACACACTTATTAATTGCAGAATAGACCCTTTTAGATGGCCACATGGTAGGATCAAAAGAGTTGAATAAGGAGGCCAAAGAACTACTGATTTCTGTCTGGGTTGCTACAAGCTTCCAGATACTTCAATGTCGAGAATGGTTGAGAGATTTTAGGTTTGGAAGTACCATTAAAGGGGTAGCTGCTTCCACATTGGATAGTAGGAAGGACATTTTTTTGTCAACAAGGACACTGATTGAATGTGCATAGGCTTTGTCACTTTGGCATTGCCCATGCTTGTCTGTTATGAGCAAAGGGGCTGTTAACAATGATGCTGATGCAAGTAACAATGATGCTGGTTCAAGTCCAATAGCTAATACAAGCCCAATAACTACTGATGCTAGTACCAGGCCCAAGCGCACTATAGTCAAGCCTAAGAAACTTAACGACTATATATATATATATATATATATATAAATATATATATATATATATATATATATATATATATATATATATATGTAAAAGCGACCCCAATGGAGCCTCCACATTGCTTCTCACAATTTTTATTTATATTAATATATATTTATAATTTAAATAGGTGACTTTAATTTTAGTTTTTAATTAGACATAGTGAAAACACATAATTACACACTATAACTTATTGAATGATGATTTAGTGGAATATTATTCTTGGATGAAAGCTCACAATACTTCTCATTATTTCTACTTGTATTAATATTTATTAATAATTTATATATGAATTTTTTAAATATATATTAATAAGGGAAACTATGATGGAGTATAATTACAAAAATTGATGTATATAAGTTGAAATCAAACTTTATTGAAATCTTAAAGTTTAAGTTCGAACATATATTTTTTAAATTTAGTTATTAAAAAATTAACCTAAAATAACTTAAATTGTATATATAGATTATTTCTTATATAATTAGGTCATAAAACACAAAAAATAATCTGTATATATTTATTAAAATTTATAAGTTGAAAGGAAAGTTTATTATAATTATACTATTTAACTTCAAATATATATATATATATATATATATATATATATATAATTTTTAAATTTAGTTATTATAATCCCATCAAAACAAATTAGTTATTGTGAAAGAACCCTAAAAAAATCAATGCTTTTGGCATTCACGGTAATCCAAAGACATATATATAAAAAAACAAAGACCTTATGAGCATTGATAATAAAACAGTTTTATAATTTATTTGGTCATTTTCTTTACAAGGTTATGGCCATGAAATGAATAGTCACCTAACCAAAAAAAAATTTCTCCCATCCTACGTATTATTAATTTTTTTATTTGATATAATTTATTTTTAATTCATACAACCGGTATAGAATTCAGCCACTAAATAGCCACACCATCTATCTATATATCTATATATAAAGGAAACCACAAAGGAAGCTCCACAATTTATCTCAAGATTTTTATATATTAAAATATGTATATATAAATTAGACATGAAGAGTTTAATTTTAATGAAAACAATCAATTGCTAACTATTCAACTTCCATCTATTATTAATTAAATTTTCATTTTTGTGTCAATACACTAATAACTATTAAACTATTAATTTATTATTCTGATTTTATTAAAATTCTTTTTTTTGTGTAATTTAAGACCACAAAATTCTACAAATTTATCTATATATATGTGTAAAGGAAACTCAATGGAGCCTCCACAATGATTCTCATGAATTTATTTATTAAAATATTTATTTAAAATTTGCTCATAAAGAATACATTAATTTTAATGAAAGCACATAATTGGCACTATTTTAATGATGATTTTAGTGGAATATTATTTAATTATTTTTATATTAATATGAAAATGATATTTTTCTTATTGGAATATAGAAATTGATAAAACCAATTAACAAAATATAATATTATTTAACAGATTATAATATAATATAATATATAATAGTTTCATAAAACCTCCTAATGTTCTCATATATATATATATATTAATTCAATTTGTTATTATTTGTATAAAATTACATGCACCTGACCCTTGAACTCTTAGTACATATACATGATGCTTGAGTTTGAAAACATGGTTGATACAATTTTTAGATGAAAGAAACTATTGACAAGCCTTTTAGATATCAAAAGGTTTAGAACAATTAATGCTTGGTTAATTTTTTTAACTTCTTTTAATTTATTTATCCAGTTGGATAGTTGGCTAGGTAATTACGTTTTAATTATCATGTTAATGGGTTTTTAAACTTTTAACTATTTTTGGTCAAAAAAAAACTTTTAACCAATGTTTTAAAACTCGGACCGGTGACCGACTCGGTGAAGGTACCGGGTCACTGGGTCAAGGGTCGGACCGAGGGGTCGACAGTTGAACCGCATGACCAAAACCGGAACCGGATGACTCGGACCCGGTCTCTATTTCGAGAATTTTCAATACCTATATAGTATATAATATAAATTTCGTCCCTATAAAATTAATAACTATGTTTATTTTATATCTACTAAAAAAGCGTACTTGACTAAAGTATATATAAAACTTTAATATACCATGATAAATAAAAATTATACTTTAAAATACCTAATATACCATGATATATTTATTTTTTTATGAAGATATTTATACAAATATATGATTACTTTTTTTTTATGTAAAATATATGGTTACTTTTTTTTTGACCAAAAATATATGGTTACTTATCAAGGCATTTGGACTAAAAAATAAATTGCTAACGCATATAAATCGTATGGTCCTTCACGTTCAACCAAACTACTGAATGATAGATATTATATATTCTTTTTTACAAAGAGTAACAACATTCCCATGGCTTTAGTGGTAAGGCTTGTCCAAAGCTAGAGTCCTCTCATGGGTTCGATTCCCATGTTTTACTTTTAACATGTATTAAAATTAACAAACACAAGCAGTTCTGGTTGCGCCCCAGTTCAGTTCAGCTGACCCGCGGTTCACCGGATTTTCAAAAAAACCGACCGAGTCATGCGGTTTTCACCGGGTCAGCTGCATGTCCGATCCATTGTGTGGCCCAGCCCGGTTATACACCCGGTTCCCGGTCGGTCCGATCCAACCGGCCGGTCCGAGCCGGGTTTTAAAACACTGCTTTTAACTATTCAAATTCATTTTATCTACAACTATTTATATGCTATAAAGAGTGCTTCAAGAGACATTGTACCATATCTTCCTTTGTTTGACATTTTCACGAGTAGTTGTTTGCTTTGGTGCAGGTCTATCAACTTTCTACCTTAGTTCAAAATAACATAGGAAGAGATTGCTAATTAAACCCCCTTGGTTTCAATTTAAGCTTTTTTTTTGTCAACTTTTTGTTCTCATACTTTTCTGAATTATTAGAAATTAATTTGGGTCTTATGGTTTTCCAAATTATCGTGCTTACTTTTTATTGTCAACTTTTAGGTCTCATTCTTTGTTGCTATCTATTCCTTCTTTCGATTGTTAGATAGGGAATCCCCCATCCAAGACATCAACAAGAGTGTAGCAGTTATTTTAGCATTTCAAGTGAGTACTTTAGAGGTTTGCTATTTTCTCATTTCCTATTTTAATTATGTGCGTTTTTTATATCTCATTTCTCATTTCTCCAATCAAGGCACCAACTTCATTTTTCTACCTCTTCTTTTAATTTTTTCAAGTTGCAGGCTGATGAAGAATCAAGTAATGTGCAAGAAAAAGAAGAAAATGAAGTAATAAAAAAAAGGAAGAAAAGGAATTTCTAAAAGATCTATATGAGTGAAAAAATAGTTTCTATTTCAAGAAATTTACTGTATTTCTTCATTAAATTGATAGCACCGGACATTTTTATTATTGTGTTGGAAGATCTATATTTGATTCTTCATTATTTAAGCTTTATTCTTTTTGACGAATAATATATCTTAATTTTTTATTCGGATAAAATTACCGTTATATTTGATGACTTTGACATCACCATGTGAATTTTGGTGTCAAAAACTTTATACGTTAAATTATTATCCACCCAATTTTGATTACTAACTAAGTGAATATCTTATCAAATCAATGGATAGTCCGCTAAAATAGATTGTGGATAAAATATATATATACATTTCTCTTAACACGTGGATATTTTACTCTTCCATGTTTGATGACATGAGAGTCTTTTAGTGCATACTCTATGGTAAGAATTGTCCTATATATTTTTGAATTCATTCTTCAATTAATATTCACACTCCAAAGTAATGATTTTTTTAAACATTCTTTGGCACTTTTGATTTTAGGATTGAGTTCTTTGTATGACGATTAAATATATGATGATGAGCTTTACACTAGCAATTTCAATTAAAGAGATTGTAAGTAAGTTTTCTTCATCTTTCATGTCTATTACAATGTATATAAGGTATGGATTAATATTGTCCATTTTGTATTTAAATTTTATTCTCTTTCCGATTATAATATAATGTTTTCTTATTGTATCCAAATGAGATTCCACAATGCTTCTCAAGGTTTTTATGTATTAAAATATTTACTTATAATTTAAACATAAAGAAGGTTTTAGTTTTAATGGAGACACGTAACTGCCACTAACGTATTGACATAAAGAAGGTTTTAATTTTAATGGAGACACATAATTGAGTGAAAATATAGAGGTTGATAATAAAAACTAACAATATAGTTACGTATAATATAATATCATCTGTAAACAAGTTTCTATATTTTGATAAATTATGTCTACTTATTGAAAGATTACAGTTTCAAATTAGTATAAATTATTTCATTAATTATCAATAAACGAAAGAGTTAGTATAATATGAGTGAAAGAGGTAGAGATTTAGTTAATTCATCATATATTTAAATAATTTTTTATTAACTATTGTATTTTATTTTTATATTTAAGTTATGTATTTGTTTCTTTTTTAATAAATTATTCATACGTTTCTTTAACTTATATTTCATAAGTTTATATATGTGCTTTTATATTTATTGTAATTATATAAAATAACTTCAACATATTATAATGACATATAATTTAATCAAATTTTATTGAACTAAGAAATAATGAGTGGGCCTTTGAATTGTTTCTTGGAGTAAGTGTTATGCAATGATAGTGGAGAGTTTCACATTAATGTGATTCATTTCTTAGTTTCCATAAATTCATGAGTTAGTAAAATATAAGCTGAAAATGTATAGTTTTAATCGGTTATAATATATAAGACACAACTATTTATAAAAGAAAATTTTAGATGGTGTGGGGAGAGATTTTGGTGGGAAGTTTAGAACAAAAAATGGGATGTGCAAGTGAGCATTAGAAAAGAGTGGTCACTCGAGAAGATGTAGAGTGCGCAGAGAGAAATGTTAGAGTGTGCAGTCAATGGAGTGAAAGTCACGTTACATGCATAGAAAGATAAAAAAGGAATCTCTAGCATATTGGACCTAAGTTTCAACTTTTGATAGGTTATTTTCAATTGTAATTGTCATTGTTCTTCTACAAGCATTTGTGTCTCTCTTAGTTTAAATCGAAGCATTTTTCTAATTTTCAACTTCTAGGTACCTTTATTCTCTGGAGTATTAAAAATAATTTTGGCCTCATGGATATATTCCTCAAATTATTGTGCTAAATTTTTTGTGGTACCTTTTTTTTGTTGCCTACCATCAATACCCCCTATACCTCAAAGGTGGAACATTTCTTAAACCTTCTCTCTAATTCTGGGTGGTAATGAATCTTATGGAATTATGTGCTAATTTTTCAATTCATTTTAAGAGTTCATTTCCTTACTTAAATTTTTTATATGATTTTTTTATTTGAGAATTCATAATGAGTGTAAGTTGTCTCTTTATTGCGGAAATGAGTAATATATTCAAATAAAATATTGAAGTTGTTATATAAAAACATTACATACTAATTATAATTTTCCCTCAAAAATACTAATTATCATTTAAGAAAAATGCTTCAAATATATTTAAAATGAATACATAATAAATATTCCAATTGAATATAAAACGTTGTGATATTTATTAAATTTTTACTGATTTTTTATTTTATGTTTTGAACAAATTTTGTTATCAAGTCTTTGTTTATCTTCTCTTCCACTTTGACTTAAATTTATTATTAATTCAATATTTAAGTAATATTTAACTAATTTATATAATTATTTAACAATAAAAGTGACTAAAACTATAATATTCTTGAGAATCGCTACAACTAAGTTATGTCTGAACTTTTATGCATGTATTTAAATTATATCACATTTACATATTTTTAGAAAATTTATATAAAATATAAATAACATGAAAATATAATGAAAAATATAGTACCACTATAATAAAACATATAAATATATAGATATATATATTCGATAAAGTTATATAAGAGATATTATAATTTATGTATTTTTATATGTTTAAACTTCATAAAATTTAAGAAAAACATATTTTAATAACCCGTGCAACGCACGGGCATTCCGCTAGTACTTCGTAAGCTGGGATATTTTGCTGAATACTGCTGATTATTCTAGAAGGAGAATATAGTTTGTTATGCGGTTGTTATTTCCTTAGATATGCTTTCTTTATAATTGGTTGTACTTTCCCCATTATGGGTCATCAATGAAATCAATCTTTTTCCACTCTTAGATTCTTTTAGGAGGTCACTATGTCCTTTAATTCAGAGACCACTCTATACTCATATCATTTGGTACTTTCATTGATTAACTCTTCACCCTCCCGTTACATCCAAATATGGCCGGTGGTAGCAAGAGTAGCACCAATGCTCCGCCACCTGATAAGATTGACGCTCTGGCCGCCCAAATGGCCGAGTTCCGCACCCTATTTCATGAAACCATGGCGGAAGTTTCCACTCGCGTGGAATCCTTGGAACGCCGTTCTCTAGAGGTGGTTACCGGCATTCCTCCTCGCCTCAAGCTCGACGTTCCGCGTTTCGACAGCACGAACGCTCCTGCCTGGGTTTTCAAGATCTCACAATTTTTTGCTTACCACCGTACACCGGAGACGGAGCGCATCACGGTGGCCTCGTTTTCCCTTGACGGCGCCGCTCTCTCTTGGTATCAGTGGATGCACAGCAATGGCCAAATCACCTCTTGGACACAGTTTCTCACCGCATCGCATCGTGGGGCTCTCTACGCACAATTTACTAAGTTGCTTTGTCTCGGGTCTCAAACCAGAAATTCGCCGTGAGGTGCTCGCCCAGCAACCATCTTCCTTGTCTCAGGCCGCTGGTCTTGCTCGTCTTCAAGAGGACAAGGTAAATGATCTTCTCCGATTGACTCGCCAGAACCCACCCTGGTCACCGGCTCAGACGCCGTCCCGCACCGAGTCCTCCACTGCAAAGGACGCTACGAGTACCAAGCCACTGTTGCTACCAACGCCTACTACGAAGCCACGTTTCAGACAGATCTCCATTGCGGAAATGGCCGATCGCCGGGAGAAAGAGCTTTGTTTTAACTGCGACGAACGGTTCTCCAAGTCTCACCGCTGCAAAGCTCGCCTTCTGCTCTTGGTTGCAAATGATGATGATGACGATGGCAACCCGTTGGATCCAAACGACACTGTTTGGCCTATTGTGGACCCAGAAGCAGAACCGACCCAATTTGCATTGCACACGATGACTGGTGCTCACACGGCCCACACATTTCGTGTGCAAGGACACATTGATGATGAACCAGTCCACATTTTGGTTGATGGAGGGAGCACTCTAAATTTTGTTCAGGGCCAAGTTGCGGCTACCCTGGGTCTTGTCACGAGCCCAACTTTGTCTGCCTTCAAGGTCCTTGTTGGCAATGGAGAGGAGCTAACATGCAACCAAGTATGTAAGGATACTTCAGTTCCTATTCAGGGTCATAAGTTTATTTTGGACTTACACATATTGAACCTTAGTGGGCCTGATGTGGTGTGGGCACCCCATGGCTCAAGAGTCTTGGCCCAATTATTATGAATTATTGTGAACTAACAATGTAGTTTCAATTGGGTTCCCAAACTGTGGCCCTTACCGGAGAAAAAGGCCCAATAGCTTCCAACATCTCTTTCCACCAGTTAAATAAATTGGCCTCCAATGACCACACCACCCAATACTTCTCACTTAGTATTGTTAGCCCACCTTAGATTACCACACAAGCCTCTCACCAGAACCCTACTATTAACGCCCTCCTCTCTAAATTTTCCCACCTCTACCTAGCCACTTACCCCCACCCAGATTCACCGACCACCATATACACTTCCTACCCAATCCCACCCCTGTCAATGTTCGCCCTTACCGTTACCCTCATGCCCAACAACAAGAGATTGAGTCCCAAGTCAAGAAACTCGTGGCCAATGGTTGGATTCAGCCTAGCACAAGCCCTTTTTCCGGCGCTCCTCCTCAAAAATAAAGACGGCACGTGGTGCATGTGCGTCGATTACCGGGCTCTTAATGCTTTGACAATCAAGGATCGCTTTCCTCTTCCCACAATCGATGAACTATCGGATGAATTGGGCACAACCTGTGTCTTCTCCAAGCTTGATCTTACATCAGGGTTCCACCAGATACGCCTCCACCCTGACGACACGCCGAAGACAGCCTTTCACACACACGATGGCCATTACGCGTACCGTGTGATGCCGTTTGGCCTTTGCAACGCTCCAGCTACTTTCCAGGCTACTATGAATGACTTGTTTCGTCCGTTGCTCCGCAAATCTGTCATCGTCTTCTTCGATGAAATTCTTGTTTACAGTGGGTCTGAGGAACTCCATGCTCTACATCTGCAGCAGGTATTCTCCTTGTTAGCTAAACACCAATTTTTTCTCAAGCTTCCAAAGTGTTCCTTCTGTCAATATGTGGTTGCATACTTGGGTCATGTTGTCTCTAATGGTCAAGTTGCTCCTGATCCTGAGAAACTCAAAGTTGTCACAGAATGGCCCACTCCTAAAACTGCCAAGGCTCTCCGAGGGTTTTTGGGACTCTCCGGGTTCTATCGGCGTTTCATTCGTGGTTATGCAAGTATAGCTCAACCTCTCACTCAACTTTTGAAAAAAGACACTTTTCATTGGGGTCCGGAAGCACAAACTGCATTTGATAAATTGAAGCAAGTAATGGTATCGGCACCAGTTTTGACCCTTCCTAATTTTAATGAGCATTTTTTGATCCAAACTGATGCCTCTGGAGTGGCTATGGGAGCCGTGTTATTGCAATCTGGACATCCTATTGCTTTTTTCAACCAAGTCTTCTGCCCACGGCTGTCCAAGGCTTCTACCTACATACGAGAGCTCCATGCTTTGTAATTCAGACTGATCACAAAAGCTTGAAAGAATTGTTGACACAGGTAATTCAAACTCTGGAGCAACAACACTATTTTGCCAAATTATTGGGTTACAATTATACAATTCAATACAAACCAGGAAACACTAACATGGCAGCTGCTGCCCTGTCCCGAATTTCTGAACCACTTACAGCATATTTGATGGCTTTATCAGTCCCACATGTTGCCTTCCTAGATGAGCTTAAGGCGGATCTAGCCTTGGATCCCAAATTCCAGGAAGTTAGTGCTAAGTTATTGGCTGATCCCACTTCTGTCCCTGGTTATTCATGGCGTAATGGATTGATTAATTTCCGACATGGCAAGGTTTGGATGAGTCATAACTCACGTTTCATGTTGCTATTGATGCGTGAATTCCATGAGACACCCACAGCAGGGAATTCAGGTCTTGTTAAAACCATGAAGAGGTTATCCGAAAATTTCTATTGGGACAATATGAAGCAAGAGGTTCAATGCTACATCCGTCAGTGTATTGTGTGTCCACACAAAAACCAGGAGGTCTTTTGTAGCCCTTTCCTATACCGGATAATGTATGGGAAGATGTTTCTATATGGACATCACATGCCTCCCACCTTCTTCCGGTTACACAGTCATTATGGTGGTGGTGGACCGGTTCTCTAAAGGAATTCATTTGGGTGTGTTATCTTCGAGATTGACGGCATACAAGGTGGCTGAGTTGTTTGTTTCTATTGTTTGCAAGCACCATGGTTTGCCTAAAAGCATTGTCTCGGACCGTGACCCTGTTTTCATTAGTCGCTTTTGGTCTGATTTGTTCAAATTCAGTGGCACTTTGCTTAGGATGAGTTCCTCCTACCATCCACAAACTGATGGGCAGACGGAGGTAATGAACAGATCTGTGGAGCAATACTTAAGAGCTTTTGTGCATGACAAACCCTCTCATTGGGTGTGTTTTCTCCCTTGGGCTGAATATCACTATAATACCTATGTACACGCAGCATCCTCTCTCTCCGTATCAGGTCATTTACGGGAAACAACCACCATCAATTCCAGCATATATTCCTGTCTCATCTTCGGTGGAAGCCTGTGATTCGGTCCTTACTTCTAGAGATGAATTACTTGCTGTGTTGAGGCGTAATTTGTTGAAGGCCCAGTCGCATATGAAGAAAAATGCTGATAAACATCGTCGCCATGTTGAGTTTGATGTTAATTCATGGGTGTATGTAAAGCTGCAGCCCTATAAACAGTCCTCCTTGTATGGCAGCAAGTATCACAAGTTGTCTAAGAGGTATTATGGTCCCTATTTGGTGCTGGAAAGAGTTGGAGCCATGGCATATCGCCTTGCCTTACCTGCCCATTCTAAGATCCACAATGTTTTTCATTGTTCCTTGTTGCGTGCTTTTGAAGGACCCCCACCCACGGTCATTGATGAGTTACCACCTTACTCAATCGATCATCACCCTGTGAATGTGATCACCCCTTTGGCTATTCTAAATTTCCAAGACCGTGAGGAAAATGGTGTCACAACTCGCTTTGCTTTAGTTCAGTGGCACGGGTTGGCTGTGGAGGACACTTCTTGGGAGAATTGGGCTGAATTATTTGCTACTTACAACCTTGAGGACAAGGTTGATTTGGAAGCGGGAGGTGTTGTTATGAGCAAATGGGCTGTTAACAATGATGCTGATGCAAGTTACAATGATGCTGGTGCAAGTCCAATAGCTAATACAAGCCCAATAACTAGTGATGTTAGTACCAGGCCCAAGCGAACTATAGTCAAGCCTAAGAAACTTAACGACTATACTTCCTAAGCTAGAATATTTTGCTGAATACTGCTGATTGTTCAAGAAGGAGAATATAGTTTGTTATGCAGTTGTTATTTCCTTAGATATGCTTTCTTTATAATTGGTTGTACTTTCCCCATTATGGGTCATCAATGAAATCAATCTTTTTCCTCTCTTAGATTCTTTTAGGAGGCCACTCTGTCTTTTAATTCAGAGACCACTCTATACTCATATCATTCTCCCACCCCCTTCTACTCACCACACACCCCCAAACCTTGCAAAGTTTTTAAAATACCCTTAATGAATAAAAATGTTCCAAGCGCGCCCTCTTTTTTCTGGGAATTTACGGGTCTGCCATCAATGTACCGATCCTGACACGATTGTATGCTGTCGTGTCTTATGTCTTGTGACACCCCCCCACACGTGAAATTTTATAAGGTCTGACTTCATGCTACCGAACCTGTCCAGCTCCATGCTGCCGTACCTGGAAAAAAATCCACCCTGCAGAATTTTTGCAGATATTTTGTGTGTTTCAACGGCTCAGATTCCACCGACCATTTTCATCACTGGCCTATAATCAGTCAAATGTGTCAGAAAAAGGAGTGGATGACATTTCCTTTGGAAAACGTGCCACAACAGATAGAATTCCAACGGTTCAGATTTATGATCAAAAATTAAAATCAACAGCTCACATTCGACGACACCCATTATAAATAGGGTCTCAATTTTAACTATCTCTTTCACACCAACCTTCACCAACATCTTTGATTCTTCACAAACACCCCCTCCCTCTCAAAATGAAATTGACATCAACCTAGTTCTCAAATGATGCCTTTGTGACTGTCCTTCATCACGGTGGGAGTATCACCTCCAAGGAATATGGTGTTTGGTTTCAATGTCGCAATTCTGTCTTCTGTAGGATGAAAATGGACATCACATTAACGAAGTTGAAGGAAAAAGTGGAGAAGAAGGTTCGAGAGGGTGAGTTTCCTAAACAGGTAAGTAGTATTGTTTACCGCAAGCCCAGTTATGGAGACAACGACAGTATTCAGCTATGGAGATTCGGACCGACGACGACGTACGCGCCATGATGGAAACACATTCCCATTTTCCAAGACCCCATCCGTTGGAGTTGTTTGTCAAAACAATAGGCACTCTAAAAGAGATTATTTTTCTTTTGTGACAAGGACTTTAAAATAATTGAATCGGGTATTTGTTATTTTTGTGCTTCCTTATGTTTCTTGTTTGATAGACGGTCGATTATTTATGTGTCTTGTTTCGTTATGTTGCTACGAAAATCAACAAATTAAATAAAGATAGAATGTTATAGATGTCCATGTTTAAACAACACTTCAACAGTTAAAAGAGTACATCCCAATTAAAAGAGTACATCTCAATAAAAATCAGCCATATTTCAGTTGCCATCTTCACCAAATGACGGTCCACCAACTATGATCTATGTTTCTTCATTGTCACTACTTTCATCACCGGAGACATATGTTGCAAGGAATGTCCTATAATCCGAATCAGTCGAGTCTGATGAGTGTGAGTGAGTGTCTGCTTCATCATGCAATATCTTGACAAATTTGAAACGACCATAAAAGAGATACGTCATAGACACTTCAACACTGTCCACCTCCTCGTATACACTGCCAATAGCATGTGTATCAGTTTCCAGAAATGCCATATTACGAGTACGTCTCTTCACAACAGCAGGGAAGACATGACCATTATTAGCTTCTAGGACAACATTTTCAGGTAATGTGTTGTCAATCTACGATTAAATAACAATCATATCATTATAACACTACAAGAATTTCGGGGATTTCCGGCAGACAAAATCCGCCGGAAATTGGGCATTACCGGCGGATATTTTCGCCCGCAGGTAACGGTTACCGGTGGATTTTGGCGGAAAATCCGCCGGAAATTACCGGCGGAAAATCCACCTGCAACCACTCAAAAAACACTGGTAATTGCCTTTTAAAATCCGCCGGTAATTTCGTAATTCCGCGGTAATTACCGGCGCCAAATCCACCAGAAAAATAAAACAAACCGCCGGTAACTATTTAAAAAAACCGTCGGTAACATTTTTTGAAAATAGATTAATTTACAAATCCGCCAGTAATCTAATAGAATCCGCCGGTAATATTTTTTAATTAAAAAAACAATTTTTTTAATTCGTTTATTTAAAAAATAATATTATTTTAATTATTTTTAAAATAAAT
Source organism: Astragalus membranaceus (assembly GCA_039519185.1). NCBI lineage: Eukaryota > Viridiplantae > Streptophyta > Magnoliopsida > Fabales > Fabaceae > Astragalus > Astragalus membranaceus. The sequence goes on from CM076849.1 coordinate 48,279,470, forward strand.
AAAATAAATATTATTAATTATTTAATTCGTTTATTAATTATTTAATTCACCAAACAAGGTGCAATAGATTCGAAATTAGTGCAGTAAGTGAATGCTAGCAACAAATTTCATCAAAAACGATTAAGAAATGAGCACGAAATCAAAATTCGAAGAACACAAATGATGAATGTTGTTCACTTCGAATTTACTCAAATCTTGTTCAAATCCAACCAAAGAAAAATGAAATAGGTATAAAAAGCAACGAAAATCAAGACGAAATCAAGAAACGAGGACGAAATCAAACGAAAATCGAAAATCGAAAATGAAATTCGAGGTGAAGATAGATAAAATTCGCAGGAAAGTGTTGCTGAAAATAGGATAGGAAAGGATAACAGTTTTTCTGTTTTGATAAATTTTTCCTCCACAAAGTTTGTTAAATCTAGATCTCAAAATTTTGATCAATTGTGACTTCAATTTCAGGATTGTTGCACCCCGAAAAATCCGGTTAAGGATTCCTCAGTTTGACAACGTGAAAAAATTTTGAAGCCGCCACCAATATTTATTTTTAAAGACTAAAACATTGGAAAAAGTCTTTTGAAAAAGGCGGATGGTCTTTCGAAAACATTGAGATGTAGGTTCGGGGGTCGGTTAGGTACGGGGAAGGTACTAGCACCCCGCACCTCCTTTCTACCGAAAGGGAACCATTAACTTTGATGTGTGGCTTAGAAAAAGTTGACTTGAAACGATTTTTGTTCTACTTCCTTTCTTTTTATTTCGTGTGAGTAATGATTTTATTGGGAAGAAATATTTTTGGTATCTTTGAAAAGCGGAACAAAACAAAGATTTTTAAAAGGGTGCTTGACGGGTTACGACCCGCTCCTACGTACCCTCTCTGGAAGAGGGATCAAAGCTACGTAGTTCTAGGGGTTTTTTTTAAAAGTGTGCTTGACGGGTTACGACCCGCTCCTACGTACCCTCTCTGGAAGAGGGATCAAAGCTACGTAGTTCTAGGGGTTTTTTTTAAAAGTGTGCTTGACGGGTTACGACCCGCTCCTACGTACCCTCTCTGGAAGAGGGATCAAAGCTACGTAGTTCTCGGCTTTCGGTTTTGAAAATGTTTTTGTGTTTTATCTTATTTAATTTTTTGGAGTTTTTGAAATAAGATTCAAGTATTCACGAATACCAAACAAACAACGGCTTCGAGTGGCATTCATTACTAACTCGAAAGGAAAGAGTCGAAACCGGTAATCAAATAAGCAAAGGCTTCGAGTGACTACAAGTAAAAACGTTTTATTATCTTTTTTTGAAATCATTTTTGAAAAAGGTGAGCAGGGGTGATAATTACGTTGTTTTTGAAATTGGAATTTATTTATTTTTTAGTTAAGGTGTGGGAGCTTTCATGATAGCCAAACAAGCAAAGGCTTCGAGTGACTACCACTAATAACTCCTCCTTAGTGATCAAACAAGCAAAGGCTTCGAGTGATGACTAATGATTTATTTAAGAAAAATGCCTTAGAGTTTTTGTTTGAGAAAACATTTGACTTGGGTTTGAAGACTAGTTTTGGAAAAGAATTTGATTTGGGAAAAAGTTTTGAAAGATAAGTAGAACATTTCCATCAACATATCAATTTCTAACGTCCAAGATGCAATTCCCTTAATTACACTTCATACAAGCATTACAAATCCAAAAGACAAGCAATATGCATAAATATGTAATGTTCAAAACTAATTACAAGTTGCCACAATTGCAAAAGGTAACTTATTGAATCATTTTAGGATCAACAATAAAAACACAAGAGTTAAGTTTCTTTTGGTAATCCTTGACACTTATTAACAATGTACAAAGGCATAAGTGTCAAGTCATATTACTAAATCATCAACAAGAAAGAAGTAATTGATCATGAGGTAAGGCGTAAAATGAAATGTTGAGTCACTTTAGGGGATCTCCAACACATGGGATATGTGTTAGGCATAAGTGCTAGATCATATCACCTAATCATCAACAAAGTATGCAAAGGGAAAAATGTTTTTGAGTTTTTAAATGAATGAGGAAGATTGTGCGAAATGTTTTGGTCTTTTTGGGTAGGTATGCATGATTGAGAAGTGGTAAAATAATGAAAGAGTTTTGGTAAAAGTTATTTGATGCAATGTGGTAAAAAGTTGAATGCATATGAATAGGATAAAAATGCATGTTGGTAGAATGATGAGAATGCAAATGGTAAATTTCAAATAAAGTGGTAAATGTTTATTGAAATGGTAAAAGCTTTGTGTAAATTTTGAGTAAAGGGGTAAAAAGTAAAGGGTGAAAGTGTTTTTGGGATTTTGGGTAAAAAGTAAAATGTTTTTAAGTTTTGGTAAAAAGTAAAAATGTTTTTATCTATTGGTAAATTTTAAATGAATAGTAAAAGGTGAAATGGTAAAAAGTAAAAAACACAATTTACACAAATTGCTCACACCATCAAAGATCAAACAACAAAGTTTTGAGCAAAAATTTGGTCACAAAAAGAGGCCCTTGGCCGAATGCACCACATGCATATTCAAGCACAAATTTCATCAAATTTTTGCTATCAAATCACATTAATGAACACATACATATAAATCCTAGGATCTACACATGCATTTCATACTCAATCAATTGCCATTTCATCATTTTTCAACATAAAAACAAGAGGGAACAAAAAGTATAAAAACCCTAATTCTACACTATCAAACCTTAGAGCATGAAGGACTAACTTAACCAATTTTATTCCATCAAACTTCAAGAAACAAGCAAGAAAACATGTTATTCAACAAGAGAGGCCCTAGGCCGAAGCAAAAAGGTAAGGAAAAATAAATTTTACTTGGTGAAAATTTCATAAAACAAAGTGCAAATCACAAGAACAACACATAATCAACACATAGTCACAAGAACAATTTATTTGGTGGGTGAGATGCCAACTCTCACCCACAACAGCCCCTAATCTACATTTAAATGATGTTATGAGATGCAAATATAAGTTGAAAAAGGATTTTGATGCAAGAAAGTGGATGAAAATGCAAAGGGTTTTAGGTTATACCTTAGTTCCAAGTTAAACAAGAGTAGAAATGAAAATCAAGAGTAACCAATCACCAACACTCCTCAAAAATCACCAACAACAGCCACGTAACCTTGAAGAAACAACCCCTTTGATGATGTAAATGTGGGATTAAGGATGAAAGAAAGAAGATATATGAATATGGAGTGAGTTTGAGGTGATTTGGTGGATGGAAGTTGAAAAGAAAATGGAGGAGGAGGGGTGAGGGGGCTACGGCCAAGGGGAGAAGGGAGGAGAGGAGTTGGTGTGCTAGGGTTTTTGAATGGAGAGTGAGGCCAAGAAGATGTGTGGGTTGATCATATGAAGATATATATAGTGCTCACTTATCATTAAGGGCTTCTAGGTCATTTTGATTTCCATTGTGCTCTAGGATTGCATCTAAATTTTGAACCAAGGGTCAAGATCAAATGTCACATGGATTAGGGGCAATTAGAAAGCACAAAGTGGGGAGAGAGAGGGCTGAGGGGTGTAGCTTAAGGAGGTGAGTGAAGGATAAGTTTAATTACAAAAATGTATTTTCTCATGAAGCATATTACAAGAGTGCCATTTTAATTCAAATGAAGGGTGAGGATTGCATTTAACACTTGAATGGAAGGCCATGATTTAAACACAATTTGCAATCAATAAAATAAACCAAAAATGGGGGAAAAAGGGCTGGAATTCGCAGCGAAAGGAAAGAGAGTGAGTGGAATTGCAACTTGTACTATTGTACTACACTTGACCTTTCAAAATTCAAAGGGATATTCCTTATTCCTTTCAAGATAATTCTTCTAAATTCTTGCCATTTTGGGCCATGTCCCATGATTCAATGATCGGGCTCTGAATTTTATGATCTCACCAATCCCAAAATCGATTTGTTGACCCCACTCCAAAGGAAATGACCATTTTACCCTTTTGTTCAAAAACCGAATTTCATGCCAAAAATACTCCTATGATGCATAAAAAAATGCACAACTCCACTCACTTGGACTCACATAAATTCCTCAAGAGATGCATAGTTTTTTTTACTGAGAAAATATTTATTTTAGTGAAATGACCAAAATGCCCTTTTGGTCCCAAAAACCCTAATTTGCTCCAAACTTCTTTTCCACTCTAACAATGATCCTGAGACCCTTTGGATGACTCTAAAACTCTAGAAATGCATGCGTGATGAGAAAATAAGTCTTTTTGGCGAAATTACCAAAATACCCTTTGAACTAGGAAAAACCCTAGAAACTCTAGAAATGCTCTAAAATGCTCTAAAATGCCATGCTATGCTTTTCTAACCCTAAAATGCATTCTGAAACTTCTAAGATGCAAGCATGATGCTCTTCCTAACCTCTAGGATGAATGCTAAGACTTGATTTATTTTTGATTGAAAATTAGGGTTTTGACCTAAGCCGGACAAAATTGGGGTATGACAAGGATCCTAAGCCCAACATACAATCCACTTAGAGATAAGAAAACAAGGCCCATGGCCACATGAAAGTAACTAAAGACCTTAACCTATTCTGTTGCCAACAAGGCTCAAATCAAAACCACATTACACTAGAAATTAAATCCTACATTTATTGAAAACTATTACAAGGAAATAGAAAACCCAAGAGTTTGGGATGTCTAGGAATTTCCCAATGTAACCTTGGTAATTACAAGTCTTGATATTTGTGACTTCCATCCAAGCTCTCATGAGTAGGCTAGCCATGCATGTGGGCTCACGTCACTCAGGTATTGAGACATACTATCCATTAAGTGCTTCCAGCGCTCCTCATTCAACCTCTGTTGCTCCCGCATCTGCTGTATTTCTTGATCATGTTTGTTCTGTCGCTCTTCCTTCTCACGCTGTTGATCGCTCAATTTCCGCGTCAATAGCTGAACATCGCTTAATTCTGAAGGCATGGGGACATAAGAGCGACCAGTACTTCTTTCTAAAGAAGATGATGGCTTCAGATTTGGAATAATGGAATTTTGGAAAGCAGACGGGCCCAAACCACCAGCTCCTACTAACCGGCCACCATTTGTTGGACCAACAGATTCCTTCCAAGCAAGTAAAGTCGGTCGACTCTCCTCAGCGGGATCAATCTTAGTGTTGCCACTACTCTGTTGAGTTTCACGATAATCGGTCTGCCAATTAGAGAAATTTTTCTGAAAGCAACAACCAATAAATGATTAACCTTTAGTATTTAATATATAATATAATAAAAACAATATATAAATATAAATAATAAACGTTATTTACCCAAATATTCCTTGACCGGTCTTTAAGATATTCACCCGTCTCCTCTCGCATATGAAGTTGGCTGTATAACTCAGGCAAAGTAGGTGGCCGACCAAGGATGGCCTCCTATATATACATAGTTATTATTTAATATTATTATTTAATAAAATATAAAATGCGTATGTATATAATATAAATTTAATCAATTATTAAATTTACCAAGCGTCTATAATGTTCAGCTGTGTTGATAGAACCACCCGTGTTAATGCAACCACATTTCTCAGAAGCACGGTTCTTCTTGGCTTTCTCACATTTTTCTTTATACTTCCCATCGTTCCATTTCAGTTGGAGCTCATGCCAATCAGAATCACCGATCCACGTCGGCTGCTTATTCGTATTACAGTGGTCCCAGAGTATTTCAGAAAAGCAGTGAGAAGCTCTTGTGTTGAATGTTCTCTCAACTTCATTCGTCTCATCTGGGTACCATGCCTTTTTTCCTATTTAAACAAATTTAATTAACTTGTTAGTAAAAACAAATTAATCAATTCAACAAAATTAAAAAATTAATTATTTCGTAAAAAAACTTACTCTGAAAGCATTCCACATCTTGGAATCCTTATCTTTTTTGACCTCCGTCCAATTCAGCCAGGGTTTAGTGTAATTCGCTTTAATGATGCTGTGATTGTGCTGGATACAATTCTCCCAGGAATAAATCTGTACATATAAAAAAGATAAATTTTTAGATAATAATTTATATTTAAAGTTTTAATAAATCAAACAAATATCATTAATAAATTAATAAATACATACTGCTGGCCAACAACCTTCACTACGATACGACCGTCGGGCGTTACCTCAACCACCTCATCATTAATATTATACCTGCGTATCCCATCTGCATCTGACCGGGGTATGACAGTACCGGGTGGAGGCACAAATGGACGACTCAGCGTACTAGGTCCACTGCCATCTTCCGTACTAGGTGGAGGCACAAATGGGCCATTAACAACGACACGAGTTACACGACGACGACGCCCGCGTAAAGTAGTAGAAATCTTCTTCCCAGTATCAGTCGGTGGTACAGGTGGGACACGAGGTAGGTCATGATTAGATTCTGATCCTGATGATGCCATGACTACTGTATCTGTATATATAATATGATGAATAACATACATGATGAGTAACATAAATAATGAATAACATAAATGATGAATAACATACATGATGAATAACATACATGAATCAAGTCTGATAAATATAAATATTATTTCATAACATATTAATTAATTAATTACAAATAAGATCATCTAATTAATTAGAATCCCATTCTTTCTCGAAATCACCATCATCATCAGATGAGTGAATTCCCGATACACCGACGTGATCGACTGCATCCTCATGATCTGTATCTTCTTCTTCATTAACTTCATCACCAGTGTTTGGCTCATCACATGAACGGGCAATAGGTTCAACTTTAATCACTTCATTTACATTGGACATTTCATCCATTTGATATGGCACGTCTTCCACTGTGTCATCATTTGTCTCAATGCGACCTCTTGGTTTTGTCTTAATTGCGAAACACCAACCACGACGATCAGTCCGTGTTGATGGATAGGTGATAAGTCTATTTTTAGAGTCTTTTTAATAGTTATTTTTATTAGGTTTATTTGGTATTTTAAGTATATTTTTGAGCTATTTTACTAAAAATGTTTACTTTTTATTTTCAGGTTTTATTTTGAAGCAAAAGAGAAAATATGAGCTAAATTGAAGAACAAAGAAAATATTTGAGGAAGAACAATTTTTTAGACAGCACTAGGCACTCTGCAGGGCGCCAAGGAGCAACACAGCGCAAAACTGGCGCAGGACAGGGCGCCAAGGTGCAACACAGCGCAAAACTGGCGCAGGACAGGGCGCCAAGGAGCAGCACAGTGCAAAACTGGCGCAGGACAGGGCGCCAAGGGCGCCAAGAAGCAAAACTGGCGCAGCACAGGGCGCCAAGGGCCCCAAGGAGCAACACTGGCGCAGGACTGGCGCAGGACTGGCGCAGGACAGGGCGCCAAGGAGCAGCACAACTGGCGCAGGACAGGGCGCCAAGGGCGCCAAAAAGCAGTCAATTTTGGCCGCGGCCAGTTGTTTGTGGCCATCTTTGCCAACTTGATTTTTCACTTCTTTTTGACCATTTTGCCCCTCCACTCAAAGTGCTTTGTCCACTTGTTGATGGCCATCTTTGCCAACTTGCTTTGTCTACTTGTTGATGGCTATCTTTGCCAAAACTTGAATTGACCATTTTGCCCCTTCCCTCATATTTTCCTATAAATAGGACCTTGATCCTCACTTGTAAGGACACTTGAATTTTGTGAGAAAATCACTCTCAAAAACTCCCTAAGATTTATGACTTCAATTTACTCTTCATGTTCTTTTTAGTTCTTGCTTATTTACTTTCTTGCCCTTTTAATTCTTGCTCTTTTAATTCTTGCTTATTTACTTTCTTGCCATTTTAATTCTTGCTTATTTACTTTCTTGCTCTTTTAATTCTTGCTTATATACTTTCTTGCCCTTTTAATTCTTGCTCTTTTACTTTCTTGCTTATTTACTTTCTTGCTCTTTTAATTCTTGCTCTTTTACTTTCTTGCCCTTTTACTTTCTCGCCCTTTTACTTTCTTGCCCTTTTACTTTCTCGCTCTTTTACTTTTTTGCCCTTTTACTTTGTTGCTCTTTTATTTTCCAAGTCATTTAAATTCCTTTCAATTTACTTTTTAAGCAATTTACTTTCTTGTCATTTACAATTCCGCTATTTATAATTTTGCAATTTTCTCAAATCCTAACATTTATTTTCTTGCCATTCTAACATCTAATTCCTAACTTGATAAGCTCATATTTGATGCATTTTTGGAGATACTCTTGAGTTACTTTTAGAGCAATTATCACTAAATATTTAAATTACTAACTCAATTTATTCTATTGTGCACAAAAGGAAATTATATATATATATATATATATATATATATATATATATATATATATATATATATATAAAAGAAAGAGCCAGAAAGAAGGGAGTAAAATTAAGGTTGCAGCATGTGGAAAGAAGTGGCATAAAACATGGCTTGTGACTCAAAATAAAAGCAAGGCCCACGGCCTGTTGGAAAAACAAAGAGGATCCACAATTGATTTACCCTAAGTTACATGGTATAATTGATAAATAGACAACAACAACAGCACACGGGAAGGGATAGGAGAGCCGCGGCAATTAACGCACAGTACATACGAAAGTAAACAGTAGCGCCGGCAAGTGGAGAGAAGGAGTTTTGGGTACCCGTTCTTGACACCGTGAGAGAGCTCTGGAGCAAAAAAAAGAGACTAAATTTTCAGGATCAGAAATTTCTATATTCCGGGTTATTTTTATCTCTGTAATTTATGACTCCTAATTTTATTTTATTGTTCTCGAACACTATGGATAGCTAAATCCTCTTCTAGGGTCTTAGGTGGATCTTGCATGTTTAGAGACATTTTTATGTTCTAATTTCTGGTTTGAATTCCTGTTTTTATTTTAATTAATATTGTCCTATTGTTTTTATCACATGATTAGGATTAGCTACCCTTTGCATGTTTATAATCAATTAGTTGATCAGCGACCGTACTGCAATTAGTTGGTGGTCCTGGTGGACCTATAGGATAATTGGGGCTATAATTAGGGCATGACCAAACCATAATTTAGTCTTCCAATCATTCAACCTTTTTGCTCTTTATGCTTTTCCTGAATTTAAATTCTTGCATGACCAAACGAGGGTTAATTTAGGAAAAAGAATATTAATCGCGAATGACCAAACGGATTAATAGTTTTAGTAAAAGGATTGGTAATTAAGTAAAATAAGGGAATTCATGTAGGATTAGACATAGGGGAATCGAAGCTTGCAAGTGAAACCGTGACCCTAGACCTCTCTCCATTTATTAAATCTAGTATTTTAATTATTGTTATTTATTTCTTTTTATTTGTTTTCATTACAACTCAATTACTAGTTCGTCTAAACAATAGATAATCTCGATTAGTTTGGTACTTTCTAATTAATCCCTGTGGACACGATAATCTTTTATACTACTTCTGCGATAGAGTACACTTGCTCTAAGTGTGTTTTTAACGCAACATAACTCATTTACACATTCCGCAACTTATCGCTTTCTTTACAAATTCTTGCAATTTACAAATATGCAATCTTCCTCTTCTCCTCTTTTTTCTACAATGATCATGAGTGAGTAGACTTTCTTAGCCTTGGGGTTTTTGGCAACCATCAAATGATGGCTTCCTACTAATTAATTCCCGAGACTATTCTCCACCTTAATCGCTTTGTATTTTTAAATCTAATTTCATCACTTCTCATTATTATTTCAACACACCACACGATGTACCGAAAGGGGAAGTGTGGTTGTTGGATCTATGAAATTAGACAATAAAATCAACACATGAAAATAGTTTTGGTTTTATTGAGACACAAAAAGGTCTTTGCTTAACGGGTTCTAATAATAATCAACCATGAAAATAGGCTTGATAATTAGTTTAGAACACGCGTTTGTATTCCGAAAGGAAACTCTTGCTACAACCGGTCTTATGAAATATATCGTTCTTTAAAACTAGAAAATAGTCGAAAGGATTAATAACGGAAACCTTATCATTTCGATGAAACTAATACCCCAAGTATCTTTTTATCTTTAAAACATCAACAAAAACATCCATTCTTTCTAAAAAGACTTTCTTTTCAGTTAATCAACTTTAGAAAATTAAATTGGTAATCACCTAGGCTCTCCCTGTGGATCGATAACTCTTTTATTACGCGACAAGACCGTGCACTTGCGGCCTATCAAGTTTTTGGCGCCGTTGCCGGGGAGGCAGTGATATTAATTAAATTTTTCGAAACCGGTTAGACTGAAGTTTTATTTTCTTTATTTTTACTTTTTCTTCTCTTGTCCCTCGAATGCGAAGAACCAGAAGTTTCGGAGAAACTGTTCAACCAATTCCCGAAATCGAAAGGTTCTTACATAGAAGGAGGAGAGAAATTCCCGATAACCAAATGGCGGCTAATGAAAATCGTGCTCTCAAAGAGTGCGCAACACCTTCAGCAGAACCATCGGCTGTCATTGTACATCCAAATGTGGAGGCAAATAATTTTGAACTCAAATTATCTCTGCTTTCAATGGTTCAACAAAACCAATTTCTGGTTCTCCCACGGAGGACCCAAATCTTCATATTTCAATTTTCCTGGAATACTATGGAACTCTCAAATTAAATGGGGTACCTCAAGATGCCATAAGACTAAAGCTCTTCCCTTTTTCATTAAGGGATAGAGCAAGAGCATGGCTACATTCTTTGCCTTCGGAATCCATTACCAGCTGGGGCCAATTAAAACAAGCTTTTCTTACTAGGTTCTTTCCCCCAAGTAAAACAGCTCAAATGAGAAGTCAAATTACTCGATTTTCTCAAAACGACGGGGAATCTCTTTATGATGCTTGGGAACGTTTCAAAGAAATGTTAAGGCTATGCCCCCATCATGGACTAGAGAAATGGCTCGTTGTTCACACATTTTATAATGGATTACAATATGCAACAAGAATGACTGTTGATGCAGCTGCAGGCGGAGCTTTGATGAACAAAATTTTTACTGAAGCTTATGCACTCATTGAAGATATGGCTCAAAACCATTGTCAATGGGCAATTGAGCGAGCCATAACAGATAAACCAACATCATCAAAAGAGCCAGGTAAGAATGAAATATCTGCTGTTGATCATCTTGCCTCAAAAGTGGACGCACTTTTTCAAAAATTTGAAACATTAAATGTAAGTGCCGTCTCACAAACTTTTTCTCCTACTACTCCACCATGTGAATTATGTGGGGTTGTTGGCCATATTGGAGCTGAATGCCAGCTTGAGGCATCTAGTACTGGAAATGAGCATGTTAACTATGCTCAAAAAGAAGATCCGTTTTCAAATACTTATAATCTTGGGTGGAGAAATCATCCAAATTTTTCTTATAAAAATCCTCCACCCAATCCAGCACCTAGACCACCTCCTGGTTTTCAAAATCAAAGGGTTTTTAACAACCCACAAAACAACCCGCAAAAGTCGAACTTGGAATTTTTGATGGAAAAATTTGTGTCATCTTAAACAAAACAAAATGAAGAATTCAAAAATCAAACTGGTTATTTGAATGACACACTTATCAAATTAGTATCAAAAGTCGACTCTATTGCCACTCATAATAAGATGCTTGAAAATCAAATAACTCAAGTGGCAACACAGGTGGCTTCATCCTCTAAATCTCCGGGGGTATTTCCTGGACAGCCTGAACAAAATCCATATGGCCAAATAAATGTCGTTACCCTTAGAAGCGGAAAACAATTAGATGAACCAAGAGCAAACCAAGAAAAAACTGTGAGTGAAAAACATAATTTACCATGTGAGCAAGAAGAGAATGAAAAAGAGAAAGAACCAGAAAAGAAAGAGAAGAACCATACATCCCCCCACCACCATACAAACCACCCATTCCTTTTCCCCAAAGATTTGCAAAAAACAAACTTGACGAGCAATTCAAAAGGTTTGTCGACTTGCTTAAAAAGCTTTACATCAACGTTCCTTTCACTAATGCATTGTCTCAAATGTCGTCTTATTCTAAATTTTTGAAAGAAATTTTATCTAAAAAAAGAAAAATAGATGACTATGAGACGATTGCATTAACAGAAGAATGCAGTGCAATTATCCAGAACAAGCTGCCACAAAAGCTCAAAGATCCAGGTAGTTTTTCCATACATTGTGTAATTGGAAGTGAAACTATAAACAGAGCAATGTGTGATCTAGGAGCCAGTGTAAGTTTAATGCCTCTTTCTCTTTGCAAAAGTCTAGGGATAGGTGAACTTAAACCCACAAAAATGACAATACAGTTGGCAGATCGTTCCGTTAAATACCCCACTGGAATCTTAGAGGATGTCCCTATCAAGGTAGGGCAAACTTTTATACCGGTGGATTTTGTTGTAATGGAAATTGAAGAAAACTCCCAAATTCCTATTCTTCTAGGGAGGCCTTTTTTAGCTACTGCAGGGGCAATAATTGACGTTAAAAACGGTAAGTTGGTTTTTAACGTGGGGGATGAAAAGGTTAAGTTTGAAGTTTCAAACTTCATGAGGAGTCCGTCTGTAAAGGACTCATACTGCAGGATTGATATTGTAGACTATTGCGTGCGAGACTTCTCTTTAGCATCATCTTCACAAGATAGTCTGGAAGATTGCCTCTTAGGCAACACAAATACAAATGCAGCAGAGGAAACCCAATTCTACATAAAACTTTTAGATGAGAATCCACCATCACAGAAATTAGGTACTGAAACTTTGGGTGAGGGAAAACCTCGACCATCTCCTTTGTCTTATGTTTCACCTTCCTTTGTGAAAATAACATTTGATCTAGGGGGAATTGAAAATAAAATCTTATTGCTTATACAACTTCCATTTTACAAGTCATGAGATCCAGAAATATGTTTTCATTCTTCATGTGTCACTTGGTCTTTATGCTTCAAGCAATGGGACCCAGGAATAACTCTACAAAGGGCAGCTATGATCTGGTGAGCTATCCTAACCCCTTTTGTGTTGTTTTTTTTGAAAAATCATTGAGGACAATGCCTAGTCCAAGCATGGGGGGTATTTTATTGCTTTTATTGGGTATGTCTTTATTGCTTTGCTAAGTTTTTATCTTTTTGTACTTTGAGTTGTATCTGCTCCCTTCATGATGAAACTTTGTGAACCCTAAGCATGTTTTAGATAAGCCTTTTCTGGACAAAAATAATTTTTCAAATTTTCATTAGCAATCATCTAGGTGGACTGGTTGGGAACAACAAAATTGTATCATGGTTCGATTTCTACTTCTAGGGCTTTTACCACACACACACTATTGAGACTGTTTTCAGTTGTTAATACAATTAGAAGGACTGAAGAGAAACTAGTAACCTGGTTCTCTTGGTGACATTCACTGGATGCGCGGTTACTGGAGAAAAATGTCTGAGTTGGGGTATCAAGCAAAAAAAAAATATGCAAAACCAATTCAAAATGCAAAAATTGGTGCATTTTAAATGTCAAAATGAATGGTTAGCATATAAAATCAAAAAGAAAAGAAAAATGCTTGAATACCCAACGTATAAAGACCCTCCTTTGAGACCCGGTCTTAGTAAATGGAGGACCCACCCAAGCTTAAGAATGCTGGGGAACCGGTTCTATAATGACATTGATATCCTCTCTAGAGTATTGATACTTTAAAGTTGTCTCCCAATTCCACAAGAAGCCTAAATAGTAGCTCTCAAACCAAAGTGTTAGAATTGCCCCACAGTTCATTTAAGGTTTCGATATGAAAATAATTTTCCTTCAGAATTGACCTAAAGATTTACACTGTTTTTGCTTGAGGACAAGCAAAGGTTCAAGCATGGGGGAGTCTCAAAACGACGGGGAATCTCTTTATGATAGTTGGGAACGTTTCAAAGAAATGTTAAGGCTATGCCCCCATCATGGGCTAGAGAAATGACTCGTTGTTCACACATTTTATAATGGATTACAATATACAACAAGAATGACTGTTGATGCAGCTGCAGGTGGAGCTTTGATGAACAAAATTTTTACTGAAGCTTATGCACTCATTGAAGATATGGCTCAAAACCATTGTCAATGGGCAAGTGAGCGAGCCATAACAAATAAACCAGCATCATCAAAAGAGCCAGGTAAGTATGAAATATCTGTTGTTGATCATCTTACCTCAAAAGTGGACAAACTTTTTCAAAAATTTGAAAAATTAAATGTAAGTGCCGTTTCACAAACTTTTTCTCCTACTACTCCACCATGTGAATTATGTGGGGTTGTTGGCCATATTGGAGCTGAATGCCGGGTTGAGGCATCTAGTACTGGAAATGAGCATATTAACTATGCTCAAAAGGAAGATCCATTTTCAAATACTTATAATCCTGGGTGGAGGAATCATCCAAATTTTTCTTATAAAAATCCTCCACCCAATCCAGCACCTAGACCACCTCCTGTCTTTCAAAATCAAAGGGTTTTTAACAACCCACAAAACAACCCGCAAAAGTCGAACTTGGAATTTTTGATGGAAAAATTTGTGTCATCTCAAACAAAACAAAATGAAGAATTCAAAAATCAAACTGGTTATTTGAATGACACACTTATCAAATTAGTATCAAAAGTCGACTCTATTTCCACTCATAATAAGATGCTTGAAAATCAAATAACTCAAGTGGCAACACAGGTGACTTCATCCTCTAAATCTTCGGGGGTATTTCCTGTACAGCCTGAACAAAATCCATATGGCCAAATAAATGTCGTCACCCTTAGAAGCGGAAAACAATTAGAGGAACCAAGAGCAAACCAAGAAAAAATTGTGAGTGAAAAACATAATTTACCATGTGAGCAAGAAGAGAATGAAAAAGAGAAAGAACCAGAAAAAGAAAGAGAAGAACCATACATCCCCCCACCACCATACAAACCACTCATTCCTTTTCCCCATAGATTTGCAAAAAACAAACTTGACGAGCAATTCAAAAGGTTTGTCGACTTGCTTAAAAAGCTTTACATCAACATTCCTTTCACTGATGCATTGTCTCAAATGCCGTCTTATTCTAAATTTTTGAAAGAAATTTTATCTAAGAAAAGAAAAATAGACGACTATGAGACGATTGCATTAACAGAAGAATGCAGTGCAATTATCCAGAACAAGCTGCCACAAAAGCTCAAAGATCCAGGTAGTTTTTCCATACCTTGTGTAATTGGAAGTGAAACTATAAACAGAGCAATGTGTGATCTAGGAGCCAGTGTAAGTTTGATGCCTCTTTCGCTTTGCAAAAGACTAGGGATAGGTGAACTTAAACCCACAAAAATGACAATACAGTTGGCAGATCGTTCCGTTAAATACCCCACTGGAATCTTAGAGGATGTCGCTATCAAGGTAGGGCAAACTTTTATACCGGTGGATTTTGTTGTAATGGAAATTGAAGAAGACTCCCAAATTCCTATTCTTCTAGGGAGGCCTTTTTTAGCTACTGCAGGGGCAATAATTGACGTTAAAAACGGTAAGTTGGTTTTTAATGTGGGGGATGAAAAAGTTGTGTTTGAAGTTTCAAACTTCATGAGGAGTCCGTCTGTAAAGGACTCATGCTGCAGGATTGATATTGTAGACTATTGCGTGCGAGACTGCTCTTTACCATCATCTTCACAAGATAGTCTGGAAATTTGCCTTCTAGGCAACACAAATACAAATGCAGCAGAGGAAACCCAATTCTACATAAACCTTTTAGATGAGAATCCACCATCACAAAAATTGGGTACTGAAACTTTGGGTGAGGGAAAACCTCGACCATCTCCTTTGTCTTATTTTTCACCTTCCTTTGTGAAAATAACATTTGATCTAGGGGGAATTGAAAATAAAATCTTATTGCTTATACAACTTCCATTTTACAAGCCATGGGATCCAGGAATATGTTTTCATTCTTCATGTGTCACTTGGTCTTTATGCTTCAAGCAATGGGACCCAGGAATAACTCTACAAAGGGCAGCTGTGATCCGGTGAACTATCCTAACCCATTTTGTGTTGTTTTATTTTAAAAATCATTGAGGACAATGCCTAGTCCAAGCATGGGGGGGTATTTTATTGCTTTTATTGGGTATGTCTTTATTGCTTTGCTAAGTTTTTATCTTTTTGTACTTTGAGTTGTATCTGCTCCCCCCATGATGAAACTTTGTGAACCCTAAGCATGTTTTAGATAAGCCTTTTTTGGACAAAAATAATTTTTCAATTTCTCATTAGCAATCATATAGGTGGACTGGTTGGGAACAACAAAATTGTATCATGGTTCGATTTCTACTTCTAGGGCTTTTTCACACACACACTATTGAGACTGTTTTCAGTTGTTAATACAATTAGAAGGACTGAAGAGAAACTAGTAACCTGGTTCTCTTGGTGACATTCACTGGATGCGCGGTTACTGGAGAAAAACGTCTGAGTTGGGGTATCAAGCAAAGAAAAAAAAACATGCAAAACCAATTCAAAATGCAAAAATTAGTGCATTTTAAATGTCAAAATGAATGGTTAGCATATAAGATCAAAAAGAAAAGAAAAATGCTTGAATACCCAACGTATAAAGACCCTCCTTTGAGACCCGGTCTTAGTAAATGGAGGACCCAAGCTTAAGAATGCTGGGGAACCGGTTCTATAATGACATTGATATCCTCTCTAGAGTATTGATACTTTAAAATTGTCTCCCAATTCCACAAGAAGGCCAGATAGTATTTCTCAAACCAAAGTGTTAGAATTGCCCCACAGTTCACTTAAGGTTTCGAGGTGAAAATAATTTTCCTTCAGAATTGGCCTAAAGATTTACACTGTTTTTGCTTGAGGACAAGCAAAGGTTCAAGCATAGGGGAGTTTGATAAGTCTATTTTTAGAGTCTTTTTAATAGTTATTTTTATTAGGTTTACTTGGTATTTTAATTATATTTTTGAGCTATTTTACTACAAATGTTTACTTTTTATTTTCAGGTTTTATTTTGAAGCAAAAGAGAAAATATGAGCTAAAATGAAGAACAAAGAAAATATTTGAGGAGGAACAATTTTTGAGACAGCACAACGCAAACTGGCACAGCACAGGGCGCCAAGGAGCAAAACTGGCGCAGCATAGGGCCCCAAGGGCGCCAAGGAGCAAAACAGGCGCAGCACAGGGCGCCAAGGAGCAAAACTGGCGCAGGACTGGGCGCCAAGGGCGCCAAGGAGCAGCACAACTGGCGCAGGACTGGCGCAGGACAGGGCGCCAAGGGCGCCAAAAAGCAGTCAATTTTGGCTGCGGCCACTTGTTTGTGGCCATCTTTGCCAACTTGATTTTTCACTTCTTTTTGACCATTTTTCCCCTCCACTCAAAGTGCTTTGTCCACTTGTTGATGGCTATCTTTGCCAACTTGCTTTTTCCACTTGTTGATGGCTATCTTTGCCAAAACTTGAATTGACCATTTTGCCCCTTCCCTCATATTTTCCTATAAATAGGACCTTGATCCTCACTTGTAAGCACACTTAAATTTTGTGAGAAAAATCACTCTCAAAAACTCTCTAAGATTTATGACTTCAATTTACTCTTCATGTTCTTTTTAATTCTTGCTTATTTACTTTCTTACCCTTTTAATTCTTGCTTATTTACTTTCTTGCCCTTGTAATTCTTGCTCTTTTAATTCTTGCTTATTTACTTTCTTGCCCTTTTTAATTCTTGCTTATTTATTTTCGTGCCCTTTTAATTCTTGCTTATTTACTTTCTTGCCCTTTTAATTCTTGCTATTTTAATTCTTGCTTATTTACTTTCTTGCCCTTTTAAATCTTGCTTATTTACTTTCTTGCCCTTTTAATTCTTGCTTATTTACTTTCTTGCCCTTTTACTTTCTTGCTCTTTTAATTCTTGCTCTTTTACTTTCTTGCTCTTTTATTTTCCAAGTCATTTAAATTCCTTGCAATTTACTTTTTAAGCAATTTACTTTCTTGTCATTTACAATTCCGCTATTTATAAATTTTGCAATTTTCTCAAATCCTAACATTTATTTTCTTGCCATTCTAACATCTAATTCCTAACTCATTTACACATTCCACAACTTATCGCTTTCTTTACAATTCTTGCAATTTACACATTCCGCAACTTATCGCTTTCTTTACAAATTCTTGAAAATATGCAATCTTCCTCTTCTCCTATTTTGTCTACAATGATCATGAGTGAGTAGACTTTCTTAGCCTTGGGGTTTTTGGCAACCATCAAATGATGGCTTCCTACTAATTAATTCCCGAGACTATTCTCCACCTTAATCGCTTTGTATTTTTAAATCTAATTTCATCACTTTTGATTATTATTTCAAAACACCACACGATGTACCGAAAGGGGAAGTGTGGTTGTTGGATCTATGAAAATAGACAATAAAATCAACACATGAAAATAGTTTTGGTTTTATTGAGACACAAAAAGGTCTTTGCTTAATGGGTTCTAATAATAATCAACCATGAAAATAGGCTTGATAATTAGTTTAGAACACGCGTTTGTATTCCGAAAGGAAACTCTTGCTACAACCGTCGCCTTGTCTTAAGAAATAGATCGTTCTTTAAACTGGAAAATAGTCGAAAGGATTAATAACGGAAACCTTATCATTTCGATGAAACTAATACCCCAAGTCTCTTTTTATCTTTAAAACATCAACAAAAACATCCATTCTTTCTAAAAAGACTTTCTTTTCAGTTAATCAACTTTGGAAAATTAAATTGGTAATCACCTAGGCTCTCCCTGTGGATCGATAACTCTTTTATTACGTGACAAGACCGTGCACTTGCGGCCTATCAATAGGAGACATAATAGACTTGTCTCACATTTTTTGCAATGACGAACGGATCATACAGTCGATATCTACTATTCATTTTAATGTCCACTATATTTGTCTTTGGATTAAACTTTGTTCCCCGAGCGGACGGATCAAACCAATTACAATAAAAAAACAACTACCTTTTGACTATAATCTAGATAAGGGTACGCAAATTCATATATGTGTTCAACCACACCATGGAAATCATCTCCGCCTCTCCCAGTGACACCCTTCATGCAAACTCTACTATTCACTGTTTCTCTGCCCTCTGTCCATTCCTTAGTGTGAAATTTGTATCCATTGACAAAATATGTGTGCCATTCTTTAACACATCTTCGAGGACTGTCAGATAAGTTCCTCAAGTGTTGATTGGTAGGAGTCGGCGGGAGGGAATACACACGTTGCCTAAACCACATTGGAAAATGCGCATGAATATGAGTATAAGATTGTTCTTCACTTACTGCCTCTGATGACAAGAACTCCCTAATAAGAAATTATTAATTGTTACACAATTGTGTACTTTAATTTATTAACAAATTGAGATAGCTAGGTCGAGAAATACATACTCAATGAATGGTTGGACCTCAGTACAGTTTATCCAGACATGAACATTGGCTGAATTTAACTCTTCTTCTGTTAGCCAGTGAATTGACTCCTTTCCAGACTGACGGCCAGGTAGACAAAAGACAGACAAAGCTAAATGATGTCTTGGACATTCAATTTCCATTTCATTTCGACTACTGATAGGAGCAAATTCATTCCTTAAATAACAAGAACAAAAATGAGTTGTTTCACGGTGTAAGTAAGAAGAACATATCGATCCTACAACTCTAGCTTTATTTTTAACTGACTTTTTTGAATCACCCATGAACCTGGAGAAAATGATATCATGTTAATAATCATCTAATCCAAATGATATATATATATATATATATATATATATATATATATATATATATATATATTAACTGACCTTTCAAAGAAACCAGACAGAAATATTCTCTCCAACTTGCATAAGATAAGTGGGATGTGTTGTTCCATTTTTGTAAGATCATCCGCTTTTAGCGTTGCAGAACACAAATTCTTAAAGTATTGACTTATTTCAATGAGCGGATTCAAAACGTGTGTTGGCAACGACCTAAAGGCAATAGGAAGTAAGCACTCCATTAATACATGACAATCATGGCTCTTCATCCCATGTAACCTCCCATTATCCACATTGGAACAACTTGCTAAATTGGAAGAATAACCGTCTGGCATTTTCAACTTAGAAATCCACCAATAAACTGCTTTCGCTTGCTCCGTAGATAAAGTATAATTGGCTTTGGGTTTCAGTGTCCTACCGTTAGCTTGCTCAACCAACAACAAATCCTTTCGCTTGCAGTAATGATCCACGTCCTTCCCAGCCTTCTCATTGTCTTTCGTTTTACCTTTCACGTTCATAACAGTGTTAAATATGTTATCAAAGAAATTCTTTTCAATATGCATTACATCGAGATTGTTTCTCAACGGACTATCTTTCCAATATGGAATTTCCCAAAAATTTTTTTTGTCCAATTATGCCATAGTCCATAACCATCTGGACGAGAAACAACACCCGCAACAACTTCCACAGGAGGGATATCCTTGACACTATTCCAAACTTCTTCTGGTGTCAGCCTACGAGGAGGTCCAGCTTTTTCAACATTCCCCTTGATGAATCCATATTTTGACTTTCTAAATGGATGATCGCTAGGTAAAAACCTACGGTGCGAGTCAAACCATCAGGTTTTTCCTCCATATTTAAGAGTAAAAGCCTTTGTGTCAACCATACAAATCGGACACGCCATCTTACCATGTGTCCCCCATCCAGACAACATTCCATATGTAGGAAAGTCATTAATGGTCCATGTTCCGGAGTGGGCTCAAGGCCCAGTACAGTCCAATAGGCCCAACACGGCCCAACTTGGCGTGCTCCACAAGATATGGCCAGAGCGCCTGTGCCACTATATAACCAGCACAAATCCCGAGAATCAGGTACGTTATCTCACCTTGTGAATCCTGCCCGAGCGTCACACTGACTAGAGCGTCGGAGTGTCATTGCAGGTACCACCCGCGTGCGGCCAAGACCCCAGGTTCCAGCCAGGTCCTCATCGTCCAGGCCAGGTCCTTCCTCACAGGTCCTTCCATCAGCAACCGAGCCAGGTCCTTCCGTGCGGCCAAGACCCTTGGTTCCAGCCAGGTCCTCTACGACCCAGGTCCTCAACGACCCAGGTCCTTCTATTGGTCAAGGTACGATCAATTGGCGACCACAGTGGGAGGCCCGAGCGCTGTCCTACTTCGACTATGGCTCCACACGGAAGACCGCCCCAGACGCGGGCATCGACCATGCTGGTTCAGTGACCTAAGATGTTGCGCGACCTAAAGAGCAGGGACGATCCAAAGACGCTTAAACGATTTTAAGCACAAAAACTGGTCGCCCGTAAGCGACCCAGAAGGTCTTCCTAGCTCGGAGACCATAATTTCGCCCACGTTCACCCGATGGGGGCGTGTGAGCATGCGTTGGAAAGCTGAGAAGTAGAGCTACAGCTTTCGTGTTGAAGTCAAAATCAGATTCGGGCGTCCTACACCCTTTTCTGGTCGTTCAAGTGGGACGCACAAAATCTGGTCGCCCGTGAGCAACCCAGAAGGTCTGCCTAGCTCGGAGACCATAATTTCGCCCACGTTCACCCGATGGGGGCGTGTGAGCATGCGTTGGAAAGCTGAGAAGTAGAGCTACAGCTTTTGTGTTGAAGTCAAAATCAGATTCGGGCGTCCTACACCCTTTTCTGGTCGTTCAAGTGGGACGCACAAAAGCTGGTCGCCCGTGAGCGACCCAGAAGGTCTGCCTAGCTCGGAGACCATAATTTCGCCCACGTTCACCCGATGGGGGCGTGTGAGCATGCGTTGGAAAGCTGAGAAGTAGAGCTACAGCTTTCGTGTTGAAGTCAAAATCAGATTCGGGCGTCCTACACCCTTTTCTGGTCGTTCAAGTGGGACGCACAAAAGCTGGTCGCCCGTGAGCGACCCAGAAGGTCTGCCTAGCTCGGAGACCATAATTTCGCCCACGTTCACCCGATGGGGGCGTGTGAGCATGCGTTGAAAAGCTTAGAAGTAGAGCTACAGCTTTCGTGTTGAAGTCAAAATCAGATTCGGGCGTCCTACACCCTTTTCTGGTCGTTCAAGTGGGTCGCACAAAATCTGGTCGCCCGTGAGCGACCCAGAAGGTCTGCCTAGCTCGGAGACCATAATTTCGCCCACGTTCACCCGATGGGGGCGTGTGAGCATGCGTTGGAAAGCTGAGAAGTAGAGCTACAGATTTTGTGTTGAAGTCAAAATCAGATTCGGGCGTCCTACACCCTTTTCTGGTCGTTCAAGTGGGACGCACAAAAGCTGATCGCCCGTGAGCGACCCAGAAGGTCTGCCTAGCTCGGAGACCATAATTTCGCCCACGTTCACCCGATGGGGGCGTGTGAGCATGCGTTGGAAAGCTGAGAAGTAGAGCTAAAGCTTTTGTGTTGAAGTCAAAATCAGATTCGGGCGTCCTACACCCTTTTCTGGTCGTTCAAGTGGGACGCACAAAAGCTGGTCGCCCGTGAGCGACCCAGAAGGTCTGCCTAGCTCGGAGACCATAATTTCGCCCATGTTCACCCGATGGGGGCGTGTGAGCATGCATTGAAAAGCTTAGAAGTAGAACTACAGCTTTCGTGTTGAAGTCAAAATCAGATTCGGGCGTCCTACACCCTTTTCTGGTCGTTCAAGTGGGACGCACAAAAGCTGGTCGCCCGTGAGCGACCCAGAAGGTCTGCCTAGCTCGGAGACCATAATTTCGCCCACGTTCACCCGATGGGGGCGTGTGAGCATGCGTTGGAAAGCTGAGAAGTAGAGCTACAGCTTTCGTGTTGAAGTCAAAATCAGATTCGGGCGTCCTACACCCTTTTCTGGTCGTTCAAGTGGGACGCACAAAAGCTGGTCGCCCGTGAGCGACCCAGAAGGTCTGCCTAGCTCGGAGACCATAATTTCGCCCACGTTCACCCGATGGGGGCGTGTGAGCATGCGTTGGAAAGCTGAGAAGTAGAGATACAGCTTTTGTGTTGAAGTCAAAATCAGATTCGGGCGTCCTACACCCTTTTCTGGTCGTTCAAGTGGGACGCACAAAAGCTGGTCGCCCGTGAGCGACCCAGAAGGTCTTCCTAGCTCGGAGACCATAATTTCGCCCACGTTCACCCGATGGGGGCGTGTGAGCATGCGTTGGAAATCTGAGAAGTAGAGCTACAGCTTTCGTGTTGAAGTCAAAATCAGATTCGGGCGTCCTACACCCTTTTCTGGTCGTTCAAGTGGGACGCACAAAAGCTGGTCGCCCGTGAGCGACCCAGAAGGTCTGCCTAGCTCAGAGACCATAATTTCGTCCACGTTCACCCGATGGGGGCGTGTGAGCATGCGTTGGAAAGCTGAGAAGTAGAGCTACAGCTTTCGTGTTGAAGTCAAAATCCGATTCGGGCGTCCTACACCCTTTTCTGGTCGTTCAAGTGGGACGCACAAAAGCTGGTCGCCCGTGAGCGACCCAGAAGGTCTGCCTAGCTCGGAGACCATAATTTCGCCCACGTTCACCCGATGGGGGCGTGTGAGCATGCGTTGGAAAGCTGAGAAGTAGAGCTACAGCTTTCGTGTTGAAGTCAAAATCAGATTCGGGCGTCCTACACCCTTTTCTGGTCGTTCAAGTGGGACGCACAAAAGCTGGTCGCCCGTGAGCGACCCAGAAGGTCTGCCTAGCTCGGAGACCATAATTTCGCCCACGTTCACCCGATGGGGGCGTGTGAGCATGCGTTGGAAAGCTGAGAAGTAGAGCTACAGCTTTCGTGTTGAAGTCAAAATCAGATTCGGGCGTCCTACACCCTTTTCTGGTCGTTCAAGTGGGACGCACAAAAGCTGGTCGCCCGTGAGCGACCCAGAAGGTCTGCCTAGCTCGGAGACCATAATTTCGCCCACGTTCACCCGATGGGGGCGTGTGAGCATGCTTTGGAAAGCTAAGAAGTAGAGCTATAGCTTTCGTGTTGAAGTCAAAATCAGATTCGGGCGTCCTACACCCTTTTCTGGTCGTTCAAGTGGGACGCACAAAAGCTGGTCGCCCGTGAGCGACCCAGAAGGTCTGCCTAGCTCGGAGACCATAATTTCGCCCACGTTCACCCGATGGGGGCGTGTGAGCATGCGTTGGAAAGCTGAGAAGTAGAGCTACAGCTTTCGTGTTGAAGTCAAAATCAGATTCGGGCGTCGTACACCCTTTTCTGGTCATTCAAGTGGGACGCACAAAAGCTGGTCGCCCGTGAGCGACCCAGAAGGTCTGCCTAGCTCGGAGACCATAATTTCTTCCACGTTCACCCGATGGGGGCGTGTGAGCATGCGTTGGAAAGCTGAGAAGTAGAGCTACAGCTTTCAAGTTGAAGTCAAAATCAGATTCGGGCGTTCTACACCCCTTTCTGGTCGTTCAAGTGGGGCGCCCGACCTACAACGAATGCCACCGAGTTGGCCCAAACGAGTGTCACCGAGTTGGCACAATCAAGCGCCATCGAAGTGGCCCAAGGGTTTGAATAACCCACAAAGCGTAGGTCGCCGAGCGACCTACATCGAGCGCCATCGAAGTGGCCCAAGGGTTTGAATAACCCACAAAGCGTAGGTCGCCGAGCGACCTACATCGAGCGCCATCGAAGTGGCCCAAGGGTCAGAATGACCCACAATCAAACGTAGGCCGCCGAGCGACCTACATTGGGTGTCACCGCATTGACACAAGCGATTGCCACCGAGTTGGCCCAAAATAGATCACCGTGTTGATCAAATCGAACGTAGGATCCCGAGCGACCTACAACGAGTGTCATCGAATGGCCCCAAGGTCCCGAGCGGCCTACTAAGAGTGCCATCGAATGGCCCAAAGCGAGCGCCATCTAATGGCCCAAGCAAAGTGAGTGGCCGCGACCACGTTCCAATAGGAGTGGCAACGACCACGTTCCCATACGAGTGGCAGCGACCACACCCCCAACGGTTTACGCTAAGTCGCTCCCTGTAGGTCGGCCGAGCGAGGCTAGACAGGGGGGCAACGAGTCAAGCATCGAATAGGCTGCGCTAAGTCGCTCCCGGTAGGTCGGCCGTGCATGACTCCACGGGGGCAGCGACCCCTGGATAGGTTTTGGTCCCGAGCGACCCAGCGCCTAGACTTCAAGCCAGACCGTGACTTGGTGTGGCGGCAACCACACACCTCAAGAGATGGAGACCGAGTGCGCAATGCAACCCGGCCGCTTACGGCATTACTCGGGGTCAACGACTCAAGCCTCAGCCCGCCTGCTGGCGACCTAGGCTTGGGGGGCAACTGTTCCGGAGTGGGCTCAAGGCCCAGTACAGTCCAATAGGCCCAACACGGCCCAACTTGGCGTGCTCCACAAGATATGGCCAGAGCGCCTGTGCCACTATATAACCAGCACAAATCCCGAGAATCAGGTACGTTATCTCACCTTGTGAATCCTGCCCGAGCGTCACACTGACTAGAGCGTCGGAGTGTCATTGCAGGTACCACCCGCGTGCGGCCAAGACCCCAGGTTCCAGCCAGGTCCTCATCGTCCAGGCCAGGTCCTTCCTCACAGGTCCTTCCATCAGCAACCGAGCCAGGTCCTTCCGTGCGGCCAAGACCCTTGGTTCCAGCCAGGTCCTCTACGACCCAGGTCCTCAACGACCCAGGTCCTTCTATTGGTCAAGGTACGATCAGTCCACATCAAAGCTGCCCTCATCATGAAATTTTGTCTACGTGCTGCATCATAAGTTAAAACACCATTCCACAACCTTTTGAGGTCATCAATCAAAGGTTGCAAATATATGTCAATACCCGTTGTTGGATTAGTTGGCCCTGGTATTATAGCATTCAAAAACATGTAGGGTTTAGACATACACATTTCAGGAGGAAGGTTGTATGGGGTAACAATAACTGGTCAACAGGAATACGGTGTTGCTGACGTTTGAATATATAGTGTGAAACCATCAGAGCATAAACCAAGCCGAACATTGCGTGGATCATTGGCAAAATCTGGATGAACACGATCAAAATGCTTCCAAGCTTCACCATCAGATGGATGACGTAATTCACCAGAATTATTTCTATTTTCGTAGTGCCACGTCATTTTATCCGCAGTTTCCATTGAAGTAAAACATCCTCTTCAGCCTTGATATAATCGGCTGATAGAACATTACTTTCCTTGGAACTCGTTTGCCTCTGCTTGTCCCTTTCCTGCTGACACGATACTGTGGCTCTTGATAAAACTTGCATTCCAGCAACTCTCCATCATTTATGCCAAACTCATTGTTATAATAAATCATGCAACCAGACACACAACAATCAATTCTTACGGAATTTAAGCCAAGCTTCGATACCAATCTTTTAGCATTATAATAACTCTGCGGCAAAAGTCCTCTAATGGGGGTTGCATCCATCATCATTTTAGTCATCTATTTCTTGCACAATTCCGCAACGTTAAATTGAGACTTAAGACCCAACAACCGAACACACATTGATAACTTCGAGTCTTTAGATCTTTCAAATAATGGTTTATTTGTCTCACTCAAAAACATATAAAACCTCTGAGCTTCCTCGTTTGAAACTTCTTCAGCATCATATTGTGGTTTTTCGAAATCCAAATTTACACTGACAGCATCAGATATCATCCCCTGAACAACATCAAACGGTTGATATCCCGTAGTCGTTGGATTACTACTTGATGCGGAAGCTTCTACGACTAGACTTGATGTGGGACCTTCTACTTGGACAGGAACATTATCAACCGCAGGAACTCCAGCTGCTAACTCGCCATGACGGGTCCATATCTAATAATTTGGCTTAAACCCATTATTGTACAAATCAAGTCGAACATCACCTTCCTTTTTTATAGATCGAAACTTACATTTGGAGCAAGGACATCTAATTCCACCTTGTCGCTCAAATTCTTTTTGACGCTTAGCAAAGAGAACAAACTCTTCGACTCCTTGTACAACGCCGCTTCAACCCAGCTCTTCGAGGATACATTCGATCCTACATCCAGCTACGATCCATTTTTTTGTGTATGTTCCTTATATTATATATATACTACACAACATATATCATATATGTGTATTAGAACAATACACATTGGTATTGGTATTTTTATGATTGACCAAATATGCAAAGTAAATTAAATAAACTATTAACTATTATTTTTAAATATATATTAATATTTTAATTTTTTAGTAAATGGTAACATATTTTAATAATAATGGTAACATTTTATTTTACTAATAATTTTACTTTTTTTACTAATATTATATACATATATATATAGATTATAACAATATTTCGTATTTATTTTATCTAAAAAAATACAAATAACAACCAATTATTACAATCTAATTTATTTTATTTTTTCGAATAATTCCAACTTATAACATCAATAATTTTTACTAAATAATAACTATATTAATTTTTATGTTTTTAACTAATACATTAAAATAATTCGTATTTTTAAAATACAAAAAAT
Source organism: Astragalus membranaceus (assembly GCA_039519185.1). Lineage (NCBI taxonomy): Eukaryota > Viridiplantae > Streptophyta > Magnoliopsida > Fabales > Fabaceae > Astragalus > Astragalus membranaceus. The sequence goes on from CM076849.1 coordinate 48,306,702, forward strand.
TTCAGATAATTTATTTTTATGTTTTTAACTAATACATTAAAATAATACGTATTTTAAAAATATATAAAATTTCAGATCATTATTATACAATCAGTGTAAACACAATCTAATTATTACACAACAAATTAAATTTATTTTATTTTCGCAAAAAATTTCAACTAATAACATCAAATAACATTTTATAACAAATAATTTTGTTAACTAACCGTTAGTGAAGAGAAGTCTTTGACTTGATGCTTTCCGGGCGCTGTTGAACAGAACTTTCAAGCAAACTCCAAACTCCAAACTCCAATCAATTACAAAACAAATAATAACATAAAAAATATTAAACAACTCATATTCAAAAAGTAAATATTAACTAAAACAATCAAATATCAGTTAAAGAACATACCTTACACAAAACTTAAGAACAATCTCGCAGAGGGCAGAGAACAGATTTCGAATGAAGTGGAGTGAGAGGTTTGAGAAGAGAAGAGTGAGAAATTTCGGAGAAGAGAGTGGAGAGATTTTTGAAATAACAGATTTGTGAAAGGAGTGGAGAGATTTCGTATATATAGAGCCATGGTTGCAACGACTCTTTTTGCAATTCCGCCGGAAATGACGGTTACCGGCGGATATTATGACTTACCGGTGGATTTTAGTAAGTGTTCAGAACACAAATTTCCATAAAGAAATCCGCCGGAAATGGCACATACCGGCGGATTTGATGACTTACCGAGGGATCCGTAGTTATCGGCGGAATTAGTGCGATTACCGGCGGATTTATGAATTTCGAATTTTAAATTTTTGCCGCCACAAATCCTTGTTACCGGCGGATTTTATTGCTTATCGACGGATCCGTAAATACCGGCGGAGATTTGTGTGATTACCGGCGGATTTTTGAATTTCGAATTTTAAATTTTTTCTGCCACAAATCCCACTTACCGGCGGATTGTTTTAGTGAGTTTTTATCGGCGTATAAATGCGCCGGAACCATCCCTTATCGGCGAATTTTGTTTTAAATATTTTTTAGTTACAGAAATTATCCGCCGGATACCATGCTCAATGATACCATGTTAAGTTTTCGAACCATTTAATGCAAATATTGATCAATATATGATTGCTTTAATGCAGGGGCGCAAACTCAAAATTTCAGAGGTGCGAGTATTAGAAAGACAGCCCAGAATGCAGAAGCCAGATCCACTTGATCAGACCCAAATGAGCAAATGGGTTTGTGCGGCACACACCAGATCTTACTGCTGCAACACGCGGGTTACCGCAATGGATACGGATTGCTCCACTGAGATTGGTATATAACCCAAAATTAGGGTTTTTGCCGTCACTTTGTCACTGAATTTTCTCTCTCTTCTCCTCTACTCCTCTCCGATTCTTCGTTTCTCAGAAAACTCTCTGCTAGGGTTTGAAGGATCTTGCTGTTACACTGAGATTCAACGTTTCAATCTCTTCAATCTTAGTGTTACTGGTGATTGCTACTTGAATCTTACAAAACCCCCTGGTTTTTTTATATGTATTGTTACGATCTCCTGTGTTCTCACCTACGAACAATGATCTATAACAAAACTGGGGAACAAACTTGAAATCTCTCAAGCAGAACAGCGACGAAGGCTTGTAAAGGTATACTTTCTGTTTCCTTCGTTCTTTCTTACGATTTTAGCTTTGAAATCAGAAACCCTAATTTCTGATTTCTGTGTTTCAGGTACAAACACCACAAATGTTCAATAGAAGGTAAAAACAAAACTCTCTTGTGTCTTTCTTTCTGTTAAACACCTTTATTTATTACACAGTGATTCTGATCTGATTTCCCTTTGTTGTATGAGTTACTGTGAAAGTTCTTGATGGACAATCACTCATCAATCTTGCTGCAAGCTTTCAAACGAGCCTACAAAAAGGTAAAGTGCTCCCTTACTCTCTATTATCTTCTTTGATTTTCCCTTACTTCTCTTGCTATGAAACCCAAACTCAGTTTCATTCTCTTTCTTCTGAGCTACACTTTACCTTTACTGAAGACCTTCTGCAAGAGGTAGAACTTGGAACAATAAAGGAAGATAAATGCAAGAGAGAATGAAGCACAAAGAACTCAGAACTACACAGTAATAGAACTTGAAAGAATTCAATGTAAAGAAAAAGACTACTTTTTTTTCATTGTTGTATGAATCTGTATGTGAAATAACACTTGAGTGTACAGTATTTATATACAAGGATTTTTTTAAGTTTGTTATTAGGAACAAACTTAACTAACTCAGTTTGTAGTAACAAACTCCTAACAACTTAACTATAACAAACTCTCTAACGACTAGTTAATGCTAGCTGTTAGATTAAAACTAATCTAAGGCTGAAATTAAAAGTTATCTGAGGTTGAGGATTACTAAATCCAACATCCTCCCTTAATCCTAAGACTTAGATTTTAAAACATTTTGGAGAGATTACCTAATACTGTCATAACAAGCCCCTGACTTATCCTTTAAACCGTAGATGATCCAGAACAAGTCTCTGGATAATAACTTTAGAAGTTGCATTCTTAGGTTAGAATGCAACCAAACCTAATTCTCTCCTAAGTTTAGTAAAAGACATACCTTTTAGAGCCTTATGTAAAAAGTCAGCCACCTGCTCCTTAGTTGAGCAGTAATCCAGCCAAGCTACTTGAGTAGCAGCTCCATAACCCAGAATGCATTCTGCTATGTTGCTGGCAGAACTGCACTCTGCCATGTCAAGCCTTGCTAGGACATTCTTAGCAAATGTAAGTTGTTGTAGAGTAGAACCTTGAGGTATTATTAAGAACTCTAGCCCTAGGACATAGGATAGAGTCCCTAAGTCTTCTTCAATGGAGTTTAACTCCTCAATTATAGCCTTTTTCAACTCTTTCACCTTAAGAGCTTCATAGTAGTCTATTGATTCTGCATCTGCCATTATGGCATAGTGTACGAGGTTTCCTTCATTCACTTCACCTTCTGTGACAAGTTCACAACCTGTCAGCCTCCTTAGAGGTTGTTTCAGCCTCTGTCCCCTAGTCAAAACTTGACCAGTAGGTTCTGAATTTGGTGTGGCAGATTCTTTATAATGAAGAACTTCTTCTGCTTGCTGGTGTACAGGTTCCTCAATCTCAAATTCCCTCTTCATAGGGTTTTTAAGGCTGGTTCTCTCCTTAGGACAGCTTCCTTGTCTTTCAACTACTTCCTAAAATTGTTTGAAACACACCAAAGCTTCTCCTTTGGTTTTGATCAGATAGATCCAAAGCCTTTTTGAATATTCATCTACAAGAGTTAAAACATAACTATTACCACCTAATGAAAACACATTAAATGGCCCACAAATATATGAATATACAATCTGCATTAAGTTTTTAATTTCAGATTTTAGCCTCTTTCTAGGCTGTTTTCCTAGTAAACATGTAGTACTAGTCTCAATAGGTCTTTCAATCTTAGGTAGACCCTTTACCACTTCCTTAGTGCTTAGGTTAGTTAAACCTTTAAGGTTTAAGTGCCCTATCCTTCTATGCTGAAGTGTACTTTCAGATTCAGCCTTTTCACTTAGGTATTCTGCCTTTGAAGTGCAACTGCTGATTCTGAAAGTTCTATTTTTAGCAAGGGGTGTACTTAAAATCAACCTATCCTCATTATCAAACAACTTTAGCATTAGGTCCTTCATTATAATAGAAAAGCCTTCTTCTACTAATTGCCCTAAGCTAATGAAATTACAGCTTATACCTGGAACATAGAATACATTTTGTATAGATATTACCTTCCCATATTCCTTTTTGAACAATATGTTCCCCATACCTTCTGCAGTAATAAGTTTGATGCTAGCACATTTGATGCTAGTTTTTCTACTAGGATCAAAATTAACTAACCATTCCTTATGGCCAGTCATGTGGTTTGAGCAACCTGAGTCCAAGTACCATACTTCTTCAATAAACCTGCCATTATTAGTTGTAATAACACAAACAACATATTTATAATTTTTATCTATCCTAGATTCAATTTTAGTAATGACAGAAACTTCCTTAGTTTATGTTTTAGGTTTAGTCACAGAAACTTCCTTAGTTTCTATTTCTAGTTCAGTCACCGAACTCACAGATTCTGAACTCATAGTTTCTGAACTCACAGAAACCACCTTAGTTTCTGTTTCAGCTTTAGAACTCACAGAAACTACCTTAGTTTCTGTTTCTGGTTCAACTGTAGCCACCGAAACTTCCTTAGTTTCTGTTTCTTCTAATTCACTAGTAATCACAGAAACTTCCTTAGTTTCTGTCTCCTCTGGTTCATCAGTAAACATACTAAAAGCTACATGAGTATATTCTGAGTCTCAGTCTTCTTTGGCCATATAGGCCTCTTGATAACTCTATTTTATATAGGTTATTTGTGCTCTTAATACTTAAATCAACACAAGTTCTCAAGTAATATTTGTGCTATATTAGGTAAATATTAGTTATTTAGAGGAAAGAAGGGTTAGGAGCTTGTTTGTTATCATTTGACACATTTGGTGCCTTTGTGAATATATTGATGTTTTGCTTGAGTGCTGCAGCGGTAAGCTAGCGGTAGACGCTACAGCGCCTATATGACGGTGGGACATTTGGATATTTATAAAGCCACTTGCTGAAATGATGAGTCATCACCCTTATCTCTTATCCTTAGCATGACATTTCAGCACCCAAGTGGATGCTTCAATGACACTTGGCGCCTCCTACATGTGTCCCATGTGATAGTTGGTGATTTTAATCATCACACCTTTTTGTAAAGTAGCTTTATGAATAATATCTAAGTTTTATGATCATGAATTATTATTATTATTTTATTAAGACTTGGTTAGATTAAATTAGAATAGAATGCTTCTTTAAGAAGTAACATACGTAGAGAGAGTTTTAACATGGAGGAAACTATCTTGACATAGTAGCTTTCCTCCATTGTTATTCCACTCTTAAGCTTTTATTTTTAGTATAGTTTTCTAGTCTTCATCCAAGGTTTTGCTCACACCTCAACTTCATCCTTTGTATGCTACTCGGGATCATTGGAGTGTATCTTTTGCAACCACTCTTCTCTTGTCTTCATACGGTAATACATACTCTTTAGTTGTATTATGTTGATGGAACTTGTGATGAGCTAACTTTGTTGTAGTTGGATTGTTCTTAGTGTGTAATGAACTTTGAGTAGCTTTTATGTAATATTATGATGTTTGCGTTTTATTCCTTGCGTCATAATGCTTTCAACTTTGTTTTGGGAATGGCCAACTAAAACAAGGGGGCTTTGTGGGTACAGACATGGTTCACAAAGAGAACTCGAGGAATGATATGAATGAAAACCCTTTAAAGACATTTAAAGGAAGCACTACTTAACTCTAGACATAGGGGAGTAATAGTTCATAAGGCAAATGTCGTAAGAGCTTAATATACAGGGGTAAAACTTATTTAGAGCCTAGACATAGGAGTCTTGTAACATAGCCCTGACGAAAGTGACTGAAAGGCACGCCACCAAGGTGCTACAGCGTCTACGGATTCTGAAGCGCTACTGCGCTTAACGCTACAGCGTCTAATATTATAGAACACTACTCTTGGGAATTTACATAACTACTGAGCTATCCAACTCACTCTTAAATACTTTCAATTCATTACTGTTTTCACATCTTTACTTGTTTATTTACATTCATGTTAATCACAATGACAATACTTGTTGACAACTTGTATTTGTTACTTGTTTTTCTCACTAGCTAAATTACTAATTTAAATATAGAAGTAAACTCAACAATCTCCGTGGGAACGATCTTTACTTATCATTATATTACTTGTTGCGATTGTGTATACTTGCACATCTACTTTTCGCACAACACCTCTTCCTCAGTCTCTATCTCCTTTTTGTCCTTGTTGGACCAGCACTCAGAGGCATAATGCCCAAATTTATCACACCTGTAGCACTGTATTTTTGATTTATCCTTCTTAGTTGTAGTTTCAGAATTACTATTAGTGGAGTCACCCTTTCCACTAGGCTTACCTGAGTTACCTTTAGACCAATTACCTTTACTTGACTGGTTGTTATTGTTGTTGCTGCCCATAGTCCATTTCCTTCCCTTTGGTTTGGCAGCAAACAGAGCTTGCTCTTCTTCACCTTCACCATTCAAGAGATTCAACCTAATATCTTTGGCTTCAAGCCTACTTTGGAGGTCTTCAACTTTAAGATCTTCAGGCTTGATGGTGTCTTCAATGCTGTTTACAATAAAACCAAAATTTCTTGTTAAGGATCTAAGAATTTTCTTACAAACATTTAGTTCTGGTAATGTCTCTCCATTGAGACTCATTGCATTAGTGATTTTCTTTAGTTTCCCAAAGAAATCAGTAATGCTTTCACCCTCCTGCATATTCAGATTTTCATACTGCTTTCCCAATGATTGCGGCTTCTCCTCCTTGACTGGTGCAGTACCATTATAATATTTGTCAAGGAGATCCCAGGCAGTTTTAGAGACTTTGATGCCTCTAATTCTGTCAAAGTTACTCTCATCACACCCCTGGTGTATGAGATAAATGTCTTTCCAATCCTTCTTGGTATTTTCCTTATGTTCAGCCCTTTGTTTAGGGGTTGGGTTCTGAGCTAGTGCTGGAACCCCTTCTTGAACAATTTCTAAGACATCACGGAAGCCAAAGATGGCTTCCATTTGCAAACTCCACCTATCCCAGTTTTTCCCATTTAGTTTGGGAATTTGGGTGGATAAACTTGCATTTGACATACTATTTTGAAACCTTGATTAGCACCTTCTCACACCTGTTTCAAAAAACACTTAAAACTGTCAAAAACAAACTCACACAGCCTGCTTGCTGTGTGTTAATAGAATCTGTAAAGAAACTTTAAATAATAGTAAAAGAAAGATAAAGGACTAAAATTTAGGTTTAGAATTGTCCCTGGATTGTTACCATGCTCAATGATACCATGTTAAGTTTTTGAACCATTTAATGCAAATATTGATCAACATATGATTGTTTTGATGCAGGTGTGAGCAAATGGGTTTGTGCGGCACCCACTGGATCTTACTGTTGCAACACGCGGGTTACCGCAATGGATACAGGGTTGCTCCACTGAGATTGATATATAACCCAAAATTATGGTTTTTGCCGTCACTTTGTCACTGAATTTTCTCCCTCTACTCCTCTACTCCTCTCCGATTCTTCGTTTCTCAGCAAACTCTCTGCTAGGGTTTGAAGGATCTTGCTGTTACACTGAGATTGAACGTTTCAATCTCTTCAATCTTAGTGTTACTGGTGATTGCTACTTGAATCTTACAAAACCCCTGGTTTTGTTTATGTATTGTTACGATCTCGTGTGTTCTCACCTATGAACACTGATCTATAACAAAACTGAGGAACAAACTTGAAATCTCTCAAGCAGAACAGCAACGAAGGCTTGTAAAGGTATACTTTCTGTTTCCTTCATTCTTTCTTACGATTTTAGCTTTGAAATCAGAAACCCTAATTTCTGATTTCTGTGTTTCAGGTACAAACACCACAAATGTTCAATAGAAGGTAAAAACATAACTCTCTTGTGTCTTTCTTTCTGTTAAACGCCTTTATTTTTTACACAGTGATTCTGATCTGATTTCCCTTTGTTGTATGAGTTACTGTGAAAGTTCTTGATGGACAATCACTCATCAATCTTGCTGCAAGCTTTCAAACGAGCCTACAAAAAGGTAAAGTCCTCCCTTACTCTATGTTATCTTCTTTGATTTTCCCTTACTTCTCTGTCTATGAAACCCATACTCAGTTTCATTCTCTTTCTTCTGAGGTACACTTTACCTTTGCTGAAGACCTGCTGCGAGAGGAAGAACTTGGAACAATAAAGGAAGATAAATGCAAGAGAGAATGAAGCACAAAGAACTCAGAACTACACAGTAACAGAACTTGAAAGAATTCAATGTAAAGAAAACTACTACTTTTTTTTTCACTGTTGTATGAATCTGTGTGTGAAATAACACTTGAGTGTACAGTATTTATATACAAGGATTTTGTTAAGTTTGTTATTAGGAACAAAGTTAACTAACTCAGTTTGTAGTAACAAACTATTAACAACTTAACTATAAAAAACTCTCTAACGGCTAGTTAATGCTAGCTGTTAGATTAAAACTAATCTAAGGCTGAAATTAAAAGTTATCAAAGGTTGAGGATTACTAAATCCAACAAAAAATCCGCCGGTAGGTTACAACCTAATTGAAATCCGCTGGTAAAACCTGAAAAATCCGCCGGTAATTTAATAGCGAAAGAAATCCACCGAAAACTGCCAAAAACTGCCGGAAATGTACTGGCAGATTTAATCCGCCGGTAATACACGAAATTCTTGTAGTGTAATACTTAACTAATTTGCACTAATAAATAGATTAAATAGACTAAATAATTAACTTACATTAGCTCCCTGGATAGCAGTTACAAATTCCATACCTGGCCAAACGGACAAAATAGTATTCTAATATAAGCCATTACAGATAACACAAGAAAAAGGCAAACCTAACACTGATTCGACACTATAGTGCCTTTCGGGTCCGATACTATAGTGTCGGATCTTATTTTTCCCAATATGACATACAAGGTTCGACACTATATTACCGGACGCACGACACTATAGTGCCGAACGAAGCAGATATCTAGAAATAAAAAATGCAACAGAGGAAGGGAAAGAGAGACAGGGGATACATACCTGGAGTGCGAGTGAGTAAGGAAGACAGAGGCGAATTGGAGTGAGGGTTTGAGGGGGAGAGAGAGAGTCTCGAAGGGGTGAGAGAGGGAGAGTCTGAGAGAGAGGCGAGAAAGAAGAGAGGAAGAAGGAAGGATTTTGGTGGAGGGTAGTTTTGGAATTTTAGGGTTTAAGGGGTGTGTGGTTGAGTAGGGGGGAGTGGGAGAAGCATGAGTCTTTCGACATTGAATTGTTTTGGGCCTTGTCCCTTTTGGGGCCTCTTATGCAAAGTCACTTTAGACCACACACTTTTCTTAATTTTTTTTTCTCAAGTTTTTATCCAATATTTTCGTCTACGATTGGCACCTGAGAAGGAGTATTGCTACAACAATTGTAATTGAATTAGTATTTACCTTTAATCATCTCACACTCCCAAGTTTAAAAAATCTCACGTTCACTATTTTATTTTTATTTTTTATTAACACCCCATTTACCATTTTATAGTAAACAAGGATATATGTGTATATAAATATTCTAAGGGGGTAATAATACAAGAAAAATACTAAGAATTTCTTTTCAACGCTTTCTATAATTAAATAAAAGGCTTAAATATGTTTTAGGCCTCTGCAAATATAGCGTGTTTTGGTTTAAGCCCCGGTAAAAAAAAAATTAGTAAAAAGCCCTTGGAAAATGGAGTGTTTTGTTAAAAGCCCTTCTGTTAGAGAACTGTTAGTGTGACGTTAAAAAAAAAACTACGTGTCTGCCAAGGTGTCTTAAAAATGCTGACTGTAAATGCTGAGTGGATAATTGCTGAAATTGAAACCCAGTTCATTCATCTTCACCCATGGCTTCTTCTTTCTCTCTACTGAAACCCAGTCCATCTTCACAACACCTCTTCATTCATCTTCACCATCTTCAACCATGGCTCTATCTCCTTCTTCATCCCTGTTCTTGAATCGACCACCACCACCACGCAACTTCCTTTTCACATCACCCTCTTCTCTGGTTCTCTGGTTCTTTTTTCCCTTCTGTTTATGGGTTTGTGTTTTGGGGTTATGGGTTTGATGTGGGGTTCTCGCAAGGTTCACAGAAATCAGAAGGGTGGTTGTGGTGGTGTGGTGGTTGTCCTTCAATCTCTTTCAAACAATTTCCATTTCCATTTTTTTTACAGATACAAGGAAAATACTTTTCCTCTGTTTAAATAACTTTTTTTTCTGAAAAAATTTCTGAGCCACCATAACAGTAGCTAGGTTATTGGGTTATTTGATTTCTTCTTACATTTATATAAAAGTAAGAAAAAATTTGGTTCTTGAGCTTGAAATTGGAAGCCCTAATTCCTAAAATTCCCAAAATCGAAGAGAAGCTTTTGATATCGCCGACGTCAACGGCAACGACGTCGATATCGACGAAACCGGTGATGGTACATGAAGTGGAGAAGAGCTTTTAATCAAAACCGAGTTCTTCTCTTCGTTGGTCAAAACCCAGTTCTTCTCTTCTTCTTCTCTTCACCAGAATTTTTAACTTTTAATCTTTTACAGGATTTGAGGAAGGGCGATTTACAGGATTTGAGGAAGAAGAAGAAAGGATTTGAGAAAGAAGAAGAAAGGATTTACAGAACTTGATTTTTGGGTTTTTTTTACTTGATGAGAGATTTTTCTGGGTTTGTATATAATAATATAAGTTATTTTATTTATTTAAATATTATAATATGAAGTGGCATTGAAAAAAAACAAACACGTGGAAGATAGACTGTGCATATTTTAACGTCACACTAACAGTTCACTAACAGAAGGGCTTATAACAAAACACGTCATTTTGCAAGGGTTTTTTACTAAATTTTTTTTTGCAAGGGCCTTAAACCAAAACACAGGGGCCTAAAACATATTTAAGCCTAAATAAAATCATGTGAATTTTATCACTTTCAAGTGAGCCCATATTACATCAAAAAAAAGTGAGCCCATATTAAAGGAAATGAACCCATATATTTTAGTGAATTATATGTTTTTTTAAAGACCCTCGCTAAAACCTTCTGATGCAAACCCTCCTTAGGGATAAATCATCAGAAGGAAAAAGAGCACTATATGCCTTGCCAAGAAAACAAAGAAGCAAAAGAAGCAGCACTACAACGTAAAAGAAGAAAGTCAAGGAGACCAAATCCCAAGGATAAATCATCTAAATCTGAAAAAATGAAGACCTTACCTATTACGACAAAAGTCATCTAAGATGAAGCTCGGAGGCAAACTCCACCAAGTATAAGTTCTGCTAACTAGACCAAAAGCAGCTAATTTATCAACACAACTGTTTTCTTCTCTAAAAATACGAGAGACAATAAAGTTCATATCCGAACAAAGCCTCAAGGTGTTGCCCCAACGGTTTCTCAATCTCTAGGGGACAGTGTCAGGGTTCTTAAAAGCAACAACAGCAGAAGAGAAATCGCATTCTAGCCAGATTTTATGCCAACCATTATCATAAGTAGTCTCAATTGCTATCATGGCCAAAAGCTCAAAATCAAGGGCAGTGCCATTGCCTAGAAAAGACGCGACACAACCAACAATAGAGGCTCTATAGTCGCGAAAAATGCCACCAACAATAGAGACTCATACGTAAATCTCATAGTGTGTTTATGTCACTCCTCATAATAAATCTGTTCTGTACCGTATCTCTGGACCTGTATCCGATCTTAGACACAAGGTCCGGTCCGAGATAGTTGGTAGGGGTTGGTCTTGATCAACCGAGCTCCGCTTCCGATCTGGGGCAGGTGGTACCTGCGAGGACACTCCGACGCTCAAGTCAGCTAGAGAGCTAATTAGAGGTAAAGAGTAGGAAAGAGTGTGTACCTTTAATGAAGCATTCAATGCTTATTTATAGAGTTTGGTGGTGTTTGACCTGATGGATCAGAACCGTCCGATCTTGCAATGCGATCTCCACCATTGGTTGATGGATCTGCATTTGGTGTTGGGCCTCACTATTGTGGATTGGGCCAATCCGTAACAGTTTCCCCCCAAGTCGGGTCGTCTTGGGGCGAGCTAGACTTGATGCCTTATCTGGACTTCGTGAGAGTTTTTGAATTTGAGGTCGGACCGTCGTGGCGACCTTCTTCAAGGCCGGGCTTATAGCTGCAATGGGGTCTGCCCCCAGCCTCAGAGTGCCCGAGATACGGGTCTTGTCAAAGATCTTCGAGGCCGGGTTTATACCAGCGAAGGTGTCTACCACCAGCCTCGGAGCGCCCGAGAAACGGGTCTCGTCAAAGATCTTCGAGGCCGGGCTTATACCAGCGAGGGTGTCTGCCACCAGCCTCGGCAATGTTAAAAACGTGACCACCTGAGGGACTCTAGGTGTCAATTTAAAGTCGCCTTCAGGGAAGTTTACCAGGACTCGGCCCAGATCGAACTCGCCCTTCAGGGTAATGGCAACCTCAGCCATTTAAAACGTGACCACCTGAGTGACTCGAGGTGTCGATTTAAAGTCGGAGGATGAAAGCGCCGACGTTCCTGCCTCGGGGATTTTTCCCGCTTTCTGGAACGTCGCCTCGGAGAAGAGGAAGCCAGAGACGAGCAGGGCCGAGGGGAACCCTCGGATCAGTAGGAATCATCAAGAGTTCCGATCCTAGGTGGAGTTCCGGTCTTAGCGCGAAACTTTAAGGCGATCGCTCGACCGATCCCAAATCTTTACCTTCAACCTCGGAGTCCACTTTTGCTAAGCAATCAATGTGAGGAAAATAGTAGTCGACCCATATATATATATATATATATATATATATATATATATATATATATATATATATTAGATGGTTAAACATTTACAAAGTCGGATTACATCACGCCCATAGGCTCATTCCGAGACCTAGGAGAAACGTGGCCTTCCTGCGCTAATCCCTTCTTCATGATCGATATACTTCTGAGATCACTGGAGGAACTCGGCAAGAGACTCCACTTGGTTGACCCCGACGTCTATCTGAAATAGACTTCCTTCACGAAGGCCAGCCTCCATGAAGAAAAGACGGAAGGAGTCGTCAAGGTTCCGGACTTGAGCAGCTTCTCTATTGAATCTCTCTATGTAGTCCCGGAGGAGCTCATTTTCTCCTTGCCGAAATGCCTGCAATACCTTCCGAGATTTAGGCTTCATCTTCGAGTGGGCGAAGTGTGCAGAAAAGAGCTTGGCTAACTGATCCCAAGAGGAAATCGTATTTGGCTTAAGAGCCCTGAACCAGTCTAGAGCCGCCTTCTCCAGAGTGAGGGGAAAAGTCCGGCACTTTACCTCCTCTGGAACATTACGGTATTGCATAATCGTGTCAAAGTAGTCGAGATGGCGATCCGGATCGTCAGTCCCGTCGTGCATTTTCAGACCTTCAGGGGGCTTCTCGAGGTGCTTTGGCACCAGGAAGTAGTCGATTTTAGCTGTGAAAGGTCCTTTACGCTTTGCCGACCTCTCAAGGGGTGGAGACCGTCGGTAACCATACTTGCCGGGGGATCCCCGCGAGCTAGGGGCGTTGACGTTCCTGCCTCGGAGACCTTCTCGGACTTCTGGTACGTCGCCTTGGAGAAGAGGAAAACAGGAACGAGCTAGGCCGAGGGGAACCCTCAGGACCGTAGGAATCATCAGGGGTCCGACTTGGGGGAGTCTCTGATCCTCGCCCTCCTCTACACCGAGGTGGAGTGCGGAGATATGGCATCTCCTCCAAGCCGGAGATCGGTGGCGGACGCGGCCATGAGTCGTTCCACTTGAAGAGTTGCGCAGAGAGGAACTCCGATCCGGGATATTACGAGCCTGGATCTCAGCAATCTGAGCTTCTAACTGGGTGTAGCGTTGGCTTTCCTGCTGGTCGGCCTCGGCTTGCCGATTTAGGAGCAGGACGAGCTGTTGAACAGCATCGTCCGGTACCTGGACGGTCGGAGGGGGAGGTGGAAGTCGGTTCCGAGCTGGGCTTCCATGAACCATAACCGTAGCCGAGCTTCGAGCATGCACCGGGCTAAGGGGTAAGGTGACCGCCACTTCCTTCCGGAGTCATCTGCTGCAGGACCGGTCCTTCACCTGACATTCAGGATAGTCTTATGACGTAAGGTCGGAGCCATCGTCAATCAAGGAGATGGGAGAGGAACTAGAGTACAAGATTCTCCCACTGTGGTCGCCAATGTTCTGTACCTGTATCCGATCTTAGACACAAGGTCTGGTCCGAGATAGTTGGTAGGGGTTGGTCTTGATCAACCGAGCTCCGCTTCCGATTCGGGGCAGGTGGTACCTGCGAGGACACTCCGACGCTCAAGTCAGCTAGAGAGCTAATTAGAGGTAAAGAGTAGGAAAGAGTGTGTACCTTTAATGAAGCATTCAATGCTTATTTATAGAGTTTGGTGGTGTTTGACCTGATGGATCAAAACCGTCCGATCTTGCAATGCGATCTCCACCATTGGTTGATGGATCTGCATTTGGTGTTGGGCCTCACTATTGTGGATTGGGCCAATCCGTAACAAAATCCCTCATTTTTGATTTACAGTAATTTATTTAAAAGTAATCCTGATCGTTGTCATTACTATATGAGTTCCTATATAAACTATAATATCTTCTGTTCTCTTTATTTTCAACATTTTCTTATCGGAATTAAAATGTACTGAATTTTATGTTATGCATGAAGGTGTAAGAATACAATCACTCTTTAAAAGCAATCAATACATGAGTTCCTACAGACAATAATATCCTCTCTTCAATCTCAAAAATAATATTGTCCTTTTCTTTATTGTCAACCTTTTTATTAGAAATAAAATGTATTCCATTTTTTATTTTGTAGAATATAATTTACTTTTAACTTATACTAAACATATAATATTGATCCAAAAAATACTAAACATAGAATACCCAATAGTACTTGGATGAAATGGTAGGGGTCTTTTCCGGCATAACCAAGGTCCTGGGTTCGAATCCAGCTTTGGGCGTCTCTACAGTTGCGCGCAAAGGATAATTGATTTATACGAGAAAAAACATAGAACAAAAATCATGTTATTTTGTATTTTATTCGATGGATGACCGTGTATAAAAATTATATAGTCATTAATCATATCACACTATATATAATAGTTGATATGGATTTCTCAATGTTAGTGTGCAGAAAGAGTTACAATTCAGTTAGATAGCTGCCTTCATGGCATTCAGTTACACTCACGTAGCATAACCACTCAAGTTGTAGTATTCAAGTGTTACTCTGATGTAAAGTAAGTTTACATCAGACGAGCTTCTTCCATTGTGACGTCGCCTCCAGAATAGTCACCACGAAGTAAACTAGCAGATCCCTTAGGGGGGGTTTGATCTTCTTAGGAACTTCTCTAGGGCAAACGTCGCATGATTTTGCTTCTGCGCCAAAGCTTTCAATCAAGCTTGATGATAAGAATCTTTTACTCTGGAATCAGCAAGTTGAAGGCATAATCAAGATGGAAGACTCAAAAATGAGGAATTTCAATGATGCAAATGGAGAAAAATCAAACTTGAGATCTTGTGGATCTAAGTATCTTTCTAGACCAAGGTTTGATGATGACTTGGACTTGATCAATTTTCATGAATCATAATTCTCGTAAGTGATAGTGAGAGATCAAAAGTACAAATTGGGAAAGCTTCGGTTCTTAAGATCATTCACCTTAAACAAGGGCATACGCTAAGGAGTACGTTCATTGGTCGGGTTAGACCAAACCTGATACCCAACCCAATCAACTTTATGTTGTTTGGTAGGGTTTCCAACTCATACTTTAAGCACCAAGGTTGAATCAAACCATCCCAGTCATAAGTGAATTGGGTTGGGTTTGTTGGTCGTGAAGAAAAAAAATTTAAGTTCTAAATGAACATTGTTTTAGAAAATAACTGATTTTTAAAATGAAGAAAATTGGTTTTTATTTCATCATTATGGATTTATGTTAAAGATTACTCAACACCAATAGGTCTGGTCACATTGAGTAATTTAAATTTAAGTTACACTTGCTTTTCTTCGGCATAAACACAGTTGTTTGTAAAAAATAATAATATGTGTCACATCATTAATTAGGTTAGGTTCACGAGTTCAAAATTGTAAACCATTTACCCGAATTAGACACCCTCAAGTTTAACCAAGTTTGTTGGGTTGGAGCCAAACATGAATAGGTTTGGGAATAGGTTTGGGTAAAATACAGGTTGAGTTGGGTCACCGAATTGAGAAGGTCGATCTGATCACATTGGTATTAGTATTTTTATGTTTGACAAAATAAGCAAAGTAAAATAAATAAACTATTAACTATTATTTTTAAATATATATTAATATTTTAATTTTTTAGTAAATGGTAACATATTTTAATAATAATGTTAACATTTTATTTTACTAATAATTTTACGTTTTTTACTAATATTATATATATATATATATATATTATAACAATATTTCGTATTTTTTATCTAAAAAAATACAAATAACAAACAATTATTACAATCGAATTTATTTTATTTTTTCGAATAATTCCAACTTATAACATCAATAATCTTTACTAGATAATAACTATATTAATTTGTATGTTTTTAACTAATACATTAAAATAACTCGTATTTTTAAAATACAAAAAATTTCAGATAATTTATTTTTATGTTTTTAACTAATACATTAAAATAATTCGTATTTTAAAAATATATAAAATTTCAGATCATTATTATACAATCAGTGTAAACACAATCTAATTATTACACAACAAATTAAGTTTATTTTATTTTCGCAAAAATTTCGACTAATAACATCAAATAACATATTATAACAAATAATTTTGTTAACTAACCGTTAGTGAAGAGAAGTCTCTGACTTGATGCTTTCCGGACGCTTTTGAACAGAACTTTCAAGCAAACTCCAAACTCCAAACTCCAATCAATTACAAAACAAATAATAACATAAAAAATACTAAACAACTCATATTCAAAAAGTAAATATTAACTAAAACAATCAAATATCAGTTAAAGAACATACCTTACACAAAACTTAAGAACAGTCTCGCAGAGGGCAGAGAACAGATTTCGAATGGAGTGGAGTGAGAGATTTGAGAAGAGAAGAGTGAGAGATTTCGGAGAAGAGAGTGGAGAGACTTCTGAAATAACAGATTTGTCATAGGAGTGGAGGGATTTCGTATATATAGAGTCATGGGTGCAACGACTCTTTTTGCAATTCCGCCGGAAATGACGGTTACAGGCGGATTTTATGACTTACCGGCGGATTTTAGTAACCGTTCAGAACACAACCTCCCATAAAGAAATCCGCCGGAAATGGCACATACCGGCGGATTTGATGACTTACCGAGGGATCCGTAGTTACCGGCGGAATTAGTGCGATTACCGGCGGATTTTTGAATTTCGAATTTTAAATTTTTGCCGCCACAAATCCCAGTTACAGGTGGATTTTACTGCTTATCGACGGATCCGTAAATACCGGCGGAAATTTGTGTGATTACCGGCGGATTTTTGAATTTCGAATTTTAAATTTTTTCCGCCACAAATCTCACTTACCGACGGATTGTTTTAGTGGGTTTTTACTGGAGGATAAATGCGCCGGAACCATCCCTTACCGGCGGATTTTGTTTTAAATATTTTTTTAGTTACGGAAATTATCCGCCGGTACATGCAATTACGGGCGGATTTTTTTAAAAATTTTTTTCGCAAATCATTTATGTCGGAAACACCTAAAAAAACCGTCGGTAAGTTACAGCCTAATTGAAATCCGCCGGTAAAACCTGAAAAATCAGTGAAAACTGCCAAAAACCGCCGGAAATGTACTGGCGGATTTAATCCGCCGGGAATATCCCACCGGTAATAAACAAAATTCTTGTAGTGTAAATATTTAACTAATTTGCACTAATAAATAGATTAAACAGAGTAAATAATTAACCTAATTAGCTCCTTAGATAACATTTACAAATTCCATATTTGGCCAAACAGACAAAATAGTATTCTATTATAAGCCATTACAGATAGCACAAGAAAAACACAAACATAACACTGGTTCGACGCTATAGTGCCTTACGGGTCCGATACTATAGTGTCGGATCTTGTTTTTCCCAATATGACATACAAGGTTCGACACTATATTACCGGACCCACGACACTATAGTGCCGAACGAAGCAGATATCTAGAAATAAAAAACGCAATAGAGGAAGGGAAAGAGAGACAGGGGATACATACCTGGAGTGCGAGTGAGCAAGGGAGACAAAGGCGAATTGGAGTGAGGGTTTGAGGGGGAGAGAGAGAGTCTCGAAGGGGTGAGAGAGGGAGAGTCGGAGAGAGAGGCGAGAAAGAAGAGAGGAAGAAGGAAGGATTTTGGTGGAAGGAAGGATTTTGGTGGAGGGTAGTTTTGGAATTTTAGGGTTTAAGGGGTGTGTGGTTGAGTAGGGGGAGTGGGAGAAGCATGAGCCTTTTGACATTGGGTTGAACTGTTTTGGGCCTTGTCCCTTTTGGGGCCTCTTATGCAAAGTCACTTTAGACCACACACTTTTCTTAATTTTTTTTCAAGTTTTTGTCCAATATTTTCGTCTAAGATTGGCAGCCTGAGAAGGAGTATTTTTTTGGGTAAACTCGGATATCCTCCACGGCGACCGTGGAGACTAATCCCTCGAGGTACTGGAGTTCATTTAAGGGCTGACCTCTCCCAAGCGATGTCTCTCCATACACACCGACCAGGGATCGAACCACTGATCAAATGCTTAAGGGGCCCAAGTAACTTTCCGTGCCACACTCACTTTGTTCCTGAGAAGGAGTATTGGTACACTTGAAACAATTGTAATTGAATTAGTATTTACCTTTAATCATCTCACACTCCCAAGTTTAAAAAATCTCACGTTCACTATTTTATTTTTATTTTTATTTTTTATTAACACCATATTTACCATTTTATAGTAAACAAGGATATATGTGTATATAAATATTCTAAGGGGGTAATAATACAAGAAAAATACTAAGAATTTCTTTTCAACGCTTTCTATAATTAAATAAAAGGCTTAAATATGTTTTAGGCCTCTGCAAATATAGCGTGTTTTGGTTTAAGCTACTGTAAAAAAATTTTTTAGTAAAAAGCCCTTGCAAAATGGAGTGTTTTGTTAAAAGCCCTTCTGTTAGAGAACTGTTAGTGTGACGTTAAAAAAAACCTACGTGTCTGCCAATGTGTCTTAAAAATGCTGACTGTAAATGCTGAATGGATAATTGCTTAAATTGAAACCCAGTTTTCATTCATCTTCACCCATGGCTTCTTCTTCCTCTCTACTGAAACCCAGTCCATCTTCACAACACCTCTTCATTCATCTTCACCATCTTCAACCATGGATCTATCTCCTTCTTCATCCTGTTCTCGAATCGACGACCACCACCACGCGACTTCCTTTTCACATCACCCTGTTCTCTGGTTCTCTGGTTCTTTTTTTCCTTCTGTTTATGGGTTTGTGTTTTGGGGTTATGGGTTTGATTTGGGGTTCTCGCAAGGTTCACAGAAATCAGAAGGGTGGTTGTGGTGGTGGTGGTGTGGTGGTTGTCCTTCAATCTCTTTCAAACAATTTCCATTTCCATTTTTTTTGTACAGATACAAGGAAAATACTTTTCCTCTGTTTAAATAACTTTTTTTTTTCTGAAAAAATTTCTGAGCCACCATAACAGTAGCTAGGTTATTGGTTTATTTTATTTCTTCTTAGATTTATATAAAAGTAAGAAAATATTTGGTTCTTGAGCTTGAAATTGGAAGCCCTAATTCCTAAATTTCCCAAAATCGAAGAGAAGCTTTTGATATCGCCGGCGTCAACGACAACGACGTCGGTATTGGCGAAACCGGTGATGGGTGGGTTGTCTTGGTACATGAAGTGGAGAAGAGCTTTTAATCAAAACCCAGTTTCTCTCTTCGTTGGTCCAAAGCCAGTTCTTCTCTTCTTCTTCTCTTCACCAGAATTTTTAACTTTTGATTTACAGGATTTGAGGAAGAAGAAGAAAGGATTTACAGAACTTTTGATTTTTTGGGGTGTTTTTTACTTGATCAGAGATTTTCTGTGTTTGTATATAATAATATAAGTTATTTTATTTATTTAAATATTATATTATGACGTGGCATTGAAAAAAAAACAGACACGTGGAAGATAGACTGTGCATTTTTAACGTCACACTAACAGTTCACTAACAGAAGAGCTTATAACAAAACACGTCATTTTGCAAGGGTTTTTTACTAAAAAAATAAATTTACAGGGGTTTAAACCAAAACACCCTATATTTGCAGGGACCTAAAATATATTTAAGCCTAAATAAAATCATGTGAATTTTATCACTTTCAAGTGAGCCCATATTAGGTCAAAAAAAAGTGAGCCCATATTAAAGGAAATGAACCCATATATTTTAGTGAATTATATGTTTTTTAAAGAGCCGCGCTAGCTAAAACCTTCTGATGCAAACCCTCCTTAGGGATAAATCATCAGAAGGAAAAAGAGCACTATATCCCTTGCCAGGTGTTCTGTACCGAGCAGCTTTTTGGTCGGCTGCTGTTGGTAGGTCTCTTGCTGTCCTGGCAGGAGGTCAGTGAGCGCCCGGGGGGTACCTGCAAGCCACTCTGACGCTCAAGTCAGTATATAGAATATATGAGTGAAGGTACTAAGGATTAGAGATTGAACCTTTTTTAGGGAAAAGTTTGCCTGTATTTATAGGAAATCGTGCCCTCTCGTGGATCGTTGGATGGGCTGAGTCGATCTTAACCGTCCAAGCATGTTGGGCTCGCATGAGGTGGATATGGGTTGAATCGGTTGGGCTGATCCATATTACTTGCTAAGTGCACCTCCTGGTTTTGCTAATGGGACCCCCTGGTTGACTCTAGAACAGTTGCCCCACAAGCCGAGATTATTCCGAAGGATGGTCTTGGCTTGAAAGATTTTCGTCGGTTTGCCGGATCTGTGAGGTTACGCGTGACACTGCCTTTGTAACAATCGTGTTCTGTCATTTTCACTCTCTAGAGTAAAAAAGGAGAAATTTTTTCTAAGTGTTGCTTTGTCTGTCTTGTCGGGTCGTATGAGGTCACTTTGTTGCGATCGTGACTCACACCTCCTTCGGTGTAATCCTTGTGCCCGGCACCAAGCTAGGGTGACGTATCCTGATGTTGGCGTCGCCTTGTGCCAAGTGCTCTGAGGTTGGCGCCCTCTTGGGCGCCCTGTGCCATGCCCCCTGATGTTGGTGCCCTCTTGGGCGCCTTGGGCCAAGGTGCTAAGACATCCCGATGCTGGTGCCCTTGTGGGCACCTTCTCGGGTGCTTGTTTGTTTTTTAGAGTTGGCGCCCTCCTGGGTGCCTTGGGTGTTGTTCCCTGCTTGCGTGTGCTAGATGGCTTATCGTGGAGCAGATTTTGTGAGACAAGGTTCGGTGCTCTCGTGGGTGTCTTACTGCAAAGTGCTGACCACCCCGTTGCGAAGGATTTGCTTTCAGACTGCCCTCTGCCAGGCGCCTCTCTACTGGGCGCCGCTTGCTCCTGCCAGGCGCCCTCATGGGCGCTGATTTCTTCTGCCAGGCGCCCTCATGGGCGCTGGTTGCTTCTGCAAAGCGCCCTCATGGGCATTGGTTGCTTCTGCCAGGCGCCCCCATGGGCGCCCTCCTGGTCCTGCCAGGCGCCCTCATGGGCGCCGGTTGCTTCTGTCGGGCGCCCCCATGGGCTCCCTCCTGGTCCTGCCAGGCACCAAGCCAGGCGCCCTCTTGGGTGCCGACTTGTGTAGACGTGTGCTTGACACTTTACTTTATTTTTTTTGCTGCTCATCTTGTCTTTAAGCCTGCTTTTCTATCTTTTTTTGTGTTTGAGCACGTCTTAAGGTGAGAGGCGTATTGGGCTTGTACGTAGTGGATATGGGCCAAGTTGATCTGCCAGATCCGTGGTTTGCGCGAAACGCTAACTCCTATAAATAGGCGGGTATTTCTCTTGTGGTCCACATTTTATTATTTTAAAATTTCGTGGAGGAGTAGGGACCAATCCATCATTGGAGCGCTTTCTTGGAAGGTGGAAAGGAGTAGGGACCAAGTAATTGTTAACCCTAGCGCCTACTTCAAGGAGGAGGAAGGAGTAGGGACCAAGTCACCAGCCTAGTGCCTCCTTAAAAAGGAGAGAAGGGAGTAGAGTCCACTTGTTTTAACGTCTTTTCTTCCTGGTAAGTATTTGTTGTTCGTTACCGTTTATTTACGTTGTTGATAGTGCCCTCCTGCCAGGCACCCTCATGGGCGCTGGTTGCTTCATATTAGCGCACTGCCAGGCGCCCTCCTAGGCGCTGGCTGCTCCGGACTGGCGCCCTGCCAGGCGCCCTCATGGGCGCTCGCTGCCTTGACTGGCGCCCTGCCAGGCGCCCTATGGGCGCTGGCTGCCTTCTTTGGCGCCCTGCCAGGCGCCCTCATGGGCGCTGGTTTTGTGTGGACGTGTGCTTGGCACTCCATTTTACTTTTGTCGTTCCTCCTGACTCTTAACCTGCCTTCTTACCTATGAATTTTCAGGGCTTGCTTGGTGCCGAGGGGAGTTGCTCATACCATTATCCATTGACGTTCCCGCGAGTCTTTGCGGCTTCTAATTTACTGAGGTAACTTCCGGGCGGACTTTCCGTTTATCTTTCTAGCTTTTTTGTTCTTTTGAGCGTGTCTTGTCTTGCAAAGTCTCCAACCTCGGGGGAGGGGGGTTGTCTCTAAGTTTTCCTGTGTTTCTCGTGACTGCTTGTTTTGCCCCCTGTCCCGTAGGTTGAGAGATGGCAAGGACGAAGAAGACGGCTCGGATGCACCCTACCGCTCACCTTGCTAAGAGGGGACTGATCATACCGTGCCTTTGGAGGGGACTGGTGCTCTTGGCTTTGCTGATACTTCTGATGATGATGATCTGCTGCTTGAGCATGAAGTGGTGGAGATTGGTGGTTTTAGCTATGACTGGGTTGCTCGTGTTGTTTGTTCCGCCAGGAGCGTCTACCTCCTAGGAAAAGATCCTCCCCGTTGTTTGCAAGATGCGTTGGGAGGCGACTGGCGGGTTGAGGTGGTTGACCCCCAAGATAGGGTGTGCAGAGTCCCCGATGGTAAAAAATTCATGATGTTTCACAGTGTGGTTTACAAGGTGCGGGTTTCCCCGTTCTTTACACCCGTTCAACTGGAGGTTATGAATGACCTTAAGATAGCTCCCTCTCAGCTCCACCCAAATTCGTGGTGTTTTGTGAAGTGTTTCGAGCTGGTGATGAGAGTTCTTCAAAGAAGATACAACTTGAGGGTTTTTATGGTTATCTTCGAGGTGCAGCGTCGTCGAGATACTTCGGATGGCGTTATTCGTTACGAGTTTGTGCACTTGAAATGTCAGACAAACTATTTACTTCTTTCAAGTGTACTCAGATAACCAGCATGATTGGAGGTTCAAGTATTTTTACCTCGTTCCCTCTAGTGAGAAGGCCGTTGACAGCATGGGCTTCTTTGATGAACAAGGGCGTCTGGTTCGGGATACGTTTCGCCTTGGGTGGTGTAATGTCGATGCTGACCGCACCTCTCGGTCTTATCGCGTCCTCCCATCTGCGTTATCTGATCCAGAGCAGATGACTTTGAGCATGCTTAGGAAGATCGTCGGTGGCTTGTCCACTGTGCCACAAAAGTTTTTGTGCAGTGAGCTGTCCAAGGCTTCCACGGTTCCTGAAGCTGCCAAGCTCTTAGGTTGCTTGTTAGGTCTTGATGTATCTTTGTTTTCTCTTTTGATAAATTATTTACTTATGTTGCTGATTCGCTACTTTGTTGTTTTGCAGATAAGATGGCCGCTCCACTCTCTTTTAATGAATTGGCCTCTTTGACCGGACAGAGGAGACCTTTGGATGCCGAACCTACCGAGGTCAAGAGCCCGGTTCCTGCTATATCTTCCCCTGCGCGTCCCTCTATGGGACCTTGCCTCAGCTTAGGAGCGCCAAGCCGCGCTAGAAGGGACATCTCCGGGGTGCCGAAGGTTCCAATCGACTCCAGCACCCAGGGGACTCAGAGTAAGTCCAAGCGCCAGAGAAGTTGTGCTCAGGGACCTCCTTCTGCTGATTGTCCCTCCCCGGTTGGGCTTCCTCCTCCTGCTGACGAAGAGGGTGAAATTATCTTCTCTCCCGAAGAGCGTGATCATTTCTGTGAACATCCTTTCGCACTTGCCGCGCACATGGTTAAAATTGGGGAAGGCCTGCATGCGAAGTGGGAAACTGAAAAGAAGTGTGGATCTCGTTCAGATAATCCTCTTGAGTCATTTCTTACGGTATTCATCAAACCTGTACAGGCCACCACCCCTGCTAGGCGTCCTCATGGGCGCCGCCTGTTTTGACCTTGGTGCCCTGTGTAGCGCCCTCATGGGCGCTGGCTGCTTTCTTAGAGGTGCTTTGCCAGGTGCCCTCATGGGCGCTTGTGATGTTGGTTTTAAGCTTTGTCGTGTTTGTTTCTCTCTTTGCGTAGGGGTGATCGAGAAAATGGATCGGCTTCTCTTGGATATAAGCCACTTTCAGGTGGATTTACACGAAGCGCTGGAATATGCTCATCGGGCAAGAGACGCTGCTGGCCACTATCAGAAGCAAATGGAGGAGCTCCAATTTGAGTTGGACAATATGAAGAAACAGAAAGATGTTGCCGAGGAAAGGGTGCGGGAGATGGCCGGGCAAGCCATGGACTTCTCCTACGCTGCCTACGATAAAGCGATAAGTCATGTTCAGTGCATGTACCCGGATGCAGTTCTTGAGTCGAGCATCTTCCGGTTTGACCATGAGGCTGTAGATGGGAGGATTGTTAGATATCGTTCCAACATGGTTGAATTTGACGTCATTGCCCCCTGATTATTTCTTCTAGAAGTTCTGTTGTTCTTGACTTGTAATTTCTTTTTGTCCTATTGGATTTCGTTGTACGTTTGCTTTATGGAGCCTGACTGATGATTTTACCTTATATCCACGTTTCCTTTGTCTTGCTTATATTTCACGCTTCTGAATGTATCACCTCCTATCGTCTCGTGGCAATGTTATCTCTGTCAGGAGTTTATCAGAATCGATCCGATTTAAATTCCCCACTAGAGGTTGCGACATTTGCGATGCCGCTTCGCCCATCTAGGGACTCTGACAGGAGTTTATCAGAATCAATCCGAACTTAACTCACCCATCAGAGGTTGCGACCTTTTCGATATGCCGCTTCGCGCCTTAGGTCTCTAACAGGAGTTTATCAGAATCTATCTGAAGTTAACTCACCCATTTGAGGTTGCGACATTTGCGATGCCGCTTCGCCCATCTAGCGACTCTGACAGGAGTTTATCAGAATCTATCTGAACTTAACTCACCCATCAGAGGTTGCGACCTTTTCGATATGCCGCTTCACGCCTTAGGTCTCTAACAGGAGTTTATCAGAATCTATCCGAATTTAACTCACCCATTAGAGGTTGCGACATTTGCGATGCTGCTTCGCCCATTTAGGGACTCTGACAGGAGTTTATCAGAATCTATCCGAACTTAACTCACCCATCAGAGGTTGCGACGTCTCTTGATAGCCGCTTCGTGAACCGAGTAGGTCGACTCGTGCCTTGGTTCTTCCTGGTTGCCTGGTCCCCTGTTGTTTGAGTCGGGACTTGGCTTTCAGACCACCTCTTGCCAGGCGCCCTCCTGGGCGCTGGCTGCTCCTTATAGGCGCCCTCCTGGGCGCTGGCTGCTTCCGTATTGGGCGCCAATTTCTCTTGGTTTTTTTAAGGTGCTAGAGAAAAAACTGTGATTTGCCAAACAATATCTTGAACCGTAAATAGTAAGGTTTAATTCCTTCACACGCGTGTTGTAAATTGTTTTGACGTGTTAAACCTGAACAACCAACTTCTTAAAGTAGACGTGTTAAACTTAAACAACCAACTTCTTTAAAGAAAATGTTCTAAGTATTGAACTATGAGCCAGATGCCGAATAGAGGAATAGGTCACCATTCTCCCTCGGGTGGATGGTGAGCTTCTTTTTAACCTCCTCAAGGAGGTGAGGACATTCTCCATCCTGCTTGACCTTCTTCACATCCCTTTTTTTTTGTCCCCTTAGTTTTGGGTTGGCTTTCCGTTTCTTCTTCACTACTTGAGTCACTTCTGGCATCCCAGTCTATCAGATTCACCTCAACTTCTTCTCTGAACCCGTTACCCGAGCTTCTTAGCTTGGCGGTCTCCTTTTCATCTTTAAAGCTCATGTAGAAACATCTGCGTGCTGCTCCCAGGTCCGCCTGGAGGGTTACCACCTCACTCTCCAGAGTGTAGAACTTCATTTTCAGATGGACCGTTGTGGTGACCGCCTCCAGCTTCCCTTACGTGGGCCTCCCAATGATGCACTGGTAGACCGACTTGCATGGGAGGACCAGGAAGGGTGTTTTCACTGTTCTGAACAACAGCGGTTTACCGTCGGGGTTTCCGTAGGTGACCATTAGCTCTAGGTGGCCGAGTGGCTTAGTCTTTGATCCATTAAACCCGGTTAGGTCCCCTCCTCGATATGGAGTCAGGTCATCAGGGGAGATATTCAGCACTTGCAGCAGGTCTTCGAAGATGATATCTGTAACAGCCCAGGTCCAACGCATTGGCCACCCCGGAACTATTACCTCACGGTCTTCTCTACCCCTCTTGTAGAATTTTTGCCTTCCGTGGGAATCGAACCTTGCACCTGAGGCATAAGTGCAAGTTAAACACACCTCCCACGGAAGGCAAAAATTCTACAAGAGGGGTAGAGAAGACCGTGAGGTAATAGTGCCGGGGTGGCCAATGCGTTGGACCTAGGCTGTTACAAAAAAAGGCGCAATTGGTAGTGGGAGGTGTGTTTAACTTGCACTTATGCCTCAGGTGCAAGGTTCGATTCCCACGGAAGGCAAAAATTCTACAAGAGGGGTAGAGAAGACCGTGAGGTAATAGTGCCGGGGTGGCCAATGCGTTGGACCTGGGCTGTTACAATATCTACTGCACTTCCCTGGTCAACCAGGATTCTTCTTACCTCGACGTTGGCGATAATGGCAGTGATGATCAGTGGGACGTGTTTGTTCGGTTTCCCATCGAGCAGATCATTGTCGTCGAAGGATAGGGACGGTCTGGTTGACCCCTTCCTGGTGACTGAGGTTGACGCAATGCTGAGGATCTCCTTCCACTTCCTCTTCATTGATTTGTTTGACCCCCAGTCATCATGCGGGTTTCTCCCGTGGATCACCATAGCCACTGGCCTTCCTTTGAGCCTCCGGGTGTCCTCTTTATTGGTTGATTCATTATTGCCATTTTCGACCCCCTCGCTGACTGGGGCTTCCCCTTCCTAGGGGACCTGTATCTACCTTCGGGGGATCAGGCTCTTTTGCGCGAGCCACTCGGTTACCCCTCCTTCTTCACGTAGTGTGACAACTTTCTTTTCTGGATTAGCTCCTCAATATTTTTCTTCAGCGCTCGGCAGCCATTGGTATCGTGGCCTCCACTTTGATGGTAGCGGCACCATTTCTTCGAGGGTTTCTCGCCCTTTTTCAACACCAAAGGCTCTGGCCTCTTGATGTCTTTGAATTCCGCATTGGCACATTCAGTCAGGATTTGCGCCCTTGAGGTGACGAGGGGAGTAAGCCCTGAGAGTCTTGGGGGGCGTCCCTCATGGTGTACGCCTCCTATTACCTTTTGCCGGCGTACCTCCTGGGTGACCTCCCTGTCGCCCCCTGCCTTGGCTGCCTCGTGGTAAGCCATATCATCATCCTCATAGTTCATGTATTTCTGGGATCTTCGAAGGAACTCGCCCAAGTTTCTAGGCTTGTTGATGCCTACATCCACCTGGAACAAACTTCCCTTTTTCAACCCGCCTTTCATCCAGAACAACCTTTGTCTGTCCTCCAAACTTCGAACGCCCGAAGCTTCCTTATTGAAGCGCTCAATATACTCCCTCAGTGTCTCGTGGTTACGCTGCCTGACGGCTCTCAGTACTTCTTCAGATTTGGGCTTTAGCCGGAAGGCAGTGAAACGAGCCGTGAACATTCTCGCCAGCTGCCCCCATGAGGATATGGAGTTCGGCCTCAGCTCTTGGAACCACTATAGTGCGGAACCCTCGAGAGTGAGAGGGAAGATTTTGCAATGGACAGGTTCCCTGGCGCCCCTGTAGCGCATCATTAGGGAAAAGTGTGCCAGATGACCGTCCGGATCTCCAGTCCCGTCGTACATCTTGAGATTTGGCAGCTTTTCCAAGGCCCTTGGGATTTGGCATTCGTCTACCATTCTTGTAAACGACCCCTCCTCCAAAAACTCACTTGAGTTTCGGGGGGAGGTGTCTTCATAGCCCAGCTCTTGATACCTGTGTCGCTCGAGGAATCTCCTCGATGGAGGATCCCGGTGGTGCCTTCTGCGGGTGGCGACCCGGCTCCTTGACCTCTCATGAGTGTTAGGGGACGCGTGTGAGGAGGTGCTGGAGTGGGTGTCACGAGGCCGATAGGTCCCTAGGGGTGAGCCTGATTCCCCACGCCTGCGTCGCCTGGGGGGAGAGCGATGGACATGAGGCCTCCGAGGTGGGGACCGGTGGAGCCTTGAGGTCACCGTCGTTGGAGGAACTGTCACCCTGCTGGGTGGAGGTTGTTCTGGCAGGGTGGTCACACGCCTTTCAATCTCCCTCAGTCGTGCTTCCTGTTCCAACATAGTTTGAGTGCGACTGGTTAGGAGGTCCAAAAGCTGACTCACGTTAGAGGGCTGGGCAGGTTGACTGGTGCCCTCGTCCTGTATGGTCAAGACGTTGCCCTCGGGGGTACCCTCCAGTCGGGGTGCGGGTATGGCAATGCTCTGAACCCGGGGTCTGCCCCTGGGAGCCATGGAGCAGCAAGAGAAAAGTTCGAGTAGTGATGATGTGAAAGATAGATATCTCCCACTGTGGTTGCCAATGTTCTGTACCGAGCAGCTTTTTGGTCGGCTGCTGTTGGTAGGTCTCTTGCTGTCCTGGCAGGAGGTCAGTGAGCGCCCCGGGGGTACCTGCAAGCCACTCCGATGCCCAAGTCAGTATATAGAATATATGAGTGAAGGTACTAAGGATTAGAGATTGACCCTTTTTTAGGGCAAAGTTTGCCTGTATTTATAGGAAATCGTGCCCTCTCGTGGATCGTTGGATGGGCAAAGTCAATCTTGACCGTCCAAGCATGTTGGGCTCGCATGAGGTGGATATGGGCTGAATCGGTTGGGCTGATCCATATTACTTGCTAAGCACACCTCCTGGTTTTGCTAATGAGGCCCCCTGGTTGACTCCAGAACACCAGGAAAACAAACAAGCAAAAGAAGCAGCACTACAGCGTAAAAGAAGAAAGTCAAGGAGACCAAATCCCGATGATAAATCATCTAAATCTGAAAAAAGGAAGACCTTGCCTATTACGACAAAAGTCTTCTAAGATGAAGCTCGGAGGCAAACTCCACCACGTACAAGTTCTGCTAACTTGACCAAAAGCAGCTAATTTATCGGCCCAACTGTTTCCTTCTCTAAAAATATGAGAGACAATAAAGTTCATATCCGAACATATCCTCAAGGTGTTGCCCCAAGGGTTTCTCAATCTCTAGGGGACAGTGTCAGGGTTCTTAAAAGCAACAACAACAGAAGAGGAATCGCATTCTAGCCAGATTTTACGCCAACCCTTATCATAAGCAGTCCCAATTGCTATCATGGCCAAAAGCTCAGAATCAAGGGCAGTGCCATTGCCTAGAAAAGATGCGACACAACCAACAATAGAGGCTCTATAGTCGCAAAAAAATGCCACCAACAATAGAGACTCATACGTAAATCTCATAGTGTGTTTATGGCACTCCTCATAATAAAACCCTCATTTTTGATTTACAGTAATTTATTTAAAAGTAATCCTCATTGTCATCACTATATGAGTTCCTATAAACTATAATATCTTCTGTTCTCTTTATTTTCAACATTTTCTTATCGGAATTAAAATGTACTGAATTTTATGTTATGCATGAAGGTGTAAGAATACAATCACTCTTTAAAAGCAATCAATACATGAGTTCCTACAGACAATAATATCCTCTCTTCAATCTCAAAAATAATATTGTCCTTTTCTTTATTGTCAACCTTTTTATTAGAAATAAAATGTATTCCATTTTTTATTTGTAGAATATAATTTACTTTTAACTTATAACAAACATAGAATATTGATCCAAAAAATACTAAACATAGAATACCCAAGAGTACTTGGATGAGATGGTAGGGTCTTTTCCAGCTTAACAAAGGTCCTAGGTTCGAATCCAGCTTTGGGCGTCTCTACAGTTACGCACAAAGGATACCTGATTTATACGAGAAAAAACATAGAACAAAAATCATGTTATTTTGTATTTTATTCGATGGATGACCGTGTATAAAAATTATATAGTCATTAATCATATCACACTATATATAATAGTTGATATGGATTTCTCAATGTTAGTGTGTAGAAAGAGTTACAATTCAGTTAGATAGCTGGATATAGGCTGCCTTCATGGCATTCAGTTACACTCACGTAGCATAACCACTCAAGTTGTAGTATTCAAGTGTTACTCTGATGTAAAGTAAGTTTACTGATTCAAAGAAATTCAGGTGCTCAATTTCTCTCTATTATGGTATCAATCGCTGAAATCGATTCGAGTTTTCCTCTCTCGTTTCCATTTCGCTTCTCTGAACATGTAACGAGCTTCTTCCATTGTGACGTCGCCTCCAGAATAGTCACCACGAAGCAAACTGGCAGATCCCTTAGGGAGGGTTTGATCTTCTTAGGAGCTTCTCTAGGGCAAACGTCGCATGATTTTGCTTCTGCGCCAAAGCTTTCAATCAAGCTTGATGATAAGAATCTTTTACTCTGGAATCAGCAAGTTGAAGGCATAATCAAGATGGAAGACTCAAAAATGAGGAATTTTCATGATGCAAATGGAGAAAAATCAAACTTGAGATCTTGTGGATCTAAGTATGTTTCTAGACCAAGGTTTGATGACGACTTGGACTTGATCAATTTTCATGAATCATAATTCTCGTAAGTGATAATGAGAGATCAAAAGTAGAAATTGGGAAAGCTTCGGTTCTTAAGATCGTTCACCTTAAACAAGGGCATACACTTAGGAGTACGTTCATTGGTTGGGTTAGACCAAACCTGATACCCAACCCAATCAACTTTCTGTTGTCCGGTAGGGTTTCCAACTCGTACTTTAACCACCAAAGTTGAATCAAACCATCCCGGTAATAAGTGAATTGGGTTGGGTTTGTTGGTCATGAAGAAAAAAAAATTAAGTTCTAAATGAACATTGTTTTAGAAAATAACTGATTTTTAAAATGAATAAAATTGGTTTTTATTTCATCATTATGGATTTATGTTAAAGATTACTCAACACCAATAGGTTTGGTCGCATTGAGTAATTTAAATTTAAGTTACACTTGCTTTTCTTCGGCATAAACACAGTTGTTTGTAAAAAATAATAAGATGTATCACATCATTAGGTTAGGTTCACGAGTTCAAAATTGTAAAGCATTTACCCGAATTAGACACCCTCGAGTTTAACCAAGTTGGTTGGGTTGGAGCCAAACATGAATAGGTTTGTGTAAAATACAGGTTGAGTTGGGTCACCGAATTGAGGAGGTCGATCTGGCCCTATGAACACCCCTAAAAAGTCTAAGTGGGACCTCTTGTAACTTGATATAAATACTCTTGACTGATTCGTAGTGGAAAGGAGAGGTTGCTCTCTTTTGGAGATATAGGTCAAATTGATCAAACCTTATAACAGCTCTTGCGTATACAATTTTCTAATCCCTTATCTCTTAAATTTGCATATACTTACAACTTTAATGTCAATTTGTGTGTGTTTCTACTGTTGCCTTTGTTCAATTTTCTAGTCATAATTGTGCTTATGTTGTTCCTTTTCTCTAATCATATCTTCAATTTCCTTGTTGTGTTGCGTTGCGGGCCTTCTATGTTTGGTCTACGCGGAAGCTTGCTTTCCTAATCTGGTTGAGAACCAACATGTAAGGTCGAGGATATTAACACCCCCATTGAGGCTACATGCACCCCTTAATTAAATTATAAAAGACAAAAGTATCCTTAGTTTTTAATACCTCTTTCATCCTTATTCTCTATATCATTTATTCTTCTTTACCTATTCTCTTTTTTCTTATACTGTTATACACTCTTTGATAAATTGATTTCACACTACATGCACAATTTATTTCTGAAGATATGTGAATTCAGTTCACATAACACATAACCGTACGTAAACTGAGTTCACTTGTGTGAGTACCTTATTTGTTAATGTATGTGAACTAAATTTACATAAATGTAGGTGAACTAGGTGCATTACTTATTTTTATGCGTATGTGAACTTGGTTACTTATGTATTTCGGCCATTTCAGTTAATCGAGAGTGTCGATAGACTCAATAAGGGTGTTAACTAGAGTTGTAAAATCGGGTCGTCCGACCTAGTCCAATGAGCCAAAACGTAAAAACAGGTCTGGTCAAGTTAAACTTGTTGTTTTTAATTTAGGAGCCAATAAAGCTCCTGGTCCTGATGGTCTCAGTGGTCTCTTCTATCAAAAGAATTGGGACACTATTCAGTTTGATATGTTCCAGGCTGTGTCCCTGTTCTTCCAAACAGGGAATATTGGGGAATTTGTCAATGAAACTGTGGTTGCTTTAATTCCTAAAATTCCAGATCCTGAATCTATTAGCCAACTCAGACCCATTAGTTGCTGTAACTATATCTATAAGGTGATTTCTAAGGTCTTGGTGCGTAGACTTAAACCCTTGCTAAACCTTCTTATCTCTCCTCAACAGAGTGCATTTGTAGGAGGTAGGCTCATTCAAGACAACCTCATGGTAGCCCAAGAAGCCTTTCACTCTCTGAGGAAAAAAGGAAAGGGGCTAGCTGTGGCTTTGCTATAAAACTAGACATGAACAAGGCCTATGATAGAGTTGATTGGAGTTTTCTTAGAAAGGTCTTACTGTCTTTTGGGTTTTGTCAAAGTTGGGTCTCTTCTGTGTTGTCTCTGGTAACTTCAGTCAAATATTCTTATCAAGTCAGTGGGTCTCGAAGTAAATCTATTGTTCCTGCTAGGGGATTGAGACAAGGGGATCCTCTCTCCCCTTATCTCTTTATCCTAGTCGTTGATGTCTTCTCTAGATTGATCTCTCATGCCAGTTCAGTGGGATTGATTAAAGGGTTAAACCTTGCTAAGAATGCTCCTATTCTAACCTATTTGTTTTTTGCATATGACTCTATTTTATTTGGTCAGGCCTCAAAAGAGGAAATTTATCAGGTGGTTAATATTCTGAATGACTTCACTGCTGCTTCAGGACAGATGATTAATTTACAAAAATCAGGTATCATCATTGGTAAAGGTATTCAGGGTGACTTAACTGCCTATCTATCTGCTGTTCTAAGGATTCCTATTTGGAATTCTCCTGGAAAGTATCTTGGTATCCCTGCTGAATGGGGAAACTCTAAAAATCTAGCTCTACAATGGATCAAGGAAAGAGTTCTGTCAAAAATTCAAGGTTGGAAAGAGCAATATCTCTCTCAAGCAGGAAAAGAAGTCCTAATTAAGTCAGTATTACAAG
Organism: Astragalus membranaceus; assembly: GCA_039519185.1. Classification (NCBI taxonomy): domain Eukaryota; kingdom Viridiplantae; phylum Streptophyta; class Magnoliopsida; order Fabales; family Fabaceae; genus Astragalus; species Astragalus membranaceus. The sequence continues at coordinate 48,339,872 of CM076849.1, forward strand.
CTATCCCATCCTATGTAATGGCTATAGTTAGGCTTCCAAAGAACTTTTGTCAATCTCTCTGCTCTGCTATTGCTAAATTTTGGAGGAGCTCCAAGGTCAGAAACAGAGGTATTCACTGGAAAAACTGGCTTTTCATGTGTTCCAATAAAAACCAAGGAGGAATGGGGTTTAGGGATTTTGCCTGTCAGAATTCTTCTTTACTTTCTAAGAAAGCCTGGAGGTGCATTCAATTCCCAAATGAATACTGGGCATCTATTCTTAGAAGCATTTATTGTGCTAAAGAGGACATTTGGCCTGTAAACCCTAAAGCTGGGATTTCCTGGGTTTGGAGAAGTTTACTACATGGGAGAGATCTATTGAAAAAGGAAGGGAGGTGGAGTATTGGTAATGGAGCTTGTAACAGCCCAGGTCCAACGCATTGGCCACCCCGGCACTATTACCTCACGGTCTTCTCTACCCCTCTTGTAGAATTTTTGCCTTCCGTGGGAATCGAACCTTGCACCTGAGGCATAAGTGCACTTCCGTGGGAGGTGTGTTTAACTTGCACTTATGCCTCAGGTGCAAGGTTCGATTCCCACGGAAGGCAAAAATTCTACAAGAGGGGTAGAGAAGACCGTGAGGTAATAGTGCCGGGGTGGCCAATGCGTTGGACCTGGGCTGTTACAGAGCTAATGTGGACCTGGTGGATGATAATTGGCTGGCTTCAGGTGCAATAGCTAAGATTAAAGAGGTTGCTATGGGACTTAAAGTACAAGTGCTGGTTGATGAGACTTCTAAAAGTTGGAGTCTAGATAATCTCGGGAAGTTTCTTGATCCAGCTACTGCAATTGAGGCTATCAAGACCCCCATTGGATGGTCAAATTCCAAAGATACCTTGTTCTGGCCTCATGAGCCTGATGGTTGTTATTCTACTAGGTCTGGATATAAGTATCTTTGGGATGAGGCTGTTGTTTTGAAGAAAGGCCCGTCTACTTCCTTCTTTCACTCTGAGGATTGTTGGAAGGAGATATGGAAAACTAAAGTTCCTGAGAGGGTGAAGCATCTAATTTGGAGAGTAAAACATAATGCTATTGCCTCAAGAACCAATTTGATGGTGAAACACATAGCTAGAGATGCCTTATGTCCTATATGCAAGAGGGAGGAGGAGACTCTTGAACACATATTCCTCCTTTGTCCCTGGACTACTCCTATTTGGCACTGTCTACAGCTGTGCTCTGTGCCTACTCCTAATAATATCTCAACTCTGGCAATATGGTTGGAAAACTTGTTTACCCAACAACACTGCTCTACCAAACAGAGAGACTTTACGCTTGCCACTATCTGTTACACTATTTGGTTCATTTGGAAAGGAAGGAACTCAATGGTTTTTGAAGGAAAAAATCCAAACCCTACTCAGACTGTAATCATGGTGAAGAATGCAACAAAAGAGATTATATCAAAGTGCTTAATTACTCCTATACATCGTGTTATTCCTCAGATCACAAACCAAAGTACAAGAGTGAGGAACTCCACCAAATGGAGTCCCCCCAGAGGAATCATTATCAAATTAAATACTGATGCCGCCTTCAATGCAGTCTCAGGTGTGGGTGCAAGTGGTATTATCCTAAGAGACTACAAAGGGAGAGTTCAGGCGGGCACTACCTCTCGGTTATATGCTGTTTCTCCATTCATAGCAGAAGCGTTCGTTAAGAGAAGGGGTCTCGTTTGCAGCGTCTTTGAAGTTGAAATCCCTTGTGGTTGAATCGGATTGTGAGCAACTCATCAAAGCATGCAAAGGAGAAATCAAGCATAAGGAGATTGATCATATTCTAGAAGATATCACCAAGCTAAGACAAGAGTTTACCTAGTCCAGTTTCAACTGGATCTCTCGAGAAGTGAACTCCGTTGCTGATTACATCGCTAAACAAGCTTCGTCTCATGATCTCCCTCAGAACTGGATTACTTTCCCACCGATGGACCTAGCTGCGTTGATTGATTCGAAAGTGGTGAAGAATTGATGTTTCGTCGTTGATCGATTCACTGGTTGAAGCTGAGGTTCTCTTTCTGAATTAGGGTTCTTCGCATAGTGCCGTAGAAGGGTAGTTGATTTTCTTTGCCTTTTTAGTGTAAGTGGTTGTGTTTTATCTCTCCAATTATTCCGTGTAATATTGGAGTAGTGGTGTTGGGCTGGGCCGGTTATCCAAATGGATCTCTTACCAGTTCCCCTCTTCCCCTTTACACCCCCTTGTCTTTTGAATTTAGTTTGTATCTTTTAGTGAGTTGGGCTTTCCTTTGGGACCCAATTCCCCCTCATTGTATTTGGTTTGTGGCTTGGGCCCATTTAATATGAAACCATTTCAGTTGTCGAAAAAAAAATTTAGCCGAGATATCTACTTTTTTAGCCTAAATCGCTAGCCTAACAAACTTACCTAGCATAGTTCAACTTTTTAACAAATGAAATTTTAAAAAATGTTCCCAGTCCAACCCATGGGCCAACTGGACCGAGCCAAAACGTCCCAATTTTTTTGAACCCCTATTTAGCGAATCCTTCCCAACCCCAAAACACTAGCCCATCGACCCGACTTGTTAGGCTAGACAAAAATTGACACATCTAGTGTCAATAGGCATCATGTAATTTTCAAATTGAGTAAAAGATAAATTTGAATTTTTTACCTTAAATCTAAATTAAAATTGTGAACACCCCCTACATCTCTTGTATATTATCTAGACGACAAGGAACAATTGAGCCACTTCATTTGAAGAGGAGAAGCGGATTTAAAGGAAAGAGGGATCAAATCCAATTTCAACGAGCATCTTCAGTTATTGTCAGCGCCATCCATCACAATAAGCTCACTACCTACCACCGCGTCTGAGAGCACCAGGACGTGGGCTAGCACGTGGGCTAAGGACCCACGAAAACGAATAAACACACAGCTGATATCTCCTCCGCAAAAAAGCCCATCCCCATCTTGGGCCCATCCTTATCTGGTAGAAAGCGACTCTTGTCCCTTGGACCCACAACTCTTGATTCCAACTTTAACCTTGCACTACATGATTCCGCCACGTAACAAACACAAAAACAACATCATGGGTCCCCCAATACCTGTTGTCATGTTTACTGCTTTAGGGCTTCCGTCGCACGTGGGGAGCCACGAAATGTGGACGGCGGACACGTGGCTTGCGGGTGATGTTCCCTGATGTGATCATCGGCAAAAGAAATATCTTTCGGGAAAACAGTGCTGTTGGTTCAAACGGTCAAAGAAATTTGAGGGAGTGGTTTTGGTAATGAATGGGGTAGATGAGAAGGGAAAAACTGAAGAGTACAGTAGAGGAATTAAACCTTCATAAATGTGTTTAATGCTTTCAGTTCTTAACCAATTGAACTTCGCTGTCTTCTTCACTTCAGCATCAAATCCCTGTAGTAGTTAACTTGTAGATTAGTCACTGTCTTTCAGTTCTATCCTGCTTTGTACCGAGATTTTTCTTTGCATTTAATCGGTGCAATTTATTTTTGTAAAGTCTAAAATAGTGCAAGTAAAGGTGTAACTCTCTTATCCAAAATATCTTTGTTTTTGGCTTACGGCATGTTACTGTATATTTTGTCGGATGATAAATAAATACCACACACTATAACTATAACTGCTCACACTTAGATTTGAACTCGGGAGCCGACGTCTCATATTGCTGAAATTGCCAAGACAATTAACAGTAAGTGACCAAATTACTGTATTTTACTTTCACATTTTTAGGAAGAGTAATGTTATTTAGCCAAACTTTTCCAGCAAAAAATAGCCAAAAACCACATTATAGTACCAATTAACCAAGTTTTTTAAGTCATTAACCAACTTATTTTTTTCCAGTTTTCTAGACCATTGACTAAAAATTGTTTGGTGTTGTAATATGGTTTTTGGCTATTTTTAGCTGGAAAACTTTGACGGAATTACATTAACCTTTTAGGAATTCATTTTCAACAAAATTATGAGCACGAACGAACTCATATGAGATCTCTTAACCAATGACTCGTACACTAGAAATGTGATAAAAATTATGAATTGCTTAAGTGAGATAGACAAAAGTTGTTCAATGGTGTGAAGTGGATTCTTCGTGGTTTTTTGGTCCTCACTAGGCTGAGTTGCAGCCAACGAGTATACTGATTGTCCCAGGAAGGTAGTTTAGTTGGCGAGCTAAGGCACATGAAGGAGTTACAAAGTTGTAAGAAGGAGGTCCAGAGTTCAAACCCCGGAAATTAACATTCATCCACCCCACTAATATTTGCTTATAAAAAAAAAAAGAAACGAGTATAGTGATTTAGAGACATACTGTGTATGTGAAATTTGGGTTATAGAGCATCAACTAAGATAGTAAGAGATTTATAATGGTCGAGAGCCCCTAAGTTTAAGGTTTACTTGGGCGAAATGTTGGAGAGAATGAGTAAAAATAACATGACATCCACGGGGTCGTGTTAATTGGTGGAGCACATGTAGCTCAGGGTGTGCAATTGCGCACTCTAAAAAATAAATATCACCACTTAATACTTTATTTAATTTTTATTTTGCCCTTACTGAGTTTAATATTTTGCACCTAAACTATTCAGTTCTTTCAATTTTGACTGTTAATTAAATATTGAACTTGAACTCTCATTTTAATTCATAAACTTACACTCTCTCTTCCACTTGTTCCTTAAAGTATATAAAATAATAAGTAGTCCCTAAAGTTTGTAAAATCTATCGAATTAGTCTCTAAAATTTTAAGAAGTTTGTCTCATCAGTCTCCATAATGGACTACTTATAAAATTTTAGGAATTAATTTGGTTGATGTCAATTTAGAGACTACTCGAGCTTGAATATTAACTTGAAGATTTACTGTTTATTTGGTTTCTTATTTTCATTATATCATAAAAAGGAAATTTCAAACAATAATGTAAAATAACAATCTTGATAGTGAATTTTTTTGGCACCCTTAACCTAGAATCTTAGATCTGCCACCGGTCGTGTAAAATGTAAGGCAATTAAGACCATAGCCTTACATTTTAGCATACATCACCCAATGCTTTTACGCCTCAATCGCAGGATCCTTGCATTAGTATTTTATCTAAGGATTTTAGTCCAATAATTGCACACGTAAATGAGGTGAACCAAGCAGTGTATCTTGGTGTTACCAATGAAGGTCTTCTAATTGTGTATCTTGTTTGTTTTTCTCTTCATTAGAATAGGGTGTCGAATAATGTTTTTGATGCATGGCATGATTAATCTTTTTTAGAGGCTGATCAACATCTTCAGATTCAGCTTTTTTAGATAGGTGTTATCCTTAGATTATTCTTCTTGTGACCTCTTTGAGGAGTAGCTGGAGTTTTCGGTGTGTTAGATGTGACATTGACTTATTGTTGGTTTGTTTTTCCTCTTTGGATAACCTTTTTAGTTGGGCCATATCAATAAATTCCTATTTATCGAAAAAACAAACACCATAGCCTCAGTGACCCCCAACTCATGCTTCTGCATTTCATTTAAAAGTTTTGTTACCGTTATCCGTTACACTTCTCTAGCAGGGACAAACTGTGTTGAAAACTGATAAGGCAGTCATCCCAAATTCATTATCTGCCTTTCTTTGATGTTCTTTTTCGACTCTATTTTGCAAAAGGAATAAACAGGTTGAAATTTTCTCTAACATAATACAGTTTAGAATTGGACCAAATATTTATCATAAGTTATAGTGTGGAGCTAGACAATAGTGTTATGAATGGGTAGATTTTTAATAGAGGCATGTATAATGCCCTTATAATGCAAACAATGTTAATAGGTCCACAAGCTTTTTGCACTCGCTACAACATTTTGAGCCTACGACAACACCAAACTTTGCAACCCATAAAAACGGTTCTCTTATATAAGAAATAGACAACGGTTTTTTTGTTCTCGTTGTCATATTGACTTTTTAAAAAAATAGGCAACAATTAAAAACCATTCTCAAAAGATTTTAGGCAACACTTTTTTATTTAAAAACACTTACGTTCTTTAATTCCATTATTAACAAAATTAGGCTCTAATGTTTCATTTCATCGCGTTTCTTATTTCCTTGAATTTATACCCATTGTCTAAAACCCTCATTTCCCTTGTTTGAAACTTGTTTCACGAGATTGCAACATCGAGAGTCTTGCACACTGCTATTTAAAAGCCTATTATTTTCGTTCGCAACATCAGCACACTGCTTCTGGAGTTCTGGTTTGTGTCACTCCACTACACTCGTGTCTTCTCTTTGGTGCATCATATCTTGTCTCTGCCTTCTGCTTCAGTGTCGCTCCGGCACTGCACTTGCGTGCTATCTTGTGTGCTCCGCCAAACCATTTGTGATTTGTGATTCATCAACGCGACTTGGGATTCACACACCACTTCATCACGCAAGGTTGCTCACCGTCTCACAGCTAGGGATGGAAAAATGGAGTCGGCCTGCTAGCCCACCAAAAAATGGCAGGTTGGGTTGGTGATTTTACCCCACCAACCCATTGTAGGTCGCCCCACCTATCACATAAAAATTCGGTGGGCCACAGACGGGGTGGGGTGAGCCAGCCCGCCATGTTTAATATCTTTTATTTTCTTTAACTATTTCTAAATATATTTGAAAGTTTTTTTGGTGGGTTGTAGCGGGCAAACTCACGAACCCGCAATTTTTACCTTGTTTTTGACAGGCTTGGGCGGTCAACCCCGCCAACCCGCCTATTTTAAGTCCAAAAAATATGCTTTAAATACATTATTTATTTATTTTAATGGCGGGCTAGCCCCCAGCCCGCCAACCCACAGAGGGGCGGGGCAGACTCAACTCCTCAATCGACTATCCTTTGGCGGGGCGGGCTGGCCCGTTTTTCCATTCCTATTGGCAGCAATGTCTCTCCCTTTTGCATCACTGTTTCTCCGATAGGCATCTAGTAAGTTCTTGAAATTTTTTTAGAACCATCTAGTTTCATTCATTCTTTCTCTTTATTGGTTCAGTTCTTGATTCTTCCAGAACAGTTAGGTCCATACCATGCCTAAATAAGCAATTGATTTTTCTTATAGGTTTCTTAGGGTTGTAATTTTGAATTGCTGTGATTTTGAAGTGGAGAAGTAGAGTATACAATTTTTTTAGGGTATCTGACGCATTTGCACCAATGACGGTAAGTTCTTTTATCTCATCCAAATTGTTTTGTTATTTAAATTTCATTTATTTGGAAATTGAAATATTGAATCTAAGTAGACAATTTTAAGATGAAATAACCACAAAGAATTGGCTATTTATAAAAATTAGATTTTCGAGGAGAGCTGTGAAGATGTTTTTCATGTTCTTTAAGGCGGTGATTCTATGTAAGGCTTGGGTTGTTTGAATATATTCTTTGAAAACTCTTAGAGATCGGTTTTGTACTCTCCTTTTTAATGTGTTTTGTATCATATGCTACAAAATTAAAAATGTTATTATTAAGACTTGACCCACATAATTATAATTTGTTTGAGTCATGTTATAAAAACTTAATTCAAAGTTATGTAAATTTTAGAGGAAAATTCTACCATACCCTTTGAGAGTTTGGTGGGTATCATACATTCTAGGTAAAATTAGTTCAATATTTAATTTAATTTTAAAAAAATGAAGTCTCATTGAGTGAGTGGGTGTTGGGTATCATACCTATCAAAACTCAATGGGTACGGGAGACTTCACCAATTTTAGATAAGTAAATGTGGCCACAAACGATTTCCTAAAACAGTTCCGGCCGTTTAGTTAAGATTTTGGAGCTCCCATAATCAATTGTGATTAAAAACAAGATGAATATAATTGAAAACTATTATTCATGTGCTTCAATTACAAAATCACGGTGGTTAAAATTGATTACAAGTTGGTATAATTGATTTTGATGGAAGCCAACACTTCTCAGCTTTTCCGTTGGATAAATCAATTGTGGGTATGAGACCCACAAAATTTTATACATTTATACATCAAAAGTGGTTCTACATTTCAAACATTTGTCATCCAAATAAAATCAATTATACCTACTTTTAGTTTTTGGTCCCTATAAAATTTGGTTTTTCTGGTTTTAGTCCCTAAAAAAAGTTCCACCTACTTTTAGTCCCCAAAGTTATTTTTTCAACGGTTTTGATCTCTGATGACTTTTAATAGCGCTTAGAAGTGTTATAAAAGGTCCAAAAAATGATATTAAAAGTCATGAAGCGCTATCAAAAGTCATAAGGACTAAAACTGATAAAAAAAAACTTTGGAGACCAAAAGTAGGTAAATATTTTTTGTGAGACTAAAACCAAAATACCCAAATTTTATAGGAACCAAAACATATTTAACCCCAAAATCAATTCTCTTAACCCGTTTTAAAATATCATTACCAAACACAATAAAATTTTTTAATATCAATTCTTCAGAAATATAAAAGCTAAAACAAAGTTTGTCATATTTTCTATTCCTTCTTATGACCATTTTTTAGTAATTTTTTTTTGAAATTTTGGAACCCTTGGTTTTGTTGAAAATTTATTTTATGCAATTACTGGAAGAGTATCATAATCAATTCTATACATTATTCATATTTTTATATTAAGCATTTGTCTAGTAATTTTTTTGAAATTTTGGAAAGTTTTTTTGTAGAAGATACATTTTATGCAATTACTAGAGTTAGTGGTGTATCCAAGACCCTGGGCCATAGGGTTAAACTATTTTTTGGGTAAACCTGAGTATCCACCACACGGACAACAGTGACTAATCCCTCGCTCATTGTAGGTGCCTCGAGGGGCAGGATAGCTGGCCTAGAATTTTAACGCTGCTCCGTACCCAAGGCGGGGATCGAAAAACTATCTAACTTAATAAAAGGTTAAATTATGATATATAAAAATAAAAATATCATTGTTCAAATCTTAAATATAATAACTATATATTACACAATATCCATGAACACTTCTTTCTCAATATAATGACTAGATAATTATTCATCTATATTGATCACTCATTTGATTACACAACTTATTCTTCACTCTTCATAGTAGAAAAGGCTCTCTCAAAGGTTGTTGTGGCTACGGGCAAAGTCATTGCCAACTTCACTAGAAGATAAACCATTAATGGATAAACACCATGTCTCATAGTTTCAACCAACTTCTTGAAAAATCACCAATTCATTTCAAAGCTGCTAATTCAACACTCCTACGCATATCTATGATATAAGTCTCAAGTTGATATTCAAGCATTACCAAATTAGCTGAAGAAATTTCACGCGGATAAAACTTTTCAAATTCAACAAGTCTTTCCTTATAAAAACTAGAGAACAAATTGGTTGGACTAAAACAAGTCGTCCAAATGAGCAACGAAGAAGTGGTCTCAGAAAAACGACCATTAAGCTCTCGTAGCTGCATGTCCAACCCAGTGTAATTTTTTTTATCTGTTTAAAATGATCTAACATAATAGTGATGCTCTATATATTGTGACAGCTGGAGCTTTGCATGCACGTCGTGATTTCCCCTCTTAAAATATATCTTAAATGTTAGGAATGTCAATGTCATGCTTAGTGCAAAATAATTTACCTTGTGCAACAAACAAAGACTTCCATCCATTATCCCTTATAACCAAGTTCATAACATTGATAATTATTGATCTTTTCTTTGTAATGCACGTGACAATTCATTTGAGTAACCTAAAATATTTTTCATCAGATGCAATGTGAATGCAAAGTTAGATTGATCCATCAATCAAAAAAAACACTTGGCATCAACTTTGTGCTCTGGGATTGTTTCATCTTCTTTCATGGTTCCAAGAACATTAGTTATCGTATAATACATCAATATCAAATTTATCAAAGTTGCATAATGTGAACTCCAACATGTATCGACTGATTGTTTGAAACTAGTAATTTATCCTTTTCTCTATTCCTCCACGAACTTGTTCAGTTTGCTTGGATATTGCAACTTCAATGTTGATTTTGATTAGTCAAATCTTGACACTTGTTCCAAGCAATGTTATGAGCACCATCGAGACCTTCAACATGAGATCCGAGTTTTTCTTTCTTATTCCAACTTGTGAATCCCTCCATCACAAAATCTCGCCACCCGATTTGGTTCCGTCGGAAATTTTTTAAAAAAAAAAAAAAATTAAATCCAACAGTCGTCCTTATACCCTCACTAAACCAAACTTCTATTGCATTTCATTCTCTTAATTATACACAGTAATTATAATAAAATCAGAAACTACATTACTACACTGTAACATTATCCCCTCAAACATATAGTGATTAAATATGAATCATCCAACATTATGGGTTTGTCTTTTTGAACTGCAAATCACAAGTGGGTGATGGCTTTAGTTAAACTATGAGGATACTAGTGGTTAGAATGTGACGGACATTTTGCCTTTTGTTGAGTGCCTTCTTCTATCTAACAAAATATATGTCCAATTCCATGTGCTTGGATCTAGCATGAAGAAATGGATTATGGGATAAGGATACTGTACTTAGATTGTCACCTACCTATAGAACCAAGGATACTGGTTCTAGCATCTTATATTGATAAATGGATTAAACCTTGAGTCGTGCAAGCACTAATGTGCTTTATATTTAGTATATGGAAGGATGATGGTCATGACCAAAACTACAATTACAAATCATAACTGTAAAGACTAGTGAAAATTCAAAAGAGAAAATGCAATAAAAAAGGCATGCTATAAATAAAGAAATGTTAACGTTGTCGTCTATATGCATTCTGTGAGACATTGCTTCCAGAACTTGCTTTTCAGCTGCAACTTTCCTAGGAGAACCCTCAGGAGCTTTGCGGAACTGGCAAAGAACAGTGAAGATGAAGTCAGGACACGATATAATAAACAAAAATACACGTGTAAGCACTAGCTGCACCAAAAAGTATCAAACGAGTAATTATCAAGGTTCAAAAGTAAAGCTCAAAACTGTAACTACTTTCTTTTCTTATGAAGTATCAGGGAAAATTCAAACACAGTCTACAAGGATGGAACAACCAAAACAATAAATTAAATGCAACTGTTTCTTTATATAGATATGTAGATGTTTAATGTATTATTACACTAAAACAAACTCTGAGTAAGAACATACCAGGCCTGATGTGCTTTTTTGTCATTTCATCAAAAATTATTTTCGCTTCATCCACATTTCCTGCCTTAGCTAGGCCATCCATCAATACATAGTATGGCATCTGCATATAGATTCAGAGTAGTCAACTAGCTCTTAAACTTTGCCAATACAAAGATACTAATTAGTAAGTTTTAGGAGCTGAAGACTACAATTTGTTCTTTACTGGAACTACTACGTGGCTAAAATCTGGAAAGCAAAGCATTAGAACATAACAGAACAGAACACAACACACTTCTTTATTTCTGAATGGCAAAAGCACAATGGCAAAATGCATTGCAAATTCAACTCAGTATGCAACTTATGTCCTTTTTCATGTTGATATTCTAGTAAAACATTGTGTATAAAAAATTGCATGCAATGTGAAAGGATTAGAGGGAACTATAAATTACAACCATTGGCCAAAAATTGTATCCTGATTGCAGGAAAAATGTACTTCTCATAGATTAGGAAATACAGAATCGTACTTTACTCTAATAGAAATAGTTTCCTTCACCTTTTCCTTGTAAACAGAAGTCATTGCCATACTGCTCATGCTGCTCTAAGGCTCTCTGACAAACGCTGATAGTACTGCTTTTGCTGATCAAAAAACCAAAATAAACTCCGATATAAATTTAATTAACTACATTATCAGATTTCAAGTGAGAGAAATTTGGCAGAATGAACCATACCATGTCTGACACGGAGGGGGAGACTTTCCTTAACGCTATCTCAAAATGACTTGTCTTGATGATCGGTGTATCACCAGTTGTCTCGGTTGAGGCCAACTTATCGTCGAGAGCAGCCATCGCTGCTTCATTCATCTAAATAGACAAAAAAAAATCAGCAAATCCCCTAAATTACTCCACAATTTTCTAATAATCCTACCCTCTCATACCCAACCTTACATATAGATTATAAACATGTACATATTGTTGCGCCCGAAAAAGTCCCCGAGGGAGAACCTTCCTCGTTCACAACTTTTTAAAACAATGAAGCCGCCACCAATATTTATTAAGGAAAATATTAGGAAAACCTTTTTGGAAAGCGATTGGTCTTGCGAAACTAGAGAATAGGGTTCGGGGGTCGGTTACGCGCAGGGAAGGTGTAACACCCCGGTATTTTTATCGAGTAAAAATACCTAAGTGTACCAAACCTAAATCATCAGAGATATATTTCCTGTTTAAATACTGAACACCACTATAAAATTTTCACTGAATAACAACAGAACAGTCTTAAACATAAATAAGACCATAAACCATCAGTGAAATACAGTGTTCAATATCGTACAAGAAAGCGGAAAATAAAATACATAACTAACAAGGGAAAACATAACTTAAGCATAAAAGCTAAGTCTTCAGCAACCATCCGAGTACCACCTACTCGTGACTCTTGGATTTCCACTTTCCCTGTTTATCTGAAAAACAACAACATATAAACAATGAGATACAATCTCAGTGAGTTCTACCGAGACCCCTATCTACACTCTCGGTCCATTTAAAACATTTTTATACATTCGTAGTTTACTTTATAAACTACATTCGTAGTTTACTTTATAAACTACATTCTTTATACATTCTTTCTTTCTTGTAGTTTATTTTATAGACCACGCAATTAAACCTAGCACGACACCGGCCCCAGACATGGTAATCCCGATGAATCGCACTACATAACACGGCACCGACCCCAGACATGGTAATCCCGATGAACCGCGTTATTTAATCTTTGACACACCACCGACCCCAGACATGGTAATCCCGGCGAACCCCTTACCAATAATAGTTTAACTATTGGCATCGGAGCCTAGGGTGGGGGATCATGACTGCCCCTCCTAGTATGTCAACATGGGTCGTCACCCATACCACGTAAATATATATTAAATATATCTACACTCGATGACCTGTTAGTTCACCTATACTCAATGAATAGTTAGTCCATCTACATTTGACCGTTAGTCGAACATAATACTCGCATTGGGCCGTTTCCTATAGTCGATATAATATATATCGTGAATCGTAGACCGGTTTAGACGAATAAATAATAATCGTCTCGTGTCAGTTATACCATATCACGTAGGACTCATAGTCCGCTTTATTATTAATAAAACATATGTTCGCACACGAGTACTATTATTCGGTTTTTCGAAATAGTTTACAACTTCAAAGACAGTCCATTATGCCATTTAATTTATATAAATAGATAGATCTTTGAATAAGCTTTCCGACGCCCCTGAGAACACCTCAATCGGGTTCCCGGATCAAAAGTTATTGTGAAAACAAAATCAGTGAAAAACTGTTGAAAATCTGCAAAGCGTCGCGACGCGAACTGCTACCGTCGCGACGCGAAAAACGACAGAAACTTTTTGCGTGACAAAATTGGGCCAGGTCGCGACGCAATGAGAACGGGTCGCGACGCGACCCTCTGCAGAAAAGTGCAGGTTTTCCGTTTTCTTGCGAAATTCGCTATTCCGCTCAATTCCGATTCTTGTTCCGATTAAAAACAAATTTGACAACCATAAAAACAGTTTCAATCAAAGTCACACAATCAATCAAATCAATCAAAAACTCATTTTAAACGAATTGTATCAAAACGCGACATAACTCGAGACTCGCTCCGATCGATTCCTAATCCGAAACAGACAATATCCAGAAATATTCCAGTCCAGCGAAAGCGGTAAAACAGTTAATTAATTAATTCGAAACATAAAATCCTAAACGTGAGTAGAACTCACCCTTGAAGCGTGAACCACGAGCGGCCGAATCCACCGAGTAACCACACGAACATTCCCCGCTCCGGCGACACCCAATCCGCTTCCAAAGCTTCCCACTCGATCACGAAACCGCTTTTGACCGGAATGTCGAATTCCTCGAAATCCTCCATGGACACTATTCATCATCTTCATCAACCTCAAATCACTATTCACCAAAAACCCCAAATCTTGATTTTCAACTCCAAATCACCCAATCGATCTTCAATACTCGAGTAATCCACCTTGTGCTCGCTCCTAAACATCATCCTTAGCTTTCCCTTGAGTTACAACCATCAAAACTCCAATTTTCTCCTCAAATTCGAAAATGGCAAAGTGAGGGAGAGTGAGTTGATAATGAAGATCTTGGTACCAAATTGAAGAGGAAGTAACGCTGAGCATTTTTTGTGTTGGAAGGAAGTCGTTTCGTTGAGCGGAAGTGCCCCCTTTTTCCTCTTCTTCTTCCTCCCCCTTTCTTTCCCTTTTCTCTCTTTTCTTCTCTGTAACTCTCTCTCGCTGTTTCCTTTCTTTTTCTTCTTTCTTTCATTTCTTTCCTTTCTTTATTAATACACACACACACTTATATTTATTTATTTAATTAATTCTTTCTTTCTTCACTCACACACACCCACGTATACATATATATATTTATTTAATATATTTGTTGTAACGCGGTCAAATTACCATATTGATCGAAATCTCCTATTTCGATTCCAAAACTTTCTTGGTCCGTATTATCCGGTTAACGATCCGATGACCACAAATAAATAATTTTAGCACTCGATAAATTTACCGGTTAAGTACTAAATTAATTCAATTGGGTTAACATCCCAATAATTCGGTTAATTATTTTGCGGTTGTTACATTCTCCCCAACTTAAAAGAATTTTGTCCTCAAAATTTTGCTAAGTCTTTCATCCGACTAACCGAGGATCGACATTCCCAAAAAGGTCTAAATTTGCGAGAAAACAATCTTGAATTAACGAAATGAGTGTAGAAAATCTTCCTAAGTTGGCACATCAATCTCCAAGTATGATCCACTACTACCTTGATACGAACTCTCTGGTCACGCATCTACGCGAGAAACTCATCCTTCGCCTACATAGGCTCGGCACCGCGTTTGAAAACACTTCCGAAGCTTCATTCCTTACGTGCTCCCCAACTTGATTAATCCAGATCAAAGTACTCCTCGGTAGACGTAAAAACAAACACGATTTCCTCGATAGGTGTAAACACTTTCTCAACAACTCTTCTAAAAATCCATAACAGTTCCCATACACATTGAAAAAGCGTGACGGAAAGGTCATCTGTGAAACTTCCTGACTCACCCTTGGGATTTCGAGATAGAACTCTTCAAAAGATGGAATGAGGATTTACCAGAAACGTTTATCTTAAACGTAGAAGTAAACCGTGGGAACATCAATTAATTTCGGAAGTAATGAAAATCACATCAGTTGTTCTTCAAACAACTATCAAACAGAACTCAGAGCTCCTCTCCGAATTAGTCAATAGCGTTGAGAGCTTCCCCTCAACCTAAGTAATCCTCCCAGGATTTTTCCTCCTCAATCATATTCTATTAGCCTCTTGATTCGTTCCCAAAATTAACTTTAGCATGCGGGTTTTCACAAAAACGATTTCTCAAAACTATTACACCGCACGCCAAGCTTCACTTCGGAAATTTCAGTCACTTACATATTCGTATTCACGTTTGACTTGTTAAACGGAATTACTTATTACAATCTCATTGTTAACCTTCACAAGAAGAGATTAACAAACTAATACCTTGCCACTCATACATCTGCTTTATATTCTGTACACCCAGGAACAGAATATAAACTTCGGTGTGCTTCCTCTAACACTTGCCTTTTTATTGATCTCATCATCGGCCACACAGATTCTACCGTTGAAACAACTGACTCCATCACTATCCATGGTAAAATCTGGAAATACCTTTTGTGAATGTAGCTTCACATCAACTTCCTGTGCTAAGCGTATAGAATCCCTTAGGGATCTAGAGATCCTCATATGGCTCAACACTAACCGGTTCCTCTCGATCTTAAATTCAGATTTGAGTCTCCAAAAGACTCCGATGATTCCATCTCATGCATCAATAAACCCAGCTATGTGGATGGACTTCCTACTCAATGCATCAGTTACAACACTGACCTCTCTTGAATGCTACATCAGCACAAATTCATAATCCTCCAGAAACTCAACACACTTCTCTGCCTGCTATTCAGTTCTTTCTGATTAAACAGATATATGCCCTAAACTATTGTGATCACTAAAGACATCGAAACGAGACCCTTACAGGTAACGTCTCCAAATCTTCCGTGCATACACAATAGCTACCAACTCATAATCATGAGTCGGATAACTCTTCTCATGAGACTTTAATTGTCTGGACGCATATGCTACCACTTGTTAATTTTGCATTAGAATGCATCCAAACCCTTCCTTGAAGCGTCATCGAAAATTTAAAATTCCAATGACGGATCCGGAAGAATCAGGATTGGAGCAGAAGTCAAAATCTTCGACTCTAGAAAACATCCTTCACAATCGGCATCCCACGTAAACGGATGACCCTTACGAGTTAACCGAGTAAGTGGAAAGCTAACTGTGAGAACCCTTGAACAAATCTCTTATAGTAACCGGCTAGACCCAGAAACTTTTGATCTCTGTGACTGATGTTGGTCACTCCCATTCAACACCGCTTCCTTCTTACTGGGATCTACAGAAACTTCCGTCTTGGGAAAATCACATGTCCCAAAGACTTTACCTCTAACACCCAAAAATCACACTCCTGAGGTTTCGCGTACAACTTCTTTTCTCGGAGTGCACTCAGAACAATGAGGAGATGTTGGACATGCTCCTCAATGGTCTTCGAGCACATCAAGATACCATCAATGAAAACGACTACAATTTGATCTAGGTAATTGAGGAAAAACTCGGTTCAGGTAATCCATGAATACCGCTGGAGCATTAGTCAAACCGAAGGGCACCACTACAAACACATAATGTCCATACCTAGTACGGAAGGCTGTCTTCGGAATATCTAAGGCTCTAACTTTTATTTGATGATATCCTGACCTCAGATCAATTTTAGAAACACTGTAGCACCTCAAATTGCTCAAGCAAATCGTCTATCCTTGGTAAGGGATATTGATTCTTGATCGTCACTTTGTTAAGTTGTCGATAACCGATGTACAATCTCATGCTACTAACTTTCCTTTCGACTAATCACACCAGAGCACTCCTTAGAGAAGCACTCGGCCGAATGAATTTCTTTAACATCGACTCTTCAAGTTGAGACTCCATTTCCTTTAATTCTAAAGAAACATTCAATAAGAAACAATAGATATTGATCCCGTGCCAGGAACCAATTCTACCGTAAGCTCTACCTCTCGCTCTGGAGGTTCAGAAGAAACTTCATCGTGAAAACATCCAGAAAGACATTCACAACTCGAACGTTCACCAAATCTAAACTAGTTTCAGTGGATGCAGATAACATACCAACATGTGCTTCCGCACCTTGGAATGAAGATTGACCGTCTAAGGTGAACTAGGTAACCGCTTCCGAATTTGTCTTACACAATTCAACTGGTCCTGAAGCGAAGCTGATAGTTGATTAACACAGTCGATTGCAACATGATTTGCAGTCATCTAATTCATACCCAAAATGGTGTCCACCCTTCTCATAGGCAAACAATAAATTCTACAACGAAATTCCTGCCTCCTATGACAAGTAGACAATTCTATACAAAGATTATGTCTGGACACGACCCTTAGTAGCAGTTAAAATATTTATCGGCTCGGATAGCGATGATACGGCTAATCCCAACCGATTCACACGCGATCGGGGTATACAGCAATAGGTTGCACCCGAATCACATAATATATTGACGGGGTTATTGAAAACTGATCCCATACCCCTCAGTAACTTGTCAGCAGTTGTAACCGTCTGAGCATCTAAAGTGTTGACTCGTCCTCGTCTTGGAGCTGCTTGTAACTCCTTGGAACTTTTCCTGGCAGGGCACTCTTTACTATAGTGACCCTCTACATTACTGTAATAGCACCGATTAGATCTTCGCTTGCAATCACCACTGTGAGGCCTTCCACAGTTAGAACATCTTCTGACCTTTGAAGAATCAAAGAATTGCATCTGCTTTTCCTTTGATGAAATTATCTTAGGACTTTGCATTCGGAGTTGATAATTCAACCACCTTCCTTCTTTTCCCATATTCCTTATGAGATCATCCTCGGCGACATAGGCTGATTGCACTAAGGCAACATAATTGGTAATAGTATAAGAACTGAGACCATAAATCACCAAAACACTTATGTCCGTCTTATACTTCTGCATTCTCCGTTCGTCGTCCGAAGCTTACTTTACCACTTGGTAAAATTGAGACAACTTCTCAAACATAGCGGTGCATTCTTCCACCGTCATGTCACCTTTCCTGAGGATGCACCGGTTGAAGATTCCGATTGTGGTCGAGGATTGCATCTTGATCATCCAGTCATAATTCCGCTTATGATGCACTAAGTATTAAGTTGATCAGGCTCAATGTCTCTTAGCATCACAAGTGTAATTACAAAAAGGACTAACAAGGAATCGACTCAACCCTAAACTAAGTCCGACTAGGTCGAACTGCTCTGATACCAACTGTAACACCCCGGTATTTTTATCGAGTAAAAATACCTAAGTGTACCAAACCTAAATCATCAGAGATATATTTCCTGTTTAAATACTGAACACCACTATAAAATTTTCACTGAATAACAACAGAACAGTCTTAAACATAAATAAGACCATAAACCATCAGTGAAATACAGTGTTCAATATCGTACAAGAAAGCGGAAAATAAAATACATAACTAACAAGGGAAAACATAACTTAAGCATAAAAGCTAAGTCTTCAGCAACCATCCGAGTACCACCTACTCGTGACTCTTGGATTTCCACTTTCCCTGTTTATCTGAAAAACAACAACATATAAACAATGAGATACAATCTCAGTGAGTTCTACCGAGACCCCTATCTACACTCTCGGTCCATTTAAAACATTTTTATACATTCGTAGTTTACTTTATAAACTACATTCGTAGTTTACTTTATAAACTACATTCTTTATACATTCTTTCTTTCTTGTAGTTTATTTTATAGACCACGCAATTAAACCTAGCACGACACCGGCCCCAGACATGGTAATCCCGATGAATCGCACTACATAACACGGCACCGACCCCAGACATGGTAATCCCGATGAACCGCGTTATTTAATCTTTGACACACCACCGACCCCAGACATGGTAATCCCGGCGAACCCCTTACCAATAATAGTTTAACTATTGGCATCGGAGCCTAGGGTGGGGGATCATGACTGCCCCTCCTAGTATGTCAACATGGGTCGTCACCCATACCACGTAAATATATATTAAATATATCTACACTCGATGACCTGTTAGTTCACCTATACTCAATGAATAGTTAGTCCATCTACATTTGACCGTTAGTCGAACATAATACTCGCATTGGGCCGTTTCCTATAGTCGATATAATATATATCGTGAATCGTAGACCGGTTTAGACGAATAAATAATAATCGTCCCGTGTCAGTTATACCATATCACGTAGGACTCATAGTCCGCTTTATTATTAATAAAACATATGTTCGCACACGAGTACTATTATTCGGTTTTTCGAAATAGTTTACAACTTCAAAGACAGTCCATTATGCCATTTAATTTATATAAATAGATAGATCTTTGAATAAGCTTTCCGACGCCCCTGAGAACACCTCAATCGGGTTCCCGGATCAAAAGTTATTGTGAAAACAAAATCAGTGAAAAACTGTTGAAAATCTGCAAAGCGTCGCGACGCGAACTGCTACCGTCGCGACGCGAAAAACGACAGAAACTTTTTGCGTGACAAAATTGGGCCAGGTCGCGACGCGATGAGAACGGGTCGCGACGCGACCCTCTGCAGAAAAGTGCAGGTTTTCCGTTTTCTTGCGAAATTCGCTATTCCGCTCAATTCCGATTCTTGTTCCGATTAAAAACAAATTTGACAACCATAAAAACAGTTTCAATCAAAGTCACACAATCAATCAAATCAATCAAAAACTCATTTTAAACGAATTGTATCAAAACGCGACATAACTCGAGACTCGCTCCGATCGATTCCTAATCCGAAACAGACAATATCCAGAAATATTCCAGTCCAGCGAAAGCGGTAAAACAGTTAATTAATTAATTCGAAACATAAAATCCTAAACGTGAGTAGAACTCACCCTTGAAGCGTGAACCACGAGCGGCCGAATCCACCGAGTAACCACACGAACATTCCCCGCTCCGGCGACACCCAATCCGCTTCCAAAGCTTCCCACTCGATCACGAAACCGCTTTTGACCGGAATGTCGAATTCCTCGAAATCCTCCATGGACACTATTCATCATCTTCATCAACCTCAAATCACTATTCACCAAAAACCCCAAATCTTGATTTTCAACTCCAAATCACCCAATCGATCTTCAATACTCGAGTAATCCACCTTGTGCTCGCTCCTAAACATCATCCTTAGCTTTCCCTTGAGTTACAACCATCAAAACTCCAATTTTCTCCTCAAATTCGAAAATGGCAAAGTGAGGGAGAGTGAGTTGATGATGAAGATCTTGGTACCAAATTGAAGAGGAAGTAACGCTGAGCATTTTTTGTGTTGGAAGGAAGTCGTTTCGTTGAGCGGAAGTGCCCCCTTTTTCCTCTTCTTCTTCCTCCCCCTTTCTTTCCCTTTTCTCTCTTTTCTTCTCTGTAACTCTCTCTCGCTGTTTCCTTTCTTTTTCTTCTTTCTTTCATTTCTTTCCTTTCTTTATTAATACACACACACACACTTATATTTATTTATTTAATTAATTCTTTCTTTCTTCACTCACACACACCCACGTATACATATATATATTTATTTAATATATTTGTTGTAACGCGGTCAAATTACCATATTGATCGAAATCTCCTATTTCGATTCCAAAACTTTCTTGGTCCGTATTATCCGGTTAACGATCCGATGACCACAAATAAATAATTTTAGCACTCGATAAATTTACCGGTTAAGTACTAAATTAATTCAATTGGGTTAACATCCCAATAATTCGGTTAATTATTTTGCGGTTGTTACAGAAGGTGTTAGCACCCCACACGTCCTCTCTACTGAGAGGGAACCTTTAATTAAATGTGTGGTTTTAGTGTGTTGACTTGAAAATACTTAATTTTGCCTCTCTACTTCTTATTGAAAAAAACTTAATGAAAATCTTCATTTATTATGAAAAAAGGGGGAAAAATGGTTTTTTAGAAAAAAACGCTTGACGGGACATGACCCGCTCCTACGTATCTCCCGGTGCGATGGAGAACTCAAAGCTACGTAGTTCTTCTTTGTCCTGAAAAGGTTTTTGTCTTTTATGTTTTTTAGTGAGTTTTTGAAATAGGACGAGCATTAGTGCATGATTAAACTAGCAGAGGCTATGATGAATCACCACTAAATACTCAAAAAGAGAGTTGTACCGTTAGTCAAACGAACAAAGGTTCTGATGGACTATCAATAACAACTCGTTTTTATTATCTTTTTTTGAAAGGGATTTTCGAAAGAGATTGATTTGCGTGATGATCAAACTAACAAAGGTTATGATGGATCATCATTCATTATTCTTTTGGAAAAAGACATTGCCACCAATGGCTAGACGAACCAAGGTTCTGATTAGCCACTAGCGACGATGGGTTGAAAATGATTTTAGAAAGGAAAAGGTTTTTTGTTCTAAAAAAGATCTTGGCTTGCAAAAGTGATTCTTTTTTGTTATGAAAATAACTCTTTTCTTTTTATTATGCAAATGCTAAACTTTTTATGGTTGCGCTTGACGAGAATGTGACTCGCTCCTACGTATCCCAAATGGGAATCAAAGCGACGTAGTTCTAACGAGCCTTGAAAGTGAAAGTCTTTTTGCTTTGGTTTTGAAAAGTGAGGGGCGCTCATGATGATCAAACTAACAAGGGTTATGGGTGATCATCACTAACACTCGCTATGACTTTTGATGCTTACGAAAATATCTTTTGAAAATGAAAGCATTCATGATAATCAAACGAACAAAGGTTATGGGTGATTATCACAAGTAGCTTATGCATATGAAAACATCCTTTTTTTGAAATTTAGGCTCTTAGGACAACCAAACTAACAAAGGTTATGGGTGATTGTCACTAGTTACCATTTTCATGCTAGGCCATTTAGAAAAGAAAGCAATGAATGCAAATCGAATCCTTAGGCAAATAACAATCTCATTTGAATTCTTGAGCAAATATTAGCCTAGACTACACACATGTTAGACCACAACACATAAATAGGCAAAGAAGGAACTTGAATTGGGCATTAAGCAAAAATACAAGAGTGGGCAAGATTGAACCTAAATGCACATCTAGTGGAAGATGCTAGGCGAGAACCATACTCAAATATTTCTACAAAACGCAAGGGAATCTAAATGCACATCTAGTGGAAGATGCAATGTGAGGAATTGACCTATCTAAGTGTTGATGATATTCTTATATGAGAGTGGACAATGAAATTGTTAGCTTAAGGAAAAGAGTTGCCTCAATCATGATCATAGGCGAGCATAAGCAAGCAAATTATTTAGCAACCAAAGTATCAAAGAATGTTGAATCACTTTGGTCAATCCTCACACTTAAGATTAAGTGCACAAGTGCACAAGTGTGAATCACCTTGCCAATCATCAACAAAAACAAGTTTATTAAAGCAAACCCAAACCCTAATTTTTTTTATGTTAAAACCTAGGAGCATACATACCCTAAATCAACTATTATTCATCCCCAAATCATGACATAAACAAAAAGCATTCAAGAACCCTAAACCTAGGCCCATGGCCGAATGTCATTATGCTTGAAATAAGTTTCTTATTTTGTGAAAATTATGCAAACATGAGTGAATATGCAAGGGAATGTGAGAAAACACAACAACAATTAGTAAATCACATTTTTATGAGAGTATGCGAAATCAACATGCCATAAAACCACATTTTATTTCAAGGATTAAGATCAACACAAATCAACATTTATTAAAGGGTGAGAAGTACCATAAGCACCCAAGCCTCCCTAAGTGCTTGTCAAAGTGCTTATGACACCTCTCACCAACAACAATCAACAATATGAGAATATGAAGATGATAGGATGAATGATTTTTATATTTTTGAGAAAATACTCAAAGATGATGCAAGGTTTTAAGGATTACCTTAGCTTTGAGCTAGAAAGTGAGATGAGAAGATGAAGCTAGACACAAATCAACAAAACTCCAATATCCTTCAAAGAAGTACCTACTTGATGATGATGCTTGGACTTTGAGTGGGAAATGGGGGAGTATGTGAAAGAGGGATGCAAATGAGGTGAGTTGTTTGTTAGGGTTTTTTGGTGTAGGAGAAAATGGGAAGGTTTCTTTGAGATGAAAGAAAAAACAAGAGGAAGTGAGGGAGAGGAGAGGGGCTACGAATTTGTGTCCTTTTTGGGGAGGAGAGGAGTGAGTTGTTCTTATTCAAATCCTTGGGAGGCCAAAGATCTAATGGGTTTAAGGTTGTGAGAGGGAAATAAAGAAATTAGTGTGTATTTAGTGGTGTAGAGAGAAAGAAGGTAAAAATATGTTGTGTATTGAATGTTATTGGATTCAAAGGTGTGCTTGTCATGATGAAAGGCTTTTTTGTGATGTGCACTTGATGGGGGCTGAAGTGAGGGAGGTTGTTTGCTTGTAGAATTAGTGCTTACTTTGGCCAAAAATGGATAAAAGCAAAAAGCACCTAAAAGGAATTAGCCCTAATTCTAAAAATACAATAAGTATCCGATACTATTTTGTTATTCATTTTTTTTTTATTTTGATTTCCGATTTCTATTTTTAATTATACATATTTTTGAGCCTTTTTGAAAGTGAGAGAAAAAAACCGTTATAATTGACCAAAATAGCCTTTTTGGCTCTAAAACCCTAATTTGCCCGGAAAATGCGTTCCAACCCTAAAAATGATTTCAAGAACCTTGGAATGCCTTCTAGGATCCGAAATGCAGTGCATAAGGCTCTTTGCTCTTCAATTTATTTATTTTTTTGTGGAAATTAGGGTTTTGACCTAAGCCGGACAAAATTGGGGTATGACAGCTGCCCCTCTTTATTTGGATTTTACCAAGAAATATGAATTGCGCGAGACATATTTCGAAGGTAAAATAGAAATAAAGAATTCAGAAATTATACCAATTTTGTCCATTTGGAGAAACCCGAATTTCCCCCCTTTTTTTTGTTTTTGGAAAGATAGACACTTTCGTGTTGATGCGAAAACAGTAAATGAACACTGACGTGCAGACAGGAAAGGTAGAATGGGCACTTGCGTGCAGGCAGAAAAGTAAAATGGGCACTTGGCGTGCAGACAGAAAAGGTAAAATGGGCACTTGGCGTGCAGACAGAAAAGGTAAAATGGGCACTTGGCGTGCAAAAAGCGGTAAATTGCCCAGGCTGCCTAAAACCTGTAATCCTTAAACAAACTCTTGACGAATCCGAGTTTGCACGTGGCTTTGAGGAGCACGCTCTTCCTGTTGGCCTTTTCGAGCGACCGGGGGGATCGTTATCAGCTCCGGAACAGATATACTGATCAATGCACGGCGTCCACTGTATCTTAGGCTTGATACAACTATTCTGTTGAACCTCACATGGGGCTGCGGTCCATCGCGTTGCTCGTACACGATGTGAGACCTGGGCAGAAGGGAGCGATGATCTCTGTGCTCCGATCCGCAATGCGCGCTTGAGCGCTCTCTTTTCTTTTCTCTCTTTCTTTTCTATTTCTCTCTTTTCTTTTTTCTTTCCGAACTCCCAACTTGGGGGAACATTTTCTGGAATCTGGGGGCGAGGGCTAACACCGAAGTGCTCACCCTCTCTTCGTACCTGTAGCTGAAAATGAACAAATGCATGCAATGCAAATGCCATGATTGCTGTTTTCTTTTTTCTTATGATGAATGATGAGTTTCTTATTTCCTTTGTCTATGTCGGATGAATGCATGATCTTCTACTGTTCCTATATGCTTGATGAATGCACTGATTTTCCTTTTCTTCTCTTGTCTGTACGCAATGCATGATTTTCTTTTTCTTTTGCTTATGAATGCATGATTTTCTACTGTTCTTATATGCTTGATGAATGCAATGATTTTCCTTTTCTTCTCTTGTCTGTACGCAATGCATGATTTTCTTTTTCTTTTGCTTATGTCTGATGAATGCATGATTTTCTCCTGTTCTTATATGTCTTTGTCTCTTTCTCTAGCTTTTCTTTTCTTTTTGTTGCTCTCTTGGCTCTTCTCTTTTCTCTCTTTTGGCTTCTCTTTTTGCTCTTTTAAGAAACAAGGGTATGCGAATGCAAAGCTTTGGTATTTGATGACATGGAATGCTCATGTATTTTAATGACATGCAAAGGAAAACTCTTTTTTTTTATGAAATGGGGATATTGCTGTAAAATGATGAATGACATGAAATAATGAATGACATGGGATGTTCTAGATTTCTTTTCTTCTATGAGATGCCAGTATTGATGTGATGCAACTGTATTGCTTTGATGTTCGAATGCAAATGTATGCGGTGATTGATGCTTTGATGAATGAAATGCTCCTGTTCTAACTTCTGTTTGTTTCTTTTTTGCTTCTTCTATGAAATGCAAACATTAATATGATGCGATGCTCTGATGTTTGATGCAATGATTTTTGTTCTTTTTCTTTTATGGAAGTGCGAACATTAATACGATGCCAATGCAATGAAAAGATTTCTGCTTTTTCTTCTTTACTATTTTCCGCTACGAAATACGAGTATTAATATGGTGTAACTGACGTGGAACGTTTTTCTTTTTGCTATGTACAAAATGTGAAGATGCAAATGTAATGCTTTGATGCATATGCTATAATGAATAAATTGAGATGCCTAGATGCGTGAGGTAGACATTTTTGTGATGATGAGATGCGAGACTTTGAATGCAAGGGATTGAGATGATTATTGACCTTTCTGTTGAAAAATTGAATTTGATTCAAACTCCGGTGTTCTCAAGGTTTTTATTTACAAACAACCTCACTTGTGTTCTCCTTCTTTCCATGATGACTGAATTTTAGATATCACGTAAACAACTTGTGTTCCCTCCTTTGAAGCATTATCTAGTAAGCATGCATAGGAGTGCAAATGTGAATGAATGAGTCAGTTAACTTGGAATTGGTTTAGGGCATGGACATTTACGGCAAGTGAAGGAATGACAGACATGGTTATTGCCGAAGCTTATGAGGGACCAAGAGATACAAGATTGCCCCAATTCAGGTCTTCGACGAGTGAATAACTTGCCCCTGTCTAGTGGTGACAACAACTAGGGGTGTAGAAGATGATGAATTGGGAACGCTTTGGCTCTTGGGATGAAAGCTGGAATGAAAGGGGTTTTGCTTCAACCCACAGAATTTGATGTTGCC
The DNA here is from genome assembly GCA_039519185.1 of Astragalus membranaceus. NCBI lineage: Eukaryota > Viridiplantae > Streptophyta > Magnoliopsida > Fabales > Fabaceae > Astragalus > Astragalus membranaceus. The sequence continues at coordinate 48,366,197 of CM076849.1, forward strand.
CCAGTCACAACAAGGACAAAGCTGCCCCAATCAGAATGACAAGGTCTTGTTTAAGATAGTGAGTTGAGAGATTGCCCCGGTGAGGTTTTTATGGGAATGAATGAGGTGAAGGAATGGGAATGCACTTGCCCCACTTTGGAATGACATTGACAACTGGAGTGACATGGGATGGGCATTGAACAGACTTTCCCAAGATTAGGGTGTGTGGGTGGTGAAGAGAATGCCCCAGTTTTTGGGTCTGAGTGGTAGTCTCAGCGCAAATCTTTGGTTCTCTACTGATGTCTTGACTTTTGGTGCGAAAGAATCCTTACCTGGTGATCACTAAACCTTGTTTTAATGCATCTTGAATGTGTTTTGGAGTGTAAGTCCCTCTTTTTTATTTTATCAGCTTTCTTTTTTGACTGTTCGTTTTTGTTTCCTCAGTTCTCTTTTTTCTGAGGGTTTATTCTTTCTTGATCAGCTTTCTTTTTTCTGATCGTTTGTTTTTCTTTTGAGCAAACACATTGTACATAGATAAGCTTGTTCGTCCTAAGATTAGAATTTGAGAGAACAAAAGCAACCGGTCATTGATCGGAATGGACTTTTCGGGATTGTGGTGTTTTGTGGAGGAAGGAGGGTTAGGCTTAATGAAGTGTTTGAGGCTAATGGGAGGATGAGTTTTGTTTGGCGTTGATTGACGGTTAATGGTCTATATGAGGAAGATGGTTATTGGGCTTGTTTGGGCTCTGTTAAAGCAAATTCGTGTCTCATGGTAGATTGACTAAGGGGTTTGATGTTGAGGCCAAAGGAAGTGTTTGAAGGTTTATGGAACCAGGTGTTGGAATGATGAAGTGTTTGAAGGTTTATTTAGACAAGGATCTCATGTATTTTGTGGTAACATGTACCAGCTCACCACTTACATTTCTTTTGTATTTTCTTTTGTTTTGGGATTTTCATTTTTGAATCCCCCTTTTTTTTTATTTTCTCTTTTTCCCCCCTTTTTTTTATGATTCTTTTCCTTCTTTGACTCGGGCGAGCTGATAAAAAGTGATGCACTGTTTTTTTTATTTGGGGTGACCCTTGTCTAGGGTGATTTTTGGATTTTGGTTTTTCTTGGCTCAAGGTGGGTAGGAAAGGGACTTTCTGGGATTTTGGGGTTTTTGAGGAGATGGCCAAACTTCATTTCAAATCCCGATTGCTTATTTCTATAAGACTTAACTTTAGAACAATAATTTATCTATCTTCATGTGTTTGCCCTTTTTTTTTACCCTAATTTTTGCCTGGACCGCTCTTTGCGAGTTTTCAATCCACCGAGCGCTCTTTTTTTTTCTAGGCCGCCCTTTGCGGGTTTTCAACCTAGCGAGCTTATTTTATCTTTTTATTTATTATATATTTTTAGAAAGACCTGCACTAAAGGAATATGATACTGACAAGGAAAATTTGTGATCACGGAATTGCCCCAGCATGGAGGACTTAAAGTGTTAGTGAGAATGAACCAAAAGTCAAGTATGCACTGATGGGAGAGAATATGCGCTTTAGGGGTGGACGGGGCGGGATTAGACTTGGATGGGGAATGATGATAAATGAAGGAAATTGACTGACTCAAACAAGAGAAACTGCACGTGGCATGCATGCTTACTAGAAGAACGCTTCACAGAGAGTTAACATTGGTTAAAACATGATATTAAAACCCTTTTTTTTTTTTATGAACTGTTTCAGTCTTTTATCATGGAATGGATGAGTTTTTTTTGAAGGAAATACAAATGAGCTATTGATGTGAAAACTGAGTACCTTGGAACACCTTGAGTTTGCAAATGAGTGAGGGTAAACTTTTCCAAAAAGGAAAGATTACTTTGCAAGAACATCTCGTCTCTCATCACGACATTTTTGTTGTATGCAATGCATGGATGAAAACATTATGATATATTCATGATGAAAATGAAATGCATGAAAGTATATTTACTTGAAAAGTGTGATTATTCTAAAAGTTTTTTCTTTTTGATACTTTCTTTTTATGCAAGACGAAATATGAAATGTCAATGCATCTTTGGATGATGAATGATGCAAGAATGATGTTTCTTTTCAAAATGATTTTTATAGAGGCAAGACAAGATATGAAATGTCGATGCCCCCTTCTTCTTTCGAATGATGAAAGATGCAGGAATGATGCTTTTTTCTAAATGATGATTTTTTTTTAGAGGCAAGGCAAAGTATGAAATGCCAATGCCCCTTCCCTTTTTTTTAAAGATGCATGTAAGGAGGAATGATGTATTTGAACCAAAGTGATGAGGTTAATGAAATGGTGCATGAATTCTACATTTTGAATAAATTTGATGATGATTTTTATTCATGATTATGAATGATATGCTTTCTTGTTTTCATTTTTTTTTTTGCAGTGAAATGCATGATACTCACAAAAAAAAAACATGCGTGGGAAGACATGGTTTTTATTGAATGGAAATGCATGCAAAATGAGAGGTTAATGTATTATTTTTCATGATGTGTGAAAAAGGACAACAATAATGCATGAGACGCGCTTCTAATAAGACACGATTTTTGGATTTTTCGAGAAAACTAGGGGAAAAAGCCTTAGTGAATGGAAACGGACACGTGCGGAGGATGCACTCCTGACAAACCTAAATGAGATAGAGAAAAATGCATGTATGAATTTTATCAAGTTTTTGTTTTATGCAATGCAAATGATGTCTTCATATGAAAATGACGGCGATAATGCGACTTGACATGCATATGAAAAATAAGATGAAAACATTTTTTCGAGTTTGGTGACTGAAATTTTGGGAACATCACCTCATATAGCCCGGTAAAAGAAAAGACTATGATGATTTTTTGAAAGTTTTGCTTTTTACCCTTTTTTGAAAATTTTGTTTTATGTATGATGATGATGCTCTACGTGTATGCAGGATAAATGAAAGGGTTTTTATTGGCAATAATTCAAGCTCTCTTTTTTTTTTTTGGAAAATGCGGGCCGTACGTTATTTCGTATGAACCGGTAAGAGAAAGGCTACAACGGTAACCCTTTCTTCTTTTCTTCTTTCAAAATCTTCTTTTTTTTTTCGTAAAAATGATGGCGTGAGGCAACCAATTGTCGTTACTCTGAGTAACTTGCATGAAACATTGAGTGGATCCTAACTCAATACTTCACGCAATATACTGAAATGCTTCGACAGTTGGTTAACTCAAACTTGTTCTCTTATTTGAAAACAAACCTCACTTGATAGGGTCAAAGTGCCCCGATATCGTAGAGTAACATCTCAAACTTGTAGTGCACAAACAAATTTGAGATATTACCCTTCGCCATTCGAAGGTTCACTTTTACTCATTGAGCTTTTACATGAAGAGTTTTTCTATTTTTTTTCGTTTAGAGAAGATGCATGCATTGGAAACTTTTCATTTTTTCATTTTTAGTTTTGGAACATGATTTTGAAAATTATTTGGAGATGCAAATGATTTATTGGAAAAAAGGTTTTAGAAAAATGTGCTTGACGGGGTATGACCCGCTCCTACGTATCCCCATTGTAATGAGGAATCAAAGCTTACGTAGTTCTACTGGGTCTTTTTTTTGAAATAGTGCTTATGCATGAATGCCATGTTTTGGATGAACTCGACGAGGATTTTTTGCATGATTATAAATGAAATGCTTATGCTATGCAGATGATAATTGTTTTTGTTTTATCTTTATGTGATGAAAGGGAATGCAAGATGAATGATTTGTTTTTTCAAAATTGGAACTTTATTTAATGCAAATGACGCAATGACGTAATGATGCAATGATGTGATGATGCAAGGATGCTTCTTTTTTGTGTTTTTCCAGAAAGAGGATATTTACAGGTGGTGATTTGAAAATTTTCACACTATATGCCACCTCATATAGGCGTTTATTGAAAAGGGAAAGCATATCTTTTTTGATTTTCAAAAATTTTGAAGGAAAAATTGATTGAACTGAATGCAACGATGCAACACACAATTTGGAAAGCCCTTGTGACCTAAAAGGGGGTAGAACCTATGATCTAAGGTATTTTAGGGATAATCTTCTCATGTAGCTCTATTCACACCCTCACAAAGGTCATCAGAGCCACAGTCCCTCTCATGAAAATCCCCGTAAATGCAGCAAACTGCTAGATACGAAGCATCATGAAAGAGCACAACTCTGATTGAAACTTTCGCGAGTAGCCAAACGGACAAAGGTCCTGATGGGCTCCCACTACTCGAATCCACTCATCCTAAGGTACCCTAACAGACCTGGGTTATGGTCTCTTTCTCTAATCATATAATCTCAAGGTACAAGTGTGTGTGTGTGCGAAGGGCATTTCCTTAAAAACTACCCCACCTGCAAATGAAAATCCAGAACAGTCCAGACAATAAAAAGCAATAACATGTCGTCTACCCTAGGGTTCAATACCAATCAAATACAACTAATCTAGGGTGCCGACAACAATAGAAGTAACTATCTATTATATTAAACAAGAGCAAACATAGAAGAAGAATGCATATGGATGCAACATGCTTATGAAAAAGAGGAAGAATAGAGGCAAAGCAAGATGTTCAAATCAATCCCACAAACCAACACACTTAATTAATTAGGCTTGACCCACTTTTGAAAAAAAAAATTTTTAGTCCCCAGTGAAGTCGCCAGCTGTTGCGCCCGAAAAAGTCCCCGAGGGAGAACCTTCCTCGTTCACAACTTTTTAAAACAATGAAGCCGCCACCAATATTTATTAAGGAAAATATTAGGAAAACCTTTTTGGAAAGCGATTGGTCTTGCGAAACTAGAGAATAGGGTTCGGGGGTCGGTTACGCGCAGGGAAGGTGTTAGCACCCCACACGTCCTCTCTACTGAGAGGGAACCTTTAATTAAATGTGTGGTTTTAGTGTGTTGACTTGAAAATACTTAATTTTGCCTCTCTACTTCTTATTGAAAAAAACTTAATGAAAATCTTCATTTATTATGAAAAAAGGGGGAAAAATGGTTTTTTAGAAAAAAACGCTTGACGGGACATGGCCCGCTCCTACGTATCTCCCGGTGCGATGGAGAACTCAAAGCTACGTAGTTCTTCTTTGTCCTGAAAAGGTTTTTGTCTTTTATGTTTTTTAGTGAGTTTTTGAAATAGGACGAGCATTAGTGCATGATTAAACTAGCAGAGGCTATGATGAATCACCACTAAATACTCAAAAAGAGAGTTGTACCGTTAGTCAAACGAACAAAGGTTCTGATGGACTATCAATAACAACTCGTTTTTATTATCTTTTTTTGAAAGGGATTTTCGAAAGAGATTGATTTGCGTGATGATCAAACTAACAAAGGTTATGATGGATCATCATTCATTATTCTTTTGGAAAAAGACATTGCCACCAATGGCTAGACGAACCAAGGTTCTGATTAGCCACTAGCGACGATGGGTTGAAAATGATTTTAGAAAGGAAAAGGTTTTTTGTTCTAAAAAAGATCTTGGCTTGCAAAAGTGATTCTTTTTTGTTATGAAAATAACTCTTTTCTTTTTATTATGCAAATGCTAAACTTTTTATGGTTGCGCTTGACGAGAATGTGACTCGCTCCTACGTATCCCAAATGGGAATCAAAGCGACGTAGTTCTAACGAGCCTTGAAAGTGAAAGTCTTTTTGCTTTGGTTTTGAAAAGTGAGGGGCGCTCATGATGATCAAACTAACAAGGGTTATGGGTGATCATCACTAACACTCGCTATGACTTTTGATGCTTACGAAAATATCTTTTGAAAATGAAAGCATTCATGATAATCAAACTAACAAAGGTTATGGGTGATTATCACAAGTAGCTTATGCATATGAAAACATCCTTTTTTTGAAATTTAGGCTCTTAGGACAACCAAACTAACAAAGGTTATGGGTGATTGTCACTAGTCACCATTTTCATGCTAGGCCATTTAGAAAAGAAAGCAATGAATGCAAATCGAATCCTTAGGCAAATAACAATCTCATTTGAATTCTTGAGCAAATATTAGCCTAGACTACACATGTTAGACCACAACACATAAATAGGCAAAGAAGGAACTTGAATTGGGCATTAAGCAAAAATACAAGAGTGGGCAAGATTGAACCTAAATGCACATCTAGTGGAAGATGCTAGGCGAGAACCATACTCAAATATTTCTACAAAACGCAAGGGAATCTAAATGCACATCTAGTGGAAGATGCAATGTGAGGAATTGACCTATCTAAGTGTTGATGATATTCTTATATGAGAGTGGACAATGAAATTGTTAGCTTAAGGAAAAGAGTTGCCTCAATCATGATCATAGGCGAGCATAAGCAAGCAAATTATTTAGCAACCAAAGTATCAAAGAATGTTGAATCACTTTGGTCAATCCTCACACTTAAGATTAAGTGCACAAGTGCACAAGTGTGAATCACCTTGCCAATCATCAACAAAAACAAGTTTATTAAAGCAAACCCAAACCCTAATTTTTTTTATGTTAAAACCTAGGAGCATACATACCCTAAATCAACTATTATTCATCCCCAAATCATGACATAAACAAAAAGCATTCAAGAACCCTAAACCTAGGCCCATGGCCGAATGTCATTATGCTTGAAATAAGTTTCTTATTTTGTGAAAATTATGCAAACATGAGTGAATATGCAAGGGAATGTGAGAAAACACAACAACAACTAGTAAATCACATTTTTATGAGAGTATGCGAAATCAACATGCCATAAAACCACATTTTATTTCAAGGATTAAGATCAACACAAATCAACATTTATTAAAGGGTGAGAAGTACCATAAGCACCCAAGCCTCCCTAAGTGCTGGTCAAAGTGCTTATGACACCTCTCACCAACAACAATCAACAATATGAGAATATGAAGATGATAGGATGAATGATTTTTATATTTTTGAGGAAATACTCAAAGATGATGCAAGGTTTTAAGGATTACCTTAGCTTTGAGCTAGAAAGTGAGATGAGAAGATGAAGCTAGACACAAATCAACAAAACTCCAATATCCTTCAAAGAAGTACCTACTTGATGATGATGCTTGGACTTTGAGTGGGAAATGGGGGAGTATGTGAAAGAGGGATGCAAATGAGGTGAGTTGTTTGTTAGGGTTTTTTGGTGTAGGAGAAAATGGGAAGGTTTCTTTGAGATGAAAGAAAAAACAAGAGGAAGTGAGGGAGAGGAGAGGGGCTACGAATTTGTGTCCTTTTTGGGGAGGAGAGGAGTGAGTTGTTCTTATTCAAATCTTTGGGAGGCCAAAGATCTAATGGGTTTAAGGTTGTGAGAGAGAAATAAAGAAATTAGTGTGTATTTAGTGGTGTAGAGAGAAAGAATGTAAAAATATGTTGTGTATTGAATGTTATTGGATTCAAAGGTGTGCTTGTCATGATGAAAGGCTTTTTTGTGATGTGCACTTGATGGGGGCTGAAGTGAGGGAGGTTGTTTGCTTGTAGAATTAGTGCTTACTTTGGCCAAAAATGGATAAAAGATAAAAGCACCTAAAAGGAATTAGCCCTAATTCTAAAAATACAATAAGTATCCAATACTATTTTGTTATTCATTTTTTTTTATTTTGATTTCAGATTTCTATTTTTAATTATACATATTTTTGAGCCTTTTTGAAAGTGAGAGAAAAAAAACCGTTATAATTGACCAAAATACCCTTTTTGGCTCTAAAACCCTAATTTGCCCGGAAAATGCGTTCCAACCCTAAAAATGATTTCAAGAACCTTGGAATGCCTTCTAGGATCCGAAATGCAGTGCATAAGGCTCTTCGCTCTTCAATTTATTTATTTATTTGTGGAAATTAGGGTTTTGACCTAAGCCGGACAAAATTGGGGTATGACACATATACGTGACATTCACTACTTGTGAAGTAAGGATGAAGCACGCAACATCAAGATAGAGCTGAGACAATACCAATAATGCAAAGATACCAATATCAAGATATTTATATGTGAAGAGCATAGAGTAAACACTGAAGAGGTATAAAATCAGCTTACAACGATCCTATGTTCTGAAGCTGACCAAGTTCTACAGGAATCAAGCCAGAGAGCAGGTTATTTGAAAGATCACTGGGACATAGAAGCATAGAATAGTCAGGGAAAAAACAAAGGAAACTAAATCTTTTCAATTTTCATCCAAAAAATAATTCACTTACATTTCCATAACACTTTTGAGATTATCAAACTCTGCCGGAATAGGTCCTGTTAAATTGTTGTTACTAATATTCCTAACAAACGGAAAACAAGTTGTCAGTACCAGTAAACAGTCCAGATTCCAAGAAATAACTAAGCAGATAACTCACAGCTTCAGAAGATGTTCTAAGTCACCAAGGGAAGAAGGGATGTATCCAAATAGAATATTGTTCGAAATATCCCTGAGATGAAACCACCTATTAGTATGGAGTTAGAGATATCGATATAACTGAGATGTACTAAAAAATTCATACTTACAATGTATCCAAATTACCAGTCCGTGACAGTTCAATCGGAATGGTGCCTTCGAGATAGTTTGAAGAAAGATTCCTGAGGATGGTCATCAATATGTGCAATAGAGCCAATTAAGCACGACAGAATTGCAAATATGTTGAAAGAAATGTCACAGCATGTCAAGGAGAAACTTACAAAGAAGTCATACTCTCCAAGCTCTCCAAAGTACGAGGTATTGTTCCATTCAGCTTATTACCATACACACTGCTAAGAGAAGAGAAAAATCCATCATATGAATGAAATGTAATCAACTTTGTAACGAATTAACAGTACAAGTTCTAACACTTACAGGCTGTTAAGGTTTGTACATGAGCTAATATTTCCTGGAATCGGCCCCTCAAGATTGTTATTAGCAACATTTCTGTAAGAAGGATGGATGATTCATGATGCTATAACAAAATCCAATAAAATAGACACTATGACATAACAACACTTACAAGTCGAATAGATTAGTGAGCTTTCCAAGCTCGGGGGGGGGGGGGGGGGGATTTGTCCACTCAGATAGTTATCATTCAGCTCCCTACAAAAGGTTGGACATAAATTTTCCATTTAGATAAGACTTGTCAACTAACATGTTAGTCTAGAGAAACAGAAGGATGATATTTATGAACTCTAATTCGCTAGATAATAATGAACACATGCAAGGAAATATTTTTTTGATCAAAGCAAAGATAAGGCAGAAACGTTAGGTCACATGTATAATTGTTGAGTTATGCATATAAGTTGAGGATTTCAGAATGAAATTATTTGAGAGGTAGCCGGTTGCTTAAGTATCTTACAAATAGTGAAGCTTTGTCATATTCCCTAGCTCCGGGGGGATGAAGCCAGTAAGCTTGTTTCCATGCAAGTACCTACAAACATTTCATAAATTGAATCTAACATTACAAATAGTGAAGCTTTGTCATATTCCCTAGCTCTGGGGGGATGAAGCCAGTAAGCTTGTTTCCATGCAAGTACCTACAAACATTTCATAAATTGAATCTAACATACTAGAATCTATATACTTTTATGAAGATGTTGATAAGCAATTTATGACAAAGTCAACTGATGGATACTTACAATTTTTCTGTGTAAGACAAATTACCCAATATAGAAGGGATTGGTCCAGTTAACATGTTACAACTCAAGTCTCTGGATTGAAAATGTACAAGAACATAATTAAAGGTGTTATAAAATATCAAGTCAATAACTAAATTTCATTTCATAAACTACATTTCAGAATCTACTAACAAAAATGCTTACAAGACAGCAAGTGCTTGCATGAGGCCAATCACTGATGGAATATGTCCAGAGAGTTTATTGCCTTGCAATGACCTACCGATTTCAAAAAAAGATCTATCACAGAATTCCTTGAGAAGGAATGTGGTTGACCAAATATCATTCTTGCTATATCTTTACCCAAGTGCTTTGCAGGATCCAAACCCAAGCAGCTACCTTGCAAAATAGATAAAGCGTTAAATTCCAAACAAATAGCTATCCAAGAACATGCAAAAACATGATGAACATAATAATTCCTTTGTAGAAGGAAATAGTTTCACTTGAATAACTCTTTCTATTTTAGGGTTGCAGGTCACTCATACTCACCAACCTTACATTACATGGAAGCAATGGCACCAGGAAACCTTTAAATGCTGTCAATCGGTATATCAGTCAGGATGCTCAATAAGATCAAAAAACAGTAAGATCTCTCTACACGTATACCAAGTAAGAAGCATGACAAGAACATAAGCTGTCCTCCCATTTACAAATTAAAAAAATAATAAAGAGCAATAAACATTAAAAGTAAAGTGAAACAATGCTATACCTTCACAGTTACAGCCAAAATTTCATTTGCAATCTGGTTAGGACAAAAATTCCATGTTATATCTTCAACTTCATCACCTTGTGTAGTTTTATAACCAAGTTCCTGATGCCTATCAAGAAAATATAATTTACATGATTAAAAATATATTGAACAAATTCATATATTCTGTCTACTCAACGTATATCATTAGACATTAGAGCAAAATAAATCCAACCCAGAGCCAATTTCAGGATACTCAACGTATCCCTATTTCAGCAAAGCCCTAAATCAGCAAAACCCTAAATCGGTTAAATAAAAATCAAAATACCTAGAAGGAGAATCTGAGAGACAAGTGGTTATGCGGTGGTGGTGATCCGCTTCAGAGGCAGGAGGCAACAGCTCCGGCGGAGAGGCGGAGAAACGGGGCGGAGACTAAATGGAGAGGAGAGCCGTGAGGTGAAAGAGAAGGGAGAGGCGAGGTGTGGTCACAGAGTGAGGGTGAGGGAGGCGCGATGGTGGAGGGTGTGGGTGGAGGCGCGATGGTGGAGATGAAATTTGAGTTCTACGAAGATGAGATTTGAGAGGCTATGAGAAGGGAGATGAAATCGATGAGTTTGAGAGGCTTAGTGAGGATTGAATAGTGAGGAGGGAGATGGGGTTGAGGGAGGGCGAATGAGAGAGATGGTGGAGGGTGTGGGTGGAGGAGGCGTGAAATGAGAGGGTTCGAGGGAAGAGCTTCCCTTTAATTTGGGATCTGTTACTTTGCGACGGACTTTTAGAGGTTTCCGACGAAAATATCCGTCGGAAATTTGCGACGGAAAACAATTTCGTCACAAACGTAAGCGGGAATTTTAGCGCCTCTTTTGCTGAACATTTGCGACGACTTTTTCGTCGGAAATCCGTCGGAAATTGCGACGGATAAGAGTTCGTCGGAAAGTTTTGTAGGAAACGGGGCTTATTCTTGTAGTGTAAGAACCGCACCGGAGTGCGCACCGTCACCGAACCACCGCACCGGACCTCAATCTAACAGTTAGTTTTTAAAATAAATTTGTTGTTGATGTTTTAGAATTGAGTGTTGTTGTGAAATGTGAGTTATAATTGAGTGTTAGGATTAGTGTTGTTGTGAAATATGAGTTAATTGTGTTAAATTGTGTTTAATTGTTGAAATTGAAAAGTGTGTGTTGTTAGAGCACGACTTAATTAGAGATGCTAACTGAAAAGTGTTATTGAAAAGTGTATTATTTTAGAGTTGTTAATTGAAAAGTGTTTAATTGTTGTTTTGATGAACCCTAGGTTAGATGACTCTGTGCGTTGTTGATGGAAAAGGGTGAGGTGATGTCCCTCACCCCCATATTTTGCTCGAAATCATCTCCATTGAGATAATTGGGAGACGATACTAACAATTTTAAGGTTGAGAGTTAGAAATAACTTTCTTCACTATTTATATGGAAAAGAGTTTTGTCTGATCTGTCATTAACCCCCATATTTGGCTTGAAATCATCTCCACTGAGATCATATCGATGCCGCTAACTTGAAAGATTATTGGAAATGTTAAGGGAATCTAAACACGTTTTCTTAAATGCGTGTAGATGAATTTGTATGAATTTAATCGTGATTGAGTGTATGATCGGTTATATCTGAGAAGAGTGGGTTTGAAGGAATCTTTTGTAATTGGGGTTGAACAGTTTCTTGTGGTAGCGTGGCGACATGAATTGGCTAAACGGGAAAAGGGAGTTAGATGACCATGCTTAAAATGCGATGGTGTACCTATTAGGATCGATGATGAAATCAGGGAGCACTTGTATCATTGGGGGTTTAGGCCTAATTATTGGATTTGGGTGGACCATGGAGAGCAACTGTTACCAAGTGGCTTCAGTCTCAAAAGGGGGGGTGAATTGAGATTTTAAAAACTTTTCCCCTTTAACGACTTTAGATTAATTTTTCGCGCAGGTTATGGAATGAAGGAAAAAGAAAATAAAAACAAAAAAGAACAGAGCAGATTTTATACTGGTTCAGTCACCTCCCAGTGACCTACGTCCAGTCCTCACACCCTGTGAGATTTTCCACTAACAAAATAAAGCTTAATCGGGTGCTTTAAAACCCTTACAGACTCAGGCACTCTTCACCTAGGATACCCCACCTATTGAAGAGCCCTCAAATCAAATACAACAACAAGAGATACCCCCACCCTTGTTACAACCAACAGTCCTAGAGAGATACCCCACTCCCTAGTACAAATAGTAACCCTAGAGAGATACCCCACTCTCTAGTACAACTTACAACGTTAAAAACAAATTACAAAGTAAATAACAAAATACCTCTATGAAGGCAGATACAACAACTTGAAGATTCCCGACCCAATCTTACCCTTGAGAGAGATCAGCTCTGACAGATTGAAAAACGTGAAGAACAAAAGTGTGTGCTAGGGTTTTTGCATTTCAGCTTATGAGTGAATGGGTTGTTCGTTCTGTGCAGTCCCTATGTCTCTATTTATAGATTTAGGAAAAATATGACCGTTGAGACAATTTCCAACAAGTGAAAAATCGATTGTTTGCTTAAAAACACTTAGTATAATAATCGATCATTTTCTTTAAAATGAGAACACTTCATAATTGAATGATCGATTGTTTGCTTCTAAAACCAAGTGGGAAAATCGATTATGTGCTTAAAATACATAAGAGGGAAATCGATTGTTGCCTTATAAAAAATAGTTTGAAATCGATTATGTGTTTTAAGGGAATAGGCTATGAATCGATTGTTTGCTTCCAAAGCGAAGCTTAAAATCGATTTTGTGCTTTATATAAGTAAGACAAGAATCGATTGTTTTCTTCCCAAAATAAGTTCTTTTAAAAACAAGTAATCAATCGATTCGTTTCTTTAAAAAGGAAGCCATGAATCGATTTTTCACTTCTTATAACACATATCCAAAAATCGATTCTTTGCTTTAAAAACACAAAGTCATCAATCGATTGTTTTCTTTCAAAACCAAGGTCTTTTAAAAACCTAATCGATTGTTGGCTTTAAGGAACAAGTCCACAATCGATTTTGTTTGTTATAATTTGTGCCTAACGTATTTAGCATGCATACGTTTGGTTAATTATGTGAGTGCTGTGAGATGAGTGACTTGAGCCGATCCTCAAAAGCGGTTTACAGTTTGTTCCTAAGACACGACCCAAACTCCTAGTAACTACCCTTGACACGGACTTACTTCTTGAGTCTTGTTTGTGCCTTGGAGTTCCATTTGTCACTTTGACTTAGATTACCTCATCATAAAAACTTAACCTCCAACACAAGATATCCTTAACAACAACGTCAAAATTTTGAGGAACTTTGACAACATATTTGTCACTGTGATGAATGTGAAAGATAAAACCAAAGACAATAATAAGGCTGGATTGGATTCTGCTCTTTACTGTAGCAAACATCGATCCGATTTGAATTTGGTGGAAATGCCTAATAGGAAGATGTTAAAGCCCAAAGCCAAATATTGTCTAACACCAGATGAAGCAAAAGATGTTTGTCGATGGTTGAAAGAATTGAGGATGCCAGATGGTTGTTCTTCTAACCTTGCAAGATGTGCCGATGTGAACACCGGGAAGATGTATGCGATGAAAAGTCATGATTGTCATGTATTCATGGAGTGTTTGCTTCCAATTGCTTTTAATTCATTACCAAAGTATGTTTTGGAAACACTTATTGAAGTGAGTCAATTTTTTAAAAATATGTGATCTTCAACATTGAGAAGGGATGATCTTATTAAGATGGAGCAGAATATTCCTTTCATCATCTGTAAGTTGGAGAGATATTTCCTCCCGATTTCTTTGATTCCATGGAGCATCTATCGATTCACCTTGCGTATGAAGCAAGACTTGGTGGACCAGTTCATTATAGGTGGATGTATCCATTTGAGAGGTAATTATCTATTTCAACATTTTATTAAAGTTATCTTAATTAGTATGATTATTAGTTTAATGAAGTGTTTTTCGTTCATATGTTGATTAATGGGTGATTATAAACGATCAGTGAAGAATAAAGCTAGAGTTGAAGGATCGATCTGTACAACTTACCAACACCGTGAAACAATTTATTTTTGTTTACATTATTTCACATTATTTCAACAACTTTATGTTGTCAACAAATAATAGAAACGAAATGGAGATTGATGTAGAAAGACACCCGCTCACTTTATCTGTGTTTATCAAACCTGGTCACCCCTCGGAAAAGAAGTCAACCAACTACTTATGAGATAAAGAGTATAAATCAGCACATGCTCATGTCTTGATCAATTGCACTGAAGTTAAACTATATCTTGAGTAAGTATGCTCCAATTCAGTTGTTAATCTATACAGTATGAAGTTAAATCAGATTTTGATCAACTTTCAATCTAAAGAGTAATAATAAATATTCTTTTTCAGTGCATTCTTACGAATTGAGGGTATAGGCGCTGAAGAATCTTCTATTCGTATACATGAAAGTTTTTCATCCTGGTTTAAGGCTAGAGAAAGTAAATAAAACTAATGTTTTAATGTCACACGTTTAAAGTAGATATGAGACATGACTTATTTTTTCCATATGTGGTTTACTTAGGTTTATGAAGCGGAACCAACTCTCCAAATCTGACACTTGAGGAACTTAGTCGATCGTCCTTTTCTTGAGGTGACCGAGTGGCACACGTACCTAGTTAACAGTTACAAATTTGACACCCAATCATGGAGCGAGGGGAAAAAACAATTAATAGTGGGGTATATGTTAAAGGTGAAACAGGAGGAGGTGAAAATGACTAGTACGGTGTGATCGAACACATATATGAACTTGAATACCCACGGTTAGACTATGAAAAGAGAATTATTTTTTTGTTTTTTTGTAGATGGTTTGATCCATCAGTAAGAGAAACGAAATTGAATCCAAAATGTAATACCGTGGACATTCGAATGAATGGAAGGTATAAACTTTATGATCTGTTTATCATGGCAGAAAATGTGAGGCAGGTGTATTATGTTCCATATCCATCAACTCAGAGAGGATGGTGTGTTGCAATTAAGACAAAATCACGGGGGTCGCATTGAAGCCACTGATGCGGAGGATGAGGTTCCTTATCAGGTGGATGAAATTTCGGGAGTAGATGAGGTAATTGAAGTTGAACCGATTGACTCCTTATGTGATAATCGACTCCTAGTTGAAGAAATTGATGAAGATGAAGAACAAAATGAAGATGAACAAGATGAAGAAGAGAATGAATATGAAGATGATGAAGAAGAGGATGAAGATGAATAATTTGATTAATCTTATGTTGTATTTAAATTTATTAGAGTCATTATTGTTCTTGTGTTTTCTTATATATGTTGTCTACTTATGTTGACTCCTTATGTTGTCTTTAAATTTATTAGAATCATTAATATATCAATATTGTTCTTGTTAATTTACTTTCTTTAATTTATTTATAAATATATATATCATTAATGTTGTTAGTATCACATTTCGTTTCTATTTTTTCATAGATATGGATTCAGGAGGAGGTTCTGATCCACCGAGACGTCCTCATAAAGAGAAGAAGACTATGACCGATGAACCTCCTAAGAGGAGGCGTAATAGTGAGGTGGTACTTAATATTGGGAATATGAGGGGTCATACGTTTGTGGGCCCACCAGCTACCGCTCCGATTTCCCGACAACCTCCACCTCCATCTGGCCCCGGATGGTATCATTTACCATCACATGGGCATTGTATGGGCCCACCAAATGCGTATGCAGCAGGGCATATGGGCACACCGGCTGGGTATATGGGCACATCAGCTGGGCATATAGGCTCATCATCCGGACATATGGGCCCACCACCTAGGTTATCTATCCCTACACCAGAGCCCCAGGATGATATTGAGCATGATATTGGTGGTGATAATGTTGATTCTGATTCATCGAACGATGACGAGAGAGTGGAGGTGGTTGTTATTAATGGTGTCAGATTCAAAGTCATTTATAGTCGTGGTAACGCGTAAGTATTATATTGTTTGTTTTTTTAAAGTTAATTATGCAACGACTTATATATATTTGATTGTTTGATATATGTTTCATTATGCAGGCTTCTTCCTGCAAAGGAAGCTTCATCAAGCATCACTCATGTCATCCGCAAAAGATATTTTCAAAAGTTCCATAAAAAGTGGAGTAAAGTCGATGAAAATGACCGGAAGGATCTGCTGGACTTCTTTAGGGTAGTGTCAATTATTTTGTCATTATTTATATTGTTAGTTTAAATTTTATGTTTAATAACGTTTAATATAATTACTAATACATATTTTCATTTTACTTAATACAGACCAAAGTGACATGGGACATAGAAGATGATGACAATGTGCAGAGATTTTTTTTTAAAAGGATGGGCACTCAAATATTAGATTTGCTTTATAAGTTGCGGTGTAAAGATAAGAAGTCTGACTACATGAGTGATGAAATTTGGAATGCCTTCAAGGACCATTGGGCTACAAAGACTTTCAAGAAAAATGCTGCAAAAGCCAAGAATAATAGAAACTCAGAAAAGGGTGGCTCGCTTCACTGTTGCGGGTCCATCAACCGGGCTCAGCATGCTTCTAGATTGGTAAATTATTTTAAAAATCTGTGTATTTTTTTACATTAGTAAATTAGTTAGCAATTTTTGAAAATGTGTTTCATTTTACAGAGTAAGAAGGCATGACGCCCTATCACTGCTCCTGAGCTGCATAGAGCCACCCATGTGAGGAAAGGCACTGGCGAGTATGTTGATGAGCGCTCCAGGATGACTCAAGTAAATATACAACTTGATTTGTATTATATAATGTTGCTTTGTCAAAATGCAGTGCTAATTTGTGGTTATTCAAAACAGGAGCAAATAAATGAGATCATGACTCAGCTGACTCAGGGGAGCTGGGACCTTGAATCACTTGGCCAACTTACTTCTGAGATGATATATCTGGCAAACAAAAATTGGGAGAAGACGGTAGGTTGGTCTAAGGGTCGCCTGTATGGTACGGGACCCTTGGCTCCATGTATGGGCCAGTCTGTGGCAGGGAGCAGTAGAAGACGCAGTCGACCAGCTTCTACTCCTGCGGAGACAAAGCATATTAGGAAGCTGGAGCAGGAGCTACAGTCTACTCGACAGGAGCTGCACGATACTCTACAGGAAGTCAGGACCTCTACTGAGGCTATGAAAAAGATGCAGGAAGACTTTGCTAAGGTGACCCGTAGGCAGGAGCTGATGTTTAGGTATTTTAAGAATATGCAACAAGATGAGCAGCAGAATGAGCAGCAAGATGAGGAGTCTGGGTGTAACAGCTCAGGTCCAACACATTGGCCACCCCGGCACTATTACCTCACGGTCTTCTCTACCCCTCTTGTAGAATTTTTGCCTTCCGTGGGAATCGAACCTTGCACCTTAGACACACCTCCCACTACCAATTGGGTATCCTCCACCGAGTATTTTCACTATTTTTTTCAAATAGTTACATCACTTTTCAGACCACACCTTGGCCAAATGTTCTTGGTAGTTTTTCTTACACAAAAACTACTAACTGAACCACTTTAAAAACTTGGCTTAATTACATTTTTGACCCCCTATAATAATTTATCCACAAGTTTGGTCCCCCAAGTTTTATCCACGATTTTGGTTCTCCTATTTTCCAATTTCTAAAATGATTGCCCAAGAAAACTCGGTCAAACCTAAGAGTGACATGGTACTCACTTAAATGATGTGGCATATCACGTTTGATCGCTACATGGATATTTTAATTAAAAAAAAGGTATTTGTGAAAACAATGTTATGTAAATATGGCCTTTTTAGCCTTTTGTTATGTCACATTATGCCACATTTGGCCGGTCAAATATTATTTTTTAATTAAAAAATCCATGTGGCAATAAAAAATGGCATGCCATGTCATTTATATAAGTACCACGTCAGCTTTAGGTTTGACTAATTTTGGCAGGAATCAAGCAATTTAGAAATTGGAAAAATAGATGGACCAAAATTGTGGAAAAAAAAACTTGGGGGACCAAAATCGTGAACGAGTTATTATATGGGGATCAAAAGTGCAATTAAACCTAAAAAATTCTACATAGTATAGAAAGTGACTATCCAGAGCTTCTCACCAACACTCACACTCCTTGTGGTTCGATAGAAGAGGTTTGAGGTTGGATAAAATTTAAAAAAATATAAAAGTTAGACTTACATATTTTAATATTTAAAAAGTATTATAGTAAAAATAAAAATATAAAAATTAGCACAATTTAATATTTTGTTAATATACTTAATTAAAAATACATATAAAAAGACTAAAAAATCATTTACTTATAATAATATAATATATATATATATATATATATCTATAATAAAAATATTTATATAATATATTTGGGCAGAGTCCTTGCGTGGCGTGGGTTATGCTCACTGAATTAATTGTGGAGAGATTTTGTCCTCCACCCCCGTTACCATAGGAAAAAAATCCCCGTCCACGAAGTCCTGAATGGAGCAGTCCCCATATGGATCCCTGCATACGTGTAGATATAATTGACACTCCTACTTGATATAATGAATAATGTTTCAAACAAAAGGCATTATGAAGTATATTTAATTAGGTGTATGTTCATATGGCATACAATTGCTAAAGTTTGTACTAATAATTAATTGTATCAATCACCAGAAAAAACTTATGGTCAAAGTTTTTAGATTAAGACTGATGCGAAAGATTTGAACCTAAAAATCTGATACTCACGTTTATAGTGAAAGGAGCACCACCACCGTAAGCAAAAGCAAGAGAGGCCCCTACATAAGTCTACTTCATTTAGAAAGGGCTTCATTCTACTATCATTGCTCTACGTCTCTCTCATTCTGGTTCTTTCTCAAGTCTGCGTCTCTCTCATCTAGTTCTCTCTCCCTTGCGTTTTTTTTTTTGGTTTGGGTATTTGGAGAAAGGTGTGAACTTTGTAGTGGGTTTTTGCTAAAATGGGGAATTTGGAGAAGCATGTGGTGTTGTTGGAAGAGGAAGAGGAAACAGTTGCGTGAAGAAGTGTCTCAAGTTTGATGTTCTGATAAAAAAAAAGGTTTGACAGGATGCGTGAATGAGAAAGGTCACCTATACCACGGTTTGATATTGAATATCTATACCCACGGTTTATTATTACACGCATGTGGGTATAGGACACCTATACCAACAGATATAGTATGTGTCACTAAAGGTATCCGTGGGTATATGACAAATTTATTGTAGTGTTAAGGGTGTGTTTGGAAGTTTCAAGGGGGGATGAGGGGTGGACATGAGATTAATACTCTAAATTCTTTAGTGATAGGAAAAAAAATGATCCCTCTAAACCCTCCCAAACCCCTCTGCTAGTTTATTTTTGGAGCTCCTCCAAAACCCTCCAAAATTGGGGGATTTTGGAGGAGCCCCAAAAATAAATTAGGAGAGGGGTATGGAGGGGTTTAGGGGGATAACTTTTATGCACATCACTAAAGAATTTACATTATTAGTTCTATATCCTCCCCTTCCCTCCCTTCCAAACTCCCAATCACAACACTATAAGGGATTGAGCATTTGAGGTGAACGTAAAAAGAAAGATACTAAGAATTTAAATTCTAGCTATTAACATACTAATACATTTTAGATCCATTTATTCCCTAGGTGTATTAATCTTGGATCGCTGTCTTTTTAGTTTCTATAAGGACTAAGGAGTTCACAATATTTTGTGTATTAAGTGATGGATTAGAGTTTTGTTAAGGATTGGGCCCAACCCACAATAGTGGGCCCATAAATATAAACAGATCCATTAACCAATGGCCAAGATCTAAGCGTCAGATCAAACGGTCCAGATCAATTAGGTCAAACACCACTTTGACTCTATAAATAAGCATTCAATGCAAGCATTAAAGGTATGCTATCTCACCATATTCTCACTTGTGCTAGACTCTCTACCTGACTTAAGCATCGGAGTGACTTTACATGTACCACACCTCCTGGATCGGATCAGAACATTGTTGATCGATCAAGACCGACGACTACCTACTATCTCGGATTGCCTACAAGATCAGAGATACGGTACCGAACAAGTTTTGCCTGTAATTTACTCTTTGATTAATCTTTTGGTTAATCTATATCAAAAAATTATTATTAACTAGCGCATTGACCCGTGCGCTGCACGGGGTAAAAACTCTAATTAATATAGAATAGTTTTTGGGTAAAATTTGTGTCTTAAATTACAACATGTGAAAACATTGTTTAGATTGAAGGTAAGTATGAATTAAAAAAAGTATATGTAATAAAAAAAGACGATTGGAAACTTAAAAACTAAAATAGAGTGTGTACATATTTGTCACGAAATTATTATTTTTTCACCAAATCGGTTATTGAGAAATGAACTCTGAGTATTTGAACGGTTAAATTTTTTTTTCAAACACGAAAGTACCCCAAAACATGCTGCTTAGCAACACACTTTACGTATTTTGTCACGAAATTATATATATTTTTTACCAGATCAGTTATTGTGACACAAACATTGCATATTTGAATAGTTGAATTTTTTTACGAACATCAAAGCATCAAAAAACACACTACTTAGCATCGGATTTTACATATTTTGTTTTGAAATTATTTTTTTCACCAAACCGATCACTGAGGAACAAACTCTGCGTATTAGAATAGTTAAAAAAATTGATATTGAGGAATGAACTTTGAGTATATGAACGGTAAAAAAAAAATTCGAACACTAAAACACGCTGCTTAGCATCACACTTTACGTATTTTGTCACGAAATTATATTTTTTTTTCACCAAACCGGTTATTGAGGCATAAATTTTGCATATTTGAATAGTTAAATTTTTTTGTGAACATTAAAACATAAAAAAACATACTAAATTTTAATGAACTCTTAGGTATGTGTAACACCCCGGTATTTTTATCGAGTAAAAATACCCAAGTGTTCCATCATAAAATAATCAGAGATTTTTCCTGTTTTAGATATTGAACATAAATAAAAATAGCTCATAACCTAGAGTCCAATATCCAAATAACAAGAAATAGCGGAAACGATTTTACAACTTTTACTGGTATAAGTTATACAATCGGAAATACAAAAATCTCGAGGGAAAGACATTAACAATGAAAACTAAGTCTTCACCGTCTTCATAAGCACACCACCTAGTTGTGCTTCTTCACCTTTACTTTTTCCCCTGCTTCTCTGTAAAACAACAACATTTAAACAGTGAGATACAATCTCAGTGAGGTCTACCGAGACCCCTAACCACGCTCTCGGTTTATTTATAAAACCTTTACCTGGCAATCCTGTTATTGAATTGCAATTATTCACTGGTAATTCGATATGAATTACAAACAATTACTAGTAATTCAATTAATGAATTACAAACATATCCTTTTAATATTTAGCACGTCACCAACTACCGCAAGCTTAGGTGAACCCCGCATAGCCAATAGGTGTACAATGTCTAAAGGCAAAAGTAACAACATAGGGGCCTAGGTCAAGGGCTCATGACTTCCCTCACCTAGTATGCTATTTCATAGAGGTCGTCACCTCGACTAGATATAATATATATATATATATATATATATATATATATATATATATATATATCAAGAATCATAGACCGGTTTAGATGAATACTTAATAAACATCCCGCGTCAATTACATAGTTCAGTAAATAGAACGTACCATAGACCGGTTTAGATGATTTAACAATCATCCCGCGTCATTTATACAATATCACATAGGACTCATAGTCCGCTTTCTTTTCGATAAAAAAACATTAAGTCCACATTCGCTCTCGCATACTAACTCGACACTTTTCAACATAATTTTCAATATCAAAAACAGTTCATTTTGCCTTAAAAATAGAATATTCAGTTAGGCCTCTGAATAAGCTTTCCAACGCATCTTAGAACACCTCAATCGGGTTCCCGGATCAAAAGTTATCGCGAAACGAAAAACAGTGTTTGGTTGCTGAAATTCTGCCAATTGGCGCGCGAGTGGCGCGGGGCGCGCAAACGGCGCGCAAACAGACAGCAGGTTCTGCCAACTGGCGCGCGAGTGGCGCGTGGCGCGCCAACGGCGCGCAAACAGACAGCAGGGGGGTCTGTCAAGGGCAGATTTTGGCGGTTTCGCGCGAAAACCGCGATTCCGCTCAATTCCGATTCTCGTTCCGATTGAAAACAGTCCAAACAAACAGAAAAACAGATTCAACCAATATCACACAATCATTTAATTCAATCAAAAACTCAATCGAAACGAATTGTATCAAAAACGACGTATTTTTCCAAATAGTGGTTTTCAACCCAAAATCTCTCAAACTCAATTACCAAACAATATTCCAGTCCAGTGAAAGCGATAAAACAGTTAATTAATTAATTCAAAACATAAAATCCTAAACGTGAGTAGAACTCACCCTTGAAGCGTGAACCACGATCGAGCCGAAATCACCGAGTAGCCACACGAACGCTCCCCGCTCCGGCGACACCCAATCCGCTTCCAAAGCTTCCCACTCGATCACGAAACCGCTTTTGACCGGAATGCCGAATTCCTCGAAATCCTCCATGGACACTATTCATCATCTTCTTCAACCTCAAACCACTATTCACCAAAAACCCCAATTTGATTTTCAATCCCCAAATCACCCAACTCGCTTCCAATCAACGATCCATCATCCTTGGGTTCGCGCCAACCACCATCCCAAGCTATCCTTGAGCTTCAACCATCAAAACCTCAATTTTCTCCTTTCAAATTCGAAAATGGTAATTTGAGAGAGAGTGAGTTGATGATGAAGATCTTAGTACCAAATCGAAGAGGAAGTAACGCTGAGCATTTTTCGTGTTGGAAGGAAGTCGTTTCGTTGAGCGGAAGCACCCCCTTTTTCCTCTTCTTCTTCCTCCCCCTTTCTTTCTCTCTTCTTTTCTTTTCTCTTCTCCTATCTGTTTCTCGCCTTCTTCTTTCTTCTTTTCTTTCTTTTATTAATTCTTTCTCTCTTTAACACACACACACACGTACACATATATATATTTATTTAATATATAAGTCGTAACGCGGTCAAATTACCATATCGATCGAAATCTCCTATTTCGATTTCAAAACTTCCTTGGTCCATATTATCCGGTTAACGATCCGATGACAACCAATAAATAATTTTAGCACTCAGTAATTTACCCGTCAAGTACTAAATTGGTTTAATTGGGTTAACACCCAAATAATTCTATTGATTATTTTGCGGATGTTACATTCTCCCCAACTTGAAAGAATTTTGTCCTCAAAATTTCGCTAAGTCTTTCATCCGACTAACCGAGGATCGACATTCTCAGAAAGGTCCAAATTTGCTAGAAAACATTCTTGAATTAACGAGATGATTGTAGAAAATCCTTTCAAAGTTGGCACATCAGTCTCCAAGTATGATCCACTACTACCTTGATACGAACTTTCTGGTTTCGAATCAACACGAGAAACTCCTCTTTCGCCTACATAGGCCCGGCACCGCGTTTGAAAACACTTCCTAAGCTTCATTCCAATTATCCTCGCTTGCTCCCCAAGATTTTGAGACAACACTTTTCAAAAGAAGATAAAATGAGGATTTATCAGAAATGTTTATCTTAAACGTAGAAATAAACCACGGGGACATCCAATAAATTGAACGTAATGAAAATCACCTCAGTTGTTCTCCAAACAACTATCAAACAGAACTCAGAGCTCCTTTCCGAATTAGTCAATAGCGTTGAGAGCTTCCCCTCAACCTAAGTAATCCTCTTAGGATTTTCCTCCTCAATCATATTCTATTAGCCTCTTAATTCGTTCCCAAAATTAACTTTAGCATTCGGGTTTTCACAAAAACGATTTTTCAAAACTATTACACCGCACGCCAAGCTTCACTTCGGAAATTTCTGCTACTTGCAAGCAGATCCATCAATTAATCCTTTGATGGTTATTCGCAACGTGAAAACAGTCAGCCGTTACCTCACTTACATATTCGTATTCACGTTCGTTTTGTCAAACGGAATCTCGTAAGACAATCTCATTGTCAACCTTCACCAAGGAGAGGTTAACAAACTAATACCTCGCCACCAAAGTGGAAACTTATGGATGTACTCCAACTAGATCTAAAAGATTCTAACAATTCCATTTCTTGCGTCATCAACTCTGTCATGTGAGTGGATTTCCTACTTAGCGCATCAGCTACAACATTGGCCTCTCTTGAATGTTACATCAACACGAATTTATAATCCTCCAGAAACTCAACACACTTCTCTGCCTGTTATTCAGTTCTTTCTGATCAAACAGATACCTTAAACTCTTGCGACCACTAAAGACTTCGAAACGAGACCCATACAGGTAACGTCTCCAAATCTTCAGTGCATACACAATAGCTATTAACTCCAATTCATGAGTTGGATAATTCTCTTCACGAGACCTTAATTGTCTGGACGCATAAGCTACCACTTGTTGATTTTGCATTAGAACACATCCTAAACCCTTCCCTGAAGCGTCATCGAAAATTTGAAATTTCAATGACGGATCGGAAGAATCAGGATTGGAGCAGAAGTCAAAATCTTCGACTCTTGAAAACATTCTTCACAATCGGCATCCACGTAAACGGATGACCCTAACGAGTTAACCGAGTAAATGAAAAACTAACTGCGAGAACCCTTTAACAAATCTCTTATAGTAACCGGCTAGACCCAGGAACTTTACCTCTGACACCCAAAAATCACACTTCGAAGGTTCCAAGTACAACTTATTTTCTCGGAGTACTTTCAGAACAATGCGGAGATGTTGGACGTGCTCTGCAATGGTCTTCGAGCACATCGAGATACCATCGATGAAAACGACTTCGAATTGATCTAGGTAACCGAGGAAAAACTCGGTTCAGGTAATCCATGAATACCGCTGGAGCATTAGTCAAACCGAAGGGCACCATTACCCACACATAATGTCCATATCTAGTACGGAAGGCTGTCTTCAGAATATCTAAGGCTCTAACTTTTATTTGATGATATCCTGACCTCATATCAATTTTAGAAAACACTGCAGCACCTCAAATTGCTCAGGCAAATCGTCTATCCTTGGTAAGGGATATTTATTCTTGATCGTCACTTTGTTGAGTTGTCGATAACCGATGTACAATCTCATGCTACCATCTTTCCTTTTGACAAACCGCACCAGAGCACTCCTTAGAGAAGCACTCGGTCGAATGAATTTCTTTAACATCGACTCTTCAAGTTGAGACTCCGGTTTTGGTCGAGGACTGCGTCTTGATCATCCCTCCATAATTCCGCTTATGATGCACTAAGTATTAAGTTGATCAGGCTCAATGTCTCTTAGCATCACAAGTGTAATTACAAAAAGGACTAGCAAGGAATCGACTCAACCCTAAGCTAAGTCCGACTAGGTCGAACTGCTCTGATACCAACTGTAACACCCCGGTATTTTTATCGAGTAAAAATACCCAAGTGTTCCATCATAAAATAATCAGAGATATTTTTCCTGTTTTAGATATTGAACATAAATAAAAATAGCTCATAACCTAGAGTCCAATATCCAAATAACAAGAAATAGCGGAAACGATTTTACAACTTTTACTAGTATAAGTTATACAATCGGAAATACAAAAATCTCGAGGGAAAGACATTAACAATGAAAACTAAGTCTTCACCGTCTTCATAAGCACACCACCTAGCTGTGCTTCTTCACCTTTACTTTTTCCCCTGCTTCTCTGTAAAACAACAACATTTAAACAGTGAGATACAATCTCAGTGAGTTCTACCGAGACCCCTAACCACGCTCTCGGTTTATTTATAAAACCTTTACCTGGCAATCCTGTTATTGAATTGCAATTATTCACTGGTAATTCGATATGAATTACAAACAATTACTAGTAATTCAATTAATGAATTACAAACATATCCTTTTAATATTTAGCACGTCACCAACTACCGCAAGCTTAGGTGAACCCCGCATAGCCAATAGGTGTACAATGTCTAAAGGCAAAAGTAACAACATAGGGGCCTAGGTCAAGGGCTCATGACTTCCCTCACCTAGTATGCTATTTCATAGAGGTCGTCACCTCGACTAGATATAATATATATATATATATATATATATATATATATATATATCAAGAATCATAGACCGGTTTAGATGAATACTTAATAAACATCCCGCGTCAATTACATAGTTCAGTAAATAGAACGTACCATAGACCGGTTTAGATGATTTAAAAATCATCCCGCGTCATTTATACAATATCACATAGGACTCATAGTCCGCTTTCTTTTCGATAAAAAAACATTAAGTCCACATTCGCTCTCGCATACTAACTCGACACTTTTCAACACAATTTTCAATATCAAAAACAGTTCATTTTGCCTTAAAAATAGAATATTCAGTTAGGCCTCTGAATAAGCTTTCCAACGCATCTTAGAACACCTCAATCGGGTTCCCGGATCAAAAGTTATCGCGAAACGAAAAACAGTGTTTGGTTGCTGAAATTCTGCCAATTGGCGCGCGAGTGGCGCGTGGCGCGCAAACGGTGCGCAAACGGCGCGCAAACAGACAGCAGGTTCTGCCAACTGGCGCGCGAGTGGCGCGTGGCGCGCCAACGGCGCGCAAACAGACAGCAGGGGGGTCTGTCAAGGGCAGATTTTGGCGGTTTCGCGCGAAAACCGCGATTCCGCTCAATTCCGATTCTCGTTCCGATTGAAAACAGTCCAAACAAACAGAAAAACAGATTCAACCAATATAACACAATCATTTAATTCAATCAAAAACTCAATCGAAACGAATTGTATCAAAAACGACGTATTTTTCCAAATAGCGGTTTTCAACCCAAAATCTCTCAAACTCAATTACCAAACAATATTCCAGTCCAGTGAAAGCGATAAAACAGTTAATTAATTAATTCGAAACATAAAATCCTAAACGTGAGTAGAACTCACCCTTGAAGCGTGAACCACGATCGAGCCGAAATCACCGAGTAGCCACACGAACGCTCCCCGCTCCGGCGACACCCAATCCGCTTCCAAAGCTTCCCACTCGATCACGAAACCGCTTTTGACCGGAATGCCGAATTCCTCGAAATCCTCCATGGACACTATTCATCATCTTCTTCAACCTCAAACCACTATTCACCAAAAACCCCAATTTGATTTTCAATCCCCAAATCACCCAACTCGCTTCCAATCAACGATCCATCATCCTTGGGTTCGCGCCAACCACCATCCCAAGCTATCCTTGAGCTTCAACCATCAAAACCTCAATTTTCTCCTCTCAAATTCGAAAATGGTAATTTGAGAGAGAGTGAGTTGATGATGAAGATCTTAGTACCAAATCGAAGAGGAAGTAACACTCAGCATTTTTCGTGTTGGAAGGAAGTCGTTTCGTTGAGCGGAAGCACCCCCTTTTTCCTCTTCTTCTTCCTCCCCCTTTCTTTCTCTCTTCTTTTCTTTTCTCTTCTCCTCTCTGTTTCTCGCCTTCTTCTTTCTTCTTTTCTTTCTTTTACTAGTACTATACCCGTGCATCCGCACAGGTCGATCGCGTTACGTGGCACGATTACCTCAAATAGAAACTTAAATTTGAAATCTCATTAATCTAAAATCAATTGTAAAATATAGAGGATGATTTGCATACGCACAGGTGCTGTCGTGTTATTTTTATGAATGAATTTAGACAGTATTTAAATAGTCGGAACATTACCCCGTGAAAATAAAGAAAAATTTAAAGTAAATAAAAAAGGAGTTTCAAATAAAAAATTGATAAATATAAAAACTAAAAATGTAAAAGTTTCCTTTAAAAACAATATGTGCATTTATCCTGTGTTTTTATTTATCAGTGCAGTGTTTTTATATCTCAGTGTTGTTATCCCATGTTTTTTTATATATCAGTGCAAATATCCCGTGTTTTTTTATATATCATTGTAGTTATTCCCGTATTTTTTATATATTAGTGCAGTTGTCCAGTGTTTTTTTATGAATCAGTGCAGTTATCTCATAGTTTCAATTGATTATTTGAGTTGATTATTAGATTATTGTAGATAGTAAAAGATAGATAGTAGATTATCAATAACAAATATTTATCCCGTGTTTTTTTATATATCAGTGACAATTATTTGTCCTTTTTAGATATTATTGACAAATATTTTTTACGTGTGTTTTAAATATTAATTAGTTTAAATAGTCATTAAGACTTCTTGTTTTTTTAGATAGTAGGATTATAGTAGTCTTCAAAAATTATAATTATCAATGACAAATATTAATCCCGTGTTTTTTTTATATATCACTGCACTTATCCTGTGTTTTTATATATATCAATGCAGTTATCTCGTAGTTTCAATTGATTATTTTAGTTGATTAGTAGATAGTAGATTATCAATAAGAAATATTTGTTTTAAATATTAATTAAATATTCCTTTCTTAACATTGATTAGTAGATTATAGTAGATTAGTTGATTAGTAGATTATAGTAGATTAATTAAATATTCCTTTCTTAACATTAATTAAATATTCCTTTCTTAACATTGATTAGTAGATTAAATATTCCTCTCGTAGTTTCAATTCTATTTGAGGTAATCGTTTGAAATAAAAAATTGATAAATATGAAAACTAAAAATATAAAAGTATCATTTAAAAACAATATGTGCATTTATCCCGTGTGTTTTTATATATCAGTGCAGTGTTTTTTATATATCAGTGTTGTTATCCCATTTTTTTTATATATCAGTGCAATTATCCCGTGTTTTTATAGATATCATTGGAGTTATCCCCGTATTCTTTTATATATCAGTGCAGTTGTCCAGTGTTTTTTTATGTATCAGTGCAGTAATCTCATAATTTCAATTGATTATTTGAGTTGATTAGTAGATTATTGTAGATAGTAAAAGATAGATAGTAGATTATCAATAACAAATATTTATCCCGTGTTTTTTTATATATCAGTGATAATTTTTTGTCCTTTTTAGGTATTATTGACAAATATTTGTCACGAGTGTTTTAAATATTAATCAGTTTACATAGTCATTAAGTCTTCTTATTTTTTTAGATAGTAAGATTATAGTAGTCTTCAAAAATTATAATTATTAATGGCAAATATTAATCCCATGTTTTTTTATATATCATTGTAGTTATCCCGTGTTTTTTTATATATCAATCTAGTTATCTCGTAGTTTCAATTGATTATTTTAGTTGATTAGTAGATAGTAGATTATCAATAAGAAATATTTGTTTTAAATATTAATTAAATATTCCTTTCTTAACATTGATTAGTAGATTATAGTAGATTATTGCAGCTATCCCGTGTTTTTTTAGATAGTAGGTTTATAGTAGTTTTCCAAAATTATAATTATCAATGGTAAATATTAATTATAAATTGGCAAAAAATATTATAAATATTAGTCCCGTGTTTTTTTATATATCACTTCAGTTATCCCGTGTTTTTTATTTATCAGTGCAGTTATCTGGTAGTTTCAATTGATTATTTTACTTGATTAGTAGATTATAGTAGATAATAAAAGTTAGATATTAGATTATCAATAAGAAATATTTGTTTTAAATATTAATTACTAATTTAAATAGTCATTAAGTCTTCTTGTTTTTTAGATAGTAGGTTTATAGTAGTAGTCTTCAAAAATTTTAATTATCAATGACAAATATTATTCTCACGTTTTTTTATATATCAGTGCAGTTATCTCGTGTTTTTTATATATCAGTGCAGTTATTTCGTAATTTCAATTAATTATTTTAGTTGATTAGTAGATTATCAATAAGAAATATTTGTTTTAAATATTAATCGGTATTTTAAATAGTCATTAAATCTTATAGTTTTTTAGATAGTAGGTTTATAGTAGTCTTCAAAAATTTTAATTATCAATGACAAATATTAATACTGTGTTTTTTTATATATCAGTGCAGTTGTCTCGTGTTTTTTTATATATTATTGCAGTTATCTCGTATTTCAATTGATTACTTTAGTTGATTAGTTGATTATAGTAGATCCTAAATGATAGATAGTAGATTATCAATAAGAGGTGATAGTAGATTATCAATAAGAGTGTAAACAGATTTTGGAGAGAAAAATTAAAATTTTAAGGTGATAACGTTTTCAAAAAAAGTGATAATTTTTTTTTGTTTTTTAGTATGACTCATTTACATTTTTATAGGTAATTTTAATAGAGTAGTGCTTTTATAAATTTAGAAATTTAGTTAAAATAATTAAAGTGAAGTGATAAGAGAAATAGAATAATTATTTATGGGAAAAGTAAAGTAAAAAGAAAAAAAGGAAGAAAGAGAGTGTAAAAGAAAAGTGAAAAGGAGGAAAGAGAGTGTAAGAAGAAAGAGAAAAAAGGAAGAAAGAGAGTGTAAGAGAAAAATGAAAAGTAAGGAAGAAAGTGTAAGAATAAAGAGGAAAAAAAAAAGAAATAGAGTGTAATGACATTTTTACCCTTAAAAATTTGAGGTGTCTTTTAGATAGAATGGGGGTATTGGTAAAATTATATGTGGTGAATTGGTATAAATATATTGTAGATTAATTCTTTCTCTCTTTAACACACACACACACGTACACATATATATATTTATTTAATATATAAGTCGTAACGCGGTCAAATTACCATATCGATCGAAATCTCCTATTTCGATTTCAAAACTTCCTTGGTCCATATTATCCGGTTAACGATCCGATGACAACCAATAAATAATTTTAGCACTCAGTAATTTACCCGTCAAGTACTAAATTGGTTTAATTGGGTTAACACCCAAATAATTCTATTGATTATTTTGCGGATGTTACGGTATGAAAAAAATGAGGAGAGGAGGTAGGTGTGTGGATATGAAAATAAAAAAAAAGAGATAAAGGAAAATAAATGAGAAGGAGGAAGAGAGGTAGGGGGAGAGGGGTGGGGGTGGGTGGGTGGGGGAGTCTTGGCGCCAAATTGGAGCCGAAGACTCCTCAAGGTTTATAGTTTTAAGATCGTCGGAAAAATATTAACATACTAATACACTTCTCACAATTGACATTTACTTATTAAAAATCCAAACAACCATCGCTATTTGAGTAAACAACAACTTCCTCTTCTTAAGGGCCTAGTAGACGGTAGCAGATCTAATAGGGGATGCGGAAAAAAAAATTCATTATCAAATTAAAATTGTTGGATCACAATATTATTTGAAATTTGATTTTCAAATATTATGTCTTTAATCAATGAAATAAGAAACTAAACTAAGAGGTTAATAAAAAATAAAAAAAGAAACTAAACTAAGAGTAAATTCTCAATTCGGTTTTCAAGTTCAGCTAGTCCCTAAAATTTGGAACATCAATCAAATTAATTCCTAAAACTTTATAAGTAGTCGATTACATAAATTAATGAGACAATATTTTTAAATTTTAGAGACTAATTTAACTGATTTCACAAACTTTAGGGACTAATTTTTATTTTGTAAATTAAATTGAGAGTTCAATATTTATTTAACTGTCATAGTTGGAAGAATTGCAGAGTATAGGTGCAAATTATCAAACTCAAGAGGGTCAAAATAAAAATTATGGAGAATTTTATGTGCTATAACCTCGTTTCACAGTTTAATAACAAGAAAATTGTTATTAACCTCGTTTGTAGTTTACATGCATAGGTGCAAAATGACAAAATATACAAATTGTAGTTTAATCAGGCAATCTTATATTCAGTCTGTCCTCCCTAGCGCTCAAATAACAAAAGTCTACAAAATCTCTTTTGACAACAGTTCAACCACTTGGTATCTTTACCAAACTCCCATTATATTTTTCAGAGTTAAAAGTCAAAAACTCCTCCCTATTTCACAGTTTCCACAAAAATTCAAAATAGCAAGCTTTGTGTACAAATTTACAAAACCATAACAATGTCCATTTTTACTTTACCAACATTAGATTAGATGTCATAAAATAGCAGGCTTTTAAATTCATTTATAACAAATTCATATATATCCATCAATTTGATTTCTAAGCCACAACACATGCCAGAAAAAGATTCTTAAGTACACCTGGTTTGAGACAATGCCCTTACATTGATCCGTTTATGGTGGTACTCAATATAATCACGACAAGGATAATTAATGAACCTTATGCTTCAATTTTGATCAATGAAAAGGAAAAAGACCCAAAAGAGTTGCTGCATCAGGTTAACATCACTTTCACAAAAATCAAATGGCAAATACAGCGAGTGTTCTTCTTTTTAGGACCACAAAAAAACTTTTGACCTTAGCTGTATAAGCCTACAAAGCAACATGACATTTGAAAAAAAAACAGACACAATAGCATGACATTTTTGACTCTCTCTTAACTTCTGCTTTACTCTCAAATTCATGGAAATAATATCAACGGCATATAGTAGATGGTAGATGTTTGTTAATTTTTTTTCATAGAAATATTAGAGCATCTTATTATATGAAAGAAAAAAAAGAGATGTGAGAGAGTCTTTATTTTTGGGTTCTTAACTCTCTTTTTGTGCATCCTACAATGCCAAGTAAGATTTAAGAAGCCCACTATTTGAGTTCTTTAAGTTCCCTCTCAACTTATGTTTTGTAAACTAAATTTGGAGATCAAACTTACAAACGAGACATCTAGATTATAGTTTAATTGGTTTATCACGTTCAATTCTACCGTTGAATTATATGGATAAACTCTAAATTGGTAAAAGGTAATTCTATTTTATTGAATTGTAACAGTACCTATATATAGTACAAAGGAGGATCTAATACAATAATTACAAAAGATTTGTTGTCTCATAACTTAGTCAGCGTCTATTAATACAAAGGGTAAAACTAAAATAGATACAACTATCTAAAATATATAAAATAAATTATAATAATATAGCTAACACCCCCCCTCAAGCTGGACTGTAAATGTTGTGCATGTTCAGCTTGGATAACAGGCTGTGAAACGAAGCAGGGCTGAAGGGGTTTGGTGTGGATGTCAGCAAGCTGTGCAGCTGTAGGAATGGGTATGAGATGAATGATGCTAGTGTTGTGCGAAAAGTAGTTTGTGCAAGTGTACACAATCGCAACAAGTAATATATTGATAAGTAGAGATCGTACCCACAAGGGATTGATGTTAATTTTAAAGTTTAAATAGTTAACACACTAGTGAACAGCTGAATAGTAACAACAAATTTATGGGCATAATAAAAATAATAAAGATGTTGTATGAAAACGGTAAGAAAGTTCAAGAGTTTGATAAAATGAGTTGACTGCTCTTCCATAAGTGAGTCCTTTAAAGTAAAGCGCTATAACATTGGACGCTATAGCGCCAAGTGCTGTAGCATATGATGTTGTGCTTTTCAGTCACTGACGCCAGGGTTTCGTTACAAGACTCCCATGTCTAAGTTCTAAATAAGTTCACCCCTGTATAATAAAGAACCCACAGTTTTCACCTTATGAACTATGCTCTCCTATGTCTAGGTTTAAGCAAGGGTTGTTTAAATGTCTTTAAACAACCTGTCATTCATATCAATGTTTGAGTTAGAATCGTAGACCATGTCTGTACCTACGAACGTGGGCCCTAGGCGGTCGCACCCCCGGCCGGCTATGGTTCCACTAAATTAATGGGTTCCACTCCTGAACTTTAACCAATGATAAATAGAGTGTTGTAGAGGGTGTGTAAAAGAGAGTTTTAATTTTTTGATAATTGTAAAAGAGAATATTACTAGCATTTCTCTAACATGATTCAAATAGACTAAACCGAACTGCCCAATGGGCTGATTCCCATAGAGCAATTTATAAGAACAAGTTGTTATACACTAGAACCTCCATAAGAACCTATGAGATTATCTTAATGGATTAGAGTTATAACTTGAGTGTCTTCATTCAAGCTTAAACTTTGTTTTTCTCGTGAATGATGTAAAGA
Organism: Astragalus membranaceus; assembly: GCA_039519185.1. NCBI lineage: Eukaryota > Viridiplantae > Streptophyta > Magnoliopsida > Fabales > Fabaceae > Astragalus > Astragalus membranaceus. Next base: position 48,400,313 of record CM076849.1, read on the forward strand.
CAAAACAAGGGGCCAACCCCGAAAGGTGCCTCCATTTATCACTTGTCAATGGGGTGATGTAACACAGTGAATTAAAATATTAATGGAGATAGTATTTTAAAGGGTTAATGTAAACATGTAATACACTTTACATGTTTTTTGGGGTTTGTAATTGTTGGTTTATACGACATTGATTAATGTTTATTAATTTTTTCATAGAAATATTAGAGCATCTTATTATATGAATAAAAAATAGATGTTAGAGCTAGCATCTTTATTGGTATAAGCTAATTTGGGTTCTTAACTCTCTTTTTGTGCATCCTACAATGCCAAGTAGGACTTAAGAACCCCACTATTTGAGTTCTTAAGTTCCGTCTCAACTTATGTTTTGTAAACTGAATTTGGAGATTAAACTTACAACGAGACATCTAGATTATAGTTTAATTGGTTTATTTGGTTCAATTCTACCGTTGAATTATGGATAAACAATCATTTTGGTCCCTGTATGTGTGAAGTACTGTCATTAAAGCCCTGAATGTATTGAAATTGCAAACACATCCTCAGGTGTCTATTTAATGGGTCATTTTTGTCCTCAAATGTGTTTTTTTGTTAGTCATTTTGGTTCTTAAATGCGTCTTTTCAAATTGTTCCGTATTATTTTACGTTCTAAACGATTCAACTCCAAATCTATTGGATTCAACCGATTTTTCAGTGGTTTGTTCATAACATGATGAGAAATGCTATCAACACTCTCTTTTACACATTGTCTCCAACACTCACTCTATCATCAATGGAAATTCATTTGAGTTCCACTAAATTAATGGGTTCCGCTTATGAACTTTAACCAATGATAAATAGTGTTGTAGAGCGTGTGTAAAAGAGAGTTTTTTTTCCGATAATTGTAGAAGAGAATATTACTAGCATTTATTTAAGATGATTCAAATAGACTAAACCGAACTGCCCAATGGGCTGATTCCCATAGTGCAATTCATAAGAACAAGTTGTTACACACACTACAACATTTGGAACCTATGGCAACGCGTAAAATTGCAACATCAAAAAAACCGTTGCCTTAGCCAACAATGGCAACGGTTTTTTGAACGCGTTGCTGATTCATTTTTTTTAATTTTTTTTAATGGCAATGACTGAAAACCGATCCCATAAGGTCTATGACAACGGTTTTTTGTTTAAGCTTTAGTCAACGGTTCGAAAACGTTTCCGTAGAGAAAATTATTAAAAAATAAAAAATTTGTCAACCCACTTAACAAACCCTCTCTGCGTTTTGATCCAAAATAAGAAACTTTTTCTGCATTCCACAATTAGAAGGGATTGAGAAACCCTTATAGCTCCTCTCCGCTCTCTCTACTACTCTCATTCCCGCTCCGCCGTTTCACTCCCCAGTCACACCACCGCTTGTGGAGAGCAGATGTACACAGAGAGATGGTGAAAGAAACTCAGAGTGAGAGAAGAGTTTGTGACCGAGGTGAGAGAGAGAGAGGATGCGATGAGAGCGGCGACATGATGGTCACCAGGGAGGAGGAGGCACGGTGCTGCGCGAGATGCACGCGATGGTCGCCAGAGAAGGGCTCAGCATCGTCTTATGGTGGTGCTGCGACAGTCTTTGGTAGAGGGGATGGAACGGCATGGTGGTTGCAGTTTCAGATCTGGCGCACGGAGAACAACGACGGTCTTTGGTAGAGGGGATGGAACAGCATGGTGGTTGCGGTTCGAGATCTGGCGCACGGAGAACAACGACACGGTAGTTGCGGTTTCAGAATGGTAGTCGATCTCTCTCTACATCTTTACTCTATTTTTGAGTTAGGGTTTTTCTGCTTCTCTCAGATCTGCCGTTTCACTCTTTTTCAGAATTCTGTTTTACAAATGCATTTTTTCCTGATGTGCTTGGATTCCTTTTATGATCTGTCAATGTATCTGATTAGGAGAGTAGGTTAATATTGGTACCCAGGATTTAGTCGAAGGAAGAGTAGGTTCAATATTCTTTTTGTCCCTATCATGTCCTTCATTTTGATTTTGTTTTTTTATTGACAGACTTTAACTCTTTAGTTTTGAAAACTTTCTTATTTGTTTATTCGTAGCCATATCTGGTACTTGGGTTGATTTCACAAATAATCAAGGTAGACTACTGAAATTTGCACCTTTTTAGTTGCTTAATATGGGGGCTCAGATTAGGAGATTGACACCATTCTGAGTTTGATCTTATGCTGTCTTGTGTTTGTGTCTTTGCATTATGGTGGCTACATTAGATTCAATTGTTAGCTGATCTCAATCTGAAGAAAACTCCTCAACTGTTGGAACGGTGACAAGGTAATATTGGATACTAGTGTTCCTCGATCTTATTTGTAATTTACACGTCCCATGGTTTTCTTTCCTCTATTTATGTCAGAACTACAATTGAATTAACCTCTTTATTACGTCGCAACATAATGGCAGGATGTGGAGGAGCTTATCAGTTTACCACCTGACAAGGTTTTATTGAAATGGATGAATTTCCACTTGAAGAAAGCTGGATATGAGAAACAAGTTACAAACTTCTCTTCTGATGTAAAGGTGAGGCAATTGTTATTCAATTTTGTATGTTGTCTTGTTGTAGTAGAAGTTAGAAATGATAAAAATAAGTAGTTATATTGTATAATGTAAATAAATATAAAAAAATAGGGTAGTGTTCTATTTTGTATTTATTACACAAAATAACATGGCTATGCTGTTTGGTTACACAGATTCTGTCCCTTGCTATCTTATTTTTCTTCTTTCTCAACATAATATCGAAGCTACTTCTTTTCATCATTCTAACAGATGTAGTTACTTTAGGATTTGGCTCCTCCAGATGGATGAACTTTAGAGGGAAAGTGAGGAGGCATTGATTAGAATTAATGTATCGGTATTCCTTTGAACCCCTTTTGTTTGGCCTACAAATGCCCTCGTTTTCTGTGCCTTATTAAACTAGTGAAGAAGCTTGCACCTTCATATGTTCTGCTGGTCTTGACAAAGACTAGTTTTCATGGAAAAAACTCACTGTATTTTTCTACACCTGCTGATTACTGAATCATTGTGTGGCTAGATTTGCCTCACACAGCTTACAAATGTAAACAGATACAATACCATACCATACAATATGGTTCTACGTTGCATGGCTCTGTTTTGTTTATCTTTAATAATGCTTTCTTTTTGCAGGATGGAGAGGCTTATGCTTACTTGCTTAATGCTCTTGCTCCAGAAGTTGCAGGCCCATCTGCCTTGGCCACAAGTGATCCAACAAAAAGAGCAAACATGGTTCTTGAGCAGGCAGAGAGATTAGATTGCAAGAGATACCTCACTCCAAAAGACATAGCGGAGGGGTCTCCTAATCTTAATCTTGCATTTGTTGCTCAAATATTCCAGCATAGGTATGGTTACTTTCAAGAGGATGAAAATGTGCTAATGACTTTGTCAAAAAATTATACTGTAAGAATATTATGGGGCATGCTTCCAAGTTTTTTTGTAGCCTTCCAAATATCAAGTTCATTTTATCATATGAATATAGAACAGTACATAGCACATAACGGATCTCTCTAGTTGATTCATTTACTAGGAACAAGTATGCAGGATTAGTAAAGTAATAGAGGTGGAAAATGTACGTGCTTGGATTCCTTTTATGATCTGTTTTACAAATGCATTTTTTTTCTAATGTGCTGGGATGCCTTTTATGATCTGGCAATGTATCTGGAAAACGTTTTTGTGGTATTTGGAGAGTAATGCGACAGTGAAAAATTGTATAGTTTTCCATATAATCTCCTAAAGGAAACAACTATAAATTCATTCACAAATTAACTTGTTATATAGACTTTTCATTTACTAAAGATATTTTTCTTGGTGTGATGTTTTTCTTCTTAGTGGAGGTTCACACTAGGTTGCCTTGTATTGGAGCCAGCCATTGCCATTGATGATTCAAGTAAGATTTTCTTCAGATTTTAATTTGTCTATTTGGTTATAAGCTAGCTCTTTGGTAGTAGTACTGATTTTGTTGCATGTTAATTAGTGGGAGGGTATTGAAGCAGTAAGTGTACTAATAGTGCTCCTGTAGAAGCTTTAGGAGAAGTACTTTAGGTCTCTTTTTCCCTGTTAATTAGCTGGGCAATATTGTCCTCAGCGGCTTGGTTTAGGAAAATAAGGTTTGAGAATGCACCTGTAGAAGCTTTAGGAGAAGCACTTCAGTTACCATGCCTTTGGCTTTAAACCTTCATTTTCTTCTTTATTATTGTTATTATTGGGACTCGGGGTATTTTTATTTTCAGTTGTGCTAATTGGTACTGATAAGAATGATGCGAAAAAGAAATCTAGAAGGGAAAGACACCTTGAAAGGGTAGGAAATAATGTGATCATTTTTTACTTGACTTTTATTTTACCAAGTGATGTAAAATAATGTGGCTGACAAGTAATGACTTGAATAGAGATAAGGAAAACTTGTTCTATCAATCTATTGCTTGTTCAGTGATGATTGTAGTGAAACTTAGGCTTTTAGGCTTTTGTTGGGAATTTTTTTTCTCAATATTTTGTGAGTTGTAATCTTTGGTGTCGGAACCACAAAGAAATGATGAATTTAGTGTAGGTATTTATGTATTGCACATATAATTGTTGGTTTGGATAATTAATTGACATTGTCATTAAATTTGAGTAGTATCACGCGAATGAAAAGTACTCATCCAAATTTGTAGTTTTTTTATTTTTTGTTCTCTAGCACAACCGTTTTATTAAAGTGTTGTTGACATGGATTCTTAAAATAAATAGGGGATGATTTTTTCGTGTTGCCAATAAAAGCAACGGTTTTACACTATCAACAAAAACTGTTTTAGAGCGTAGATTTGAAAATGTTAGGCAACGATTTTCCATCGTTGCAATATCTGGCAACGATTTTTGCGTGTTGCCACAAAGAGCAACGGTTTTTAAGTGTTGCCATAACTGACAACGCTTTGGAACCGTTGCCATAGCGTGGAAACAAATACCGTTGCGTTACATCTGTTAATGGCAACGGTTTTAGGTGAGCATTGCTTTTGGGCTCAAAAAACCGTTACCTTTAGTTTAGGCAACGCCCGCAGGAACAACGGTTTCAAAACCGTTGCCAAAAGCTATGGCAACGGTTTTTTGGCTTTATGCAACGGTTTTCAAGCGTTGTCTTTGGGTCAAAATGTTGTAGTGACACAAGAACCTCCATAGGCACCTATGAGATTATCTTAATCAATGGATTAGAGTTATAACTTGAGTGTCTTCCTTCAAGCTTAAACTTTGTTTTTCACGTGAATAATGTAAAGACAAAACAAGGGGCCATCCCTGAAAGGTGCCTCCATTTATCACTTGTCAATGGGGTGATGTAACACAATGAATTAAATATTAATTCAGATAATATTTTAAAGGGTTAATGTAATACACTTTACATGGACTTTTCCAATAACCAATAAGAATTCAACAGCAAACAATATATTTTACAACGGACAAATTAATCTTTCATGATCAAACAAAAGCATGGGGGGTAGTTAGCTTGTTTAATTACACGAATGAATTTTCAAAATATTTTACTGGTTATATATAATATTAAGGCAAAGGTGTCAACATCTTCATTGAGCTACTTGGGTCTAAAAAGTCCTTGCATATCCAATTTGTTCTAGTTCTAGTGAACTACACCAAAAAACCTTGACTTTGTATAGCATGGTTAAGTAGTATTCACCATTTTTTCCATGCTGTTTTGCTCACAAGTGCACAGTTGCTTATTAGAGAACTTCAATTTAATTTGTGGGGTTGCTTAGGGTATTATATTCAACTTTCTTATGGGACAAGTTTCAAGCAGCTATCGCGGCCTTCAATGCATCTCTCACTTCTGTTCATCCCACTTGGGATTCCAAATCAACGTTTTAAATAAAGGTGAATTTTACACCAATTGGATGTGACTTTTAAGTAACTTTGGGTTTGTTTGATTGTGTTTTCATTTTTAAATTTTATAAAATTGTTTTTTTGAAATCAGTGTTATCCGTTTTGATTTTTTAGTTCTAAAATTAAGATTATAATCAAATAAGTGTTTTAGTTTTTAATATCTTTGAGGTAGGGTTTCATTGGACGAGGGGAATGGTCCTCATTCCCATTCGCAAATTGATCGTTGAGAATTTTGTCCCACGTCCTCATGGGAAAAATTCTTGGTCTATGAGGGTTCAAATGAGGTTGTCCTTGTGGGGATCACATCCCCACATAAGAGTAGAAATTGCCATCCTGTTAGCACATATGGTCAAGCGTTCCACCTACACTTGTTGAATGACTAATACATCTAATCTTTTGAATGACTGATGTATCTTGTCTATATACATCAATTACAACTAAAATTGCAATTTTTTTTATAAATAGGATCGGAGACGAAATGAATAATAGGGTATATGTAATTACAACTAAAACTTTTTTTTTATAAAAAAGAATAATAGGGTCTATGTAATTTCCATTTTATTTATAATCATTGCTGACAGCATGGCATGACTATCCTAGTCTAAAAGTAAAATAAAATAGTATTATTTGGACCCAAGAGTCACGAAATTTACCTTGATGTTAGGAAGACTTTGGAACGTGGAACCAATGAGCATAAGGTGAGTGTAGCTATGACGTATACTATATTTTGTGTTGCTGAATTTTATAATCAACTCAATCGTATTTATTTTTGTATAAATTTTCAATTCAATTTCATTGAGCACACGCCAAGCCACATAGAACTGTAATTGTCATAGAGGAGCAGAGGAGGGAATCATACGATAAAAAGTGTGTTCCAAATAAAAGAGTAAAAACAACGCTGTGATCTAGACGAATCCAGACTGAAAGAAACTGACTTTCCACTTTTTACAGTACCCCCCACCTCAAATTTTGGGACATCAACTTTCACATTTCAACTGTTTTGAATTTTAACTATTTGAGAACTAGTTGAGAACTTTGAAAGGGATGATTTTAAGCAATTGATGAATTCAACAATTCAGATTCACTGACCACATGAATGTAGTATATATCCAATCAGAAATAAAATCACTATAGTCAAAAGTGATTGCAGATTGCAGTCCCAATTTTCACGATTGATAGAATTTGAACGGTTTAAATTGATACGTCGAATTTATGATATGAACCGTCTGATCTCGTATGAATGGTGTTGATCACATATTGCCTTGACTATATACTTCAAACAATTTCAGTCCCTCCAAATCCTAAGATAGTTCAGTTGACATGTTAAGAAATATGAAAGAGTTTGAAGGAAGATGTCTAGAGTTCAAATCCTAGAAACTAACACTTCTCTTATCTCCTAACTAATTACTGACCACTAACATTTGTTAATAAAAAATAATTTCAATCCCTCAAAATCCAGCAACATGGAACTTTTAGTGGTAAAATAATAAAGGTGACAAATGACTTTATCAAATCCAATTTTCAAACTTTGGTAATGGAAAAAGGAGCACTTTTAATATTGTTCATAGTTAATAGCATAATGGGTAGCACTTTTGATTTTATTCCTTATAATAATAATAATAGGAATAATAATAATACCAATTTTATTTCTTCTAGTACAGAGTTACAAATGCAAACATCTATAACATTGGCACTAGTGATAATTAACAACTCAATAAGGCCAGAAACAGAAGGTTTGATCTTCAACAGGGAAACCAAAATGACAAGAGTTTTCATGAGGATCATCATAACAAACGTCTTCAACTTTAGGTAAACATGGAAGTGTCAAAAGATTTTCACTTAAGTTATTATCATCATCATTATTATTAATAATATCTTCTTCATCTTGTGAGAAATCATCTGAGTGTTCCAAAGCATGAGAAGAATCTGTAGGTTCCATGAATGCAGAAGGGTTATTCCCATAAGTGCAATATTGTGGGCTGTCTGAATCATCAACCACATCACTTTTAGCTGAATTGGCATCTTCCATCTTACATGTTACCATATTAGGGAGTGACACTTTGGTCCCATTTTCAGAATTTTCATTTGAGATTAAACCCATTGCCTCTTTGTGGAGTGATGAATTGACAACATCATGAGATGACTTGTCTTCTGATTTCTCTTTCTCTTTATCTCTTGGAATCAATTTGTTCTTCAGAGAATTCACCTGTTTTTAATCAACAAAAAAAAATTGTACCCCATTCATCTTTACCCATTATTGGGATCAAAATCAAACTTTATTAAAGTAATAATAAAGTAAAAAAAAAAAATCACAGCAACATCTAGGTTTTTGATGTCTCTACGACCACGGTTGAGACTTTATCACTCACATTTAACTGCGTGCCTCTATAATATCAAAGATTGCAGTGCGACCACAACCACAATTTAAAACCTCGAACAAAAACAAAAACATAAAGTAGGAAAGTTGAATTAGTGTGTGTAACTTTTTTTGTTTTTTACCTCTTCTTTTAACTTGTCATTCTCTTGAAGTAGATTATCATAGTCATCTTTGAGTTTATCAAAGCTAGCTTTCAATGTACCATAGTCTTTTTCAAGCTGTTTAGTCTTGAACCTTGCTCTTCTGTTTTGAAACCATATGGCAACTTGTCTTGGTTGCAAGCCAAGTTCTTTTGCAAGTTGAACTTTCCTTTCAGGTTCAAGTTTGTTCTCTACCTCAAAATTCCTTTCAAGGAATTGAACTTGTTCACTTGTGAGTCTTCTCTTCTTCCCTTGTTGATGAAAACAAGCTTCATAATCCTCATCACCACAATTCTCTTCCTTCTCAAGTTGTTGAAAGAAAGGCCTATCTATCATCCTGCTACTTCCTCCACCAACATTCTCAAAATCAACCATTGACTTTGAACCTGAAAAACCATAACCCCAAATACCATTTTTGTTAAATTCAACCATTTTTATGCACCTTCTCCTATAAGAAAGTAGCAAGAACGAAAAAAGGAAAAAAAAAAGTTTTTTTTTTTATGGTTTCTTCATAGGAAAGCATAACCATCACAAGCAAACAAGTCTCTTAATTAAAAAACACCCACTTTCATGATTCCCAAAAAAACTCAATTACTCCTCCGTAACAAAATATAAGCAAAAGATGTATATATCTGGTCTGAATAATTTAGACCAGATACTTAGACTATGGAACAAAATATAAGCAAAAGAAGTACATGATCTGGTCTAATAATATATTATTTAGACCAAGTTTTTGTTTATGTTTTGTTATAGAGGGGGTATGTGTTTGTTGAGAGAAGAATTGAGGAAGTGTTATTAAAGATCACCTTGGAAAGAAGGAGGGTTAGAAGAGTGAAGCCAAAGAGAGTCAAGGACTTCAGAAGAGCAAGGGAGTCTTTCATTTTGGAGGAGAAGTGACATGTTTGAAGAACCTCCAAAAAGTTTGCCACCTGCCATAGAAACACAACAGCTTTATGGGAAAAGCTTTTTGGTGGGTGAAAGCCTTGGAAGTGTGGGAGAGTTTTTAGATTAAAGGGTCAACACTGAGACTCAAACTCATAAATACCCTTTAACATAAGAAGTTAAAAGTGTAGATGAGATTAAGAGTGGAGTAGTTTGATCTAGAATTTATGAGGAAAGAAGCAGGTGATGAGGATTACTATAATGTGGGAATTGTGAGAGTGAGGAGAGATCATATCCATCATTACTACTGGGGAGGAAAATTAAAAGGGGGTGTCAGAGGTAAATAAATTGCAGGGTAGAGGTGTATGTATCTTTGTTGTGAGTTTTGAAAGAGGACAGAAGACCGGAGAGAAAGAGAGAGAGGAGAGGGACAGGGAGAGGGAGAGAGTTTTGAGAGTTGGAACTATTTGTTTTGATAAATAAAGAGAGAGATTCTTCTGTGTGGTGGGGAACTTTGATGGGGTTATATTGGAGCCTCGGTCTGATTTTGAGATAGGGAGGAAGCTTACACAATGAGGTGGCAATTTACCATATCGCCCCCCATTCAATCCATTCTTTTTTGTTTTGAATAAATAGTCACTTTCGTCACTCAAAGTGTGAGACGCTCTCATTATAGTCCTTAAAAGTATCAAAATTGCTAACACATCTCTAAGAGTGTTTTTGTTCATAATTTTAAGGATTAAATTGACTAACAAAAAACACTTTTAATGACCAAAATGACTAATAAAAAACACATTTGGGGACCAAAATAACTTACTAAAGAGATACTTGGAGATGTGTCTGGAGTTCGGTACATTCCGGGACTATAATGGCAGTGCCTCACACATTCATGGACGAAAATGGGGATTACCCCTTTGTTTTTGTTTTGATGTAAAGTAGTAACTTGGGCAGCCGAAAGTTAGAGTAATACAAGGAGGCGATTCTCCCCGGAGGACTTTAATTTCACTGTACACAGTAAAATGTTAATTCTCTATCATTTTATAGGTTATTGAAATTTCACTACACAATAAAGTCATCGAGGGAGATCCAGTATCGAGTAATATAGGTAAATCTCCTCTCGAAGAGGATATTTACTGTAATTATTTAAGACCGAGAACTCCTACTTTATATATGAAGTATTCAACACTATGCACCTTATGAAGCCAACATACTTTCATTAGGGCTCTTTTTGGAAAGGCCAATCCGCTAGTTTATAGCAAATAACTTATAATGGATAGCTTATAGTGGATAAACTCATTGTAAGTGTTTGACATGACTAACTTTATAACATTTTTTCCACACAATTATAGCGTTTTTTAGAATGCTACTTGAAGTAGTCTTTGAGCTTATAACTTATAGCATTTTATTTTTCTCCTATTTCTACCCTTATTATTTTAACTAAATTATCCATTTGTCCTCCATTAAATGAACATTCTTTCTAATTTTTAAGAATTAATTACAAATGTTCATTTATGTCGTTTTATATTTATAGCTAGTTCAGCCGCTTATTTTATCAAACATTTTGAATTCAGTCTGCTAGCTTATCCACTATATTGTTTGGTAAAAAGTAGCAGATAGCGGATAAGCTAGCGGATGAGCGGATGGCGGATAGCGGATAGCGGATAAGCTAGCTGATAGCAAATGATGTGTTTGGTAAAACTAGCGGTAGAACTAGTTGATATATGTAAAATGACATTAAAGGAGATATTTATTTAATTCATAATTACATTTATTTAATAAGGATTGAGAATTAATTTAAAAAAATAAAGAGGGTTAAAATACCAAAAAAAGTGAGACGTTATCCGCTATCTGCTAGCGTTTGAAAAAACACTATTTGAAGTAGCGTTTGAAAAAACGCTAAACGCAACCCGAAAAACGCTAAACGTTAGTGCTTACCAAACACGTGTACTTTTCACCCGCTAGTTTCATCCGCTATTTTCATCTGCTATCCACTAGCGGATGGGACGCGCCAAACAGAGCCTATATGCTATAAGCTCATCCGCTATAAGCTATCATATCTCCTTATTCACTATCTGCTAGCTTATCCGCTATCCGTTTTTTTTATCATACAAGGCCTCGGTAAAATCGTTTTGGGTCTTCTCAATTATATCTATTTATTTGCTTAACTTTTTAGTGAATAGAAATAAATTGTGTCTTTGAAATTTTATGAAAACATCAATCAGAGTTCCAAGAAAAAGCAGTCATTTTAAATTGACACTAGTAGGATAACCATACTTACGCACGGGTGCTGTCGTGTTCTTTTTATGAATGAACTTAGACATTATTTAAATAGTTTGAACATTACCCCGTGAAAATAAAGACAAATTTAAAGTAGATAAAAAGGAGTTTCAAAGAAAAAATAGATAAATATTAAAATCTAAAAATGTAAAAGTATTATTTAAAAACAATCTGTACATTTATCCTGTGTTTTTTTATATATCAGTGCAGTGTTTTTTTATATATCAGTGTTGTTATCCCGTGTTTATATATGTATATATATATATATATATCAGTGCATGTATCCCGTGTTTTTATATATATCATTGCAGTTATCCCCGTATTTTTTATATATCAGTGAAGTTATCCCGTGTTTTTTATGTATCAGTGCAGTTATTTCACCGTTTTAATTGATTATTTGAGTTGATTAGTGTAACACCCCGGTATTTCTAACATGTAGAGAGACCGAAGATGCACAGATGCGGAAGTTCAGAGGACACATTTCCTGTTTAAGTATTGGACTTACAAACTTTTTCCGAAATCAAAACATAATCGGAATAACATTACTTCATAAAATAGAAGTTTATCGGTTCCATACCGATTGGATTACAATATCCAAGTCCAAATACCAAACAGAAACATAAAACGGTTCATATAACTCATATTAAATACAAGTTTATACAACCAATAGGACAACAAAAGAACAAAGGATCAAATGACTAAGTCTTCAGCACCTCCAAGAGTATACCAACTACTCGTGCACAATAGTCTTCCTTTTTCCCTGCTTCTCTGAAAAACAACAAATATGGATAGGGTGAGATAACATTATCTCAGTGAGTCCTACCGTGCCCCCTCACTGACACTCGGTTCAAATTATTAAACCGTTACAACCAAAGTTGACATAACAATGTCTTATCTTATAATCGAATTGCCAACTGCACAACGACTGCTAATCCCGGCGAATTCGTGTTCTTAAACTTTGCATAAAGTCTTATTTATTAATCGAATTGCCGACTGCACAACGACTGCTAATCCCGGCAAATTCGTGTTTAACCTTAGCACAAACCGGCTGCACAACGCCTGCTAATCCCGGTAACCCGTGAATTGACCACGCCAAAACACATTCAGGGCCTAGAGTGAGGGCTCATGACTTCCCTTCCTAGTATGCTACTTGTCGGGTCGTCACCCAACGTAATACGTATGACAATACGCATCAAGTTCTCGAGAGTTAGATAATTTATATCTTTTCGATCACCAAATGGATCAATTACATAAATAATCGGATAAACAATATCCATATCGATCTATAACCCGTTTTGAGGAAATTCATAATTTAGACCTCCGGCATTATAATCATATTTAACGTATTATTGACTTATAACCCGTTTTGATGAATTTACAACATCCGGCATTATAATCATTTTCATTTGACATATATAAACATATATATATTTAGTCAGTCCATCAGTCGGTGTACTCACACGCGTACTAGGGTTTCGGTTTTTCAATCAAATAGGCTTTCAAAGCTCTTTTTCAAAACCATGAGTTGAACAAGTTCAAAATAAGGTTTTCAGTAAGGCAATTCCTTTTTAAATGATTGAGAAAGAGATTAGAAAATGTTCGGGATCAAACGGAGCGACAAAACGAGAAAACGGAAGCCGGTTACAGAACCACACGCACGACCCGTGCCCAGGGGCGCACGACCCGTGCGTGGTGCACTACTCAGGACCCATCTACCAGAAGGAAACGCACGATCCGTGCCCAGGGGCGCACGACCCGTGCGTCCCGTTCTGTTTCCAATACTTCCAACCCGAAGCAGGCGCACGATCCGTGCCCAGGGGCGCACGGTCCGTGCGACCTGTGTCTGTTACCAGAATTTCACACTTTTCCCATTTTTGCTCTCCGTTCTCATCCAATTCGATTCCTAATTTCAATCACCTGAAATCCAGAAAATTTCCAACTATTCCAGAATATATATAAAGTGTTTCGTTTCAATGATTCATTAAAATTCTCAATAAACCGTAAAACGCCGTTTTGACTCGAAAATCGCTTTTCGGTTCTAGGACCTTTGAAAACAGAAAATGTAACCAAGGGATTCCATATCGAAAACAAGTTCAGAATATCAAAATGCCCTATCGTGAGTAGAACTCACCCGTTGACGAAATCCGAGAGTTGAACCGAGAGACGAGATCGTCGAACCGAAAACAACGAACTATCCCCGCTAGAAACCGAATTCGAACCCGGACAGTGGCTTCCTTTCTCTCAAACTGAAACAGCACTCAATCTTTCACAACTTCCTCCAAGCCAAAAATGTAAGCTTGAGACTTCCCTTTCTTAACAGCAAAACTGAACATGCAAGAGAAGTGGCAGCTCAAAACTCCATTGTCTTCAACCTTGGAGCTCTAAGCTTCGAAAAATGGAGCAAGGGATAGGAGTAGAATCAGACTTCAAAAATAGGCTCATTGAAATCAGAATTGAAAATGGATTGGAATGGTGGAGGAACAACTTACATGCAGCAAGGATTTGGGTTGATCCCTTTTCTCCCTTCCTCCTCTTCCCTCGCGTCCCTCCTCTTCTCTTTCCCTTTCTATTTTCAGTTTTTCTTCAAATTCTGATTATAATGAAGGCTAAGTATTTGAGAGTGTGGCTGAATGTTTAAAAGGGGTCAGCTACTAAATGGTTGGGTGTGAAAGTACAATAATGCCCTTCAGCTTAAATATTTTAATTAACCATGACCAAGCCACAATTAATTTTGGAATAGAATTTCCTTGGATTTTTCCTCAAATAAAAATCCCCGAGACACGACTAATTATTCCCACAAATAAATAATCGGTCCCAGGCATCATAATACGAGTCTTTAAAAATTAGGGATGTTACAATCTCCCCAACTTTTAAAAATTTTGTCCTCAAAATTGACGAAACGTACCTTACTGAAAGAGATACGGATATCGAGCACGCATGTCTTCTTCCAGTTCCCAGGTAGCCTCTTCGGCTGAAAAGCCATCCCAGACCACTTTGACAATAGGAATAGTCCTTGACCGTAGCGTCTTCTCGCCACGCTCCAAGATGTAGCTAGGATACGGTTGAAATGATAGATCCGGTCGAAGGTCGATCGTATCAACACTTAACGGCTGATGCGGGTCGGGAATATACTTCCTTAGCTGAGATACATGAAAGACATCATGTAGGTTGGATAAGGCCGGAGACGGTAGGCAACTGGCCCAATACGCTCGATGATTTGGAAGGGTCCAACATATCGAGGACTGAGCTTCTTCGCTCGCAAGGCTCTTCCGGTACCTATGGTTGGAGAAACCTTCAAGAACACATGATCACCAACCTCAAATTCCAACGGTCTCCTTCGGTTGTCAGCATAGCTCTTTTGCCGACTCTGAGCAACCTTCATCTTTTCTCGGATTAACTTGATCTTCTCAGTAGTCTCGCGAACCATATCGGGTCCCAAAAACTTGTCTTCACCAATCTCCCACCAACACAACGGAGTTCTACACTTTCTACCATAAAGTGCTTCAAACGGTGCCATTCCAATGCTGGAGTGGTAACTGTTGTTGTAGGAGAATTCGACTAACGGAAGATGGTCTTCCCATTTTCTCCCGCTATCAAGCACACAAGCCCGAAGCATGTCCTCCAGAGTCTGAATAGTCCTCTCCGTCTGACCATCAGTCTGAGGATGATAAGCAGTGCTAACCAGCACCCTTGTTCCCAAAGGTTCATTCAATGCTCTCCAGAACCTGGAAGTAAACTTGGGATCTCGGTCTGACACAATGCTTGTTGGGACTCCATGCAGTCTGATAATGTTCCTCACATATTCATCTGCTAACTTGGAAACCTTATAAGTCGAGCGAACGGGAATAAAGTGAGCGGATTTAGTCAATCGGTCCACTACTACCCAAATAGAATCATTGCCTGCCTGTGACCTCGGCAAACCCATGACGAAGTCCATTGAGATATCTTCCCACTTCCAAACTGGTACATCTAGCGGTTGTAACTGACCGCCCGGTCTTCGGTGTTCCGCCTTAACCTTCTGACAAGTTAAGCACCGAGAAACAAATTCTGCAACCTCGACCTTCATCCCAGGCCACCAATACATTAACTTCAAGTCTCGATACATCTTGGTGGATCCCGGATGTACAGAGTACTGACTCCTATGAGTTTCTTCCAATACTTGCCTTTTGATATCATCATCGTCGGGAACACAAATCCTCCCATTAAAACAAATCATGCCATCACTATCCTCAGTGAAATCTGGCGATCCCTTCTGAGACTGCAACTTTATATCAGCTCCTTGAGCTACGCGGATTTGTTCCCTTAGCACACTGGCTATCCGTATATGCCGCAGCACTACTCGACCCCTCTTTCTTACCACCTTGAGTTTCAAGTCTCTGAATGACTCTAACAAAGCCATCTCGTGAACCATTAACCTTGACGTGTGAATAGACTTCTTGCTCAGAGCATCTGCCACCACATTGGCTTTCCCAGGGTGATATTTCAGTTCGAAGTCGTAGTCCTTCAAAAATTCAGCCCACCTTCTCTGTCTGTTATTCAGCTCTTTTTGGTCAAATAGATACTTCAAGCTCTTGTGATCACTAAAAACCTCGAAACGAGAACCGTAAAGGTAATGCCTCCAAATTTTCAGCGCAAACACAATAGCCGCCAACTCTAAGTCATGAGTTGGGTAATTCCGTTCATGCGTCTTCAATTGCCTAGATGCATAGGCCACAACGTGTTGATTCTGCATGAGAACACATCCTAAACCCTTCCCAGATGCATCACTGTAAATCTGAAATCCCAATGACGGATCCGGAAGAATTAGGATTGGAGCAGAAGTTAACTTTTCTTTCAATCCAAGAAAACACTCCTCACAATCGGCATCCCAAGTAAACGGTTGACCCTTGCGAGTCAATCGAGTAAGCGGAAGTACCAATTGCGAAAAACCTTCAATGAATCTTCTATAGTAACCGGCTAAACCCAGGAAGCTTCTGATCTCAGTCACTGACGTTGGTCGTTCCTAGTTCAACACTGCTTCCACTTTGCTGGGATGAACTGCAACTCCTTCCCGGGAAATCACATGACCCAAGAATTTCACCTCGGACATCCAAAAATCACACTTCGACGGTTTAGCATAAAGTTTCTTCTCTCGGAGTACTCCTAGGACAAAGCGAAGATGCTGGGCATGCTCCTTAACTGACTTTGAGTAAACCAAGATATCATCAATAAAGACGACCACAAACTGATCTAGGTAGGAATGAAATACTCTATTCATATAGTCCATGAATACGGCTGGAGCGTTAGTCAATCCGAAGGGCATCACCACAAACTCGTAGTGTCCGTACCTCGTACGAAAAGCAGTCTTCGGAATGTCTAAGGCTCTTACCCTGATTTGATGGTATCCTGACCTTAGATCAATTTTGGAGAAAACTTTAGCACCTCGAAGTTGGTCAAGTAGGTCATCTATTCTCGGTAATGGATATTTGTTCTTGATAGTGATTTTATTCAGCTGACGGTAGTCTATGCATAATCTCATGCTTCCGTCCTTCTTCTTGACTAGCAATACCGGAGCACCCCATGGAGAAGCACTCGGTCGAATAAACTTCTTGGAAATTAATTCCTCAAGTTGGGACTTCAATTCCTTCAGTTCGAGAGGAGACATCCTATACGGTGCTATGGATATTGGCCCTGCACCAGGTGCCAAATCTATAGAGAATTCTATCTCTCGTTCAGGAGGCAAAGAGGAGACTTCATCGGGAAAAACATCTAAGAATTCATTAACAACTTGAATAGATGATAAATCCAAATCAGCTTCAGTTGATGCAGACAAAATAACAACAAAAGCTTCCGCACCTTGGAATAGCGACTGGCTGGCTGAAGCGAACGAAATAACTCCATCAGCTGCAGGTAGTGAACGTTCCACTACTTCGGAAGGAAAATTAATTGCACGGTTAAAACAGTCGATAGTAATGTGATTGGAAGTCATCCAATTCATTCCCAACACGACCTCCATTCCTCTCATAGGCAGGCAGATAAAATCAACAACAAAGTCCCTGCCTCCTATGGTGAGCAGACAATTAAGGCATAATGATTGGGTTCGCACACGACCCTTTGCAGCAGTAAGGATAGATATTGGCTCGGATATAGGAGATACTATTAATCCTAGTCGTTCAACACATGCTTCAGAGATAAAACAATGAGTAGCACCAGAGTCATACAGAATATTAACAGTTTGATGAAAGATAGAACCTGTACCCCTTATAAGATTATCAGCTGGTTTGATGGTCTTAGCATCCAGAGTGTTGACTCGGGCTTGTCTCGGAGCATCAGGAGACTCTAAGAAAGCTTTCCTTGACGGACAATTATTAGCATAATGGCCCACTTCTTTGCAAAGGTAACATTGGTTCGGCCCCACCTGGCATTTACCTTTATGAAATTTCTTGCACACATCACACCGGTCATATTTTGCGGAGTCTCTTGACTGTACCCGTTTCCCCTTATCTGAATTCCCTTTATATCTCGGGTTTGAAGAAGTTGGCTCATTACCCTTCTTCTTATCTTTCTAGAAATCTTTCCTCTCTGCGTACATTCTTTTAAGATCGCTCTCAGCTGAATGAGCTTGTTGAACCAAAGCAGGATAAGTGGTCATGGAATAAGAACTGAGACCTTGATTCACATCGCCTCTAAGACCTTGTCTGAACATCACCATCTTCCACTTATCATCAGGAGCGGTGGTCCCCAATTCATAGAATTGTGACAACCTCTCAAATTTTGCAGCATATTCCCCAACAGTCATCTCTCCCTGTTTCAAACTCAGAAATTCCATCTGCTTGTCAAGTCTTTGGGAGTCGGGAAAATAATGACTCAAAAATAATTCTTTGAAATTACTCCACTCAAGAGGAGTTCCTTGATTTTGAAGCATTCTACGAGCGTTAACCCACCAAGTGTGAGCATCCTCGTCCAGAGCGTTAGCAGCACAAATTACCTTTTCTCCTTCATTGCATTGCAAGGTATCAAAGATCCGTTCCATGGCATCTACCCAGAAATGGGCTCTCATTGCCTCGGATCCTCCTTTGAAGGTTGGGGGTTTCATCTTCAGAAACCGGAAATACACCCTGTTGGGATCCTCAGGTGTTGGCACATTGACTGGCTCAGCTGGTTGTGGTTGAGGCATCTGATGCATCTGCTGCATTTGAGCCATTTGAGCCATCTGTTGCTGTTGCATTAGCATCATGTCATTCATCATCTTCTGCTGAGTCTCGATGACATTCTGCATCCATTCTTGATGAGGATCAACAGGTGGGTTTCTCCTACCTCTTCCAGCCATGATTCTGCGAAGTATGCACAAAGTATTAAGTTGATCAGGCTCAATGTCTAATAGCATACTAGGGAAAATCAGACTTAAAAGACGTAGAAGACTCTTAACATCTAAGTCCGACTAGGTCGAACCGCTCTGATACCAAATGTAACACCCCGGTATTTCTAACATGTAGAGAGACCGAAGATGCACAGATGCGGAAGTTCAGAGGACACATTTCCTGTTTAAGTATTGGACGTACAAACTTTTTCCGAAATCACAACATAATCGGAATAACATTACTTCATACAATAGAAGTTTATCGGTTCCATACCGAATGGATTACAATATCCAAGTCCAAATACCAAACAGAAACATAAAACGGTTCATATAACTCATATTAAATACAGGTTTATACAACCAATAGGACAACAAAAGAACAAAGGATCAAATGACTAAGTCTTCAGCACCTCCAAGAGTATACCAACTACTCGTGCACAATAGTCTTCCTTTTTACCTGCTTCTCTGAAAAACAACAAATATGGATAGGGTGAGATAACATTATCTCAGTGAGTCCTATCGTGCCCCCTCACTGACACTCGGTTCAAATTATTAAACCGTTACAACCAAAGTTGACATAACAATGTCTTATCTTATAATCGAATTGCCGACTGCACAACGACTGCTAATCCCGGCGAATTCGTGTTCTTAAACTTTGCATAAAGTCTTATTTATTAATCGAATTGCCGACTGCACAACGACTGCTAATCCCGGCAAATTCGTGTTTAACCTTAGCACAAACCGGCTGCACAACGCCTGCTAATCCCGGTAACCCGTGAATTGACCACGCCAAAACACATTCAGGGCCTAGGGTGAGGGCTCATGACTTCCCTTCCTGGTATGCTACTTGTCGGGTCGTCACCCAACGTAATACGTATGACAATACGCATCAAGTTCTCGAGAGTTAGATAATTTATATCTTTTCGATCACCAAATGGATCAATTACATAAATAATCGGATAAACAATATCCATATCGATCTATAACCCGTTTTGAGGAAATTCATAATTTAGACCTCCAGCATTATAATCATATTTAACGTATTATTGACTTATAACCCGTTTTGATGAATTTACAACATCCGGCATTATAATCATTTTCATTTGACATATATAAACATATATATATTTAGTCAGTCCATCAGTCGGTGTTCTCACACGCGTACTAGGGTTTCGGTTTTTCAATCAAATAGGCTTTCAAAGCTCTTTTTCAAAACCATGAGTTGAACAAGTTCAAAATAAGGTTTTCAGTAAGGCAATTCCTTTTTAAATGATTGAGAAAGAGATTAGAAAAGGTTCGGGATCAAACGGAGCGACAAAACGAGAAAACGGAAGCCGGTAACAGAACCACACGCACGACCCGTGCCCAGGGGCGCACGACCCGTGCGTGGTGCACTACTCAGGACCCATCTACCAGAAGGAAACGCACGATCCGTGCCCAGGGGCGCACGACCCGTGCGTCCCGTTCTGTTTCCAATACTTCCAACCCGAAGCAGGCGCACGATCCGTGCCCAGGGGCGCACGGTCCGTGCGACCTGTGTCTGTTACCAGAATTTCACACTTTTCCCATTTTTGCTCTCCGTTCTCATCCAATTCGATTCCTAATTTCAATCACCTGAAATCCAGAAAATTTCCAACTATTCCAGAATATATATAAAGAGTTTCGTTTCAATGATTCATTAAAATTCTCAATAAACCGTAAAACGCCGTTTTGACTCGAAAATCGCTTTTCGGTTCTAGGACCTTTGAAAACAAAAAATGTAACCAAGGGATTCCATATCGAAAACAAGTTCAGAATATCAAAATGCCCTATCGTGAGTAGAACTCACCCGTTGACGAAATCCGAGAGTTGAACCGAGAGACGAGATCGTTGAACCGAAAACAACGAACTATCCCCGCTAGAAACCGAATTCGAACCCGGACAGTGGCTTCCTTTCTCTCAAACTGAAACAGCACTCAATCTTTCACAACTTCCTCCAAGCCAAAAATGTAAGCTTGAGACTTCCCTTTCTTAACAGCAAAACTGAACATGCAAGAGAAGTGGCAGCTCAAAACTCCATTGTCTTCAACCTTGGAGCTCTAAGCTTCGAAAAATGGAGCAAGGGATAGGAGTAGAATCAGACTTCAAAAATAGGCTCATTGAAATCAGAATTGAAAATGGATTGGAATGGTGGAGGAACAACTTACATGCAGCAAGGATTTGGGTTGATCCCTCTTCTCCCTTCCTCCTCTTCCCTCGCGTCCCTCCTCTTCTCTTTCCCTTTCTATTTTCAGTTTTTCTTCAAATTCTGATTATAATGAAGGCTAAGTATTTGAGAGTGTGGCTGAATGTTTAAAAGGGGTCAGCTACTAAATGGTTGGGTGTGAAAGTACAATAATGCCCTTCAGCTTAAATATTTTAATTAACCATGACCAAGCCACAATTAATTTTGGAATAGAATTTCCTTGGATTTTTCCTCAAATAAAAATCCCCGAGACACGACTAATTATTCCCACAAATAAATAATTGGTCCTAGGCATCATAATACGAGTCTTTAAAAATTAGGGATGTTACAATTAGTAGATTATAGTAGATAGTAAAAGATAGATAGTAGATTATCAATAAGCAAATATTTATCCCGTGTTTTTTATATATCTGTTACAATTATTTGTCCTTTTTTAGGTATTAGTGACAAATATTTGTCATGTGTGTTTTAAATATTAATCAGTTTAAATAGTCATTAAGCCTTCTTGTTTTTTTAGATAGTAGGTTTATAGTAGTCTTTAAAAATTATAATTATCAATGGCAAATATTAATCGTGTGTTTTTTTTATATATCATTGCAGTTATCCCTTATTTTTTATATATCAGTGCAGCTTTCTCATAGTTTCAATTGTTAATTTTAGTTGATTAGTAGATTATAGTAGATAGTAAAAGTTAGATAGTAGATTATCCATAAGAAATATTTGTTTTAAATATTAATTAGTATTTTAAATAGTCATTAAGTCTTCTAGTTTTTTAGATAGCAGGTTTGTAGTAGTAGTCTTCAAAAAATTTAATTATCAATGACAAATATTAATCTCGTGTTTTTTTATATATCAGTGCAGTTATCCCGTGTTTTTTCATATATCAGTGCAGGTATCTCGTAGTTTCAATTGATTATTTTAGTTGATTAATATATTATAGTAGATAGTAAAAGAGAGATAGTAGTTTATCAATAAGAAATATTTGTTTTAAATATTAATCAGTAGTTTAAATAGTCATTAAATCTTCTTGTTTTTTAGATAGTAGGTTTATATATCATTGCAGTTATCCCTTATTTTTTATATATCAGTGCAGCTTTCTCATAGTTTCAATTGTTAATTTTAGTTGATTAGTAGATTATAGTAGATAGTAAAAGTTAGATAGTAGATTATCCATAAGAAATATTTGTTTTAAATATTAATCAGTAGTTTAAATAGTCATTAAATCTTCTTGTTTTTTAGATAGTCATTAAATAGTCTTCAAAAAGTTTTAATTATCAATGAAAAAACATTAATCCTGCATTTTTTTATATAATAGTGCAGTTATCCCGTGTTTTTTTATATATCTTTGCAGTTATTTTGTAGTTTCAAATGATTATTTTAGTTGATTAGTAGGTTATAGTAGATAGTAAAAGATAGATAGTATATTATCAATAAGGGGTGATAATAGATTATCAATAAGATTGTAAACAGATTTTAGAGAGAAAAATTAAAATTTTAAGGTGATATTTTTCCAAAAAGATGATAGTTTTTTTGTTTTTTAGTGTGACTCATTTACATTCTTATAGGTAATTTTAACAAAGTAGTGTTTGTAGAAATTTAGAAATTTAGTAAAAGTAAAGTGATAAGAGAAAGAGAAGAATTGTTTATGAAAAAAATAAAAGTAAAGTGAAAAGAAAAAAAGAAAAAAGAGGGTGTAAGAGAAAAGTTAAAAGGAGGAAAGAGAGTGTAAGAAGAAAGAGAAAAAAAAAAGGAAGAAATAGAGTGTAGGAAGAAAAAGAAAAAAAGAGAGGGTAATGACATTTTACCCTTAAATTAGATATGTGTATTGTTAATAAAAGATCCAAATTAGTAATTTCAAAGGAGGTTTGTTTGTATAACTAGACTAAATAACTAGACTAGACTAGACTAGGTATTAGATTAGTTATTAGATAGATTAGTAGATTATAGTAGATAGTAAAAGAGAGATTGTAGATTATCAATAAGAAATATTTGTTTTAAATATTAATCAGTAGTTTAAATAGTCATTAAATCTTCTTGTTTTTTTGATAGTAGGTTTATAGTAGTCTTCAAAAATTTTAATTATCATCGACAAATATTAATCATGCGTTGTTTTATATATCAGTGCAGTTATCCCGTGTTTTTTTTATATATCATTGCAGTTATCTCGTAGTTTCAATTAATTATTTTAGTTGATTAATAGATTATAGTAGATAGTAAAAGATAGATAGCAGTAGATTATCAATAAGAGGTGATAGTAGATTATCAATAAGAGTGTAAAGAGATTTCGAAGAGAAAAATTAAAATTTTAAGGTGATTGTTTTTTTTTAGTGTGACTCATTTACATTTTTATAGGTAATTTTAGTAATGTAGTGTTTGTATAAATTTAGAAATTTAGTAAAAGTGAAGTGATAAGAGAAGGAGAAGAATTGTTAATGAGAAAAGTAAAAGTAAAGTAAAAAGAAAAAATGAAGAAAGAGAGTCTAAGAGTGAAAAGGAGAAAAGAGAGTGTAAAAAGAAAGAGAAAAAAAAGGAAGAGAGGGTAATGAGATTTTTACCCTTAAATTAGATATGTGTCTTCTTAATAAGAGATTCAAATGGGTAATTTCATAAGAGGTTTGTATGTATAAGTAGATGTATAAGTAGATGACAAATATTATAATCCTGTGTTTTTTTATATATCAGTGTAGTTATCTCGTGTTTTTTTATATATCATTGCAGTTATCTCGTAGTTTCAATTGATTATTTTTGTTGATTAGTAGATTATCAATAAGAGGTGATAGTAGATTATTAATAAGAGTATAAAGAGATTTCGAAGAGAAAAATTAAAATTTTATGGTGATAATTTTTTCAAAAAAGGTGATTGTTTTTTTAGTGTGTCTCATTTACATTTTTATAGGTAATTTTAGTAGAGTAATGTTTGTATAAATTTAGAAATTTAGTAATAGTGAAGTGATAAGAGAATGAGAAGAATTGTTTATGGGAAAAGCAAAAGTAAAGTAAAAAAGAAAGAAAGAAAGAAAGTGTAAAAGAAAAGTGAAAAGGAGGAAAGAGAGTGCAAGAAGAAAGATAAAAAAAGGAAGAAAGAGAGTGTAAGAAGAAAAAGAAAGAGAGGCTAATGACCTTTTTATCCTTAAATTAGATATGAGTCTTGTTAATAAGAGATTCAAATTGGTAATTTCATAGGAGATTTGTTTATATAAATAGATATTAGATTTGTACGAGAAATTTGACCATTACATTACATAATTTTAATTTGGTTGTGACAGTAGTAAATTTGTGTATACTTTCATCAAATTGTTACTCCAAAACTAAAGTCATGTAATAATCTTTTACTTTCAGAAAATTCTCATTCGAAAAACTAAATTATTGAACTAATCTAAATTCATATCTCAACATAATAATTCGGAGCAAAAATCTTCAAGTATTACTGATAACTCTTTATTTATACTTTAATGGCTTAAATCATTGTTTGTCCTAGAGTAATTCTGTTATAAATTCATTTTTCAAAAAATTAAAATTATTTAATTCATCAAAATCAGTTGTTTAATGTTAGTTAGGATTAATTTCTGGTTTGTATTGAATGGGTACCGTCCCGGACTGGGTCAAAGGCCCAATCCACCATGGGACTGACCGAGATTGGCCCAATTCCTAAGACAGATGATCAATGGCCAAACTTGCATGATCAACGGTCGAGATCGACCCACGCTGATCCACCGGCCAACGCTAACCCTCTGACGCTATATAAAGAGGTCCTCCCTCCGTTGACAGGTAGACTTTGAACCCATACCATTACTCTGCTCACACTCTTACTCCACTGACTTGGGCGTCAGAGTGTCTTTGCAGGTACAACTCGGGCTGAGCTCTGCGCACGATCAACAATTCAACAGAACGACGAAACACCTCGCCAGCCTATCTGCTCGATCTCGAGGTACCGTTCAGTGGCGACCACACTGGGAGCGACAGGTGCTATCCCACATCATCTCTTATGCCTCCGCGCGGAAGACCGCCCGACCAGACAGCCCCGCGCCTATGAAGCGTGGCTGCAATCCCTGACCAGCCACAACCAGTCCCAGAAGGCGCTGCAGTTAATGCCGAAGATGCTGCACTAGGTGCCCATGTCACTCTTCCAGCGACCATTGTCCAGGAACTTAGAGAACTACTCAACGCGTGAAATCTGGACATGGCGTAGCAAGAGGAGCGCATCATGCAAATCGAGAGAAAAGTGGCCTCGGAACAGGCGAACACTGCACCGAACCACGACATCATGACGACGAGTCCACGTTCAGATGGGAAAATCCCTCCAGGCGTCATCGCTCACCTCCCAGAAGACATCTAGTTCACCGATCATCACCTCGACGAAGGGGCCGAGGAGAGGCTCGTACACCTCCAAGGACACCACCTTCAACAACCGATCCCACATATTGGCCGGACGAGTCCTCGTACTAAGGCTCTTCGTACGACTCGTCGGGATCGCCCACCCGGTCAAGAAGCAGGTCGCACGACCAATGTGCTCATTATGATCAAAAGAGGCGATCCCCCAAATGACATCATCACGACAAGTGCTCCCCCCGAGCGACGTTGTAACACCCTGATTTTGGGAGCGCTACTAAGTGAACTCAACTCCTAATATGAGATATAAATTTGTTTCCCCATGCCAGTATGTTACCTGTTTTCAAAAAAAGTGTACAATGCAAAGATAGAAGTGTTTGAAATAAAAACCCGCACAATCTAGTACTAACTATCTTTACTAATACATATACGGCAATGCCCATACAAGAACTGATTAAGAACCATACACTTGAGAATTTTCCAAAATGACGACAAAAGAAGATATCTACGCTGATCAAGCACTCTATACGCAACACCCGGTTAGGACCTCGATGAGTCCACCAATACTCCACTATGAAAGGACACCGACCTCTGCAACTTTATCTATGAAAACTAAATTATGGCCCTCCAATAACTGGGTTGACATCCATTACATTGGAGAACCTCAGGCAAGGGTCATCTTCTAGAATATGCATACACAAATATACAACAACTCACATGTACATAATCAATTCACATATACATAATACTAACAAGTTTCAAACAACATTCTAACAGCTCAACTCCAACTACACGTCACACCACTCCATATATCCTAATGCAATGCCTGTATGTCAATGCATATGATCCCGGGGTATACTACACCAAAAAGTGTTGTGCTTCTCTCTATGATACTGCACAACGGATCTACGATCCAAATATGGGTGTGCTTCTCCCTATGATATTGCACTTGTGTAGTGCTTCTCTCATCGATACTGCACCATGTGGTCACTTCTCTCATCGATATTGCGCCACATCCCGTATGGTACCTCTCTTGTTGATTCTGTACTATACCAACCTTGTAAGACAGGTACTTGGATCTACGATCCAAATATGGGTGTGCTTTTCCCTATGATACTGCACTTGTGTAGTACTTCTCTCACCGATACTGCATTACACCCCATGATAAAACTCAGGTGTGCTTCTCTCATCGATATTGCACCATGTGGTCACTTCTCTCATCGATACTACGCCACATCCGGTATGGTACTTCTCTCATCGATACTGTACTATACCAACATTTTCTTACGATTCAACATCGTACAACTCCGTAAGTATCTCTTGTCCCATGCTAATCATTCCAATAGCTTCCTCAAGTCACCACCAACAAATTTCCTCTTAAAGTCTCCCTCGAAATCTCACTCTAACCTCCCTAACTTTTCATTTTTTTTCACTTCTCACAACAATTCTCCATTAGATCAAAAGTCATAATTTTCATAATATTAACTCATCTTGATGTCAACCTCTCAAAAGGATTCTTATTGTTTCTCAAAGATTTTCCATTTGTTTCGCATTTCTTAAGTCACTTTCTAACTACTTTTCAAAAATCTGAGACAAGTGCTACGCTCACTTTTATAAGATCTCCTTTAAGTTTCTTTTTCCGAAAATGATTTACTTAGTCGCAGTAGCAGTCATACCTACATATGCCTCATCTAACCCTCCTTTCAAAGTCACTGCTAATCCACCAGACATCTCAATCACAGATCATCAACGTCATATGTTCAATTCACAACATAGAACAAACACATATATAAGCCCACAAAAGGACAACAACACACAATGTCCGCCTAGGGACTCAATCAACACAAAATCACCAAAGCTCACAAACAAACAAACAACAAACACCAGCCACAATCTCAAACTTATAATAGTAACTAGAAAGAAGCCCTTACCTCAACAAGCTTTCTAAGTAATAATGCACAAACCTCGCCGGTATCACGTGCCTTCGCGTGTCGGTCGACTCGAACACATAACGCCCGAGAAACCTCAATTTTGACTATCGAATCACCTAGGCACCAACAATTTGCTCCTAGGACTTCAAGCTCCTCTAAAAACTGAAACTTGAATTCCAAGCTTCCCAAAAGCACTATTCATCATCCCTAACCTCAAATTTCTCCTCAACACATAAACCCCTAATTTTGATTCACAAACCCTAACTTACCCAATCTTTGATTCCTTCACTCCAAGCTAGCAATCAACCCTATATTTAAACTTACCAAACCTCCAAAACACCTGAAAGAAGAAAACAACTCAAGATTTCCTCATCTTCCTCCTTAAACTCGAAAATGGTGGAAAGAGTGAGAGTGGGGTGTTGGTGATGATCTTGGTACCAGAATGAAGAGGATGAGACAAGGAATGGAATGGTGAAAAGAATGAAAATCTTCCATGAATGATCCTTGTAATTATTTAATTGAATTATTTAGGAAATTAAGTGGTAGGAAAATATTAGAGTAAAAATATATTTTCGTATGTGGGCCTATTGTTGGTGTTAGGAGTAGTAAAATAAGGGGTGTAAAAAAGGCCCATGAAGCTAAAATCGCATAAGTGTATGAGAAAGCCCATAAGACTAAATACATTATAAATAGGTGTTATTTTAGGGTTTGCTCATTTAGAAGAAAAAAAATAAGGATTGAGAGAGAGCCATAGAGAGGGAGCGGCGAAGAGAGCTAGGGCAAGGACCAAGGAGAGTTTCAACTTCAATCCAAGGTAAGGGTGGGGTTCTAACTCTATAATCGGGTATATGAAGGGCTTTATGTAGGAAGATAAGGAACCCTAGGCGTTTGATTAATCCTTGAAACCTATTGTGGATGCTTGAATTGATTTGTTGATGCTTGAAATATTTATGTTGATGACGAATTCGGTTTAGGGTTTTTGAACAATGATGCGAAAATTGGTCCTAGGCGCCATGGGCGCCGATTGTGGTTGTTGCTGGGCGCTGGTGCACTGGGCGCTAAGGGGACCGTAGGTGGCCGCCCGTTTGGTTGCTGGGCGCTGGTGCGCTGGACGCCATGGGAGCCATGGGCGTCGTTCGGATGTTGTTGCTGTTCTGGCGCGCTGGGCGCCAATGTCTGGCTGCCCTGTTGCTGTTCTGGCGCACTGGGCGCCAAGGGCGCCAATGTCTGGCTGCCCTGTTGCGGCTCTAGCGGACTGGGCGCCAAGGGCGCCAATGTCTGGCTGCCCTGTTGCTGTTCTGGCGCAGTGGGTGCCAAGGGCGCCAATGTGTAGCTACCCTGTTGCTGTTCTGGCGCACTGGGTGCCAAGGGCGCCAATGTCTGGCTGCCCTGTTGCTGTTCTGGCGCACTGGGCGCCAAGGGCGCCAATGTCTGGCTGCCCTGTTGTTGTTCTGGGCGCACTGGGCGCCATGGGCGCCATGTTGGCTGCCCTGTTCTGTTGCTGGGCGCCTTGGGCGCCAAGGGCGCCAAGTGTGGCTGCCCTGTTGTTGTTCTGGGCGCACTGGGCGCCATGGGCGCCATGTTGGCTGCCCTGTTCTGTTGCTGGGCGCCTTGGGCGCCAAGTGTGGCTGCCCTGTTGTTGTTCTGGGCGCAGTGGGCGCTAAGGGCGCCAAGTGTGGCTGCCCTGTGTTGTTGCTGGGCGCAGTGGGCGCCAAGGGCGCCAAATGTGGCTGCCCAAGTGTGAATTCTATGGTTGTTGCGTGAAACGACTTGTTGGTGTTGAATATATATTTAGGCCAACGGTTGGCTAATTGTTGGTTAAGTTGTTAAATTATTAATCGTTGATTGTGGAAGTTGTTAACCGTTGGTTGAGTTGTTACACTGTTAAAATTGTTAAGTTGCTAAATTGTTGACTCCGTTGTTGAATTGTTGATAATGTTGCACCTAGTGGTATTGCCTCTATTTATTGGCAGGTGTTATGTTGTAGGCCTATGGCCAACGTTGAGATCCCGTTGTTGTTGTGCTGTTACGTAGCTATTGTTGTTGACTGCCTGAGTATTCATCATCGTGTAACATGCATGGCATTACACGTTGGCCTGGATTGGCAAATTATGTTGAAAGATTATGTTGTTGATGCCTCTATTTATTGGCAGATTTTTACGTTGGGAGTTATGCTCCGATGGTACCACATGCATATGCATAGTATCGAGTCGTATTCTTATTGCATCCTTAAATGATTATGTTGATGACTTGTGATTGATCAAAGTTGTTTGTTGGCTGTGAAGTGGTGAATTTAGATTCCCTGATTCTAATATACTGTTTTTCATATGTCCTATTATATGGTTTGATATCTCACCCCTTCTGTTTGAATGTTACCCTTCCGTTGGTAACGTGCAGGTAATCACGAATGAAGGCTGATTACATTCGTTTGATCGAGTCGGTGTCGTCGCTCTGATACGTAACACTCGGGGGGAATGAACACATGTTTTCATTATGATTGTTTTGCTATGTTATTTTGTTGTTGGAACTTAAAGTCGTTATTTTGTTGTTTTTGAGCTGTCTTAAGTTGGTTAAAAGGTTGTTTATTGGTTCATCTAAAAAGTAGAGTGTTATGTATCTGTTTTCACAGGCGAATTAACCTGTTTACTGTTTTAACGAAGCAAGTGTGGCACTCCATTGTTTGTTGGAAATTTTTTTAGAAACTCTAATTTTCGTATTATTTTACCGGGTAGAATGGGGTGTTACAATAGTGGTATCAGAGCTGTTTCGGTCTGTCCGGCCAAGTTGTCCAGTTATTGTGTCAATTGACGATCGAGTATTGTCATTTGGTTCTAACTATCGTTTGTGTTGTAGTGATAAGTTAAGATGGCTGGAAGGAATGATGCTGTTATCGCTGCTGCTTTGGCGGCTATGGCTCAGGCCGTGGAGGGTCAGCAGAACGTTGGTGAAAATGCTGGGTCTCGTAGTTTGGCGACCTTTCAAAAGGAGAATCCGCCTACTTTCAAAGGCAAGTATAATCCTGATGGAGCGTTGGCTTGGCTGAAGTTGATGGAGAGGATCTTCCGTGTGATGGACTGCACTCCAGCGCAGAAGGTTCGTTATGGTACTTATATGTTGGCAGAAGAGGCTGATGACTGGTGGTTAGAGACTAGTCAAAGATTGGTAGCTGTACGTGAAGAGATCACTTGGGATGTGTTCCGTAGGGAATTTATGAGGAAGTATTACCCTGAGGATGTCCGGGGTAAGAAGGAAATTGAATTCCTTGAGCTGAAGCAGGGAAACCTGTCAGTTACTGAGTATGCTGCTAAGTTTGTGGAGTTAGCCAAGTTCTATCCGCACTATAGTGAAGCAACTGCCGAGTTCTCGAAGTGCATCAAGTTTGAGAACGGGTTGCGGCCAGAGATCAAGAAGGCAATTGGGTACCAGAAAATCCGTGTCTTCTCTGATTTGATTGATAGCTGCAGGATCTATGAAGAGGATAACAATGCTCATTATAAGATTATTAATGAGAAGAGGAGCAAGCATCCGAATCGTGGTAAGCCGTATGATGCTCCTGCTGGTAAAGGTAAACTGAAAGTCGCTGATGCTAAGAGAACTAGTGGGAGAGATGCTCCTGCTGGTATTGTGTGCTTCAAATGTGGCAAAGCTGGTCATAAGAGTAACGCGTGCAAAGCTGAGACGAAGAGGTGTTTCCGTTGTGGTAAAACCGGGCATGAAATATCTGGGTGCGTGTTCGCGTTTTCTAGTCGCAATATCAGTGCAAGTATACACGTCGCACAAGTAATAAAGTGGATAAAAAGTAAGAGATCGTTCCCACGAGGATTGATTTACTTTCAAAGTTCAAGTCTTTAAAACACAAGTGAAACAAGTAATAAGTCGGCACTAAAAGTTGGTATTAAGACTAAGAACGTAGATAAAGCAAGTAAACAGGAAGTGGTTGTGAATATGGAAGAGTATGAGTTGGATTGCTGCATGCAAGTAAATCTCCTCTAGTCAGACGTTATAACGTTTACACGTTAACACGTACAAATGCTATGCTGTATAGACGTTATAACGTTTGAACGCTGTTGCAAAAGAGCTGTGCTTTTCAGTCACAAAACGTCAGAGCTTCAAGTACTAGAATTCCTATGTCTAGGTTCTAAGTAGGCCTACTCCTGTATTTTAAGTACCCACAGCAATGTCCTATGAACTATTATCCGTTCTATGTCTAGACTTAGATAAAAATGCCTAAATGTCTTTAGTGCACCTTTTCATTCACATAAATCTTTGAGTTCTTTTCATAGACCATTTCTGTACCTATGAATCTACTTATTTTAAGTGGCCAATTTCAAAACAAGTTTGGAAATATTAACATGCAAAGATTTAAAACGCATAAACATCGCTACTTCATAACATTAAACTAGAGGTTCATTACATGCAAAACAACAACCCAACTACAAATGCTTAGCTCATGCTGAGCATCTTTACAGAAAGAAGAGGAGTTGAAATCCAAATACCGTACATAGAGAAAAGGAGACTAAACGCACAAGATACGCCTAAGTAGCCTTCCTTCATGCACGCTGTAGAGACGTTACAACGTCTGAGCTTCACAGTAATGGGTACGAAAAAATAGAAAATGGAGCTTGAGAAGGGTTTGGATGAAGAAGTCTGTGTCCAGAACCTCTTTAAGAAAACTCTCTCTGAAAATGGAGGAAGGTGGATGATGAATGGATGGAACGATCCCAGTGATGCCCCCCTGCCTTTCCTTTTGTAGAGAGAGAATAGCCAAGGAACAAGGGGGTCACATGCTTGCTGATGTCATTCCCCACCTTCCAAGCTTGCTTGCGAGTTGACTCTGTTCTGAAATGACACTGCACTGCTACAGTGCGTCAGCCGCGTCAGCGCTGAGGAGAGAGAAGATCTTCTTCATTTCTAAATCTTTGACTATCATTTCTTGCACGCCAAAAAAGTGAGATATCTCTATCTTGCTCTGCTGCCCTTCTTCAGACGTGATGAGGGACGTTGCCACGTTCAGCTCACTGCACAAACACAAGAAGCATCAAAATGATCACAAAGGCGCCAATTGGCGCCAAAATGCCTAAAATTTGTAATTTAGCCCCCTTTCTAACTAAAAAGCAATAAACTAACAGAAACTAAATAAAAACAACCTACTATTGCCAGAGAACTTGCATGATTTAACTTTGAATAAGTATAAATAACTCATATAAATATGAGTTATCACACCCCCAAACTTAAGCCATTGCTTGTCCTCAAGAAATCCAAACACAACATATGAAAAGATGTGTGGAATTAAACACGCCAGCAGTTTACACCCTGTTCATCCATTTGATCAAAAATTTTCCTCAAGGGGCTAATTCCTTCAGACTTACACTACACACTCACGCACCAATGCACAATTACATTCTAGATTCATTACTGCCCAAAGTGAGTGTGTGATCTCTGTATCAATTCTATTCCTAGCCAGGTTCAGAAGCTACCCTAGCTTATGAAAGAGTGGTTTCCATTATGGTGAGGGTATAACATTTTTCAAAACAGAGAGTAGGCTAACATTTTCACATAAGACATGAGGGTTATTTTAAGCACGACAAAGGGTCTTAATTGGATGCTAGGACTAGATTAGTGCAACTACTTTTCTGACTCACACAACCATACAGGACTGCAATCCCCTTATTGCTGAGCAACTTTCATTTGATTCACTTCAATTTGGGGTTTTTGTGATATTTTTTTTTTATGACAATTTTGGATTGAGGCGCCCAGTATTTGTTTTGGGAGATTGCAGCAAACACAGAACATGTGGATTTTTCCACTTATTTGAAACACACACACTTTTTGGTCTTTTTGAAGTAGACGTTATAACGTTTGATAACACAGAACACAACACGAAAACACACACGGCATACGTTATAACGTTATGGGTAGACGTTACAACGTTGCACTCACACTACACAAGCACTAATCATCCTACAGTCTTTGCACCCAGCCTTAGCACAACCTGATATACCCCCAAACTTAGCTTCTACTGCTACTCTAAGTTTTTAATCAAGTTTTACAATCACCATAGTCAACCAAAACTAGCTTTAGCATCACATAGCCCCTAGCTAACTAGGTTTTTCTCAAAACAGAGTTTGTGTGGAAGCAGTAATCAATTCTATTTATCTAAGCATGCATCAGCTACTCACACAAATTCACACACAGTCATTCCTAGATTTAGCCCAAAGAGAAACATTTTTGATGATTAATAGAGTAGGGAGGTAAACTGATTTCGCATTTGATTTTATGCATACACAAAACATAAAAATGTTCCTCCCCCCCCCCCCCACACAGAAAGATGAGCAGTGTCCTCACTGCTCACTGATATTTAAAAGAGGGAAGAGGAACACTCAATCACAATATAAGCAAACAAACTAGTGACTACTAACTATCCAGACGTTGTAACGTCTGGGCAGCTATTTATTTATACTGAAATTACAAACTATAACTATACTCCTGCTAAAAAGAGGGCTAACTTACTTGTTTAGGACACCAGACCTGAGCCTTCCACTCTGTCTGGCTGGGATGCCTGCTTGAGCAGTCTTCTTTTTCTTTTCCTTCTTCTTCTTCTCTCCTGCACCATCACCAGTATCAACTGAAACTTCAGTTTCTTGGGACATCTTGGCACTGCTCTCAGCAACTCTTTTCTTTGCTTTCTCCCATGCTTTCTGTTTTTCCAGCTCTGCAGGATTAACCTGTTGTTGCTCTTTGGGGTCCACCTGGGCTTGTTCTCCCACTGGCTCTTGAGACGTTGTAACGTCTGCAGGTTTTTCTTCAGCAACAACAGCAGGAGCATTCTCTGAACCACTAGCAGCTACAAATGCTGCACTGGTAGCTGTGGCTGGCTTGTCTTTAGCAGCTTCAGATTTCTTCCTTACCTGCAACTTTTGCCTTTTGGTTGCAGGAGCATCAGCCAGTTGTTCTTCTTTTTCACCCGGTCTGGTTTCTTCACTTGCAGCAGCTAATTCATGCCTTTTCTTCTTCCCAAATGGATTCTGGGTGGGTACAGTCTTGACTCTTTGCTTTTTGGGTGGGGGAATGAGTTGTGGGTCTGGGTTACTTCCAACATCAGTTGGTTCAGACGTTGCCACGTCTGAACTGGTTACTTCTTGAGTGGGTGGTTGTGAAGGTTCTTTTATTGGTTCAGGTTGAGTGGGGATTGGTTGTGAAATGGGTTGATCTTGAGGTTGAGACTGTGGTGATTTGGGGATATTTTGGTCATCGTTGGATTGTTCTTTAGCTGGGGGTTGGGGTTGTTTGGGTTTTGGTGATGGGGGTGTGGGCTTGGCTGGTTCTTTGACTGTTTGGGTTGGTGGAGAGTCAGCCTCAATATCAGTCTTATCATTGGAGCTTCCCTTCTCTTCAGAATGTGTTTCTTCCTCTTCATCACTTAGGATTTCTCTGCTCACCTTCTTTGATTCCTCTGCATCACTCTCACTGATGCTATCCAGATCAGTTGATTTGAGCTCTTCTTCCTCACTACTTACCTTTTTCTGTTTTTTCTTTGCTGGGCTCTTTCTTTTTGTGGCTGGGTTTCTTGTTTTCTTAACTCTTTCCTTCTTCACTGCCCTGAGGTTCATTGTTGATAAGGGTATATTGTCTGCATCTTCCCCTTGCATCCAATCTGGAAGTATTGGTTCTTCAATCACCATCTTACCTTTTGTTATCTGCGCATTTACCTTCTTTTGCCATTCAAACTGCTTCTTGACAAACTTGGCTAGGCTGTTTTGCTGGTCCACCAGACGTTGTAACGTCTGTGCATCAACTGACGTGGTAGCATCTGCAGCTCTCTGCCTAGCTTTGAACTTTGTAGAGAATGCCCCTTGGGGTTCCTCTCTTAGCTCAGAGGCTTCAATCTCCACTCCAGCCTCCATGCAGAGATCAGTGATTAAGCAGGGGAAGTATAGGTATCCATCCTTCCTGTTCTGCCATTTGTTTATCTCCCTATTGATGAGCTTACCCACCTCAATCTTATCTCTTGACATAATAGCATCAATAGCAATCAGCCTCTCCTTATCAACCCAGAGAGTGTGAGAAGTGGGTATCAAGCAGTGCCTAATGAAATGAAACCAAGTGCTGGCCTCATCACAAAGGTACCTTTTTAAAATTTTGAATTCATTCCCATGGTCGCCTCTTCGCTCCCAAACAGTTCCTTCGACACATATTCTTTCTTTGATTTCAGTCATCTCCGCCACTCCGTAAGTCTTTTGCTTTACCTCAACTGCCTTGCCATAGTAACCCAGCCCAAAGTAGTCATTTATGACCCTTACACCAAATTTGACTTCTTCTCCGCGAACAATGGAGGTGCTTGAAAGTTCTCCATCGTTTCTTTCAACGATTCCCTTGTAGAAGTCATGCACCAGAGTTGCAATGTACTCCTTTCTGTGAACTACAAATTTCTGCCATCCTAATGCTGCCACTGTTGAGAGAAAATCAGGATTTGGGTTTTCCAAGCTGAAGCCCCTTTCTGGTAGCAAAGCTTTCTTCTTTGAAGGAATGGGGATTTCTGGAATTTGGTCAGAAGAAGAACCTAGGTTAACATTCTTTCCTTTGCCAGATGATTTTACTGCAGCTTGCTTGGTTTTTGTCATGGTGATTGAATGAGTTTTCTGGAGAGTGGAGGATTTGAGATTTGAGATTTGGGGGAAGGGATAAGATTACGGTTTCTGAAAGTGTCTGCAGGTGGTTTTGATGATTATAACTGTTGTGTGTTTATTGGGAAGGGTTTATGGGAAGTTGAGAAGTAGGTGGTGGCGTGGGCTTGGAAAAAGGGGTAACCGTTGAGAAGTGACGTCATGGTCACTTTGGCAGTCACGTCTTTGAAAAAAAATATTTTCATTTAAAATTTTTCATTTGAAAACTGCTTGACTCATTTTCTCTTCTTTTTCATTTAAAACTTTTACCCAGGCAGCAAACGTGACAACGTCCTAGACATGCCAAGGCGCTATAACGTTTACCATACTTGAGTTCTCAATCTCTCCTACCTTCAGCTCCCATTCCTACACAAAACAAAAATTTAAAGACACAAAATTGTTGGTTAGTTAAAACCATTGGGTTGCCTCCCAAGAGCGCTTGCTTTAAGAGTCTTCAGCCAGACTATTCCCTTTTTAATTCAGGGGTTGTTGAGAGCCACTGTGGTCTTTTCCCTAACCACATGCTCTCCATGGTATTGTTTCACTCTTTGGCCATTGACTTTGAAAGTGGAATTAGTTTTCTCATCAAACAGGTCCACAGCACCATGAGGATAGACTTTTACCAGTTTGAAGGGTCCTGACCATCTTGATTTTAGCTTTCCAGGGAACAACTTTAACCTTGAATTAAACAGCAAAACTGGTTGTCCCTCTACTAGCTCCCTTCTTTGAATTTTCTGATCGTGCCACTTCTTGGTTTTCTCCTTATAGATTGCTGAATTCTCATAGGAAGTGTGCCTGAATTCATCTAGCTCATTTAGTTGAAGGAGTCTTGCTTCTCCAGCCTTTGAATGATCTAAGTTCAGTTGTTTCAGTGCCCAGTGAGCTTTGTGCTGGAGTTCAATAGGCAGATGACAAGCTTTTCCGAAGACTAGCTTGTATGGTGACATGCCCAGTGGTGTCTTAAATGCTGTTCTGTACGCCCACAGTGCATCATCAAGGTGCAGGGACCATTCTTTCCTGTTTGGACCAACCATCTTCTCAAGTATCCTTTTAATTTCTCTGTTGGAGATTTCTGCTTGACCACTTGTCTGAGGGTGATAAGCTGTAGCGATCTTGTGCTTCACTCCGTACTTAGCTAATAAGTTCTCAATTAGCTTGTTACAGAAGTGAGAGCCTTCATCACTGATTATAGCTCTTGGAGTACCAAATCTTGTGAAGATGTTTTGCTTAAGGAATTTGCTGACTGATTTGGCTTCATTATTGGGCAATGCAACAGCTTCCACCCATTTTGATACATAGTCTACAGCTACCAAAATGTATAAGTTTCCATGAGACATAGGAAATGGCCCCATGAAGTCCATTCCCCAAACATCAAACAGTTCCACTTCAAGGATATTTGCCAATGGCATTTCTTGCTTGTTGGAGATGTTTCCAGTTCTTTGGCATTTATCACAGTTCTTTGGCATTTATCACAGTTCTTCACCAATTCATGAGCATCTTTGAAGAGTGTTGGCCAATAATATCCTGACTGTAACACCTTTGCTGCAGTTCTGGTTCCTCCAAAATGTCCTCCATAAGGTGATGCATGACATTGTTGTAACACATGAAGTTGTTCCTTTTCAGCAAGGCATCTCCTAAGCAACTGATCTTGACACATCTTATACAGATAGGGCTCATCCCACAAATAGTGCTTCATGGTGTGGAAGAACTTTTTTCTTTGCTGATGGTTGAAATCTACAGGCACAATCTTGCTGACTAGGAAGTTGACTATATCAGCATACCATGGTGCAGTAGCATTAGACGTTATAACGTTTGAAGAAATTTCCATAGACGTGGTAACGTCTTCAGCTACTGTGGCTACTGTCAGCAGTTTTTCATCAGGGAAATTTTCTTTTATCTCTTCTGCACCTGTACCTGCATCAACATTCTCAAGCCTAGAAAGATGATCAGCAACTTGGTTCTCCACCCCCTTTTTATCATGAATTTCCAAGTCAAATTCTTGAAGGAGGAGAACCCATCTGATGAGTCTTGGCTTTGCATCTTTTTTAGCAATCAAATACTTGATGGCTGAGCGATCAGTAAAAACAATAACTTTTGCACCCACCAAGTATGATCGAAATTTGTCAAAAGCAAATACAACAGCCAGTAACTCTTTCTCAGTTACAGTATAATTTAATTGGGCATCGTCTAAGGTTTTACTAGAATAATAGATAGAGTGAAAAATTTTGCCATACCTTTGACCCAATACAGCTCCCACAGCGTAGTCACTCGCATCACACATTAATTCAAATGGTTTGGACCAGTCAGGAGTGACTATCACATGAGCTGTTACAAGGGCAGTCTTTAATTTCTGGAAGGCTTCATGACATTGCTCATCAAAGTTGAAGACGTTATCACGTTGCAGCAGCAGACACAAAGGTTTGGAAATTTTTGAGAAATCCTTGATAAACCTTCTGTAAAAACCAGCATGCCCTAAGAAACTTCTAATACCTTTGACGGTGGTAGGTGGAGGTAATTTGTCAATAACATCAATTTTTGATTTATCAACCTCCAACCCTTTCTTTGAAATCTTATGCCCCAAAACAATTCCTTCTTGAACCATAAAGTGGCATTTCTCCCAGTTGAGCACTAAGTTGGTCTCTTCACATCTTACTAGAACTCCTTCTAAGTTATCCAAGCATGCCTTGTATGAGTCTCCATAGACTGAAAAGTCATCCATGAAAACTTCCATGGATTTTTCAATAAAATCAGAGAATAAAGCCATCATACACCTCTGGAATGTTGCAGGAGCATTACACAGCCCAAATGGCATCCTTCTGAAGGCAAAGGTACCATAAGGACAAGTGAATGTGGTCTTCTCTTGGTCTTCAGGCACAATAACTATCTGGTTATATCCTGAGTAACCATCAAGGAAACAATAGAATTATTTGCCTGCAAGTCTATCCAACATCTGATCAATAAATGGCAGAGGAAAATGGTCCTTCTTGGTTGCTTTGTTCAGCTTCCTGTAGTCCATACATATCCTCCATCCAGTCACTGTCCTTGTTGGAATCAATTCATTTTTGTCATTGGTCACCACAGTAACTCCACCCTTCTTTGGTACACATTGAACTGGGCTCAACCATGAGCTGTCACTGATTGGGTAAATGATTCCTGCGTCTAACCATTTGATGATTTCCTTCTTGACCACCTCCTTCATTATTGGGTTCAATCGCCTTTGCCCTTCAATGCTGCTCTTTGCATTCTCTTCTAAGACAATTCTGTGCATACAAATTGTGGGACTGATACCCTTGATATCCGCCATTTGCCAACCAATGGCTTTCTTGTGTCTTTTCAAGGTGCTAATGAGATCACCTTCCTGCTCTTGTGAGAGATTAGAAGAAATGATCACAGGTAAAGAATCATTTTCCCCTAAAAAGGCATACTTCTGGTGATCAGGTAACACCTTCAGTTCCAGCGTGGGTGGTTCTTAAATGGAAGGAACTATCTTCTTGAGATTGGAGTCTTCTTGCCCCAAAGATTCATCCTTCTTTGTCCAGGCCTTGGGTACAGGAGAGTCAGACGTGACAACGTCTGCAGTTGACGTTATAACGTTTTGCGGAACAGCTTCTTCTGTTAACAACTCTTGAATCTCATCATTGCCCAGAATCTTCTCCAAGTGGTCATTATCTTTATTGAATTGTTTTTGAACCACATGGTCAAGGGCAACCACAAAGGAACATTCCTCTGTGTTAGGTTCTGGATACTTGAGTGCGTTGAGGACGTTGAACTTGACTTCTTGGTCATTGACTCTCATGATTAATTCTCCTTTCTGCACATCAATGAGTGTCCTTCCAGTGGCTAGAAATGGTCGCCCCAAGATGATAGGAACTTCCTTATCTGCATCAAAATCTAAAATAACAAAGTCCACTGGAAAAACAAATTTGTCAACTTTAATCAAAACATCTTCTAATATGCCCTCAGGATAAACTCTACTTTTATCAGCTAAGGTAAGACTTAAAGAAGTAGGTCTGGCAGTTCCTATACCAAGTTTATCATAAATGGACTTGGGCATCAAGTTAATACTTGCCCCCAAGTCACATAAAGCTTTGCCAAGGTAAAAATCTCCAATGGAGCATGGTATAGTAAAACTGCCAGGATCCTTCAGTTTTCTAGGGAGTTTATTCTGCATAATTAAGCTACATTCTTCAGTTAAAGCAATAGTTTCAAACTCCCCTAGCCTTCTTCTTTTGGTGATGATATCCTTTAGGAACTTGGCATAGTTTGGCATCTGCTGTAGAGCTTCTACCAAGGGAAGGTTTATGTGTAGCTGTTTGAGCATCTCCATGAACTTGCTGAATTGCTTGTCTTCATGAGCTTTCTTTAGTCTTTGAGGGTAGGGTGGAGGAGGATATTCAGGTACAATCTTAGGAACAGTCTTGATTCCTGGTTCAGAACTAGACGTTGTAACGTCTGGCTTAGATATCACAATATCTGGAATATTCTTCTCTTTTTCTGCACTTTTGTTTTTTTCTTTTTCCTTCTCTGGCACCTCAGATTCCTTAGGCATAGATGGTTCAGGATACTCAGTGCCACTTCTTAATGAGATAGCATTTACCTGTGCATTCACCACATCTTTACCGTTTAACTTAGATGAAGATGGTGTTTCAGTTGTGGATGGAAGAGATCCATTCTGCCTTTGAGTAAGAGCTGAGGCTATCTGCCCAATTTGGTTCTCCAAAGTTTTGATTGAAGACTCATGGGTCTGTAAGGTTGCCCTACAATCGCTTATAAAAGTTTTCATCAAGGCTTCCAAATTGCTGTTGTTGTTATTCTGCATGTACTGCTTTTGTTGTTGAGGAGGAAATCCTGGGGGTATCGCTGGAGCAGTATCGCTAGCATTCAAAGAATTGTTGTTTTTCCAACCAAAGTTTGGGTGATTTCTCCAATTTGAATTGTAGGAGTTGGAGTAAGGACTGTTACCTTTGTTATGGGATACAAAGTTTACAGACTGAGGGTTATGGGGACACTCTTCGTAGATATGCCCTCCTTCACAATAGACACACACTACTCCCCCAGATGGTGTTGGTTCAACAGTTGCAGCGGTCTGTTTTTCAGACGTTACCACGTTTGGAGTACTCATGTTTTTAACCATGTTGGTCAGGGAAGCAACCTGAGCAGAAAGGGCAGTTACTTCACTTATCTCATGGACACCAGCCTTCTTTCCGGGAGTGAATCTTTCAGAAGGCCAATGGGCATTATGAGTGGCTATGTCTTCAATAAGTCTGCATGCCTCAGAGAAAGACATGTTCAGTATGACACCGCCTGATGAAGCATCAAGTATAAGCCTGGTAGGCTGATCCAGACCATTATAGAAAGTCTCCATTTGAATGACCACGGGTATGCCATGGTGTGGGCACATTCTTAGTAATTCCTTCCATCTTTCCCAAGCCTCAAACAATGATTCCCCTTCCCTTTGTTTGAAGGAAGTGATATCATTTCTCAACTTGGCATTTTTGTTGGGAGGGAAGTATTTTCCAAGAAATTTTTCAGCTAGCTCATCCCAAGTGTGAACTGAATTTGGCTCCAAGGAGTTCAACCAATTTTTGGCTTTATCCTTGAGAGAATATGGAAATAACTTCAATCGGAAGGCATCTTCTGGGACTCCAGGGATGATAAAGTTGCTGCACACATCCAAAAATTGCCTTAGATGTGCGTAAGGATCTTCTTGAGGGAAACCCCCAAATTGCCCTGCAGTCTGCAGCATTTGGAACATCATTGGCTTGAATTCAAAGTGACCAGTATGAATGGGTGGTCTTGCAATGCCTGTTTGTAGATGGGCAGGATTGAGCACGGCATAATCACGCATAGGCCTGTCTCTGTCATTGACCATGTCTTGTGGCCCTGCATTGATGAGTTGCTGTCTCTGCCAGTGTTCATCATCAACATATGTCTCTGTATGAGTCTGTGGTCCACGGCCACGTCCTCTACCTCCAGCATCAGAGTGCCTTCCTCTTGGAGTGGCTCCACCTCTAGAGCTTCTACCACCAGTACCATGTTCAGACATGGTTGGTGGCTGAAATTGCTGGTGTTGTTGCTGTCTTCTTAACCTTTGTTGTCTCCTTAGTCGCCTGAAGGTTCTTTCGGGTTCTGGATAGAATTCAGGCTCAGATCCACTCCCTGGTTCTGTTGAACTAGAGCTTGAATTGGAACTAAGCATACGCTGTAACGTTTACCTGTTCACTCACAGAAACAACAAACAACACAGCAGAATTCTTTCACCTAGTGTTTTAATACTTGTTGAGCAATAAAAGTTAAATTCAATCCCCGGCAACGGCGCCAAAAACTTGTTCGCGTTCGTGTTTTCTAGTCGCAATATCAGTGCAAGTATACACGTCGTACAAGTAATAAAGTGGATAAAAAGTAAGAGATCGTTCCCACGAGGATTGATTTACTTTCAAAGTTCAAGTCTTTAAAACACAAGTGAAACAAGTAATAAGTCGGCACTAAAAGTTGGTATTAAGACTAAGAACGTAGATAAAGCAAGTAAACAGGAAGTGGTTGTGAATATGGAAGAGTATGAGTTGGATTGCTGCATGCAAGTAAATCTCCTCTAGTCAGACGTTATAACGTTTACACGTTAACACGTACAAATGCTATGCTGTATAGACGTTATAACGTTTGAACGCTGTTGCAAAAGAGCTGTGCTTTTCAGTCACAAAACGTCAGAGCTTCAAGTACTAGAATTCCTATGTCTAGGTTCTAAGTAGGCCTACTCCTGTATTTTAAGTACCCACAGCAATGTCCTATGAACTATTATCCGTTCTATGTCTAGACTTAGATAAAAATGCCTAAATGTCTTTAGTGCACCTTTTCATTCACATAAATCTTTGAGTTCTTTTCATAGACCATTTCTGTACCTATGAATCTACTTATTTTAAGTGGCCAATTTCAAAACAAGTTTGGAAATATTAACATGCAAAGATTTAAAACGCATAAACATCGCTACTTCATAACATTAAACTAGAGGTTCATTACATGCAAAACAACAACCCAACTACAAATGCTTAGCTCATGCTGAGCATCTTTACAGAAAGAAGAGGAGTTGAAATCCAAATACCGTACATAGAGAAAAGGAGACTAAACGCACAAGATACGCCTAAGTAGCCTTCCTTCATGCACGCTGTAGAGACGTTACAACGTCTGAGCTTCACAGTAATGGGTACGAAAAAATAGAAAATGGAGCTTGAGAAGGGTTTGGATGAAGAAGTCTGTGTCCAGAACCTCTTTAAGAAAACTCTCTGAAAATGGAGGAAGGTGGATGATGAATGGATGGAACGATCCCAGTGATGCCCCCCTGCCTTTCCTTTTGTAGAGAGAGAATAGCCAAGGAACAAGGGGGTCACATGCTTGCTGATGTCATTCCCCACCTTCCAAGCTTGCTTGCGAGTTGACTCTGTTCTGAAATGACACTGCACTGCTACAGTGCGTCAGCCGCGTCAGCGCTGAGGAGAGAGAAGATCTTCTTCATTTCTAAATCTTTGACTATCATTTCTTGCGCGCCAAAAAAGTGAGATATCTCTATCTTGCTCTGCTGCCCTTCTTCAGACGTGATGAGGGACGTTGCCACGTTCAGCTCACTGCACAAACACAAGAAGCATCAAAATGATCACAAAGGCGCCAATTGGCGCCAAAATGCCTAGAATTTGTAGTTTAGCCCCCGTTCTAACTAAAAAGCAATAAACTAACAGAAACTAAATAAAAACAACCTACTATTGCCAGAGAACT
This sequence comes from Astragalus membranaceus, assembly GCA_039519185.1. NCBI lineage: Eukaryota > Viridiplantae > Streptophyta > Magnoliopsida > Fabales > Fabaceae > Astragalus > Astragalus membranaceus. The sequence continues at coordinate 48,444,143 of CM076849.1, forward strand.
TGCATGATTTAACTTTGAATAAATATAAATAACTCATATAAATATGAGTTATCAGTGTGAGCATAAGGAGATGATTTGCTTCAACTGTGGCGAAGGAGGACACATTAGTAGTCAGTGTCAGAAACCGAAGAAAGAGAGAGCCAGTGGAAAAGTGTTCGCTTTGGCAGGGACAGAGACTTCTGAAGAAGATGGACTTATTAGAGGTACATGCTTCATTAATAATATTCCTCTAACTTCTATTGTTGATACCGGTGCCACTCATTGTTTTATTGCTGCTGATTGTGTTGAAAGATTGGGTCTTGCATTGTCTTTTATGAATAGAGAGATGGTCGTCGACACTCCAGCTAAGGGGTTTCTGACTACTTCTCTTGTGTGTTCTCAATGTCCTTTGTCGATTTTCGATAGAGACTTTGTTGTTGATTTGACTTGTTTGCCGTTAAGCGGATCGGATGTGATCTTAGGTATGAACTGGTTAGAGTATAACCATGTTCATATTAATTGTCATAGTAAGTCTGTGAGTTTTTCTACCCCTGAAGAGGAAGAAGCTGGTTTTTTGTCTGCTGGACAGTTGCGGAAATTGATGCGGGAGGAAGTACAGTTATTCTCGCTAATGGCATCAATGTCTGTCGAGAATCGAGCCGTAATTGAGGAGCTGCAGGTAGTGTGTGAATTTCCTGAAGTCTTCCCTGATGAGATTCCAGGTGTGCTGCCAGAGAGAGAAGTGGAATTCGCTATTGATCTTGTACCTGGTACCAGACCTGTTTCTATGGCACCGTACAGGATGTCAGCATCTGAATTGTCCGAATTGAAGAAGCAACTGGAAGATTTGCTCGAATAGAAGTTTGTGAGACCAAGTGTGTCGCCGTGGGGAGCTCCTGTGTTGCTAGTAAAGAAGAAAGATGGAAGTATGAATAAGGTAACGGTTAAGAACAAGTATCCACTCCCAAGGATAGATGATTTGATGGTTCAGCTGGTGGGTGCTCAAGTGTTTAGTAAGATTGATTTGCGATCGGGTTACCGTCAGATTAAAGTGAAAGATGAGGATATTCAGAAGACGGCCTTTAGAACTCGTTACGGGCATTATGAATATTCGGTGATGCCTTTTGGTGTTTCCAATGCGCCGGGAGTATTTATGGAATACATGAACTGTATCTTCCATACTTACTTGGATCAATTTGTGGTGGTATTCATCGATGACATTCTGGTCTACTCTAAGTCAAAAGAAGAGCATGCAGAGCATTTGAGATTAGTGTTGGAGGTCCTGAAAGAGAAGAAGTTATATGCAAATCTGTCTAAATGTGAATTCTGGTTGAAGGAAGTGAGTTTCCTTGGTCATGTCATTTCAGGTAGTGGCATTGCGGTGGATCCGTCTAAAGTAGATGTTGTGTTGCAGTGGGAAGCCCCGAAGTCGGCTAACGAGATTAGAAGCTTTTTGGGGTTAGCTGGTTATTATAGAAGGTTCATCGAGGGTTTTTCTAAGTTAGCACTTCCGTTAACTCAACTGACTTGCAAAGGTAAATCCTTTATATGGGACACTCGTTGTGAAGAGAGTTTCGCCGAATTGAAGAAGAGATTGACAACGTCTCCTATTTTGACGTTGCCCAATCCGGGAGAGTCTTTTGTGGTGTATTGTGATGCTTCCAAGATGGGTTTAAGAGGTGTGCTTATGCAGAATGGAAAGGTAGTTGCTTATGCGTCGAGGCAGTTGAGGACTCATGAAAAGAATTATCCTACGCATGACTTAGAGCTTGCTGCGATTGTTTTTGTGCTGAAAATTTGGAGGCATTATCTTTATGGTTCTAGATTTGAAGTATTTGGAGGCATTATCTTTATGGTTCTAGATTTGAAGTATTTAGTGACCATAAGAGTTTGAAGTATTTATTTGATCAGAAGGAATTGAATATGAGGCAACGACGGTGGTTGGAGTTATTAAAGGATTATGATTTCAGATTGAATTATCATCCAGGAAAAGCTAATGTCGTGGCTGATGCATTAAGCCGAAAGACCTTACACATGTCAGCAATGATGGTTAAGGAGTTGGAATTAATTGAGCAGTTCAGAGATATGAGTTTGGTCTGTGAAGTGACACCGCAGAGTGTCAGGTTGGGAATGTTAAAGACTAATAATGACTTTTTGGACAGTATCAGAGAAGCTCAAAAGTTGGATGTTAAACTGGTGGATTCGATGGTTGGAATTGATCAGTCTGAGAACAATGATTTCAAGCTGGATGCGCAAGGTGTGTTGAGGTTCCGTAATAGAATTTGTATTCCTGATGACGCAGAGATGAAGAAAGCGATTCTTGAAGAGAGTCATAGGAGTAAGTTGAGTATTCATCCGGGAGCTACTAAGATGTATCAGGACTTGAAGAATTTGTTTTGGTGGCAAGGAATGAAGCGTGATGTAGCGCAGTTTGTGTATGCATGTTTAACTTGTCAGAAGTCGAAAGTTGAACATCAGAAGCCTGCAGGGTTGATGCAATCGTTAGAGGTTCCAGAATGGAAATGGGATAGTATTTCAATGGACTTTGTGACGGGATTGCCTAATACCGCAAGAGGTCATGATGTGATTTGGGTGATTGTTGATAGGCTGACGAAGTCGGCTCATTTTGTTCCTGTTAACATCACATATCCAGTACCGAAGTTGGCAACGATTTATATCCGAGAGATCGTAAAGCTGCATGGTGTTCCTCTATGTGTCGTTTAGGATAGGGTTCTGAGGTTTACGTCTGATTTTTGGAAGAGTTTGCAAAAGGAGTTGGGTTCTAAGTTGAGATTGAGTTCGGCGTATCACCCTCAGACGGATGGTCAGTCAGAGAGGACTATTCAGTCGTTGGAGGATTTGTTGAGAGCTTGTGTTATGGAGCAAGGAGGTTCGTGGGATACCTACCTTTCGTTGATAGAGTTCACTTATAATAACAGTTACCATTCTAGTATTGGGATGACACCTTTTGAAGCGTTGTATGGTCGGAGGTGTAGGACTCCTTTATGTTTATCTGGAGAAAGTGTAGTGCTTGGACCCGAAATTGTTCGAAAGACTACTGAGAGGGTGAAGTTGATTCGGGAGAAGATGAAAGCTTCGCAAAGTAGACAGAAGAGTTATCATGATAAGCAAAGAAAGGATTTAGAATTTCAAGCAGGTGAGCATGTGTTTTTGAGAGTCACTCCGGTGACCGGTGTTGGACGCGCTTTGAAGTCTAAGAAGCTCACGCCTCGTTTTATCGGTCCGTATCAAATTTCGGAAAGAGTTGGAAATGTTGCTTATAGGGTGGCCTTACCGCCTAATCTTTCGAATTTGCATGATGTGTTTCATGTGTCGCAACTTCGAAAGTATTTCAGATCCATCTCATGTAATTCATATAGATGATGTGCAAGTACGGGATAATCTCACTGTGGAGATGATGCCTGTACGAATCGAGGATCATGAGGTGAAGACTCTAAGGGGCAAGGAGATCGCTTTGGTGAAAGTAGTCTGGTTGGGAGTTGCCGGAGAAAGCATGACGTGGGAGCTAGAAAGCAAGATGCGGGAATCTTATCCCGAGTTGTTCGAGTCAGGTAAATTTTCGAGGACGAAAATAGTCTAAGTGGGGGAGAGTTGTAACGCCCCGAATATTTAATTAATTATTTAATTGAATTATTTAGAAAATTAAGTGGTAGGAAAATATTAGAGTAAAAATATATTTTCGTATGTGGGCCTATTGTTGGTGTTAGGAGTAGTAAAATAAGGGGTGTAAAGAAGGCCCATGAAGCTAAAGTCGCATAAGTGTATGAGAAAGCCCAAAAGACTAAATAAATTATAAATAGGTGTTATTTTAGGGTTTGCTCATTTAGAAGAAAAAAAATAAGGATTGAGAGAGAGCCATAGAGAGGGAGCGGCGAAGAGAGCTAGGGCAAGGACCAAGGAGAGTTTCAACTTCAATCCAAGGTAAGGGTGGGGTTCTAACTCTATAATCGGGTATATGAAGGGCTTTATGTAGGAAGATAAGGAACCCTAGACGTTTGATTAATCCTTGAAACCTATTGTTGATGCTTGAATTGATTTGTTGATGCTTGAAATATTTATGTTGATGATGAATTCGGTTTAGGGTTTTTGAACAATGATGCGAAAATTGGTCCTAGGCGCCTTGGGTGCCGATTGTGGTTGTTGCTGGGCGCTGGTGTGCTGGGCGCTAAGGGCGCCGTAGGTGGCCGCCCGTTTGGTTGCTGGGCGCTGGTGCACTGGGCGCCATGGGCGCCGTTCTGATGTTGTTGCTGTTCTGGCGCACTGGGCGCCAAGGGCGCCAATGTTTGGCTGCCCTGTTGCTGTTCTGGCGCACTGGGCGCCAAGGGCGCCAATGTCTTGCTGCCCTGTTGCTGTTCTGGCGCACTGGGCGCCAAGGGCGCCAATGTCTGGCTGCCCTGTTGCTGTTCTGGCGCTCTGGGTGCCAAGGGCGCCAATGTATGGCTGCCCTATTGTTGTTCTGGGCGCACTGGGCGCCATGGGCGCCATGTTGGCTGCCCTGTTCTGTTGCTGGGCGCCAAGTGTGGCTGCCCTGTTGTTGTTCTGGGCGCACTGGGCGCCATGGGCGTCATGTTGGCTGCCCTGTTTTGTTGCTGGGCGCCTTGGGCGCCAAGTGTGGCTGCCCCGTTGTTGTTCTGGGCGCAGTGGGCGCCAAGGGCGCCAAGTGTGGCTGCCCTGTGTTGTTGCTGGGCGCAGTGGGCGCCAAGGGCGCCAAATGTGGCTGCCCAAGTGTGAATTCTATGGTTGTTGCTTGAAACGACTTGTTGATGTTGAATATATATTTAGGCCCACGGTTGGCTAATTGTTGGTTAAGTCGTTAAATTATTAATCGTTGATTGTGGAAGTTGTTAACCGTTGGTTGAGTTGTTACACTGTTAAAATTGTTAAGTTGCTAAATTGTTGACTCCGTTGTTGAATTGTTGATAATGTTGCACCTAGTGGTATTGCCTCTATTTATTGGCAGGTGTTATGTTGTAGGCCTATGGCCAACGTTGAGATCCCATTGTTGTTGTGCTGTTACGTAGCTATTGTTATTGACTGCCTGAGTATTCATCATCGCGTCGCATGCATGGCATTACACGTTGGCCTGGATTGGCAAATTATGTTGAAAGATTATGTTGTTGATGCCTCTATTTATTGGCAGATTTTACGTTGGGAGTTCTGCTCCGATGGTACCACATGCATATGCATAGTATCGAGTCGTATTCATATTGCATCCTTAAATGATTATGTTGATGACTTGTGATTGATCAAAGTTGTTTGTTGGCTGTGAAGTGGTGAATTTAGATTCCCTGATTCTAATATACTGTTTTTCATATGTCCTATTATATGGTTTGATATCTCACCCCTTCTGTTTGAATGTTACCCTTCCATTGGTAACGTACAGGTAATCACGAATGAAGGCTGCTTACCTTCGTTTGATCGAGTCGGTGTCGTCGCTCTGATACGTAACACTCGGGGGAGGGGGGATGAACACATGTTTTCATTATGATTGTTTTGCTATGTTATTTTGTTGTTGGAACTTAAAGTCGTTATTTTGTTGTTTTTGAGTTGTCTTAAGTTGGTTAAAGATCCCACGATTATTTTGAATTGAGTTTTGTTGCGAATCCGCCGCGTAGTAATGAAGTGACTTCTTTTTGAAGACTAAAAAGTTGTTTATTGGTTCATCTAAAAAGTAGAGTGTTATGTATCTGTTTTCACAGGCGAATTAACCTGCTTGCTGTTTTTACGAAGCAAGTGTAGCACTCCATTGTTTGTTGGAAAAATTTTTATAAACTCTGATTTTTGTATTATTTTACCGGGTAGAATGATGTGTTACAATCCTCCCTCCCTCTCCTCTTCTCCCTCTTCGTTTCCCTCTTTCTTTTCTCTCCCATTTTCTTTTCTTTTCCTTCCTTTCATTCCACGATTCTCACTCTCTCAATTCTCTCTTAATTCTTTTTTTTTATAAACCAACTCAAAAATCCTATATGGGAAAAGACCCATATACCCTTACCTTATTTCTAATTCCTAAACAAACCTCACTAAATCTCTTATTTGATTTTAACACCCAAAACTAAATTCTTTAATTTATAAATATACACCAACCAATAATTAATTTAGTACTCAATTAATAAAATTATTAATTAAGCACCATATTAATAAATTGATTGGGTTTAACTTCAAAATTATTATCTTAATTATTTTGGGGATGTTACAGACGTGGTCATCAAGGCCGACGCTTCGAGGACCGACCATCTAGCGATGAAAGGAGTGACACCAGAAAGGGACCCTTCACCAGAGACATAGATGAATGCCCAATTCCCCGTGTTCTTGAGAAACCCCCCTCAGATTTAAGGATATACAATGGCGTCAAAGATCCCGATGCCCAATTGAATTATTTCGATCTAATGATGCAGTACAGAGGGGCATGCGGGCCAATGAAGTGCAGAATATTCCCGTTAACACTGGAAGGCCCAGTGTTGGAGTGGTTTATGGAGCTAAGGCCGAACACTATCTCATCAAGGGATCAACTAGCCAGGATTTTGTTGCCAAGTGGCTTCAGTTTCAAGAGGGGGGTGAACTACGATTTTAAAAAATAAGTCCCCTTTAACGACTTGATTGATTTTTCGTGCAGGTTTATGGAACGAATTAACGAGAAGCGAAAACTGAAAATAAAGCAGTAAAGAACAAATAGATTTTTATACTGGTTCGGTCACCTCCAAGTGACCTACGTCCAGTCCTCACACCCTTGTGAGATTTTCCACTAACACAACAAAGCTTACAGGTGCTTTGGAAACCTTTACAGACTCAGGCACTCTTCTCCTAGGATACCCCACCTATGAAGAGCCCTCAAATCTACCACAACAACAGCAACAAGAGATACCCCACCCTTGTTACAACCAATAACCCTAGAGAGATACCCACTCCCTAGTACCAACAGCAACCCTAGAGAGATACCCCACTCCCTAGTGCTGTGCACAACGTAAATCAAATTACAAATTGAAAAATCAAAATACCTCTTATGAAGGCAGATTACACAACTTGAAGATCACCAACCCAACTCTAACCCTTGAGAAAAATCAGCTCTGACAAATGAAAAATACTTGAAAAACAGAGGTGTGTGTGCTAGGGTTTTTGAGTTTTGCGTTTCAGCGTAAGAGTAAGAATGGGTTGTGTTTTTCTGTGAAATGCTAAGTCCCTATTTATAGACTTAGGAGAAATATGACCGTTGAATGATTTTAGGAATCGATTACTTAAAAACACTTAGTATAATAATCGATCATTTGCTTTAAAATGAGAACACTTCATCAGTGAATGATCGATTGTTTACTTCTAAGATCAAGTGAGAAAATCGATTATGTGCTTAAAAATATGACCGTTGAGGCTTTTAGAAAGGAAGGAAATCGATTTTATGCTCAGATGCATGAGGAGAAGAATCGATTCTTAGTTTGAAGTAGTATAGTTTATGAATCGATTCATTGCTTGATTAAGGTAAGAGGCAAATCGATTTATGGCTTTGGAAACAGGAAGGAAATCGTTTTGCACTTTAAAAATAGAGTAGGAAATCGATTTTGGTCTTATGAGAAATAATAGGAATCGATTCTTAGCTTTTAAAACAGTTTGGGAATCGATTCTTTGCTTTGGGAAATGAGTCATGAATCGATTTCTATCCTTTGCACAATGTTGGAAATCGATTCTTGGCTTTAGGAAAGAAGTCATGAATCGATTTCTAACTTTCACACAATAGTTTTTATGTTACGTGTCTTACATATGTGCATGCATGCATTTTGAAAACTGTGAAGGCTATGAAACTGTGAGATGAGCTGACCCTCAGAAGCGGCTTACAATATATCCTAGGACACGACCCAAACCCTAGAGACTACCCTTACTTCTTGAGTCTTGTTTGTGCATTGGATTTCTGCTTGGTCATTTTCTGCTTTGAACACATCATCAAAACCTAACCTGCTTGTCATTTTGACTTCGAACGCATCATCATCAAAACCCAACCTGCAAAAGCAATATAACCACTTTCCCCCCCTTTTTGATGATGACAAAATTTTACTCATCTTTGGGTGGGAGGTTAGTTCATCAAAAATAATGCGTAAAATATAACTGGAGCTGTTTAGATGATTCAACAAATTCAATCACACAATCGCCTTTTTGGACATGATCTCTAAGAAAATGATGCCTAATCTCTATGTGCTTAGTCCTAGAGTGTTGATTGCGCTTCTATTATCACATTTTATTGGTATGTGATCTAGCTCTACACCATAGTCAAGAAGTTGTTGCTTCATCCAAAGGATTTGTGCGCAGCAACTTCCTGCTGCAACATATTCTACTTCAGCAATTGACAGTGCGACACTGACTTGTTTCTTACCGTGCCATGACACTAAAGCACTACTTAAGATGTGACATGTTCCACTAGTGCTTTTTCTATCCAGTTTACAACCTGCAAAATCAGAGTCAGAATATCCGATAAGACTACATGTGGCGCCTTTGGGATACCATAGACCAACATTTTGTGTTCCTACAAGATATCTCATTATCCTCTTGGCTGCTACTAGGTGTGACTCTTTTGGATTTGCTTGATATCTAGCACACATGCAGACGCTAAACATGATATCTGGTCTACTAGCAGTTAAGTAGAGAAGTGAACCAATCATACCTCGATATTTGCTCAATTCTACTGGTTTACCTTCTTCATCCTTATCTCGGTAGCATGAGGTGCTCATCGGAGTAGCCATTTCTTTTGCTTTGTCCATTTCAAATCTCTTGAGCAATTCTTTGCAATATTTTGATTGAGAGATGAAAATGCCGTTCTTGGTTTGTTTTATTTGAAGTCCGAGAAAGAAGTTGAGTTCTCCCATCATTGATATTTCAAACTCGTTCTGCATAATACTAGAAAATTCTTTGCAAAGCAATTCATTAGTAGCACCGAAAATAATATCATCCACATAAATTTGTACAAGCAATATATCATTTTTGGACTTCTTTATAAATAGTGTAGTGTCAACTTTCCCTCTTTGAAAATCATGTTCAAGTAGAAATTTACTTAGTCTTTCATACCAAGCTCTTGGAGCTTGCTTCAGACCATAAAGAACCTTTTTGAGTTTGAAAACATGATCAGGTTTTTCATAACTTTCAAAGCCAGGTGGTTGTTCAACATACACTTCTTCATGAATGAACCCATTTAAGAATGCACTTTTGACATCCATTTGATATAATTTAAAATCCATGATAGATGCAAAAGCAAGGAGCATGTGAATAGCCTCTAATCTAGCTACGGGTGCAAAAGTTTCATCATAGTCTATTCCCTCTTCCTGATTATAACCCTTAGCTACTAGTTTGGCTTTGTTTCTAACTATTATGCCTGACTCATCTAGCTTGTTTCTAAACACCCATTTTGTGCCAATTATTTGGTGATTATCAGGCCTAGGGACGAGATCCCATACTTCATTTCTTTCAAACTGATTTAGCTCTTCTTGCATAGCAATAGTCCAATGTTCATCTATTATAGCCTCATCTAGATTTCTAGGTTCTATTTGAGATACAAAGGCCGTATGATTACATGCATTTCTAAGAGAGTTTCGAGTAGTTACCCCTTTTGATACATCACCTATAACATTTTCAAGTGAGTGGTGCCTTGGGATTCTCCATTCCTTTGGTAGTTCATTACTCGAATCTTCCTCATTTCTTTGTTGAGTCGAAGGTTCAGCCTCCTTCTCCTTATTCTCCCTTTTCTTTTCTCCTTCTAGCTTTAATGCTTCAAGCTCATCTGCAACATCATCAATAACCTTTCCCAACCTTTGGGGGTTAGACTCTTCAAAGGTAACATGCACAGATTCCTCAATTACTTTATTTCTTTTATTGAATATTCTAAATGCTTTACTAGATACAGAATAACCAAGAAAAATTTCCCTAGGTTATCTTTTCCATTGTTTAACACAAAGCATTTGCATCCAAAAGTGTGTAAGTGTGCAATGTTTGGTTTTCTCCCTTTGCAAAGTTGGGGTTTTCTTTAAAATAGGCCTAATCAAAACTCTATTCATAACATAACAAGCAGTACTTTCAGCATCAGCCCAAAAGTATTTTGGGATGTCATGATCATTCAGCATGGTTCTGGCAAGCTCTTCCAAAGACCGATTTTTCCTCTCAACGACTCCATTCTTTTGAGGAGTTCTAGGTGCTGAGAAGTTGTTATCAATACCATATTCTTCACAAAATTTTTCAAACCTTTCATTCTCAAACTCTCCACCGTGATCGGTTCAGATGGAGATAATTTTAAGCTCTTTCTAGTTTTGTATGCTACGGGCAAGTTTCTTGAATGCTCCAAAAGCATCACTTTTATTTGCAAGAAACAGTGTCCAGGTGTACCTTGAGTACCTACTATAACAAGTGCATAATAATTTCCACCAAAGCTTTTCGTCCGTGAGGGACCAAATAAATCCATGTGTAAAAGCTGCAATGGTTTGTTAGTAGACACAATATTCTTTGATTTAAAAGATACTTTGACTTGTTTACCTTTTTGGCATGCAACACATAGCTTATCTTTTTCAAACTTGATTTTAGGAAGACCACTGACTAGTTCCTTAGTGACTAATTTATTTTGGTGGTCCATATGTATATGAGCTGCTCTACGATGCCATAGCCATGAGTTTTCTTTCTTACTAATGAGACAACATGCATTATGGGATGACACTTTATCAAGATTAATCATGTATATGTTTTCTACTCTGTTTCCTATCATCCTAACTTGTTTACTCTTTTTATACTCTATGATGCATGAACCAAGATTAAAGATTACCCTATTTCAACGATCACATAATTTACTAAAACTTAATAAACTATTCTTAAGTTCTTCACCATTAAGCACATTTTCAATAGAGGTGAATAAAACTTTACCAATCTAACCTTCACCGGTGATTCTTTCTCTATTGTTGTCATCACAAGTCACATGACCGCTTTTTCCGGGGGCGAGTGTTAAGAACTTTGTAGCGTCTCCAGTCATCCGCTTTGAATCTTTGCTGTCAAGGTATCAATCTGCCCCCATACCTTGAAGCATACCTGCAATGAGATCAAGTTGAAAATTTTGGTACCCAAATTTCTTTGGGTCCTTGTGGGTTAGTACTTGGTATAGTCCTTTTGGGAACCCATACCTTTTTCACAACTTGTCTTCCTCTAGCCATGCAAATAGATGCAGTATGTCCTAGTTTGGCACAGTAATAACATCTAATATAGGGTCTAGTTGTAGACTTAGGTCTATGATTTAGTTGTAAGTTGGATATTTTGCCTATTGTCCATTCAAGCTCATGGATTTTCTTTTCATGTTCTGTACACTTATCACATACATAATTTGCCTTAAAATAAGCAAGATTATCATTTTTTTTTCTAAGCTCTACTTTTTCCTTAGTTAAGGCATTAACTTCATTTTGAAGATGAGCAATAGGTTTCTTAGATTTACTTAATGCCTTAGCTAATTTCAATGAATTATCGTGCAATTCAACAAATGCTTCATGTAATTCATCATATGCATTTTGTAAAGTGTCAGAGTTAGAGCTTACCTCATTTTCGGTTTCACCTTCACTTTCATGATTGGCCATAAGAGCAACATGAGCTTTTTCACTTTCTGACTCATCTGAACTACTCGTGTCATTGTCTTCCCATGCTACGTAGGCTTTCCTTCTTTTGTTTTCTTTGAATGCCTTCTTTTCGAATTTTGATCCCTTTTTCTGTAGACTTGGGCATTCCATCCTCATGTGACCAGGTTTTCCACATTCATAGCATGTTGGAGGACCGGATGAACTTTCTTTGCTAGAGAACTTTTTAGGAGAAAAAGTTTTAGAAAAAATTTTCTTTCTCATAAGCTTTTTGAATTTTCGAACCATGAGAGCCATGTTCTCCTCGCTTTCATCATCCTCACTTTCTGAGTCATCACGATCACACTGTCGACTTGAACTAGACGCCTTTAAAACCAAGCTTTTCTTTTTCTTATCTGTATCTTGATGCTCAGCCAAACGAGTGAGTTCTAATTCATGCTCTTGTAACTTACCAAATAGAGTGGCAAGTGACATAGTAGCTAAATTCCTAGATTTAGCTATAGCAGTTACTTTGGGTTACCATCCTCTATTCAGACACCTTAGGACTTTGTTGATCAGATCTTCAGCAGGAAATGACTTTCACAAAAGACTCAGTTGATTCACTATGTGAGTGAACCTTTTTTGCATCTCTGGTATAGTTTCACCTGAATTCATTCTGAATAGTTCATATTCTCTGATCAGAGTGTTTGTTCTGGCCCTTTTTACTTCATTGGTACCCTCATGAGTGACTTGGAGATTATCCCACATTTCTTAGGCAGATTTACAATTTGATACTCTAAAGAACTCATCCGGACTTAATGCGGAAGTAATAATATTTTTAGCCCGTAAATTGTGTTGCACTTTTCTCTTTTCATCATCAGTCCATTCAGCTCTATCTTTATCAGTAAGAACACCATATACCATATGCATGGGGACATAGGGTCCTTTTTCCAGAGCATCCCAGACATCTAGATCAACCCCTTCTATGAATATTCTCATTCTTTCTTTCCAATATGCGTAGTCTTTCTCATTGAATCCCGGAGGACGGGTAAGAGACGCACCCTCTTGCGTAGACCAACCTGAAGCCATTTCTCTTGAAGCTGCTAGGACCTTTATACAAGAGTCTAGCTTTGATACCACTTGTTACCAAGTGGCTTCAGTCTCAAGAGGGGGGGGGTGAATTGAGATTTTTAAAAATAAGTCTCCTTTAACGACTTGATTGATTTTTCGCACAGGTTTATGGAACGAATTAACGAGAAACGAAAACTGAAAATAAAGCAGTAAAGAACACAGAGTTTTATACTGGGTCGTAGAGCTAGCGGGCCCGGGTTAGCCCAAAAAATTGGAGGACTTGGGCCGAAGGAAATGAGCCCGTTTTTACATCCGGGCAACTGCTATTTAAAATATATGCATGCTTCAGGCAAAGGGAAATGTTTAAGTCAAATATCCAATACCATTTTGGGAAGCAAAACATGTATACTGTGTAGTATCATGATTAACATTTACTACAGAATTTTGATTTATCTGATATGTAGCAGCTCATAATTACTGGTTTGGATTCAACACCTATTATTTATTTTCTAAAGAATAATTGAACAATCTTGACAGAACATAACCATTATTTGAGAAAGATACCATGAAGTAAATTGAACAATCTTGAACAATTAATTGAACAATCTTGACATTACAGAACCATTATTTTCTAAAGAATAAATGAACAATCTGTAGTGTCGCTAAAAAATCGCGCATAATGCGGGCTAGCCCGAAAAGCCCGCAGCCCGCATAGGGCTGGGCTTGGGCCATAAAGGGTGAGCCCAAATTTCAACCCAGGCTTTTTAGCCCGACCCTTAAAAGACCGAGCCCGTAGTGGGCCGGCCCGGTATGGGCCGGGTAGCCCGTTTTGCCAGGCTCTACTGGTTCGGTCACCTCCAAGTGACCTACGTCCAGTCCTCACACCCTTGTGAGATTTTCCACTAACACAACAAAGCTTACAGGTGCTTTGGAAACCTTTACAGACTCAGGCACTCTTCTCCTAGGATACCCCACCTATGAAGAGCCCTCAAATCTACCACAACAACAGCAACAAGAGATACCCCACCCTTTTTACAACCAATAACCCTAGAGAGATACCCACTCCCTAGTACCAATAGCAACCCTAGAGAGATACCCCACTCCCTAGTACTGTGAACAACGTAAAACAAATTACAAATTGAAAAACCAAAATACCTCTTATGAAGGCAGATTACACAACTTGAAGATCACCATCCCAACTCTAACCCTTAAGAGAAATCAGCTCTCACAAATGAAAAATACTTGAAGAACAGAGGTGTGTGTGCTAGGGTTTTTGAGTTTTGAGTTTCAACGTAAGCGTAAGAATGGGTTGTGTTTTTCTGTGAAATGCTAAGTCCCTATTTATAGACTTAGGAGAAATATGACCGTTGAATGATTTTAGGAATCGATTAATTACTTAAAAACACTTAGTATAATAATCGATCATTTGCTTTAAAATGAGAACACTTCATAAGTGAATGATCGATTGTTTGCTTCTAAGATCAAGTGAGAAAATCGATTATTACTTGTTGTCGACTGTGTATACTTGCACATTATCTTTCTCTCACACCAGGTTTTTGGCGCCGTATCCGGGGATTGCCATTAATTTTATAGTTTAGATTAGTAGTTAATTAGTGAACATTTTACTTTGTTTCTTTTCTTGTGTTTAGCATTTTTATGCACAGGTCCCAGTTAGACCCTGAGATAGAAAGGAGATTTAGGAGCTTGCAAAGACAACAAAGAACCAAAGGCAGAGGTTCTAGCATGACTTCACCACAACAATTCATCAACATGGGAGCAATAGGTATGTTAAATGATAGAGATAGGCCAATGAGAGATTATACTATGTTTGATCCTAAAACCATACAAACTAGCATAGTTAGGCCTGAAATCTCTGCAACACATTTTTTCAAACCTATAATGTTCCAAATGCTTCAAACAGTAGGCCAATTTAGTGGTTCTCCTCTTGATGGCCCTTATTTGCACTTAAAACAATTTTTAGAAGTGTGTAGCAATTTTATCATTCCTGGTGTTAGTGAAGATGCTTTTAGATTGAAATTATTTCCATATTCCTTGAAGGATATAGCTAAGGCTTGGTTGAACTCTCTAGAGCCTAACTCTATCACTACTTGGAATGAGATGACTCAAAAAATTTTAGCAAAATATTTTCCACCTATCAAAAATGCCAGGATGAGAAATGATATCACTTCTTTTAAACAAAAAGATTTTGAGTCACTATTTGAAGCATGGGGAAGATGGAAAGAATTGTTGAGAAAATGTCCTTTCCATGGAATTACTGTCATTATTCAAATGGAAACATTTTATAATGGTTTGGAACCACAAACCAGACTCATGCTTGATGCCTCATCTGGTGGGTTGTTATTAATTTATTTTATAATGAAGCTTGTGAGCTTATAGAAAATATTGCAACCAACAGCTACCAATGGCCCACTGAAAGGGTAAATGCTCAAAAGAAAATAGCTAAGCTTCATGAAATTAGTAAATTATCAGCACTACCAGCTCAAGTAGCCTCCCTTACCAACCTGATCAAAAATCTCAACCCTACCAATGCACCTGCATTCAATGTAGCTGCATCAACAGAAACCAGAGCAGCTGCAATTGAACAAGCCCCTCAAGGAACAATTAGTTGTGTATATTGTGGAGGAGGGCACTTGTATGAAGAATGTCCCAGCAACCCTATTTCTGTTAACTATGCAGGGTACAACCAAAATAACAACCCTTACCCAAATACCTACAATCCAGATTGGAACAATCACTCTGATTTCTGGTGGGGGAGTAATAATGCTGCTGCACCCAATGCAGCATCTACTGCACCAGGATTCCTTTCTCAACACGTCCAAAGACCATCTGCACCAGAAATGGACAACTCCATGGAAGCCTTATTGAAAGCATTTATGGGTAAAACAGATGCATTTATGGATAGGACGGAAGCATTTATGAGTGATACAAAAGTTCAAATTCCAACTCATAATGCCTCCATAAAAAAACTTGGAGATTCAAGTTGGACAATTAGCCACAGCCCTTTCCCAAAGACCAAATGGATCATTACAATCCACCATAGAAGCTTTAACCTCACAAACCCCTGGGAAAGAGCATGTTAATGCTATATATTTGAGAAGTGGAAAATATTTGAATGAGCAATATGATACAGAAGGTGAGGGTAAGGAAGAAAATGAAAAAAAATGAAAAAAGCAGAAAAGAAAAAATTTCTAGCAATGCAGGAGCATCCATTGCTCCAGCATCCAATGCTCTTGCATCTGATACTGCTTCTGTGCCACCACCAAAACCCACCAAATTCACCCAAAGTACTATTGAGAACCACAAACCAAAAACCATCCAGTAACCACCTCAACCAGAACTACAAGTTAAAGGGAGACAAGTTCTTTTGTCCAACTCAAAGCTTAAAGTACTCCCTGAAAAGCTCAAATCTAAGCAGTCAGGACCTTTTAAATTGATGAGAGTGTATCCTAATGGGGCAGTGGAATTGTTTGATGAAGCCACTAGTTGCACTTTCAAAGTCAATGGCAAAAGGGTGAAGCAGTATTATGGAGCACATGTGGAGAGGGACAAAGTCACCACAGAGTTACCAAAACTCTAACATGAGGCTTAGTCTAGCTAAAGACTTTAAATTAAGCGCTACTAGGAGGCAACCCAGTTTTTTAGGACTAATTGTATTTTGTGTGTTTTTGTTTTTTCTTTTGCAGGTGTGAATGAATGGTCATGTGCAGATGCTGTCAATCATGCAGAATTCTGATGCAGTAGCACCGTGTGCAGCTGCATTAGTGGCTGAAGATATCTGCCACAAGACTTAGTCAGGCTGAAGACACTTAAATCAAGCGCTTATGGGAGGCAACCCATGATTTTGAAGTATTAATTATGTTAGTTTTAATTTATGTTTTGAAGTGTTTTATATGAAAACAGGTTAAGCGAATTTTCAGTGCAGATGCAAGCAATTGGGTGAAAATTTAAATGCTGAGAAGAATGTTGCAGAGCAACCTGATCCAGGTGCACATCCACCACTGATGTACCTGATGCCAGAGCAACTGGTGCAAGTGCATCCAAACCTGAGGAGCCCAAAAAGAAAAGACAGAAGGTGAAGCATTCTACAGTGAGGTCTAGCTCAAGGCTAAGGAGTGGGGCATCAAAACAGTAATTATATTTGAATGTTGTTAAATATTATGTTTAATTATGCTTTTGGATAAATATATCTTGCACTTTGTTATTTTGTGAACTAATCCTCCTCCCATGGTTTTTATTTTTAAAGAGCAGTGAGGACACTGCTCAACTTTAAGTTGGGGGGAGGAGAAGTTAACTTATTATATTATGCATGTGTGTTTAACTATAGTATGTGTGTTTGCTTTGATATATGTTTGTGTTTATGTGTGTTTGCTTTGATATATGTTTGTTTTTTATGTTTGTCTACATGTTTAAATATGTGTTAGGATTTGATAGATTTGAATCATGATCAGCTTAAAAATCTTTTTCACAAACATAGACAAATGCACCTCTTTGAAATGATTTTTAATGATGAAAGGAAGAAAAAGAAAAGAAGCCTTATTTTCCTCAAATGACCAATTTTATTATTACTTTGACAGATCAAAGCTGAGTTTTGAAAAGAACATTGCTATTTAAAGAGCTATCTAATGCAAGAGGGACTTTTTGAAAGCTAAAGTCAAGGCTAAATTTTTACTAAAAATATAGAAGAGCATAAAGAATTAAGTTTGGGGGAGTTTCCATGAATACTAAGGCTGAGTATGAGAAACTTAGAGTAGTCAATACCATAGGTTATCAAAAGAGATTACAAAGTGTCAAATTAAATGTAAATAGCTATATTGACCTGAATCATAAAACTGTACCCGTTCCAAAGTGCATGAGAAAAGAAAGAAAAATACAAAAAAAAAAAGAAGAAAAGAAAAGAAAAACAAAGAAAAAAGTATGCATAAGGGGGTCGCTGAGGAGGGCAGTATATGCTACAAAGTCTTGAAAGTAGTCTCAGTGCAGCTGCACTCAAAGCTCCTGCACCATCAAAATATAGTGCACCTGCACTTCAGAAATGTGATGCACCTGCACCCACTGCATCTGCATCAAGAAAAAGCCACCAGAAATAGGAATAGTGCATTAACTCAACAGTTTTGAAGTACTCAATCAAAGCCCTTTGTTGTGCTTAGAGCCCCCCACCCCCCAATGCTTGAGGAAGTTGTTAGTCTAATTTATATTTTGAAAAATCTTTAACTTGACCAGACGTGATCTAAATTTTTCAAAGGCTAAGAGAACCTTTTTACTTAGTTTTGGAACTGATTGGATCTCAGTGGGGCACACACTCACGCAAATGAGTTTTAATAACTTTGGATGTTTGGAATTCAAAGGCACAAAGACAAAATTCCTGAAAAATGAATTTCATAGAGTACATCATTTGAAAAATCTTTTTTTGAAAAGATATGAGCTGATATGTTCTTCTTAATTATGAAAATCTTATTTGTGTTTTTCTTTTTGTCATTACTTGAGGACAAGCAATGGTTTAAGTTTGGGGGTGTGATAACTCTATTTTATATAGAGTTATTTATGCATCTAAATCTAAATAATTGCTCAAATTCAAGTAAAACTAGTGTTAAATATAGTTCTATAAATAAAATAACAACATTCAAAGCTTTTAAGGGTTAAAAGTATGACTTAGCATTTTGTATATATATCGGTATGTTTGATGTGTTTGTTCAGTGCAGCTGCAGTTGACGCACCTGCACCAGAATACAACAGTGCACTTGCACTTGATGCATCTGCACTGGAAACAGACTACAATGCTCGAAGATATCTTAGACCATCAAAATGCTCAAGCACTCAATGCACCAGCATTTGTGGGCAGACTGATGCACCAGCATTACATTTACGAGTGAGAAATTACTCCAACCTTAGAAAACCCATCCATGAAGTAACCTCACTCAAAGGAGCCACCTTTTGAGGACATGTGTCAAATCTCTATAGGACATCTTTACTTTAATAAATCAATTGTCCAATATACTTTTGGAGGCACATGGATTCAAAAGAGGTCAAAGTTTTCTCCAAAGAAACCCAACCATGAAGAAAACTCACTTAGGGACACATGTTAATCCATTATTGGACCTCCCTTCATGGTTGAGTGATTGATTTGAATTGCTTTATGGGCTGGAAGGATAAAGGCAACCCAAACTTGATCATCAAGCAAACCCTCACATGAAGGAAAGCTCAACTTGAAGCCTATAAAAAGACCTTCATTGCTTGTCGACTGTGTGTACTTGCACATTATCTTTTTTTGATATTCATTTTAGATGATCTAAGAAAGAGTTTGCTTGATCTAAGAAAGAGTTGTCAATTCCTCCCTTACCTTATTACTTGTTGTCGACTGTGTGTACTTGCACATTATCTTTTTTTGCACACCAACACTGTAATAGAAAGAAAGATTTAGGAAGTTGCATTGAATCCACAATCAACAAGGTTTCGTAGAACTTGGCAGAGCTGCTGCCAGGCGGAAGGAGGTGAACCTAGAAATGGACAGGGCCCATTAACTAATTATTCTGGTAGTTTGGGTGATGGGAATGACCATGGTACTGAGGGTACTTTTCATAGACATCAACTTATTAACATGAATATCATAGATATGACTAATGATAGAGCCGTGCCTTTGAGGGATTATGTTATTTTTGACCCTCAAACTATGCAAACTGGCATAGTAAGGCCTGATCTCACTACAAACCATTTTGAGTTCAAACCTATGATGTTCCAAATACTTCAAATTGATGGTCAATTTGGTGGTGCTCCAACTAAGGACCCACATTTACATTTGAAACAGTTTCTTGAGGTGTGTAGTAATTTCAAAATTCCTAGTATTACAAATGATACTTTTAGACTTAGGCTATTTCCTTATTCCTTGAAGGATAGAGCTAAGACTTGGCTTAATTCATTGGAGCCTAACTATATCATTGATTGGAATGGAATGACAGAAAATTTTTTGACAAAATATTTTCCACGAGTTAAAAATGCTAGGATGAGTTAATCAACTTCAACTATATCTTTATATATCATTAATCAAAACACCCATTACCAAAAATACCAAACTACCATTTTCTGAAACTCACTTTTTATTTTTGTGGGTCCTACTTTCTCATCAACAATCAACTATCAACTATATCTTTAATCAACTTCAACTATATCTTTAATCAATTATATCAACTATATCTTTAAACAAAACACCCACTAACAAAAATACCAAACTACATTTTTCTTAAACTCACTTTTTATTCTATTTGACTTTTATTTTTGTGGGTCCCACTTTCTCATCCACTATCAACTATCAACTATACATTTATCAATCAACTATACATTAACTATATCTTTAATCAAAACACCCAAAACAAAAAATACCAAACTACCATTTCCTTAAACTCACTTTTTATTTTTGTGGGTCCCACTTTCTCATCAACAATCATCTATCCACTATACCTTTAATCAACTTCAACTATCTTTAATCAACTATCAACTATATCTTTAACCAAAACACTCACTACCAAACAACTATTTTCTTAAACTCACTTTTTATTTTTGTGGGTCCTACTTTCTCATACACTATCAACTATCGACTATACATTTATCATTCGACTATTACATTTAATCAAAACAATCACTACCAAACTACTCTTTCTAAAACTCACTTTTAATTCTATCTCACTTCTTATTTTTTGTGGTTCTCACTTTCTCACATCATCGACTATCAACTATATCAACTATACATTTAATCAAGACAACCACTACCAAAAATAACAAACTACCATTTTCTATAACTCACTTTTTATTCGATTTCACTTTTTATTTTGTGTGGTTCTCACTTTCTCACATCATTGACTATCAACTATCAACTATACATTTAATCAAGACAACCACTACCAAACATAACAAACTACCATTTTCTATAACTCACTTTCTATTCGATTTCAATTTTTATTTTGTGTGGTTCCCACTATACCTTTAATTTTTATAAATGATTATTTTGTTTTTTATTCAAGATGAGAAAACATTAGATATTTTTGAAATAATGATTTTTTTTATATTCTGATTTTTTATTACGACTGGGAAACGCTACATGTTGTTGGTATAATTTCATTACTGATAAAATATTATAAATCTTTTTTTATCTAAAAATGCTATAAAGATATTTGATGAAAAGCTTACAAATTAGCTTTACTATTCAAATTTATTTTTAAAATATTTGGTGAAATGTTACATATTGTCAGAATAATTATTCTATATTCTACTTTTTGGAAAATGTTACAACCGGAAAATGTTACATGTTGTTGGAATAATTTCGTTACCGAGAAAATGTTGCTAAATCTTTGATTTTATATTCTGCTTGAATTACACCTTTTAGTATATTCTGTATATTTATCTGCTTGAAAAATTTATTTTAATCGCACCAAATATATGTATTTTACTCTTGATGTAAATTAGTATTTTTTTTGACATTAAATCTTATAATTTATCATTATATGTGTGGACTAATTAAATTCTATCCGACTCTATTTATACAAACAACACAACGGCACCCGTGCGTATGCACGAGTATACTACTAGTTGCTATATAAAAAAAGTACTTTGAACAATTAAAAATTTTCAAAAAAAAGAGAGAGGGACAAGTCAAGGATAGATGTGGTAGAGCAAAAATAAAGGGATATGGAGTCGATGAGAACCAGGGAGAGAGCGCAGTGTGTGGGGGAAAAAGACAAGAGCAATCTGTCTGATTAGTCCCTATCAGAGTGGCGCTCGGAATTTAGGGAAGGATCATGAGTCACTCACTACCCCCACCCATACCCTTTCAACTTTCAATTTCCTCTCACCTGTACTTTTCACGTCATTTTTTCATTTTTTATATTCCATTTAATATTTTCTATTTATTAAATAAAATTCTCACAAACGATAGCATAGAATATAATTTTGGTGGGATTTAATCTGACGACACTAAATATTCTTTGGCATATTGTTTAAGAGTTGGAAGGAGATAAAATATAGGCTAACATATATTAAAAGGATGCTAAAACATACTACTTCGTCAGTATGTATAGTTTAATAGAGGGGGAAGAAGAATAATTTATGTTTTCCATAGTCCTTCTGTTGAGGTTGGCCTTTAATCCTTATACACACTCCAAAGTCCAAACCATAAACACCTCCACTTTTTAAGGATAAAATATCATTTTTGTTCCAAACTATATATGTGTGTGTTTGGTCCACAAAATAAGGGTCATAAAATAAGGCACCCCGGGAGCCACACACATGATCACTTATCCAATGACTTCAACGGATCACCATGCATGTCAACTTGATTGCAACAGCCTTGCCACATTGGACTGATTAACAGTACATATGATATGGCATGGAAGCAGTCATTTCAGTCGAAATCAGGGAACTATCATGGAGGACTTCACATCCAAATCTCTCAAACGAAAATGGGATAGGGGGAACTTGATCTCGTGGAAGAAGCCAAAGAAAAGGTATCATTCAACCAAACAGTGATTCCGAGAACCTGTGAAATTATACAGGAGGAAGAATGGTATAATAAAAGGGGTATAATTGTTCATTTCTCATGTTAGCCTTTTTTATTTTCCTTCCCTACACCATTCATGAGTCATGACATCTACACAAGGGTAGGATTAATTCTCCCTTTCCCCACCCCTTCCATCCCCAAAGCACTTCCCTCCCTTCCCTTCCCCTCCCCTCCTAACTGAACCTAAAAAACTCTCTCTAGTACTCTTGTATGGGATGATATCAGTGGCGGACCCAGGACCCCGGGGTCAGGGGTGTCAAATTTTTTAAGGCCAGTGTCAAATGAGTGTAAAACTTGGTTTACTAGTACAATTTAAAATTTTTAGGGGGTTCAAAATCAAAATTTCAAGAGATTTAGACTATTTATATAGGGTGATAAGTGTAAAAAAATTTTCCAGGGGGTTGGTAACAAGCCAGGTCCGCCACTTGATGATATACTCTTCAGAAGTTCCCTCTATTTATGAGAGAATGGAGTGGCTTTTCTAATCATGAACACATGAGAGTTTTTTTTTTGTTGTTGTTGAAAAGATAAAGATATTTTATCCATACCACATATCATTGAGTATTAGAGGCACTCAATAACCTTTGTGTTACATTTCATGCAAATAACAACCACTACAAGAAAAACACGAATTACCGACGGACTACAACCCTATAAGTAAAAGTCTAGTTACCGGTGCACTTTGCCGCAATGACGAATATGAAACGCACAATTTTTCGTGACAATTACTGACGGATAGGACTGTCGGTAATTGAAATATATAATCGTTGCACGTTACCAATAGACATATCCGCCAGTAACAAAGTAAATTTGACCGTTTTTAAGTTACCAGCAGGCATTAATTAAGTGAGACAGAAACTACTTTACTATCAACGACCATGCTCGTCGGTAACTTTTTTATAAACTCATTTATGTGGCAGAACCCCTTCCATTTTCTCTTTTCCTTATTCTCTTTTTTTTCTCTTCTCTCCCCTCTTCTCCTCCTCTCCACCAGGACAGCTCCGTCCAACACCACTGCGTCGTCTCCCACCGTACCACCCTACCTCTCCAACATCCTCTTCTCTCAGTGTTTTGGGTTAGCTCCATTTTCTCTCTTTTATTTTTTTTTCAGTTTAGGGTGACAAAATGGATTTGCATTTAGGGTGTTATTGATATGTTATTGAATTAGGAGAAGTTATATGATTTGTGTTTTGAAATGTTTTAGTTTTTAGAAGATCAAAATAGGATTAATATTTGTTTTCAAAGGTATACCTATTAGGACAGAAGGTGAAGTCATATATCACTTGTATGATTTGGGGTTTAAGCAAAATTACTGAATTTGGGTTGACCTTGGAAAAGAATCTCCAAGTTTTGACCAGGGCTTCAAGCAGTTCTGTTGCAGGTCTTACATCTAATGAAGAAGTTGAGTAGATGGAAAACATGGTTTGTGATGCTCTTGGGGTCAATATGTCATATGACGAGCCTCAATATGACAATACTAATGAGCTTCCAAATGAAGAATCACAGAGATTTTATAATTTGTTCAGAGACAAACAAACAATTTTTTGAAGGCTTTCCACAGTCAAAATAATCGATGTGTGTGCAGCTTTTAGCTCTCAAGTCGATGAGGAATATTTTTGAGTTGGGTTTAGATTATATCATTGAGTTGATATTGTAAGTGACACCTATAAAGGATAATTTGTCAAAACGTTATTATGAGGCCAATATGTTAGTGTCGAAGCTGAGATTGGAAGCTAAGAAAATTGATAGTTGCGTGGATGGGCACGTGTTGTATTACGACAATGAATTTGGTAAAACTGATAGTGAGCTAGTTGAATGCAAATTTTGTGGAGCGCCAAGGTATCATGTTCGTAAATTTGGAAAACATAATTATAAATCCATCCATAAAAAGTCAGTGTTCTATAGGCCAATAGTTTCAAGGTTGAAGAGCATGATTGCATCTATTGAAACTGCCGGGAAAATGGCGTAGTATTACGAGAATAGAAGTAGCTCGGATATGTTGCTCCACCCATCTGACAATAAAGCACGAAAACACTTTGATTGGACGCATTCTGATTTTGCCTCAGATCCACGAAATGTATGGGTTGGGTTATGCTATGATTTATTTACTCCATATATCAAAGCATCAGTGTCGTCGTACTCTTGTTGGCCAAATATTGTTACCCCTTAGAATCTTACTCCCACCCCTACACCTGGGGTCGAGATGATCCTCACACCGGGGTACCATCCCCCGACCCAGGACACATCAGTCAATCATGATGATGATCCCCCGGCCCATGATGAGGAGTACTTCCAAAGTCGGAGAAGGATGAGGAGAAAGTTGTCATCGATGATGGTTGTCCCATTATCTATCCAGTAGGTAGCAGGTAAGTATTTTTTAACTTTTAGTTCTTTAAAATTTAAGCTACAACTTTTGTGTTTGTTTGATTGACTGTAACCTTTTTTTATTATGTAGGTTGCTTCCCTCGAAGCCTGCTTTGATGGGTATGTGATTCACAAAAAACATTGCAAAGCTTGGACTAAGTGAGAGGGATTTGGATGTCATTGCTTGGAAGTCACCCTTTGATGCATTTAGAGTAAGTGTCAATAGTGGCATTACATATGTTGTTAAATTTCATTGTTTTAATGATTAATATAATCACTAATACATAATTTTTATTTTGATAATACAAGAAAAAGTGGCGTGGAGGGCTGATGACGAGGAGGCCATTCAGAGGATATTTACTATGAAAGCGAGCCAACGTCTCTCCAACATGCTTGGGGACGCCTCATTAAGAGGATAACGTCCCAGTTGGATAGGAGACATCGTTTGGGACGCCCTTAAAGACACTATAGTTTTGATGGGTTCAAAAACCTGTCGGAGCAAGCAAAGAAGAATAGGGAATCAGAGAAAGATGGCTCCCTACACTGTTGTGGATCGGCCAGTCAGGCCCAGCACAGGCAGCTAGACTGGTAAAGTTGTTTGCACATATGTGTGTTTTTTTAGTTAGGGCGATCAGTTAGAAAATAAAAACATGTGTGTTTCATTTTTACAAGCAAAGAAGTTAGGGCGAACGATTCCTTTACATGCGAGGAAGGGAACCGATGACTATGTTGATGAGCGCTCGAGGTGCACTCAGGTAAAAATCTGAACATGGATTGTATTCTTACGTTGTTTTGTTAAAATATATTCATTTGTAGTTCGGTTATGCAAAAAAGAAGGAGTTTGAGTAGCTCATGACTCAAGCCACACGGGTGAGGGACCCTTCCAGACCACTATTGCCCATAGAGGAGCAAGCACCAGCTCTACATAGTTAGAAGAAGTCGGTCGAAGGGAAGTATAATGGTCGCTTCTATGGTGGCGTGTGCTCCCTTGCTATGGAGAGGGGTCGATCACATCGACACGAGTGGATCACCTGTCAGTCAGCCTCTTTCGGCAAAGAGCTCAGCCAACGTAGCGCAACTTAAGACGTAAATGCAGGCCCGACAGAAGGAGATATTGCATTCGGTGATTGGAGGCGGGTAAAGAGAAGATGTAGTGGGAGCAGGCAAAAATGATAAGGATGTAGAGAAAGATGTGGCAGAGGCCTCTCCAACTAGAGTAGACCGAGTCATCTGATGATGATGGTGGCGTTCACGGTCGTGATGTCGGCTATTAGGATTTCTTTTCTATTTTTAGATTTTTATAACACTTTGGTTTGGATTATGTTACACTTAAATTATGATTATGACACTTTATGTCATTTTTGTAACTTTTGATGATTCTTCATAGAGCAATGCTATTTAATAAGAATAGTTTTTGTAAGAAATACACTACACACCAAGTGCCTTGTTTTATTTTTCTTATTTTTCTTACTTTACACACCAAGTGCCTTGTTTTGTTTTTCTTACTTTTCTTTTTTTAGCATCTAACATTTCTCTTCTTTATATTTTGTTGGATGAATTGTTTAATTTTAATTGCTTTTCGATTTAAAGAAAAATAAAAAACTATTTGACAATAAGCAGGTCGCAATAAAAATAAAAAAATTTAATTACCGAAGGGCTAGTGTGGTGAGTACCAAAGGATCTGACTGTCGATAATTACTGAAGGGAAAAAAGTCGTCGCTAGTTACTGCCAGACAAGACCGTCGATGGCCGTCAGTAATTATCGACAGATTCCTTTTATCCTTCGGGACGTGTTTCCGACCTACTTCCCTTCGACGGACAAAACCACATCTTTAGTCCGTCAGAAACAACTAATTACCGATGGCTTTTCGGCCTTACCGATGGCCTTTTCCCTGCCGGTAATCAATGATTTTCTCGTAGTGAACATAAGTAAGAGGGCCAGATCTCACATAGATAGTGGGTCACTTTAAAACCAATTTTTTTTTGGATTTGTATACTGTTTACCGTGGATTTTGGTAAACACCGCTAGTTTCTAGTTTGGTTTACTTGCGGGATCAACTAGTAAATCCCAAGACAGTTTGGTTAAAAGTTGTTTAGAAAATACGGGTTTCTTACGGGCTAAGTTTAAGAAAAGAAAGGAATTCAAAGTTTCTCGCACAACTACTGAATTGTTCCAGAAGAAAAGAGAATTGCGTGAAGCGAAGAAAGCAAAAATGCAGGAAATGGAAATAAACAAAGTAAAATTGCATTAGAAAGATAAAAGTGGTGCACAATCATACATTGCTTCTCTGAAGTCGTTTTTCGCTTTGACTTGGAAGTAGAGCGTGAGAATTTGTGTAATGAGTTTGTGACCTGTTTTCCTTAAGGAAAACTACTATATATAGGAAGAAAATGTAAACTGCCTAAAACCGCTAAGGAATTCAGAAACTATAACTGCTATATACAATTCGACCATGTAACTGCCTACGCCTTCGACAACATCATTGTTTTGGTCTTCGACTAAACTCCTTGGCTTCGACCAATCTTCTTTTACTTCTTTCTCGTCGAAACTTTGCCTTTAAACTCTCAGTTTCATTAAGTCTTAGGGATTGTCGAAACTATTCTTCAAAACGCCTTCTCAATGTTAAATATCAACATTTCTTCTTTAAAATGACTGTTGACCAAGTGACTTCAAACACAAGAGGGGGGTGAATTGTGAAATTAAAAATAGCGATTTAAAAAGATAAAGTATTTAAAATAAAGCGCTTAAGAAAATGTTTTGATTAGAATAAGAGCGACTAGGCAATAAAAATAACTTGCAGGGAAAATAAAAGAGATGAAGGGAAAGAAGAAGACACGCAGAGTTTTATCCTGGTTCGGTCACCTCCTAGTGACCTACGTCCAGTCCCCAAGGAAAACTCCAAGGGATTTTAATCAATCACTAGATTTTAAAACAGGTTCAGCTAGAAACCTTTACAACCAAAGACCTTTTCACAAAACCAGGGATATCACCTCCCTATGTAAAAGAACTTCAAAAACCAAGAGATATCACCTCTCTTGAATACCTTGGGATCACACCCAAAAATAAGAAATGACAAAGACAATGATAATACACTCAATAGTGTAGATAGAACAAATTGAAGCACAGTAATACAACTCAAACTATATGAAATATAAAGCTCTCAAATAAAGATTTTAGCAAGTGTAAGAAGAGTGAGAGTGATGAGAAGAATGATAGAGTTTCAGATGCAAGAATGAGTTGTGTGGAGAGTGAAATGTGAGGCTCCTATTTATAGGCTTTAGGAAAAATATGACGTTGAGTTATTTATGTAAATGAGGTCATCGATTGTGTGCTTGAATAACTTAGAGATGATAATCGATTGTGTGCTTCTTTAAAATGGAAAAGGAAATCGATTATGTGCTTCCTTAAAACAAGATGAAATCGATTACGTGCTTCCTCAAAGCCATTAATCGATTATGTGCTTCCTTAATACAAGATGAAGAATCGATTGTTTGCTTCCTTAAAACATGAAGAATCGATTGTATGTTTCCTTAAAATATGATGAAATCACTACTACAAAATGTGCTTTAAAAAGCACTAATTTGAATCGGTTATTTGGATAACCGATTCAAAATGTGGACGCGGTGGCAAATTTGCAATTAAATGGAAGTGTGACAGATTTTTTTAGACATTTAGAATCGGTTGTTTAAATAACCGATTCAAAATGTGACAATTTAGACATTTGGAATCGGTTGACTGAATAACCGATTCTGAATAGCTATATTTAGAATCGGTTCTTTAAACAACCGATTCATAATGTCTGTTTCATTACTAAACTATTTCACGATCCCTCCTTGTTATTCACGTTCCCTCTCACACGTTTCCCTCATCCCTCTCAAACCCTTTCAGTTTCCTCTGATGCATCTCCCTCTTTTGCATCTCCCTCTTTTGCTTTCAATCTCTGTGCATCTCCCTCTTTTGCTTTCAGTCTCTCTCGCTACCTAGCTCTGTGAATCTCCCTCTTTTGCTTTCAATCTCTCTCGCTACCTAGCTCTGTGCATCTCACTCTCCGTGTTTCTAGACGGAGGAGAGAAAGGAAAGGGTTCTTCGCTTCGCCGTGCCTCTCTTTGTGATTCTCGCTCTGTGCATCTCACTCTTGGTTCTTCGCTGTGCCTTTCGGTTTCCCTCCATCGCGTTCGCCGTTTCCTCTTCTTCTCCACGAAGCTAGGGTTCCAACTGGAACCAGGTATCCTTGCTGAATCAACCCTGGAATCACACCAACACACCTTGAAGAACGACGATCTAAGGTAATTGCGAGAAAACCCTTTGATTTCAGTTGCAGATTTACTGTATTTCGAAACCCTAGTTTCGAATCTATCTTGTTTCTTCTCTCCTTACTGATTCAATGCTTGCTCTTTATGTTGTTTGTTGATAACCTGACGAAACTGGTGAATGATACACACAAACGGACACAACGAAGGTTTCAAGGCCCGATTCCTTCACTGAATCGCACCAGTGGGTATAGATCATTTCTCTGATCTTGTATTTCCTTTTATTTGACTTTGATTCAGAAACCCTAGTATATGAATCGTAATCTTCTTTTTCTGTTTCTGTTTCTCTCCGTACAGAAACCCTAATCACTGTCCTGTTTGCCGAGCAGTATCCCTCAAGTCTTCAGGCATGTGTCTCAAATCTCAACTTGAACATGCTATGTGATAATCTTTTCAAAACAATCAGTTTTGGGGTAGGTTTTGTTTCATTGCAGGCTATTTTAATACTTCCTCGATGGATGACTAAACTGATGAAACATTTTCTATGTAGGAGAAGCTGGTGAATCACCATGATAATAAAATTGGAAGCTTTTCTAGTAAAGTAGGAGTGCATTTCAGAAATCTTCATATGCTCGTGGATCTTTTACTGAAATTCTGTGATGAGCTCCTGAAAAATTTCTTAGCTATGCACAGATCAGTAAGTGGAAGCAACAAAGAGCTAAGATTTTCCTGGTTGATTTTATTGAGACTCTATTTTTGTATAAATGTGTTTGAAATTGATTGTTTTGTTTATTTGTTTTGTTGATTTTTCCTTATGTGCTTCTTATCACTTTGATTGTGAAGTCCATCAAACTTGAATTTGAGAAGATTTACTATCCATATCTCCTGATTAGCAAGAAGAGATACGCTGGTTTGTTTTGGACAAAACCAGACAATTTTGACAAAATGGACACTAAAGGTAAACATTTATCCTTATATCTCTATGGCTTTATTGGTCAAAAACCTGGTGAATGACTGCCTTCACAAAATTCTAATTGACAGGTTCATTTTGGAACTATGCAGTGTTCATTTTTCTTTTGCTGCAACAATCTACAATGCCTTAAACTATGAGGTGCAGAATTTAAGCCAGAAAATGAGAAGAAAGAAGCTGCTGATCAGTCAATGAAAGCATATGAGGTGCATTTTTTATACTGTTGGAGATGATTTTTTAGCTTTTGATGTACTGAATATACCAAATGCATTAACAAACCTTGCAAGTATATATATGTTGATCTTTTGATTTCTTTCATTCTTCTTCTGCTAAGAGAATTGCATTCTCTTATATTCTTTTTCTTGCTGAAAATGCAGCTGCTGTTTTTGGTGAACAAAAGCGCTTAGAGCCAATGCCGGCGGAACGAAAGGCCTGATGGAGAAAAGAAATCGATTGGCTTCTATCGGTTACCGATTACGTTGTTGAAATGGTTCCTTCACAACAAAAATCCAAGGATGGTTCAAGCATGGAGGTAAGCCCTCTCTCAAGTCTTATAAATCTGCAGCATTCAATATTTGGATTAATTTGTTAAGTGTATCACTATAGTATATGTTGCTGACTTCACTTCTGATGCCTATGTGGGTCGCTTCAAGACTATAGCTTTTGCTTCCTTTTTCTCACTAGTACATGTTTATTTCTACTCATTTCTGATGCACTAGTGATTATTATTATTATTATTTTATAATTATACTTTTACATTTCAACAGGAAGTAATGAAACACAGAGATGCGGCACAATTGGCAGCAACTGAGGCTATGCAAGAGGCTGCTGCTGCTGAGAGTTTGCTACAATTTGTGATGCTTTTCGACGCAAGTAAGTGATGTCCACCTACTACTACTACTAGTAATTAAAAGACTGTTGAGGAAAAAAAACAAACAAGTGAAATGAAGTCGGAAAGAAACAGAAAAGATTGAGAGATCAGAGTAATAAATGAGAGATCAGAGTAATATATATATATATATATATATGTATGTATATACTATCATCATTGTTTTTGTTCAAGTTCTTTGGTTCATTTTGACCTTTTAATGCTCACCTTATAACTATAATGAGAACAAAATGAATACCATATTTGATTGATATGGCAACAGAAGTTGCTGAAGAAGATATTGTGAGGTCAGTGAGTGATGAAAGGAATAGTTCTGGGGAGGCAGTGGGTGAACAACAGAGGGATGTGCATGAGGGAAGTATAAGTGAAATAGATGAAGAGGAGGAGTTGAAATGGGAAGCCTTGGGGAGGCTTCCAACATATGATAGGATGAGGAAAGGGATTCTAAAGAGTGACCTGGATGACGGAATAGTTAATTATGAAGAGGTTGACATCACCAAGCTTGGAATGCAGGAAAAGAAGCATCTCCTTGAGAACATACTAAAGACTGCTGAAGAAATTATAATTATACTTTTCCTTTCTTTGAATTTCAGTTATTGCTTCAGCTAATTTTGATATTTTGCATGGCTTTGCAGGGAAGTTCCATACTCTTGTCTCTCACCAAGAATCACTTGAGTTAAAGGTTAACAAGACAAAGGCTATGGTCAAATTCCAGCTTAAGAAACTGCTCTGCATGGGTGTAGCTGTGGGCAATGTTAGCAGTGCTGCTGTGGGCAATGTTAGCAGTGCTGCTGAAGCAAGGTTGGCTGCAGCAAGGGAGGCTGCAGCAAGGGAGCAATCTCAATCTGCTCAAGAGGAGGCTGATGAGTGGAAGCGGAAGTATGACATTGCTGTAAGAGAAGAATTTTATGGTACTTTTAAGTTTAATGAATTGTTGTAATTTTGTTTTGCCTTGATGCCTTGTATAACTTTTAAGTTTAATGAATTGTTGTAATTTTGTGCTTCTAGCACTTTTAAGTTCAATAGAAGTAAATTTATGAATTATTGAATTATTATGAGTTGTTGCTTTATGGAAATCAATTTTGGGTTGTTTTTGTATCTAGTAATGGGTGTTGTTGCTGAATCTGTAGAGAACAATAGTAACAATTGGTGGGTGGTTTTTATAATTTTTTTTTAAAAAAAAGGGACATTTTGAATCGGTTATCTAAAGAACCGATTTTAAATGTCGTATTTTGAATCGGTTATTTAACTGATTCAAAATGTCCCTACATTTAGAATCAGCCGTTTTCGAATCGGTTGTTTAAATAACCGATTTAAAATGTCATATTTTGAATCGGTTATTTAACCGATTCATAATGTCCCTACATTTAGAATCGGCACATTTAGAATCGGCAAATAACCGACTCCAAATGTGCCAAATAACCGATTCAAAAGGCCTTTTTTGTAGTAGTGAATCGATTTTGTGCTTCCTTAAAGCATCATGAAATCGATTTTGTGCTTCCTTAAAGCATGATGAAATCGATTATGGTTTCATAGGGAATATTAAGAATCAATTGTATGCTTGAATGTGGCATCCTTATGATCGATTATGCTTGTTTCTAAAATCATTTATGCATGCATGAGATTTGTTTAAAAATTATTTTCATGCAAGAAATATTGTGAGTGTGTGATTTATTTTAGAGAGCTTATAGATAAATTATTGTCCTAAAGTTAAGTCTTACAGAAATAAGCAATCAGGATTTGAAATGAAATTTGGCCATCTCTCCATACCCTCAAGAACCTAAAATCCCAGAAGGTCCATTCCCTACCCCTCTTAAGCCAAAGATTCAAAATCACAAAAACATCCTTTGTTACCCATGTTAAGCCGAGAAAAGCCCAAGATATCCCCATCACTCTGGGCGAGGGTTAATTCCACATCAAAAACGGTATATCATTTATTTCCACTTACACAAATATTATAAACACACACAATACAATAAACAACTCTTGACTTGAAAGCTTGATCTCATTTTCCGCTTGTTGCAATCTTGACCTTTTTGAACTTCTTTTGTCAATCATCAAAACCAGATTATTCCTGTCAAGGCATATATTCACAATGACAAGTCAACATTATTGACTGCATTTAATTGAGCCTGTCGAAAATACAGGCTAATAAATTGCCCCCCAAAAATGTCATTTTCGACCGAGGCATAAACGAAGATAGAAAATGACGTTTTTTGAAACCAGAACTTAACAGTTTTATGTCAAGTTTGATGACGTCATTAACATCACGTAATGGGCCGCCTTTTGAAAGATAGTGGGCCATGTTTTCATTGGAACTCCCCACTACATCATTACACAACTGTCAGTGTAGTGGGATACAAAAAAGCTTTGCCGCAAACATAGAGCGCGAGGAGGAACTCCAGAAGGAAGAATGGGCTGCTGTCGAAGCTTCGAATACCAAGATTTCGGAATTGCAAGGTCAAGCAGATCAAGACTCTAAAGCCATAACAGAGTGTGATGCTGCCATTGCCAAATACCAAGAAAAAATCAAGGCTTTGCAGCAAAAGAAGGCTTAGATTCAGAATAAGAAAAACTCCATTAACGAAGAAGCAGCTGTAGCCATTGAACATTTTGAGAGAGCCACTCAACACGAAGGTCAAATCCAAAAGCTCGTCGAAAGTGAAAACCTCATTGCTACAAGATTGGAGCATTCCAGGGGTGTTTTGCTAAGAATGAAGATGGATCTTCCACAAAAATGAATCATGTACCTTGACTTTTTAGCTCTTTTTCAGTTTTGGTTCTTATAATTTTGACAATGTATTCAACAACATATTCCACAATGCATTTTGGCACTAACGCCGTGTTTAGTTTCACTTCATTGTTTTACTCTTGCGCTATTTTAACTTCTTGCAGCATTGGCTTATACCTTTTTAAGTACTTGCCATTTACACGCATAATTCGACCATCTGCGCCTATTTCTTCTATTTCATAAGCGCCATTAGAAAAGACTTGTGAAATTTTAAATGGTCCTTCCCAATTTGGTGACCACTTGCCCAAAACTCTATCTTTTTTGTCCATAGGCAAAATGACTTTCCAAACTAAGTCTTCTAAAGAGAAAGATTTCGACTTAACCTTTTTATTGTAGGCTTTAGCCGCTCTTTCTTTTTGCCTTGTAAGTGTGTCTAAGGCGGTTAATCTTTCTTCGTCTAGATCAACCAGTTCATCTAACATCATTTCCCAATAATTATCAGATGGAATTTCAAGTTGTCTTTGAATCCTGGTTGATTGTAGACAAATTTCAACTGGCAAAACTGCCTCATGGCCAAAAACAAGCCTAAAAGGAGTAGTACTAATTGACTCCCTAGGAGAATTTCGACAAGCCCAACACTTGGTCAAGAGTTTTATGCCAATTCTTAGGCTTTTGCCCAATATGCTTCTTTATCAAATTAATGATAATTTTATTGGCTGCTTCGACTTGCCCATTAGCTTGTGCATAATATGGTGTCGAACCTAACAACTTGTAACCATTTTCAGCAGCAAATTCTACCATTTTCTGACCAATAAACACTGAACCTTGGTCTGTGGTAATGGTTTCTGGAATTCCAAACCTATATAAAATATGGTTTTGAATAAAATTGATTACTGCTTATTGATTAACATTAGCCAAAGGAATAGCTTCTACCCACTTGGTAAAATAATCTATCCCAACTAATATAAAACGATGGCCTTTCGATGACGTTGGTTTAATCTCACCAATTATGTCTAAGGCCCATCCTCTAAATGGCCATGGTTTTATTATTGAGTGTAACTCACTCGCAGGTACATGTTGCACTCCTGCATGTTTTTGACATTCTTGACAACCTTTGGTGAATTCTATGCAATCTTTTAGCATTGTTGGCCAATACACACCCTGTCGAAATAAGAGCCATTTCATCTTGTGACCTGCTTGATGGGACCCGCAAGTTCCACTATGAGTATCAGATATTGCCAAGTATGCCCCACTTTCACTAAGGCATTTGAGTAAAACTCCTTCAGGGGTCTTTTTGAACAACTCATTTCCAATAATCACATAGCTTAAGCCTCTATACTTGGTTTTCCTGTTAGTTATTCCTGTTGGATTTTCCAAGTATTCGACAATCTGCTTTCGCCAGTCATCGTTCAACATATTGTCAATAGCAAAAACTTCAAAATTTTCACTAAAACTTTTAGTATCACTATTTTCAGTAACTGGAGGTATAAATGCTTCTTCTACCCCCCCCCCCAAGTTTTTGTGTTGACAATTTCTCTAAAGAGTCTGTTGAAATCAATTTCTCTTTAATTTCTATTAAATCTTTGAGTTTCTCTTTGGATACCTTATAAACTGAAGCAATTTGTGCCAACTCATTTGCCTCTTGATTATCAATTCGAGGCACATGCTTTATATTCACACTGTCGAAGTGTTTTAACAAAGCATTGGCAGCAACAAAATATGTAATTAAATTTTCTTTAATACATTTA
The DNA here is from genome assembly GCA_039519185.1 of Astragalus membranaceus. NCBI lineage: Eukaryota > Viridiplantae > Streptophyta > Magnoliopsida > Fabales > Fabaceae > Astragalus > Astragalus membranaceus. Next base: position 48,479,287 of record CM076849.1, read on the forward strand.
TATTCTTTTGTTAATTGCTTCACAACTAGTTCAGAATCGCCTTGGATTTCGACATTTTTTGCCCCCAAGTCTAACAAGATCTCCAGTCCTGTTATTAAGGCTTCATACTCAGCCTCGTTATTGGAGCAAAGTTCTTTAATTTTAAACTTATATTTCGTTGGTATTTTCATTGGAGAAACAATTAGAATTCCAATTCCAGAACCATTTTTATGACTAGAACCGTCGAAATATAACATTCAAGGACGAATATCCACTAAATTTAATGTTGCTTTGACTAATGAATGATCGACAATAAAATCAGCAACAATTTGTCCTTTAATGGCCTTTAAAGGCTGATAAGTTAGTGAATATTCTGATAAAGCCAAAGCCTATTTACCAATTCGACTATGTAGTATTGGTTTCGCCAGCATATGTTTAATGATATCGTAATGCGAGTAAACATACACATCAATAGGCTTTATGTATTGCTTTAACTTTGTACAAGAAAAATACAAACATAAGCACAATTTTTCTATTGGATGATACCTAGTTTCAGCATCATTTAAAACTCTACTAAGGTAATAGATGGATCTTTCGACACCATTTTCATCCTCTTGTGCTAACATACTACCTATTGATATATCTGATGCTGCTATATACAATTTCATTGCCTTATTTCTAATTGGAGGAAACAAAATAGGAGGCTTCATCAAATATGTCTTGATCTCGTTGAAAGCTTTTTGATGTTCTGGTTCCCATCTGAAAACATCTTCCTTCTTCAGTCGAAGTAATGGCGAGAAAATTTGAGTCTTGCCACTTAGATTTGAAATAAACCTTCTAAGGAAATTAATCTTTCTTAGCAACGACTGTAATTCTTTCTTTGTCGAAGGAGCTTTTGTTTCCAAAATAGCTTTCGTCTTATTTTGATGGATTTCAATGCCTTTTTAGTGCACAACAAAGCCTAAAAAATCACCTGCACGAACACAAAAGGCACATTTGATTGGATTCATTTTCAATCCATATTTTCTCATTCTTTCGAATGATTGTCGAAGATGATCTAAATGACTATTTACTGATGAAGACTTAACAACAATGTCATCTATGTACACTTGCATAAAGTTTTCTATAAAATCATGAAACATAGAATTCATTGCTCTTTGGTATGTAGCACCCGCATTTTTAAGACCAAAGGGCATAACTACCCATTCATAAACACCTAATGCCCCTGGGCAACAAAACGTTGTTTTTGATACGTCTTCTTCAGCAATAAAAATTTGGTTATAACCAGAATAACCATCAAGCATACTTAAATATTCGTAGCCTGCTGCTGAATCGACTAGCATTTCTGCCACAGGCATAGAGTATTGGTCTTTTGGTGTAGCATTATTTAAATCCCTAAAATCTATGCAAACTCTACGAGTGCCATTTTTCTTAATAACAGGGACTATATTAGCTAACCAATCAACATACCTGGCAGTTCTGATGAACTTGCTATTTAGCAGCCTTTCAATTTCTGTTTTAATCTTCGACAAGATCTCTGGCGCAAATCTTCTTGGAGTTTGCTTCACTGGCTTCTTTTCTGGTCGAATAGGTAGCTTCAATTCTAGTACTCTCGACTCAACCCTGGAATTTCATTGTAGTCCCAAGAAAAGCAATCTCTGAACTCTTTAAGCAGTTCGATAGTTTGCACTCTGAAATCCTTGTCGATCTTCGAACTGATATATGTTGGCCTCTTCACAGAACCATCTCCCAAGTCAATTTCTTCCAAGGGATCTTGTGCTTGTATTCTTTTGGTCAAACCCATTGGGTCCTTTTCAAAACCTAAAGTCTCATCATCATAAACACAATCAAGCCTTTGGTCTTCGACTAAATCTTTTTCACTAATCACACTGGTCACACTGGTTTCTGCAACCATTTGTTGATTTAATTCAGCTTCCAAAGCCGCTTTTTCTTTGTTTTCGGCCACATATGCCGTAATTCTATCCCACGTACTGGGCTTAATCATCAAACCATTTAAGGTCCATCCCAACCAGTAGGCTTGACAAAGCCTCTTGGGTGGCTATCTTCATCTATAATCTCCCTCTCCCAAACAAAACCTGTAATTTGGGTGGAGTGTGACAGAAGAGAAAACATTATCCTGGGTTATATAACCAAGGTCAAAAGAGGAACATGGCGCAATATTCGCCAATTGTTTGTCGAAGGTCTTTCTAGTTATAGTGTTAACTTCTGCTTTGAAGTAGCTCTGGTCACCTTCTATGTTTTCGAACAATCCATCCTCTCTCCATATGATCAATCTTTGATCAACAGTTGATGGAATTGCCCCCACACCATGGATCCACTCCCTTCCTAGTAGCAAATTATAATTTGCTTTCGATGGAATCACTAGGAATAGGGTCAACCTCTTGATGCTTCCCACAGCAAGCTCGACCTCTATGGCCCCAAGTGAATGGCCAGTTTTGCCTTCATAATTTATCAAAACCACGCTGTGTGGCCTCAAATCAGTATCACATTTGCCTATTTTCTTTAGCAAATGTTGAGGCATTAGGTTCACAGCAGCACCTCCATCGACCAAGATTTTATTCACGCCTATGTTATTCACTTTGGCTTGAATGAACAAGGGTTTGAGATGATTCATCATCCCACAGTCTGGTCTTTCGGACACTACATGCTGCTCTTCGACGCAGCCAATTTTGAGCACATAGTAGTAAATTGGCTTGTATGTAGTTTCTTCATCAAAGTCTTCTTCGACGTCATTAACCTCAGAAACCACACCATACTCTACAGGCAGGATAGAGACCACATTACATAAGACGTCGAAATCTGAATCTATGTCTTCGTCCAAGTTTAGGCCTTCTTTAAGTGCAAAAAGTGGAGGAAAAATTCTTTCAGTAGCTGGCTTCCTAGCCATTTCAAGAGATTCTGAAGGTAACTCTTTACCTTTTCCTTTGTCAGCACTTAATATTGCCCCTGTAGCAGTAGTAACTATCTTCTGGCGTTGATATATTCGTCATTGTGATCTTTTCATAGGGTTTTTACCCTTGTAATTATTACGGTAGGCATATTTATTTGCCTCTGATGCCTTATTTTGGGTAATTGTACTAGCACTAGCACCACACTTAACCATCTTTGCTGGCTTCTGTTGGTTGCCAGCGTTCTTTCCAGTATAATACGTGGGATAATACCCAGTACTTCTCCCACCAGAATGAACCCATTTCTCGACAGGAGAGTGAGAAGGTCGAACATAAGTTCTAACCTTTTCTTTGTGGGGGTTCTTAATCGAAGAAACCTTGTAAGGTATCCCTTTGTCATTGAAACTGAACTTGGGTCTCGTGTCGACCCATTTCCCCTTGCGTTTGGGTTGAGGTTTGAAACTTTCCAGATCCTTTGCAGCTTCCTTGTCGAAAACAGCACTGCATCGTGGACATAGCATCACCTCAGAGTTGCTGATCCTACAACGATTGAGGAAATCGATCAATTCCTCTTCAGCCTTAGGGTAAACCACCTTCATTTTGTCATCATACTGGTCTTCAGTGACCATTTCAACGTTGACCTTGGAGCTTACAGTGGCTCTTTTCACATTACCCTTTCCTGCAGTATCACCAGACACTTCAACCATAACAATGTCAACTTCGACATCTGCAGTATCACCGGATACTTCAACCATAGCAATGTCAACTTCGACATACATTGCTTCGTTTGTTGGTAGAGGATCTGCATCAATTTTCATTGGAGGCTTTGACTTGTCTCCAAATTTGAGTCTTCCTTCGTTCAATGCTTTTTGAACCAAATCCCTGAAAAGGACACAACGAGCAGTGTTATGGCCCAAGAAGTTATGAAATTTACAGAAACCTCTTTTCTGTCTTTGTTCTAATGGTGGTGTTTTAGGCCTTTAGGCACTAAAATTTGACCATCAACAACCAACAGATCAAATATTTTCGTCACATTTAGAAACATCAAAAGTATATGTTTTTGCAACGAATTTATCATTTTTTTTGGTTCGACAGGGTTTTTCCCATCTGAAGGCTTCAATAGCTTACAAGTATAAGGAGGTCCAGGTTGTAATTCAGCAATATTAACCTCTTATTCGACACTTTCATAAGATATGTCGAATTCTTGGTCATTGTCATTAACATTGACATAGGCAACCTTTTCCTTTTTATTATTACTAAACCTATTAGTTCTAGCCTTTTCAGCTTTAAGTATTTCGACTTGTCGAACTCTATCAGCCATTTGTGCCATATCTCCTAGGTTCAAAGTATCTAGCTTTTTCCTAATAGAGTAATCTAGGCCACCAGCATCCATTTCGACTAACTCATGCTCAGGTACTTGAGTAAAGCACCTTGCCTTGAGAAGTCTAAATCTATTGAGATAATCATCAGTAGACTCTGCCCCTTTATGTTGAACACTAGCCAATTCTTTAAGACTAATCTTACATTGGCCTATGTAAAATTGCTCATGAAAGGCCTTTTCTAACTGAGCCCAATTAAAGATAGAACGTGGGGCTAAAGTGGTGAACCAAGTGAAAGCATTCTTAGTTAGAGAATTTGGGAAATATTTCATTCTTAAATTCTCATCATGTGCTAAGTCACCAGCCTCAGTTAAATATCTAGCAATGTGTTCAACAGTCGATTCACTGGTTTCCCAGCGAATTTTGTGAACTTGGGAATTTTCCATCCCCTAGGAAACTCTGTTTGCAATGTGTAGTCAGATAATGGTGATACAAAATTAGGCCTGTGTAAACCTAAGTTAAGGCCATTCTGGGCTAAGATAGTTTCGACCATATTAGCCAAGTTATTTTGTGCTCCAAAATTATTTTGTTGCACTTGCCTAACCACTTCATCTGCATTCTGATTTCTATTGACTAACACAACATCAGGTATTGCCTCTACTCTTGGAGGTTCTTCGACAACCAGTTGTTGTCTCTGATTCATGGGAATTACATTGTTTTGCCATTCTACAGGGATTTTGACAGGCCTAACATTTTGTACTTGGGGAATTTGTGGGTTATGCACTGGTGGAGTGCCAAAGAAATCAGCAATTCTTCCCATTTGTGTTGCCAACATTTGGTAACTATGAGTTGTGTTTTGTATTAAAGGGTTAAACACAGTACCAATCTGTTGTGTCAACATATTAACCATGTCATGGTTACTATCATCCATTTGTTGTCTTAATGCCAACAAGGACGATGTGGTCAGGGGCTGGTTGAACGTTTCTACCATAAATGTTCTCAGAAGAATTGTGAGTAGGAGAGAAACCTATTATTGTATTGTCTGCAAATGTAGATGAATTGGTTTGAAGGTCTGCCATTAAGGCTGTCGGCATGCCATATGGGTAACTCCCACCATGTATAGAATTAAATGGCATATTTCCACTTACGGGATTAGCCATGAAAGGACTTGATGATCCTAATTCTGGCTGGCACATAAGCCACTGCATTGGGTTGTGTTACTGCCGTTGTAGTCATCATAGACACAGGAGTAATTATAGGAGCAGTTACAGCAGTTATGCCCATGGCTGTCGAAGAAGACAACAGAGCGGTTACTGCAGTTACACCCAATGTTGTCGAAGAAGACAACGGAGCGGTTACTCCTATAGCAGTTGCAGCATTTGCATCACTAACTGACGCATTCCTTGGTGAATTATGTGCATTAGATGAAGAAGCATTGTTATTAGAGCGAACCATCTCTGAGAGATATCTACCACTCCTTAAACGCATGCACAAATCACTTTATGCTTTTAAATTCAAGAAGAACGAACCCAGAAATGTTGTAAAACAACTTTTTAAAATTAGCACAAACTGTCCCAATGGGCGTGCCAATTTGTTTACCGTGGATTTTGGTAAACACCGCTAGTTTCCAGTTTGGTTTACTTGCGGGATCAACTAGTAAATCCCAAGACAGTTTGGTTAAAAGTTGTTTAGAAAATACGGATTTCTTACGGGTTAAGTTTATGAAAAGAAAGGAATTCAAAGTTTCTCGCAAAACTACTGAATTGTTCCAGAAGAAAAGAGAATTGCGTGAAACGAAGAAAGCAAAAATGCAGGAAATGGAAATAAACAAAGTAAAATTGCATTAGAAAGATAAAAGTGGTGCACAATCACACATTGCTTCTCTGAACTCATTTTTCGCTTTGACTTGGAAGTAGAGCGTGAGAATTTGTGTAATGAGTTTGTGACCTGTTTTCCTTAAGGAAAACTACTATATATAGGAAGAAAACGTAAACTGCCTAAAACTGCTAAGGAATTCAGAAACTATAACTGCTATATACAATTCGACCATGTAACTGCCTACGCCTTCGACGGCATCATTGCTCTGGTCTTCGACTAAACTCCTTAGCGTCGACCAATCTTCTTTTACTTCTTTCTCGTCGAAACTTTGCCTTTAAACTCTCAGTTTCATTAAGTCTTGGGCATAGTCGAAACTATTCTTCAAAACGCCTTCTCAATGTTAAATATCAACATTTCTTCTTTAAAATGACAAGTCAACATTATTGACTGCATTTAATTCAGCCTGTCGAAAATACATGCTAACGTATACATAGCGGCAAGTACCACCCATAAACCCACACACGGAAAGTGGTGATCTCGAGTTCAAACCTGAGTAACTACATAAAATGTCAGACTTAATAACACGAATTTCTAAATATACTAAACCTTACGAACACTTCCAAAACCAAACTAAAACAAAAGCAGACACTGCATAAGGTGGCATTTTAAAAGTCTTTCATTTTGTGATAATGATTTCAAAGGAACTGATAATCTAAGACCTTCTGAGAAAGTACTTTTATAGTTTTCACTCATTTAAGCAATGTTGTAAGAACATGACTGATGATTCAACTAGGAATCGACTAGTCGGATGGTTGGTTCAACCCTAATTGGACTCCAGCTCGGTTGAACCGTCCAGAACCAGATTGAACATCTATATTCTTGTCACTTTTTCCCCAAATTTAATATTTTTTATTTATTTATTAGTCAATCAATTTAATCATAGTTGAATCGTGTGAACCAATTGAACCACCCGACGGTCTCGTCGGTTCGATATCCGGTTCGGATTTAAAAGCATCGCATTGAAGATAATGATACTTCAGTAAAATACAGAGGAAATTCCAGACAAATTACGTGTGTAGCTAAGTTGAACATGAAAATCCTTTCCTCTAGCTAGCATCATCCTACATAGAAAACTAGCCATGAAAGAGAAATTAACATCAAGGATAAATGTACAACACAGCTGTTTTTCCTCTTTCCGAGAGAATAATCACTATTGGAATGTTTGTCGATATTCAAAGTAGGACCCAGGATTTAGTAGCTTTTGATTAGGAGAGATTCCCAATTAGACTAAGCTCAAGTTATATGTTTGGTTTATCTTTATCATTTGCTCTCTAACGTGTAAGCGCTTATATTGATGCTTTAGACAAAACGACATGAAAATGTCATCGACAAGCTTATAATCGACGAGCAAATTAGCCTCTGAGATAATGCACATGTTTTGCTTCATTCGTTTCAAGGAATAAAATGTAGGTATAAGACACCCAATGTGGTGAAAATAACACAGATACATGCATGAATGGAGTAGTCATTGTTGAAGAAACTGCCAAGGCACAAAAATACAGGATTTCATCATTTTTGTTCTCTTGTTCACTTGATTCTGTCGGCTAGTTTATACTTAAAGCATATTGAAGTATATTGGTCACATGAACAAAGGTAAACCTATTGAATCAATAGAGTTGAAGGAGTTGTAGGACTAGCTAGGATCATGGAGGTTAAAAGCTTCATATACGTACACTCTTCTTTTGTCGTGAAAATGGCCCATCAACTAGGAGACACTTTATTGTACCTCCCTTGAAGTAGAAACTGTGTTAACAGGTCACAGATTAAATTGTTTACTTGAAGGTAAGTTTAATCTTGAAGATGTTCCTTAAAGCTACTTGCACTTAATAATTTCTACATTTGTATAAATTATTGGTGCTCGAACATGAGTACATGTAAGGGAGCGCACACAGTCACAGTTAAGGAATCTCGTCAAGAAACCTTGACAATTCGATGAAGATAGAACGACTTGTATTTTGTTTTCATCAATTGAATTTTAAAATAGATATCAAAATCCGAGTTGTCTCATATTCATCTTCGGACCGAACTCCATGACCGCGCAATTACATAGAATCCAAATCTGTCGTGACACTACGCCAGATGTTGAGAAAAAGGGCGCCCTATTGGACAGCGCTTTTTAAGGAAGCGCTGCTTTTGGTTTAGACGCGCCGGGAATGGGCAGCCCTTTTTAAGGAAGCGTTGCTTTTGGTTAAAATACGCTGGGGCAATGGGTAGCACTTTTTAGGAAGCGCTGCCTATAGGAGAACACGCTGGGGCAATGGGTAGCGCTTCTTAGGAAGCGCTGCCTATTGGAGAACGCGTTGGGGCGATGGGCAGCGCTTTTTAAAAAGCGCTACTTATGCCCAAAACATGGAATGTATGGGTCGCGCTACCCATCGCTTTAGTCAATAAAATTCCTCTCACTCACTCTCAAAATGAAGAGTTGCGAACCATAAACTTCATCTTTCTTTCTTTTCTTGCTTTTTTTCTTTCACTGCTTCACTCTCTCTCTTCTCTTGCCTTTCTTTCTTTTCTCTTCACTCTCTCACTTCTCTTGACTTTCTTTCTTTTCTTGCGTTTTTTGTTTCACTGCTTCTGCTAGGATTTTTTTATTTCTTGATGAATCTTACAGATTTAAGGTATACGAAGCCTATTGTTTTGGTTGTTGTTCTTGCGATTTAGAAACCCTAATGTAGTAAATTGATTTTTGTTCCATTTCTCTTCAATCACATGTACTGTAGTGAATCAACCTTCAAGAACAGATCACACAAACTACTTGAAAGGTGTACAAATCACCACTTTAATTGTGATTTTGCATCTGTTTTACAATTCCTCTTTGTAAAAACTCTAATTTCTCTTTGGGTTTGTTTCACATGTGACTATTGCGTATGAATGAGATGGTGAATGATTTCAAGATACTGAGACAACACGCTCACAGGTTGTATTCCTCCATTTTTTCTATTAGATCTGTTTTTCTTCTCTTTCTCTCTAATGAACAAACCCTAACTTGGTTTGTTTTTATTTTGCAAGGTAACCACACTCAGAAAATTAGAAGTAGAAAGAACTTAAAAGAGGAACAATAGACTTGAAGAAGGAAAATATAAACTAAATCAAAAAAAAGGAAAATAAACAAAATCAGAAAAATTAAAAAAAAATTATACAATGGGCAGTGATTTTGGCTGTAAGCGCTGCCTATAGGAGAACGCGTTGGGTGATGGGCAGCGCTTTTTAGGAAGCACTGCCCATTGTGGGAGTGGAATCAGCAGCGCTCAAAAGCGCTACCCATGGCTAAAAAAAAGCGCTGCCCATCCCCAAATATGTTGTTGAGTGATTAAAACGGTTTTTGTGCGAAAGAGCAAATACTATTCTGCAACGGTAGGTTTTCTTCACATATTTGGTATGTTGTTGTTAGTTTGTTAGGTTATGATTTTGTCATGCCAAGGACCTACCTTCTCTGTTCTTGCAGTTCTCCCTCGTTGGAGGCCCGATTTGCTGCAAGAGAGGTTTGGCCTTGATTTGGCATATTGTTCTTTGGGTCATTAATTTGGGACCTTAGAATGAATGAATGTATTTTCTCTAGGGGCTTGCCTCATCTGGGTCGTTCGATCGATCACATTAAGTCTCTATCGTGGAAATGGTTTTTGACTAGGGGTAACACGTTTGACTAGGGGTAACCCTATTGATTGTATTTTCAGGGCTTAGTTGGTTTCGCTCTCTCTGTTTTTTTCCTTGGTGAGGGGTTGGTGTTAGACGGATTGTGGTTCATTGAACTTTTTATGTATTAGGGTTTAGCACCCCTGGTGCTTCCATTATATATTTATAGGCTAAATATATATTTTGGCCCTTTATCTTTGGGGTTGTGGTCACTTTGGCCCTTTATCTTTTTTTTTTCTCATTTTAGACCCTCATGTTTTTTGTGTGTGTCATTTTGGCCCCTGCCGTTATCATTTTGGTCCCTTATGTTTTTAATTGATTTCATTTTAGTCCCTTATGTTTTTAATTGATTTCATTTTGGGCCCTTATGTTTTTAATTGATTTCATTTTCGTCCTTAAAAATTTGCCTAAAAAAACATAAACATAACGGCAGGGGCCAAAATGACACACACAAAAAACATGAGGGTCTAAAATGAGAAAAAAAAAGATAAAGGGCCAAAATGACCACAACCCCAAAGATAAAGGGTCAAAATATATATTTAGCCTATATTTATATATCTATGTTTGCTATTAAAAAAAACCTTGTGAGTTGCTCAATAGTAAATAAAGTATGACTGTATACGTCTTAAGTAGAATCAAACACAATTTACTATATTGACGTTCAGAGGATTGGAAGATGAAAATTGTTTGTGGTAATATTTGATTAACGGTCAATTGTTATCAAATATTTTTCTGAATGTAAAGTTTAGAATGAGTTATGTGAGCTGGAAAGTCAAGAATAATTTGTTTAATGGCTGACAGTGGAAAGCATAGCTAGAATGACACAAAACAAAAATTCAAATATACTACCATATCACAGATGAGTATAGAATGAATTTCCGTGGCCATGGATACATATTCGTAAATTTGTCATGCAACACACCAAGAGTAGCCAAGACATGGCTTATGCATATGTTGAACTTTTTTGTAATTGATTCCATCCAGGCATACTTTTTTGGCTTGCCTGCCACATGAGTTGCTCCTCCTAGCTAGTTAGCCAGCTAGCTAGTTGGCAGTTGCATTTGTAATTCCCCTCAACCCTAAACCTTTGCAATCTCATTTAATTTGGAGCCTCAAAAGCGAACTATTCACTTTAGAGCATAAATTAAGAAATTTTAAGGCTTAAGTACGTTTTTATACTCTATAAATATGGGGTGTTTTGCTTTTACCCCCTACAATTTTTTTTTTGAAAAACACTTTGCAAAAACAACTTGTTTTAAAAAAGTCTCACTGTTAACCCACTGTTAAAAAAAATGCTTATGTGTTAAACGGAATTGTGAGATGTAATTTTATCTGTGACATGGCTTGCAACATAATTTTATTTTCTTTTATAATTATTTTATCTTCTCCACCACCACCACTCACACCACAACCACTCTCTTCTCTCTGATCTCACCCACACCACAACCACCAACACTACCACCACCACCACTCACACCACACCACCACAACCACTCTCTTCTCTCTCTCATCCACACCACAACCACCACCACCACCACAACCACTCACACCACACCACCACCACCACCACAACCACTCACACCACCACCACAACCGTTCACACCACTCCCCCCTGTGCGTTTCACCCATCTCTTGCGTCACTCTCTGCGCATGCCAAACCTTCATCTTCTCTCACTTCTCATCACTCTCCCTCATTACTTGTGGATTTAAGCTTTGATTTTGAATCGGAGAAAGAGAGGTGCTTTTGTTCTTCAATGCTAAACCAAATCCCCATGAATCTCGATGTGAATCAAAACTGCGTTCAGAGACATTCTGGGTTTGGAAAAAATTATTCTTTCTGGGTTTGGAAAAAAAAATTGTCCAATCTTCTCTCCTCTTCGTCCCGTTTCTCTTACTCTTTCTGGGTTTGGAAAAAATTGTTCTTTTGTTCGTGATGTTCTGATTGGGGCGTGTAAATGGATGATGACAGTGGTGCTCATGGGGAAGATGGGTTCTGGTTTGAGATTTGGGGTTGAAGATGATTGTAAATTTACAGATTCCAGAAAATGTTGAACAAGATTGAACAACATTCAACAACAACATTCAAGTGTTTGATTCACGTGGTAGTGGCGGGCTGCGGCGGTAGTTCGCCGGAGCTGAGTGTGGTGCTCATGGGGTGGTGGTTCTGTGCGTGAGAGAGAGAGGGAGAGAGACGAAGAAGATGGGTTCCTGGGAACAGAAGAGAAGAGAAGATGGGTTCCTGGGAAATGAGGTGAAGAGCTAATTGACTAAAGGCTTAAATACGTTTTTACCCCTACAAATATGCGGTGTTTTGCTTTTACCCCCTACAAAATCTAACTCATTATCTAATCACTAAAAAAAAATAAAAGAAATAGTATTTAAAAATGCCAACTCAGACATAATACTGACACGTAGGCTTTTTTGTAACAGGTAAGTAACAGAAGGGCTAACGCCAAAATGGTGAAATTTACAAGGTGTTTTTTAAAAAAAAAAATTGTAGGGGGTAAAAGCAAAACACCCCATATTTGCAGGGGGTAAAAGCGTATTTAAACCAAATTTCAATTATTGATTAGAAAATTAAAAATTAAGAATCATGATATATCACACCGGATGTTAAACTTAACGACTTAAACTAATCAAAAAAAGTAAGGTGACCGACGCATAATAATAATAATAATAATAATAATAATAATAATAATAATAATAATAATAATAATAATAATAATAATAATGGTTATTAACAATAACAAGATCCTTATTGTAAAGAAAAAAACAATAACAAGATCCAGTGAAAATACTGCATTCCTCTAGTTGTAGGTAAAAGATACACAACGCATAAGTATACCGAAAAGTCACCTCGAAGGCGTGTCATATTAAACAATAGGCTTAATTACAGTTTTGGTCCCCCTATTTTCACCAAATCTCGATTTTGGTCCCTCAAGTTTTTTTCCCACGAATTTAGTCCCCCTATTTTCCCAATTTGTAAAATCCTAGTCCCCCAAGCATTTGGTCAAAATTAAGATTCACTTATCCTACGTGGACTGCCACGTAGGCATCCTATGTGGCATTTAAATATTTTTTAAAAAAAAAGAAAGTTAACAAAAGAATGAACGAAGGAACAAGGGTTCAGTGTGCTCGTTGTGCTCGTTCCATCTACTTCCTCCCTGAGCTCTGAGCTCCGACCTCCTCTTCCATCTTCTTCCTCCCTGAGCTCGTTTCAGCTTCTTCGCTGAGAGCTGAGAGTTCTTCTTCCCTGAGCTGAGAGCTTCGTCTCCTACAATCGAACCATAAACCCACAGGAACCTTCGTCTCCCTTAATCGTACCAAATCGTACCCAAATGTAGGCGACGAAGGACGAGTAAAATGGCGACGAATCGACGCACGCAGGACACAAAGGAAGGGACGAATGCTTCTTCAAACAAGAATGAGAAGCAGAAGTATGTTTCACGGTATGTTTAGGTCTTTGACCACTTCGTTTTTTATCCTCTTTGTTCCCCCTTTTGTTGATTTGTTAATGTCTTCAGTCTATTTTGTTGATTTGTTAATGTCTTCAGTCTATTTTGTTGATTTGTTAATGTCTTTTGTTGATTTTGTTGATTTGATAATGTGTTCAGTTTTATCTTGTTGATGCTCTGTTCAGGCCTGTAGAAGTCACATGTTTGAGATTCCAAATACACCATGGGGGTATGTTTGTCTATTACCCTTCAAAGGTCTATGTCCAGGGTGAAATGATTGAAATGAATTGGGATTGGGATGTGGACCTCATGTCCTATGTTGAGATTGCAACGATGGTGAAAAGTTTAGGTTATAGAGCCTTCCAATGCCTTTGGTATAGGGCCCCTAAGTTAGCACTGGCACGTGGTTTGAAACCACTACAAAATGACCAAGATGTCTTGGAAATGATTGAAGCTGCCAAGGGATATAAGGTAGTTGAACTCTATGTGGATCATCTTATTGACACCCCTATTGTGGCTGAAAAGGAAGATGAAGTGGTGGAAGAAGTGGTGGAAGAAGTGGTGGATGTTAGTGAGTCAGATAGTGAGGAAGATGAGACGTATGTTGCTGATGATAATGAAGTGGACCTAAGTGGTGTTGAAACTGAAAACAGTGATAGAAGTGGACCTGAGTTGGATGATAGTGAAAGTGAGGAAGATTTTGTTGATAGTGATTATGATGAGCAATGGGATTGGACAGCTGTGTTCCCTCCTGAAACTATTAGTGAAGTTAGGAACATGGCAAAGTCTGATGGAGTGTCAAGGAACAAGACCAATTCTGATGAAGCTTTTACTGATTTTTATGGTGAGGAAGATTATGATTCTGAGCAACTAGAGACACCTCCAAATAGTGAAGATGATGGGGACCAACCTCCTAAGTTTCCACATTTCAAGATGCCTAATATGGGAGAGCCTGTTAAATTGGAAGTGGGACTGAAATTCACAATAATGCGTGTATTTTTAAAAACTCTAGTTGTAGGTAAAAGATACACAACGCATAAGTATACCGAAAAGTCACCTCGAAGGCGTGTCATATTAAACAATAAAAGGTGTTTGTAGTTAAAAAAGAATTCCGAAAAACAATGATTATGGTTTAAAGAATAAACATTTTAATATATCTATATATTTTAAAATTTAAAATGCGTGTATTTTTAAAAACTGTATACCATAAATAATATATTTACGACATGAATTTCTTTTGAAACTATATACCATAAATATGTTATTTATGATATGCAATTTTAAAAACGGCGTATTGTGAATAACATATTTATGGTAGGCAGTTTTTAATTGTTTACTGAGGGATATCGAAGGAGTGCACCAAATGAGTGCAAGAAGGAGGTCCCGGGTTTAACCGGTGGAAACTAACATTTCCTGATTTCCCCCACCACCACTAACATTGCCTATAAAAAAATTTTGTTTACTTAAAATAAATTTTCAATTTGAAAAACTATATACCATGGATAGCAACATATATACGATAAAGGTAAAAACATAAATATTGTTTGCGGTAGTGTGAATTGAGATTATTAGCTGAGAGGAAAAATTGAACAAAAAATAGGATATTTTGAGCATTTCACATAATGGGAGGTGCCATTTACAAATGTGGGGTGCCTTTAATATTAGCCTTCAAGAATCTCCCGTCTCGAATATTGAGTACTGGCTGCGTGAAAACTTTAAGGATGTTGATTTTTATACCCCCGTTTAGCTTTTATACCCCGCCAAATTTATTTAACTCCCATTTTACCTTGTTAATTTTACACTACGAAATTATCTATTTAATAGATAAATCGTAGTTAAAAAAATTAATTACGAATTATAAAATCAATTACGGATTTATCTATTAAATGGATAAATTTGTAATTGATTTTATAACTGCAGATTTATCTATTAAATAGATAATTTCGTAATCTACAGTTATAAAATCAGTAACGGATTTATCTATTTATAGATAAATCCGTAGTTATATTAAATTTTTTTAAAAAATTATAACTACTTTATTTAATTGGTTATTTTTATTTTTTTATTACTCTTCATCAACGACATAATTTTGACGGTCAAGATCCCGCCGTCAGTTTTGATCAACAACCCACTTTAATTTGTTTAATAATCTAGGCAAAAAAATCGGTTTTCGAGCAAGCTTCTTCGATTGTCTCTATAGTGTAACATTAACAAGGGTAAAATGGGGATTAAATAAATTTGGTGGGGTATAAGGGCAAGTGGGGATATAAAAATCAACATCCAAACTTTAACTTCATTTTTTATTGGTCTAGAATGTTTGATTACCATAATGGGCGAAGCCCCAACCAAACAAACCACAAAGGGCCCAACAAGCAAGATAAGAGGCACCAAACAAGTATTGGGCTCAGCTTATCAAGAAGTCCAAAAATAAAATGACAACAAAAACGACCCGGTTCACTAATAGCCAGAAAGAGAAACGAAGCGATACAAACAAGAACAAAAGCAGAACATAACAAAATAATCCCTAAAACGGCAAAGAAGCATTGTCACAGCAATTGCCAGGGAATCTACAATAAAGCTAATCAAAAACCAAGGTAACACAATATGGCTTCAAATATGGAAACACACATTAATTCAAAGGCAGATATCATCAACAGCATTCACCAACTCAGATTGAAGACCACTAATTTGATGAAGTAAAAACAAGCATCTTCACAAATTAACACAGTCACCTACAATGGCTTTTCGAAGGGAATCTTGAGGATGGAAGATCCAAATTGGTGGAAGAGTACCAAAGGAAGCTAATCGAGCCACTTCATGAGCAACCGAATTGCCTTCTCGACGAGTCCAGGTAAAGGAACAATTGATAATTGAGGAACTAACATTAATTATGTCTCTCACTATCCCATATATCTCACCAAATTGTTTATTACCTTTGAAAGCTTCAACAAGCATTTGATTGTCAGTTTCAAGAATAACCGAGTGAAGGTTTAGAGATTTAGCCAAAGAAGCTGCTTCTCTCATCCCTTGAGCTTCAGCAGACAGCACAGATGAAGCAAAGATTCTCTTATGGAAGGATGTAAGAAATCCTCCTCTCTCATTACGACAAACAATACCAATGTAACCAACACCACTCACTTTGTCAAATGCTACATCTACATTAAATTTTTCATAATTACTTTGGGGTGGTCTCCATTTACATGGAGTAGCCTGCATATTGGGGACAGAAGGGTTAGTGTTAACTTCACTAGGGTAGTTTGTTGCTGTAAGATATTCAGGGACCATAGTAGAGATAGTAAACAAAGCTTCCATAGGATTAGGAGGTTTGTTATCAAAGACTGCCTCATTTCTGATCTTCCAAATAGTCCAAATAGTGAAGATCAGTTTAGTAACACCATCAGAATTATCATTAAAATAAAACTCACAAATATGATGAAACCACTCATAAAAATTTGTCAAGCCAATTCTAGAAGGGAAGGGAATGAAATGCAAGCCAAACCAAAGGGGGCGGGTCCAAGAGCACAAGAGAAACAGGTGTTCAATAGACTCAACCTCCAAATTACAAATAGGGCACAAAGGGGTACTGGAGATTCTTTTTTTGAAAAGAGCTTCTTTAGTAGGGATAAAGTAGTGAATGACTTTCCACAAAAAATGTTTCAATTTAGCTAGAACATTTGCTTTCCAAATAAGATTCCAGATAGAATTCGGGCAAGAAAGAGATGTAGAAGGTGTAGTTTGAACAGTAACCTGAGAATTGATTGCTTTATAACCAGACTTGACAGAGTAAACACCATCATTTGTAATAGGCCAAAAAATCTGATTTGAGGAAGAACTCCAAGAGATTGGAGTCTTGAGAGCTTCAATAGCAGAAACAGGATTAAGATTATCTCTAAGTTGATTCAAATCCCAATCTTTGTTCTGGCCAATTAACTCCCCTACAACTGAAGCTGATGCAGTTGGCTTAATGATGATTTTAACTCCTGAAGCAAGCCAATTGTGATCCTTCAAACTAATAGTCATACCCGAAGCAACAGACCATCTTCCTTCCCCTAAAATCAGAGCTCTACCATGGATCATACTCCTCCACACCCAAGATGGGTTCCTCCCAGTAGCTGCCTTACTAAAATGATTAGAAGGAAAATAAATAGCCTTTAGAGTTGTAGCCCAATAAGAAGATGGATTATGAAAAAGTCTCCAACCTTGTTTAGAAAGAAGAGCAGAATTCATCTTTTGAAACTCTTTAAACCCAAGCCATCCTTCTTCTTTAGACAAACAAAGATCCTCAAACTTCTTCCAATGAATACCCCTGTTTCTACCAGAAGATTGCCACCAAAACTTAGCAACAGCAGATGTCAATGAAGTACAAAAAGTCTTTGGTAGTAATAAGACAACCATAATATAACTAGGTCTGGCCTGAATAACTGATTTAATCAAAACCTCCTTGCCCGCAGAATTGAGAAGATTGCATTTCCATCCATCCATTTTCCCTGTTACCTTATCCCTTAACCAAGTAAGACTTTGAACCTTAGACCCTCCCCATTGGGCCGGAATCCCTAAGTACATACCCGGATTGTCCCAAGTAGGAATATTAGTCATGTTAGCTATAGCTTCTTTAGTAATCAGATCCACCTTGCTACCAAATATAATGCCAGACTTTGTAAGATTTAATTTCTGACCCGATGCTTTAGTAAAGACATTAAGAATATTGATGATCTGAAAGATGTCAGGTTTATTGTCTCTAGCAAAAAGAATAGCATCATCTGCAAAAAACAAATGTGAGAGAGAAGGAGAAGTTTCTGCCAGTTTAATACCTTGTATCAAATTGGATGAACAAGCATCAGTGATTAGTCTAAACAACACATCAAAAACCAGAATGAAAAGGTAAGGAGAAAGAGGATCTCCTTGCCTCAAACCTCTTTTAGGAGTAACTTTCTTAGAAGCAAAGTCATTCACTTGAAACTGATAAGAAACAGTAGATACTTGAGTAAGAATGGATTTGACCCAAGACACAGAAAAACCATAAGCTAGCAAAACTTTACTGAGGAAATCCCAACTGACTCTATCATAAGCTTTATTCATATCAAGCTTAATGGCAATACCTTTCCCACCTTTCCCCTAATTACTCTTAAGAAAATGAAAAGCCTCATGGGCTATAATAAGATTATCTTGAATCAAACGACCACCCACAAAAGCACTTTGTTGGGGAGAAATGACATTAGACAACAAAGGTTTAAGTCTCCCAACAATGACTTTAGCAATAATCTTATAAATGAATGAGCAACAGCTTATAGGCCTAAGATCGGATATAGATTCTGGGTGTGGGACTTTAGGTGTAACAGCCCAAAAATACTAGGTTGTTTATTTAATTAATTAAATGAGGTTTAGGTGGTAGAATTTAATTAATAAAATAGGATTTGGGTGAAATGAATAATAATGGGTGGTTTAATTAGTAGAAGATATAATTGAGGAGGTATTTATTCAGTGGAGGGGTTCACTTAGTTAATTAGGAGGTGCTACCATTAAACTATCCAATTGGGTTAAGTGATGAGGGAAAACCCATGGATCATGGATCCATGACATAGGCATGTTACATGAAGCCAACCTAGGGTTTTAGAGTAGGCATTCACGTAGCTTAGGAGAAATTAGAAAGAGGGAGGCAAGCTTGAGAGAGGGAGGCGAAACTTCAAGAAGAGGGAAGAGAGAGGGTTCGTGTGGCTCAAGGAGGAGAGAAGAGGAACTTGTTGGTGTCTAAGAAGGAGGAGAGCTACGAATTTCATTGGTGCTTGGTCAAAGAGGTTTAGTGCTCATCTAACTAAGAGGTAAGGGGGGATTCTCTAACCTAATGGGATTATATGATGGGTAGTATGTAGGAGGGTAGAATCTATGATGCCTAGGAGATGTTTGATAATATGCTTGAATGAATTATGAGAATATAAGTGTTGTTGGTTTTGTTTTGATGTTAATGACTTAAGATTGAATTGATGATAAGATGATGCTTATAAGGTGTTTGATGAAAGTATTATGGTGTGTGCAATTGGTGATTGAATGCACATTAGGTGTTTGATGAATGTATTGATAGTGTTTGAATTGGTGGCTGAAGTGTGATGGTTGTTTGTGTTTTTGAATTCACTGTTTTGAGATGTTCTGACATAGGTTTAGTATTTCAGTGACTGAGAACGTTTTACTAATTGAAAAATTATGTGGTTTGTCATTTCGAAAACTTGATTGAATGCTTGTTAATTTGACGCTGGTTTGGTTGCGTTTAGAGCTGTGAAGATCAAGTTATGAATTCCACAAGTTAGGGTAATATTCTGGAAGCATTCTGGACATAGGTTCGGTATTTCTAAAACTGGGAACTTTCTGTTCGTCCAAAAATTATGGGACTTTTTTTGTTAGAAAACCGACTTAGTTTTGGTCACTTTGGCACTGGTTTGGTTAAATTTGGAGTAGTGTAGCTCGAGTTATGAGCGTCCCAAGTCAGGTCAAGTTTCTGGACTTAAACTAGGTATAGGTTCAGTGTTTCAGGTCTTGCGTCTTCAATTGAACTCTGATTTAAACGATTCTTTTTCCATTAGAAACTATACTCAAATTTCTTTTGTTAAGGCTAAGGTTTTGTTCCGTTTGATCAAGTGTAAGTCAGTTTAGAGTGATTTGAAGTGGAAGGACAGAATCTGTCCAGTCTGGGAACCATTCGGGTTGTTTCTAAAAACTGTACTAACTGGCTCATTTTTTTGAAACTTTAAATATATGTTCAGAAACTAGACATCTGTAGCTTTCCAACGAGTGGTCTTTTGTAATTTTTCGATGTCGTTTACTATTTTAACTAATTCGCCGAATCCTGGCTGCCGTGTTCGCGTAGCCCAGGGTGTCGCTGTTGTTCCCAAATTTGTTTTCTAAATATCTTTTGACTCGGGAGTCCGATCGGGACGTTCCAAGATGTTTTGGAAAGCTTATTCAGAGGCTCATCTGAATATTCTATTTTTGGGCAGAAAGTATTATTTTTCTGGAAAATTACTGAGGTTTGAGTGAACTAGTGTGTGTTGTCGTTTTGGGAAACGTTGTCGTGTCTCCGGCATGTTGGTGAAATTTGCCCTTTTGAAAAAGTGATGTCCTTGGCACTGTCTTGATGTGTTGATGCCCCTGGTGTCGTCGGGTGTCTCTGGTGGTTTTCGGTACTCCCGGTATTTAGTGATTGATGTCCCGGTGTTCGAGTGTCGTGGTTGCTTTTGAAGTCATTAAAGGTGGTTGTTTTTGGTGTCGTTAAAGGAGGTGGTCCTCCCGAATCATAAATGGGTGGTTGTCTTAGGTTTTGCATTTAAAGGAGGTTGTCGAGTGATAGGAGGTTGTACTTAGAATTTAAAGGAGGTTGAGGCTTCGGCCTAGAGTAATGGGAGGTTGTGCTCGTACGATGTTGTTAGTATTATTTGATGTCGATATGATGTTTAAAGCGGTTGTTGCTGGTTGTGTTTTGGTGCATTAGCATGGTGTTGCATTACACTTCATTTGCATGATTGTTTTAAGGAGGTTGGGGCTTCGGCCCATGTTTAAGGAGGTTGGGGCTTCGACCCATGTTTAAAGGAGGTTGTATTGGTACCACATGCATTATGCCCACTGTTGGGGCTGCATCCATGCATTTCATAACATGTGTGATGATCTCGGCGACTGTGCCTTGGTGATGTTTGTGATGATGAAATAACTGTTCTACCCTTGATGATGAAATGACTGTTTTGTCCCTGATGTTGTAATGATGTCTGTGATTAATGTGGTAGTCATAGGGCTATATCCTAATATATTCTCTATCATTTATTCCTATTATGTGTGAGATATCTCACCCCCTTTCTGTGGTATGTTTACAGGTGAGTTCGAGTGAAGGCATATTACCTTCGCGTAGTCGGGTCGGTGTCTGCTCTGATATGTAGCACTCGGGGTTGGACAATAGAGTCATTTGTGGCCATTTGAATAGTTTGCTAGGATGTTATGGTTGTTAAATGTTTTTATTTATTTATTTATTGTTATTGGTTTTTGGATGAAATGTGACTCCTTTTGGTGTAATAAAAGAAAAAGATTTTTTTTTTGCGTACTCTGATTTTTCTTCAAATAAACAAAGGGGTAGAAAAAGGGGTGTTACATTAGTGGTATCAGAGCAATGGTTGGTCCGTCCGGCCAAGTCGTCGAGTCGTTGTGTCGGTGTACGACCAACTGTTGTCTTTTAAGTGCTGACCAATATTTGTGTTGCAGGAAGGCCAAGAGTTGCTAATGGTAAGTGAACTAGTGGGGGAGATGCCCCTACTGGTACTGTGTGTTGTATTGCATTTCCGTGTGTGAACTTTGTGTCCTTGTTGTAGTGTTGTTATAGCTTCTTGTTGTGTGAACTTGTATGCGGTTGGTTAGTGGGAGAGTGCCGACTTTAGCAAGTAAAAATTTCGAGGACGAAATTTATTCAAGTGGGGGAGAGTTGTAACAGCCCAAAAATACTAGGTTGTTTATTTAATTAATTAAATGAGGTTTAGGTGGTAGAATTTAATTAATAAAATAGGATTTGGGTGAAATGAATAATAATGGGTGGTTTAATTAGTAGAAGATATAATTGAGGAAGTACTTATTCAGTGGAGTGGTTCACTTAGTTAATTAGGAGGTGCTACCATTAAACTATCCAATTGGGTTAAGTGATGAGGGAAAACCCATGGATCATGGATCCATGACATAGGCATGTTACATGAAGCGAACCTAGGGTTTTAGAGTAGGCATTCACGTAGCTTAGGAGAAATTAGAAAGAGGGAGGCAAGCTTGAGAGAGGGAGGCGAAACTTCAAGAAGAGGGAAGAGAGAGGGTTCGTGTGGCTCAAGGAAGAGAGAAGAGGAACTTGTTGGTGTCTATGAAGGAGGAGAGCTACGAATTTCATTGGTGCTTGGTCAAAGAGGTTTAGTGCTCATCTAACTAAGAGGTAAGGGGGGATTCTCTAACCTAATGGGATTATATGATGGGTAGTATGTAGGAGGGTAGAATCTATGATGCCTAGGAGATGTTTGATAATATGCTTGAATGAATTATGAGAATATAAGTGTTGTTGGTTTTGTTTTGATGTTAATGACTTAAAATTGAATTGATGATAAGATGATGCTTATAAGGTTTTTGATGAAAGTATTATGGTGTGTGCAATTGGTGATTGAATGCACATTAGGTGTTTGATGAATGTATTGATAGTGTTTGAATTGGTGGCTGAAGTGTGATGGTTGTTTGTGTTGTTGAATTCACTGTTTTGAGATGTTCTGACATAGGTTTAGTATTTCAGTGACTGAGAATGTTTTACTAACTGAAAAATTATGTGGTTTGTCATTTCGAAAACTTGATTGAATGCTTGTTAATTTGACGCTGGTTTGGTTGCGTTTAGAGCTGTGAAGATCGAGTTATGAATTCCACAAGTTAGGGTAATATTCTGGAAGCATTCTGGACATAGGTTCGGTATTTTAAAAACTGGGAACTTTCTGTTCGTCAAAAAATTATGGGACTTTTTTTGTTAGAAAGCCTGACTTAATTTTGGTCACTTTGGCACTGGTTTGGTTAAATTTGGAGTAGTGTAGCTCGAGTTATGAGCGTCCCAAGTCAGGTCAAATTTCTGGACTTAAACTAGGTATAGGTTCAATAGTAATGATGTCCTTTACTATTTTAACTAATTCGCCGAATCCTGGCTGCCGTGTTCGCGTAGCCCAGGGTGTCGCTGTTGTTCCCAAAGTTGTTTTCTAAATATCTTTTGACTCGGGAGTCCGATCGGGACGTTCCAAGATGTTTTGGAAAGCTTATTCAGAGGCTCATCTGAATATTCTATTTTTGGGCAGAAAGTATTATTTTTCTGGAAAACTACTGAGGTTTGAGTGAACTAGTGTGTGTTGTCGTTTTGGGAAACGTTGTCGTGTCTCCAGCATGTTGGTGAAATTTGCCCTTTTGAAAAAGTGATGTCCTTGGCACTGTCTTGATGTGTTGACGCCCCTGGTGTCGTCGGGTGTCTCTGGTGGTTTTCGGTACTCCCGGTATTTAGTGATTGATGTCCCGGTGTTCGAGTGTCGTGGTTGCTTTTGAAGTCATTAAAGGTGGTTGTTTTTGGTGTCGTTAAAGGAGGTGGTCCTCCCGAATCATAAATGGGTGGTTGTCTTAGGTTTTGCATTTAAAGGAGGTTGTCGAGTGATAGGAGGTTGTACTTAGTGTAGCGACCGAAAAATCCGGGTGAGGATTCCTCGAAGGTTCAAAGATGAAGCCGCCACCAAAGTTTAGTTTAAGGGCAAACATTGGAAAATCCCCTTTGGAATGGATAAGGGTCCTTGAGACCAGATAAGGGTTCGGGAGTCGGTTATGCGTGGGGAAGGTATTAGCACCCCACGACATCCTTCCTAAGGAAGGTTACCTGCTAATTAGTTGTAGGAAAGCGAAAGTTAATTTTGAAAACATTTAATTTACCCTTTTATTTTGAATTTGAAAGAGATTAGAAGAAAGAAGAAACTTATATTTTATTTGAATTTAAGAAAGTGATTATTTAGGAAAAGACTAAAAAAGGTTTTTTATTAGTGCAATTGACAGATGTCGGCCGCCCTCTGCTCCTACGTATCTCTTGGTAGAGAATCAAATCACACGTAGTTCTTGGGTAGAAAATGTTTGTTGGTTGATGTTTTTTAATATAGGGATTTTAGGACTCCTGAGTGATCAGTCCATTTGTCCTAAAACGATGACTAACCTGACTGTACAGTCGGCTTAGTCCCCTACTTTGTAAAAATAGAATTTTTCGAGTTTTTGGAAAATGATTTGAAGTGTGTTTGTTTGATTTTATGGGAATAGGGGTTTTAGGATTCCTGAGCCGTACGGCTCATTTATCCTAGAACGCTGACTAACCCGTCTGTACAGTCGGCTTAATCCCCTGTTTTGAGAATTTGATTTGTGGAAATAAGTATGTTTGTGTTTATTTTGATTTAGGAATTGTTTGTTTTAAATAGGGATTTTAGGCCATGATCCGTAACGGTTCATTAGTGACCTAAAAAAACAGACTAACCTGACTGTACAGTCGACTTAGTCCCCTATTTATATTTTTTGAAAATGAAATATTCATCTATTTATTTTTATAGGTTTTTGTGTAAAATAAAATAATAATAACGAAAAGAGAGGGTGCAGTAGTAAAATGGGGTACAGTTTGCAGGAAGGGAGTTGTATTATTAAAACTGGGATGCAGTTAGAGCAGATGGCTGTATTATTAAACTGGGGTGTGAAAAGTAGAAGCCCACGTTTCACTTTTGGGCTGTGGGCTGATAGTTTAGGAAATGGGTTCACGGACAGGGTGGTGCGCGTTATTAAAACAAGGGGTGTAGAAAATAATCTGATATATTTTTTAGAATTTAAAAATAAAATAAAAGGAGATGAAATATAAAAAGGAAGCAGAGGACTTTAGCAAAAACCTAATCCTCATTCTTCCCCTTCTATGCGCCGCACATACCATTCTTAGAGAGTGCGAAATTTCTGGGTATTGAGAGAGATTTGATTTCGGAGAGAGAAGAGAGGGAAGAGGGAGGAGAAGAAGAACGCGAAGAGGGAGAGGGTGAGAGTGAGAGTTCCGGCGAGAGATGATTTCGGAGAGAGAGACAGCATCCGCGAAGACTGAGAGAGGGAAAGAAGAAGAACGGAGGTGGAGAGGAAGAAGGAGGACGACGCGAAGGGAAAGAGAGAGGGATGAGGACGCCGATGGTCACTAGAACGGTGAGGGAAGCGATGACGATAGCCGGTCGTTCCTTGGCCGACGGAGATAGTGGCTGCGATGGTGCTGACGGCGGAGACGGAGACGCGAAGGGATGGGTTTATGACAACTCCGGTGGAGGTTTCACGGCGGCGTGGAGTTGACGATGGCGATGGTGTGTCAAACAACAGCAACAATGCACTTTGAGGGGGGGACGACCACCGTCTACGGTGGTCGGAATTGGTACGGCTCTGACTCGTTTTTTTCCTTTTTTTCTATGTTAAAAAACAAAGATTTACGAAAACATCTAGAACCCTAATTCCTAAAGAACTAATTTTGAGTTCTATTCCTAATTCGAATTTTATACAAATCCTAATTCCTAATCTGATTCAGTTTTTTTCTAAAACCCCTAATTTTGATATATAAAAACCTAATTCCTAATTCTATTTAATCCGATTATTTGAAACTAACCTTTTATTAACAGAAACTCTAATTCTAACTTAACTAATCACTAATTTAAATTAATTGTTTTTGGACAGGTTAGATGTAATCTGGTTTTTGTATATGCTGTTTATGATACAAGCTATTTTTCTGAAACTAGAATTTAAGACCTAGTTGATTTCTGGAACTAATTTATTTACACAGTGAAGCATATGAATGCAAATAAAACTAAAGCATTTCAGTATCTACATGTTTTTGTATTTTGTATCAAACGTAAGGACCAAACTTACTTGACTTCCAGCCTCTATTCTTCTCTTTTTTTTGCTTGATATTGACTGCTTCTGCTTACTGCTGTTACCGACTCTGCTTCTGCTTGCTACTTCTTGTTTCTGAATTTTTGCTTTTTTGTGATTAGGGTTTCAGCGTGAAATCCTAATCGTTTTTTTTGCTGAGTTTCTGTGATTTTTGTGGCCGTTTTCTGTGTGTATTTTTCGTGTGTTAGGCTTGCTTATATAGGTAAAAACTAGGGTTTTTTTTTGATCTATTTCCACATTTGTTTCCTTTTTCAGGTTCTGGGCTTGGATTAGAGAAAATGGATGCTTGGTGATCAAGAAAAGGGTTAGGATTCAGCTGCTCCTCCTCTAGGCTGAGGCGCCTCTTTTCACCCTTTTTATGTATTTTCGGATTTTTATTATTTTTTGTATTTTTTAACTTATTTTATATTTTTTTGGATTTTTGGATTATTGTGAATATTTGTAAATTAATTTTTTTTAATTATATTTGTTATTTGGATTGTGGACAATTTTATTGCTTTTGGTCAAAGATGGAAGAAAACAATTGAATTGGGCCAAGCCCAATCAGAACTAAACATAGGCCCAATTTAGACAAATGGCTATCACAGGTCCAATAGCCGCATAGGCTCAAAAGCAACACACAGGCCCAATTAGTCCCACGACTAAAACATAAGCCCATTTATTTAAAAAAACTGGTTTGAAACGCTAAGCGCAAGCCCAATTAGGCGGGTTGACAAAATCAGGCCCAAATGGTTGGGAGTAGGCCCATTTGGACAAACCGGTCCGAATTAAAGGCAAAACAGCGTTCGAAACCCATTAGCTTGTGACACGGGGTTAAAGCGATTATTATAAAAGACCGGGCAAAATTAGGGTATAACAGCTGCCCCTCTTTATTTATATTTTACTAGAAAAGGTGAACGGTTTTCAGGTTTTCGTAGTAGAAATACAAATAAAGATAGATTAGACGCTAATTTTGTCCACTTAGGGGGAAGATGAGTTAGGGAACGAGGGATGATTAACACTTGGCGTGTTAACCGACAACAATAAAGAAACGATCACTGGGGGATCTGGCGGAGCACTGGGGCTCTAAAAGAGCATTTGGGCTCTAAGGGAGCACTGGGGCTCCAAGGGGTTGCCTAAACCCTAAAGGACCAATTGGGGTCCAAAGGTGCACTGGGGCTTTGAAGGACCACTGGGGGTCCATAAGAGCACAAACTAGCAATGGTACTAGTAAAATGGTATGCTCGGGGGTGGCCTTTTTCGAGCGGCCGGAGGGGCAGGATCAGGTCGTTGACCTAATTTGCTCACCTCCAAGGACGTCCACCATGTCTTAGGCTGACACAGCTAGTCTGAAGGACCTGGGGTCGGATGATCCGTCGCGCTCAGTGGCGACATAGTGATCTTGAGGGTAGAGTTCGAAGTCGTTGCTTTGACATACTGGGTCGAACTGAACTGATGGACCTGGGGTCGGATGATCCGTCGGTTGCTCGATAACGCGACGTGCGATCTAGAATGAATGACCATTGGAGGTCTAAATTAAGACAACACTGAGGCTGCGAGGGACTGCCGGGGTCCGAGGCTTTGAATTGTGATACGAGACCAATGATTGGAGCACTGACTTTGAGGAAACAAACTACTGGGTTTGACACATGGCGTACTTCTCTAACACATACACAATGAATGCATTTACCTGAGAAGGGAAAAACTATCTATATTTGGCACGTCTAAGAATGCGATGAATGATGCATGCATGCAATATAGGTGTGTGAAATGGTAGGTGTCCGATGGGATGAATGAAACGTATGTGAATGCATGATGGAATGATTTATGCTATGTGGAGGATTTTTCTTTTTTGGTCCTCCTTTTTGCTTTTCTTTTGGGGGCTCTCTTTTTGCTGGTCCTTCAACTCGCAGGACTCCCGGCATGGGGTTACGAGGCTAGCAAGTGTATTCGTACTCCTAAGTCAACTGCACATTTCCGGGACTTATCATTTGAGATGATCGCGCATTTATTGTTCTATTCCCGCAGTTCCTTTCTTCTTTATTAGTGTTTTAATGAAAGACTATACCTCTTCTGTGATTCTCGGAAATTTTGTAATGGTTGTAATGCTTTTGATTATGCCACATGTTTCTCAATTCAGTATCAATTATCACAAAACATCATTTCAAAAATAGACGGAAGTGAAAAGAAGGGAAAGTGTTTGATATTGACATTGGAGGCCAAATGTGCAGAAGGCACACCGACTTAAGATTACGTCAGGAATTTTATTGAAAGAATAGGAAAGCTGAAATACTAAGCAGACTTCTCGGTAGTTAGTGCCCTTGAAGTAACGGTGTCGGCCACCCATGTTCACGACCTTGATCACTCATCATCCGACTTTTGGAAGTGTTGACTGCCTCAATGTTTGTTTAGTCCAACTTCCTGACCCTAATTTTTGCCTTGATCGCCCTTTAGAGTTTTCAATCCATCGGGTCGCTCTAATTTTTGCCTAGACCGCCCTTTCGGGTTTTCAACCTAGCGAGCTTATTTTTGCTTGGATTTTCTTTCTCTTTTTTCATATATTCCCTTTTTTAGGCATAGTTCACCGGGAGTGGGAGGTCTTCCCCGTCCATTTTTGTGAGAATTAAGGCTCTTCCAGAGAATGATTTCTTTACCATGTAAGGTCCTTTATAGTTCGAGGTCCATCTCCTGCGGGAATCTTTTTGGGTATGACTTTCTTGGGCCCCAAGTCTCCTTAAAATTGTTGAGGAAAGACTTTCTTCTGTTAAGTTTTCTTTATTCTTTTCTTGTTAAATTTTCTTTATTCTTTTCTGATATGACATAAGACCACCGTTCTTGTATTTGGTGAGGTTTAACGGAAGTACTACTCCCATCGAACGGGGTTGCCCCTGTTGAAGTATGAACAAGGTCTGATCTCCATGTAAGGTGAAATGTCACTATCATCCCTGATATTCTTTGTTTATTGTCGCAACTGCCCCATTTTTTGGGAGGTATGGGGAGGGATCATGATGCTCGACTTAGAGTCCTTGCGTAGCCCTTTCACCACTGTCCATGACGATCTTTTTAGGAAAGCCGTAACGGCAGACCATAGTTCTGGTGAAATGTCACCATCATCCCTGATATTCTTCATCGTTGCTGCAACTGCCCCATTTTTTTTGGGCGGTATGGGAAGGGATCATGATGTTCGACTTGGAGTCCTCACATAGTCCTTTCACCATTGTCTGTGATGATTTTTTTTAGGAAAGCCGCAACGGCAGACTAAGTTTCTCGACAATCACGGATTTGTTACACCAGTGGGCGTCTTATGTCAGACAAGGTGTTGTAAGCGAACTTTCGTGATTTGCTATCCTTTTGGTGTGATGTTAATTTTAACACCGTTTTGTCTTCTTCTGTGCCCCAGTTAATCATTTCGTTTGATTCCACGCGAGGCTGGGTCACTTTATCC
This sequence comes from Astragalus membranaceus, assembly GCA_039519185.1. Lineage (NCBI taxonomy): Eukaryota > Viridiplantae > Streptophyta > Magnoliopsida > Fabales > Fabaceae > Astragalus > Astragalus membranaceus. Next base: position 48,508,352 of record CM076849.1, read on the forward strand.
TTTTGTCCCGTTATTATCATTACCTCTGGAAGAGTTTCCCAGTTATCTTCAACATGTTCCTTGGTTTGATTAATGGGGCGATCAAAGTTATGACATGAATTACCGACGTTATTTTCAAAGACAAGCTATTTAAGTCTGCATTAGTAGAAATTGAAGAAGGATAAAAAGAAAAAGTAAAGCGAGCAGATGAGTAAAGAAAGAATTTGTTGGAGAATTCAAAATGCTGTTTTATTAATATTGATACCGGAAAGAAACACGCATGCCCTTATTGAAATGTCCTAAGGCTTTGGGCAGAGCCATAGGATTCGCATTACGTAACATTACTTTGAACCGAAAATCACAAGAAAATCAACAATCTCCCAATTCATAAGTGCTTCAAGTGCAGGACAAAGGCGCACAAGGTTGATGATGTTGTTTTTAGCCCTTTGATCGCCTTCAAAAGCATTGACAGATGACTCCTCATGCCCCTGGCAAAAAGTTAGCGCCTCCGTTCGGAGCATCCTCATTGAAGCTCAACCAATCGGATTCGATCAGATCCTGAACCACATGTTTCAGTGCCTTGCAGTTTTCTACTGAATGCCCAATTGCGCCTGCGTGAAATTCACAAGTGGCGTTCGGGTCATAGCCTCTCGGGAATGGAGGTTCAATGGGCCTCATCGGGCGGGGGGGGATTAGGTTGTGACTAGTGAGGTGGTCGAACAGATCTGAGTAGGATGCGGGAATTGGATCAAACTGTACATGTCTCCTTTCTGGGTAATTTGGTGGTTTATGGCTTTTAGTGGTTTGGGTAGAGAGGTGCAGGGCTCGAGGATGGTTTTTGGAAGTGTAAGAGGCTTTCACTGATCTTGTTATGGAGTTGGTTTCCCCTTCATTACCTCTGACAAATCCTGCGAAGGGCTTCCTTGGGTTATTGGTTTCGGCTGAACTGTAAGATATTTTCCCGTTTCTCATTCCGCTTTCCAACCTTTCCCCTATGGTGATCATGTCTGAGAAGTTAGAGGATATACTCCCAATTAATCTGTCATAGAAGGGTGATTGCAACGTATCTATGAACATGGATACCATCTCTTTCTCTAGCAAAGGTGGGGCTACTTGCGCTGCTAACCCTCTCCAGCGTTGAGCGTACTCCTTGAATGATTCGTTGTTTCTTTTCACCATATTCTGCAGCTGTGCTCTATCAGGAGCCATATCAATGTTGTATTTGTACTGCTTTAAGAAAGCGTCGGCCAGATCTTTCCAACATCGAATGTGGGTGCGTTCCAACTGCATGTACCAGCTTGAGGCTGCCCCGGTCAAGCTGTCCTGAAAGTAATGGACGAGCAGTTTGTCGTCGTGTGCAAATGCGGCCATTCTTCTACAATACATAGTCAGATGGCTAGCGGGACAAGTTACCCATCTGTATTTGTTAAAGTCGGGAACTTTGAACTTGGGTGGGATAATCACATTAGGGACGAGACACAGATCGTATGCATCCCTTGCGCCGACATTGGATCCTTCAATTGCTCTCAGGCGCTCTTCTAGTATCTGATATTTGTCCTCGGGGTGAGAATCCTCCATTGATTTGTTATGAGAGGGTCCTCTCACGTTGTAGTGGGGAGGAACCATCGGCATTGCAGCGGGGCTCAGTGGGAGAGTATGATGAATTACTACTGGTGACTGAGTATAACCCTGTGGAATGACCTGTGGTGCAGTCGTAGGACTTGAGAAGTGAACTCGCGGTATTTCTACATTTGTATTTTGAGCTGATGGTCCAGCGACTCCCGAAGGTCCTTCCTCTTGATTGGCCTCCATGGTAGGAGGAGCATAACCAGCTGGGAGACCGTAAGGAGGCCATTGGTAGCTCTGGACGTTCACTCCAGCGGTGTATGGAGTCTCAGAGCTGGGAGGAGGAGGGAGACTTGTAGCGTTGTTCTCAGTATTCCCTGCCGAAACACCTTCATCTACATTTCTTCTCTCGAGGAGTTTCACGAATTCATACATTTGATCTTTCAGCGCCATCATCTCGGTCATTTGATCTTTCAATACCATCATCTCGCTCATTTGATCCTTCAGCTTTGCAATGTCTTCTCTCAGAGCCTGATTATCCTTTTCGGTCATTTTTCTTGTTTGGGAATGAGTCCGGTAGCGATGTTGATGAACCAGCTTGCCCTTTTACTCTCTGTTTATTTTTCAATTTTTTTCGTAAGTACGTGAATGAATGAATGAATGAATGAAGGTGCATGAAATGCAAATGTATGACGCCGGGGAAATTGTAAGTTTCTGTTTGACGCAGGACTGAAAGAGACTTAAAATTTATTAATGCAAAATGTTTGATCTATCTTGTCAGAAAGAAAGTCTTACAATTCCCTGGCAGTTATAGAAATGTATGAAATGATAATGTGCAATAATTAATTTTTTTTTATGCCATGCAAAAGGGAAAGGTAAAAATGCATGAGGTATGCTAAAAAATAAATTGCCAAAATAACACATGATTTTTTGAGAATTTTTTTTTAGAAGGCCGAAAAATGTATCAGTGTTTGTTTGAGTGCAGGGGTATGAGGCTCCTTTGTGTCCTACGATGATTCCCTAGAGAATAGGTCTAGGGCTCGTCTATTGAGTGAATCTTTCAAATGGTAGCTCTAAAGAGTCCTATATAAGGTTCCTAGAGTCAACGACCCCAATTAAGAACACTGGTCAACAACAATAGGCAAGCTATTAGAAGTGCCAGCATTCTCGAGAGGGACCAAACTCTAGGTGAGACTTTCGTGACCACCCAACAGGACGCACATCCAGTAGGCCATCACTACGCAGTCTCATTCTAACTTAGGTTATTCTCCAGTCCGGGTATAGGACTATTCTCACGTGTGTGAAAAAGCGTGATAGTGGAGTGTGTGAAGGAGCAAAAAATCAATAATACCCCCCAACCTGCAAAACAAACAAACACATATACAAAAAGTGGTCTTCTATCCTAGGGTTTTCATATTACAAAGAATAATATGCAATGAAAATAAAAGACAGAAATGGAAGGGCAAAAAATAACATTAAATTAACAACCAATCCTACAACTAATTAGACTAGGCTTGACTCGCTAAATTTTCCCCAGTGAAGTCGCCAGCTGTAGCGACCGAAAAATCCGGGTGAGGATTCCTCGAAGGTTCAAAGATGAAGCCGCCACCAAAGTTTAGTTTAAGGGCAAACATTGGAAAATCCTCTTTGGAATGGATAAGGGTCCTTGAGACCAGATAAGGGTTCGGGAGTCGGTTATGCGTGGGGAAGGTATTAGCACCCCCACGACATCCTTCCTAAGGAAGGTTACCTGCTAATTAGTTGTAGGAAAGCGAAAGTTAATTTTGAAAACATTTAATTTACCCTTTTATTTTGAATTTGAAAGAGATTAGAAGAAAGAAGAAACTTGATATTTTATTTGAATTTAAGAAAGTGATTATTTAGGAAAAGACTAAAAAAGGTTTTTTATTAGTGCAATTGACAGAGGTCGGCCGCCCTCTGCTCCTACGTATCTCTTGGTAGAGAATCAAATCACACGTAGTTCTTGGGTAGAAAATGTTTGTTGGTTGATGTTTTTTAATATAGGGATTTTAGGACTCCTGAGTGATCAGTCCATTTGTCCTAAAACGATGACTAACCTGACTGTACAGTCGGCTTAGTTCCCCTACTTTGTAAAAATAGAATTTTTCGAGTTTTTGGAAAATGATTTGAAGTGTGTTTGTTTGATTTTATGGGAATAGGGGTTTTAGGATTCCTGAGCCGTACGGCTCATTTATCCTAGAACGCTGACTAACCCGTCTGTACAGTCGGCTTAATCCCCTGTTTTGAGAATTTGATTTGTGGAAATAAGTATGTTTGTGTTTATTTTGATTTAGGAATTGTTTGTTTTAAATAGGGATTTTAGGCCATGATCCGTAACGGTTCATTAGTGACCTAAAAAAACAGACTAACCTGACTGTACAGTCGACTTAGTCCCCTATTTATATTTTTTGAAAATGAAATATTCATCTATTTATTTTTATAGGTTTTTGTGTAAAATAAAATAATAATAACGAAAAGAGAGGGTGCAGTAGTAAAATGGGGTACAGTTTGCAGGAAGGGAGTTGTATTATTAAAACTGGGATGCAGTTAGAGCAGATGGCTGTATTATTAAACTGGGGTGTGAAAAGTAGAAGCCCACGTTTCACTTTTGGGCTGTGGGCTGATAGTTTAGGAAATGGGTTCACGGACAGGGTGGTGCGCGTTATTAAAACAAGGGGTGTAGAAAATAATCTGATATATTTTTTAGAATTTAAAAATAAAATAAAAGGAGATGAAATATAAAAAGGAAGCAGAGGACTTTAGCAAAAACCTAATCCTCATTCTTCCCCTTCTATGCGCCGCACATACCATTCTTAGAGAGTGCGAAATTTCTGGGTATTGAGAGAGATTTCCGGCGAGGGAGAGATGATTTCGGAGAGAGAAGAGAGGGAAGAGGGAGGAGAAGAAGAACGCGAAGAGGGAGAGGGTGAGAGTGAGAGTTCCGGCGAGAGATGATTTCGGAGAGAGAGACAGCATCCGCGAAGACTGAGAGAGGGAAAGAAGAAGAACGGAGGTGGAGAGGAAGAAGGAGGACGACGCGAAGGGAAAGAGAGAGGGATGAGGACGCCGATGGTCACTAGAACGGTGAGGGAAGCGATGACGATAGCCGGTCGTTCCTTGGCCGACGGAGATAGTGGCTGCGATGGTGCTGACGGCGGAGACGGAGACGCGAAGGGATGGGTTTATGACAACTCCGGTGGAGGTTTCACGGCGGCGTGGAGTTGACGATGGCGATGGTGTGTCAAACAACAGCAACAATGCACTTTGAGGGGGGGACGACCACCGTCTACGGTGGTCGGAATTGGTACGGCTCTGACTCGTTTTTTTCCTTCTTTTCTATGTTAAAAAACAAAGATTTACGAAAACATCTAGAACCCTAATTCCTAAAGAACTAATTTTGAGTTCTATTCCTAATTCGAATTTTATACAAATCCTAATTCCTAATCTGATTCAGTTTTTTTCTAAAACCCCTAATTTTGATATATAAAAACCTAATTCCTAATTCTATTTAATCCGATTATTTGAAACTAACCTTTTATTAACAGAAACTCTAATTCTAACTTAACTAATCACTAATTTAAATTAATTGTTTTTGGACAGGTTAGATGTAATCTGGTTTTTGTATATGCTGTTTATGATACAAGCTATTTTTCTGAAACTAGAATTTAAGACCTAGTTGATTTCTGGAACTAATTTATTTACACAGTGAAGCATATGAATGCAAATAAAACTAAAGCATTTCAGTATCTACATGTTTTTGTATTTTGTATCAAACGTAAGGACCAAACTTACTTGACTTCCAGCCTCTGTTCTTCTCCTTTTTTTTGCTTGATATTGACTGCTTCTGCTTACTGCTGTTACCGACTCTGCTTCTGCTTGCTACTTCTTGTTTCTGAATTTTTGCTTTTTTGTGATTAGGGTTTCAGCCTGAAATCCTAATCGTTTTTTTTGCTGAGTTTCTGTGAATTTTGTGTCCGTTTTCTGTGTGTATTTTTCGTGTGTTAGGCTTGCTTATATAGGTAAAAACTAGGGTTTTTTTCTGATCTCTTTCCACATTTGTTTCCTTTTTCAGGTTCTGGGCTTGGATTAGAGAAAATGGATGCTTGGTGATCAAGAAAAGGGTTAGGATTCAGCTGCTCCTCCTCTAGACTGAGGCGCCTCTTTTCACCCTTTTTATGTATTTTCGGATTTTTATTATTTTTTGTATTTTTTAACTTATTTTATATTTTTTTGGATTTTTGGATTATTGTGAATATTTGTAAATTAATTTTTTTTAATTATATTTGTTATTTGGATTGTGGACAATTTTATTGCTTTTGGTCAAAGATGGAAGAAAACAATTGAATTGGGCCAAGCCCAATCAGAACTAAACATAGGCCCAATTTAGACAAATGGCTATCACAGGTCCAATAGCCGCATAGGCTCAGAAGCAACACACAGGCCCAATTAGTCCCACGACTAAAACATAAGCCCATTTATTTAAAAAAACTGGTTTGAAACGCTAAGCGCAAGCCCAATTAGGCGGGTTGACAAAATCAGGCCCAAATGGTTGGGAGTAGGCCCATTTGGACAAACCGGTCCGAATTAAAAGCAAAACAGCGTTCGAAACCCATTAGCTTGTGACACGGGGTTAAAGCGATTATTATAAAAGACCGGGCAAAATTAGGGTATAACACTTAGAATTTAAAGGAGGTTGAGGCTTCGGCCTAGAGTAATGGGAGGTTGTGCTCGTACGATGTTGTTAGTATTATTTGATGTCGATATGATGTTTAAGGCGGTTGTTGCTGGTTGTGTTTTGGTGCATTAGCATGGTGTTGCATTACACTTCATTTGCATGATTGTTTTAAGGAGGTTGGGGCTTCGGCCCATGTTTAAGGAGGTTGGGGCTTCGGCCCATGTTTAAGGAGGTTGGGGCTTCGACCCATGTTTAAAGGAGGTTGTATTGGTACCACATGCATTATGCCCACTGTTGGGGCTGCATCCATGCATTGCATAACATGTGTGATGATCTCGGCGACTGTGCCTTGGTGATGTTTGTGATGATGAAATAACTGTTCTACCCTTGATGATGAAATGACTGTTTTGTCCCTGATGTTGTAATGATGTCTGTGATTAATGTGGTAGTCATAGGGCTATATCCTAATATATTCTCTATCATTTATTCCTATTATGTGTGAGATATCTCACCCCCTTTCTGTGGTATGTTTACAGGTGAGTTCGAGTGAAGGCATATTACCTTCGCGTAGTCGGGTCGGTGTCTGCTCTGATATGTAGCACTCGGGGTTGGACAATAGAGTCATTTGTGGCCATTTGAATAGTTTGCTAGGATGTTATGGTTGTTAAATGTTTTTATTTATTTATTTATTGTTATTGGTTTTTGGATGAAATGTGACACTCCTTTTGGTGTAATAAAAGAAAAATATTTTTTTTTGCGTACTCTGATTTTTCTTCAAATAAACAAAGGGGTAGAAAAAGGGGTGTTACATTAGTGGTATCAGAGCAATGGTTGGTCCGTCCGGCCAAGTCGTCGAGTCGTTGTGTCGGTGTACGACCAACTGTTGTCTTTTAAGTGCTGACCAATATTTGTGTTGCAGGAAGGCCAAGAGTTGCTAATGGTAAGTGAACTAGTGGGGGAGATGCCCCTACTGGTACTGTGTGTTGTATTGCATTTCCGTGTGTGAACTTTGTGTCCTTGTTGTAGTGTTGTTATAGCTTCTTGTTGTGTGAACTTGTATGCGGTTGGTTAGTGGGAGAGTGCCGACTTTAGCAAGTAAAAATTTCGAGGACGAAATTTATTCAAGTGGGGGAGAGTTGTAACAGCCCAAAAATACTAGGTTGTTTATTTAATTAATTAAATGAGGTTTAGGTGGTAGAATTTAATTAATAAAATAGGATTTGGGTGATATGAATAATAATGGGTGGTTTAATTAGTAGAAGATATAATTGAGGAGGTATTTATTCAGTGGAGCGGTTCACTTAGTTAATTAGGAGGTGCTACCATTAAACTATCCAATTGGGTTAAGTGATGAGGGAAAACCCATGGATCAGGGATCCATGACATAGGCATGTTACATGAAGCCAACCTAGGGTTTTAGAGTAGGCATTCACGTAGCTTAGGAGAAATTAGAAAGAGGGAGGCAAGCTTGAGAGAGGGAGGCGAAACTTCAAGAAGAGGGAAGAGAGAGGGTTCGTGTGGCTCAAGGAGGAGAGAAGAGGAACTTGTTGGTGTCTAAGAAGGAGGAGAGCTACGAATTTCATTGGTGCTTGGTCAAAGAGGTTTAGTGCTCATCTAACTAAGAGGTAAGGGGGGATTCTCTAACCTAATGGGATTATATGATGGGTAGTATGTAGGAGGGTAGAATCTATGATGCCTAGGATATGTTTGATAATATGTTTGAATGAATTATGAGAATATAAGTGTTGTTGGTTTTGTTTTGATGTTAATGACTTAAGATTGAATTGATGATAAGATGATGCTTATAAGGTTTTTGATGAAAGTATTATGGTGTGTGCAATTGGTGATTGAATGCACATTAGGTGTTTGATGAATGTATTGATAGTGTTTGAATTGGTGGCTGAAGTGTGATGGTTGTTTGTGTTGTTGAATTCACTGTTTTGAGATGTTCTGACATAGGTTTAGTATTTCAGTGACTGAGAACGTTTTACTAATTGAAAAATTATGTGGTTTGTCATTTCGAAAACTTGATTGAATGCTTGTTAATGTGACGCTGGTTTGGTTGCGTTTAGAGCTGTGAAGATCGAGTTATGAATTCCACAAGTTAGGGTAATATTCTGGAAGCATTCTGGACATAGGTTCGGTATTTTTAAAACTGGGAACTTTCTTTTCGTCAAAAAATTATGGGACTTTTTCTGTTAGAAAACCGACTTAATTTTGGTCACTTTTGGCACTGGTTTCGGTTAAATTTGGAGTAGTGTTGCTCGAGTTATGAGCGTCCCAAGTCAGGTCAAATTTCTGGACTTAAACTAGGTATAGGTTCAGTGTTTCAGGTCTTGCGTCTTCAGTTGAACTCTGATTTGAACGATTCTTTTTCCATTAGAAACTATACTCAAATTTCTTTTGTTAAGGATAAGGTTTTGTTCCGTTTGGTCAAGTGTAAGTCAGTTTAGAGTGATTTGAAGTGGAAGGACAGAATCTGTCCAGTCTGGGAACCATTCGGGTTGTTTCTAAACACTGTACTAACTGGCTCATTGTTTTGAAACTTTAAATATATGTTCAGAAACTACACATCTGTAGCTTTCCAACGAGTGGTCTTTTGTAATTTTTCGATGTCCTTTACTATTTTAACTAATTCGCCGAATCCTGGCTGTCGTGTTCGCGTAGCCCAGGGTGTCGCTGTTGTTCCCAAATTTGTTTTCTAAATATCTTTTGACTCGGGAGTCCGATCGGGACGTTCCAAGATGTTTTGGAAAGCTTATTCAGAGGCTCATCTGAATATTCTATTTTTGGGCAGAAAGTATTATTTTTCTGGAAAATTACTGAGGTTTGAGTGAACTAGTGTGTGTTGTCGTTTTGGGAAACGTTGTCGTGTCTCCGGCATGTTGGTGAAATTTGCCCTTTTGAAAAAGTGATGTCCTTGGCACTGTCTTGATGTGTTGATGCCTCTGGTGTCGTCGGGTGTCTCTGGTGGTTTTCGGTACTCCCGGTATTTAGTGATTGATGTCCCGGTGTTCGAGTGTCGTGGTTGCTTTTGAAGTCATTAAAGGTGGTTGTTTTTGGTGTCGTTAAAGGAGGTGGTCCTCCCGAATCATAAATGGGTGGTTGTCTTAGGTTTTGCATTTAAAGGAGGTTGTCGAGTGATAGGAGGTTGTACTTAGAATTTAAAGGAGGTTGAGGCTTCGGCCTAGAGTAATGGGAGGTTGTGCTCGTACGATGTTGTTAGTATTATTTGATGTCGATATGATGTTTAAGGCGGTTGTTGCTGGTTGTGTTTTGGTGCATTAGCATGGTGTTGCATTACACTTCATTTGCATGATTGTTTTAAGGAGGTTGGGGCTTCGGCCCATGTTTAAGGAGGTTGGGGCTTCGGCCCATGTTTAAAGGAGGTTGTATTGGTACCACATGCATTATGCCCACTGTTGGGGCTGCATCCATGCATTGCATAACATGTGTGATGATCTCGGCGACTGTGCCTTGGTGATGTTTGTGATGATGAAATAACTGTTCTACCCTTGATGATGAAATGACTGTTTTGCCTCTGATGTTGTAATGATATCTGTGATTAATGTGGTAGTCATAGGGCTATATCCTAATATATTCTCTATCATTTATTCCTATTATGTGTGAGATATCTCACCCCCTTTCTGTGGTATGTTAACAGGTGAGTTCGAGTGAAGGCATATTACCTTCGCGTAGTCGGGTCGGTGTCTGCTCTAATATGTAGCACTCGGGGTTGGACAATAGAGTCATTTGTGGCCATTTGAATAGTTTGCTAGGATGTTATGGTTGTTAAATGTTTTTATTTATTTATTTATTGTTATTGGTTTTTGGATGAAATGTGACACTCCTTTTGGTGTAATAAAAGAAAAAGATTTTTTTTTTGCGTACTCTGATTTTTCTTCAAATAAACAAAGGGGTAGAAAAAGGGGTGTTACATTAGGAATTAGAGCTACATTAGTGAAATTAACCTCATTTCCTAAATCACCAGAAAGAAAGAACTGACTGACAGAGTCAAAACATCAGATTTGATTGACTCCCAGTTCTTTTGAAAGAAAAGGCCATTAAGACCATCAGGACCAGGAGCCTTAAAAGCACCAAGTTCAAAAACAGTAGCTTCCACTTCTTTAAATAGAACTGGACTAGACAGATCAGCATTCATTTTATCATTGATACTATTAGGAATTACTCCTAAACACTGATCAACACAAGAATTAGCATCTTCTGAATACAAGTTATTATAAAAACTGTAAACACCATTCATAACCTGAGATTGCCCTTTTAGCCAAACTCCATCACCATCTTTAATTCTTAGCAGCTTGTTCCTATCCCTTCTTTGGATGGTAGTAGCATGGAAAAATTTGGTATTCTTGTCTCCATATTTGAGCCATTTGACTCTAGATCTTTGACCCCAGTAATTCTCTTCTTGCTTCTAGAGTTTATCTATATCCGTTCTAATCTGAGAGATATTATGCCAATCAATAGAACTTTGAGGAGAATTAAGAGCCCTTTGAAGAGACCCTTTAAGAACTTGAATTTGTTTAGCTGCATTTTTGAAGGTAGAAGTATGCCAAGCCTGAAGACTTTTTTGGCAAGACTTCACCTTGCTAGACCAAGATATCCAAGGATCATCATTAGAATTTTCCTGCCAAGCAGAAGATACCACATTTCTACAATCTGGATGTTCATCCCAAAAAGTTTCATATCTGAAAGAATGACCACTAGAAATGGGAGGTTTAGGCTTTACAATAATTGGGGAATGATCCGAATTAATGATAGGGAGAGCGATAGCTAGAGCATGAGGGAAATTATCTCTCCAAGCCCAATTGGCAAGAACTCTATCAATCTTTTGTCTAGTAATAGCACCATCCCTTGGATTGCTAATCCAAGTAAATCTACAACCTTGAAGCTTGAAGTCCATCAAATCTGCATCACTTAGGAATTCTTTGAAAAGCCTCATTCTAATAGGTTCTACTGCCCTAGCACCATCATTATCAACATCAGATGTCATCTCATTAAAATCTCCCATGCAAACCCAAGCACCACCATTCCTAGGTTTAAGATTAGCTAAAATGGACCAAAGCCCCCTCCTAGCAGCAAATGTTGGATTCCCATAAACAAAAGAAACTTCAAATAAGAAACCGGATCTTTTTTCTTGAGCAATAGCATGGATAAAATTAGAACAAGAATTCACAACTTGAATTGTATAGTAGTCACTCCAGAACAAACATATACCACCAGAGGTTCCTATAGATTCCACACAATGAGAATGTTGGAACCTAAATTTCCTTCTAACACGTTCTACCCTTTCCTTATGGGCTCTGGTTTCCATAAGGAAAAGGATGGCCGGCTTATGATCCTTCACAAGATCAATTAACTCTCTACTAGTCGAGGACGCCGCCAATCCCCGACAATTCCAACTGATACAAGTCATTTAACCTTTGGGGGCATGGATTGACCCGCCTCCTCAGTCATTTCATATGTTTCAAGAATAATGCTACCATCTATCACTGCCACTACTCTTGCTTTTTTTCCATACTTTCAACCATATTCATTTCTTCACTATCAGTGATGCACAAAGTATCTCTGTTTCTTTTAAGCTTTAATCCATTTGCAAGTTCTGCACTTAAAACTTCCTCCACCACACTAGGAATAGATTTGGATGTAGTATCATCATCATCATTTTCCTCGGGAGGAAATACAACATAGTAAGGGGGTGGGGTATTAAAATTAGGAAGACTATATAGACTGGTGGGAATTTTTCTGATGACACTAGTAATTTTCACTTGTGGAACACTAGTATTGACTTGTTGAGCAACATTCTCACTATTAGTACCATTGACTGAAAAAGCCATATTTTCATGTTGAAACTGATTTACATCATTGTTATCCTTTGCAGGTTCATTACTATCATTACCTGGTTGATATCCACTGCTCGAACCAGCTTCATGATGAGTTTCTTTTTGATTTTGCTGGTAGCCTGATTTGTTCCTGAAAGTATCATCATAGGGGGAATTCTGGTAAATTTTTGGTTTAGAAGCATTCAGAAAAGGACCATATTTAGGGAGAAGTTTATTATCAGCAGCCATAACTACCACTGAAGCACAATTTTTTTTGCTCATGACCAAACCTTCCACATCTATAACATATACCTTGAAGCCTCTCATATTTAAAATGAACCCACACCCTCTTGTTCCCAGGTTTTTGCAGCCAAGTTCTTGACCAGATAGGCTTCAAAACATCCACTGCAACTCTAGCTCTTAGATAATACCTTTCAACCTCCCCAGATCTAAGAGGGTCATCAACCTCCAACACTTGACCCACTTTGTTAAGAAAAAAGGGAGCATTTTGAGGGTTGACATCCTCCCTAGGTAATCCATGTATCTGAATCCAAAAAGGAGCCTTGGAGAAGTCAATTTTGTCAAAAGCTACTCCTTCACCCCATCTTTGCAGATTTAAAAGATGATTCATGACAAACCAAGGAGATTTATCAAGAACTTCCTTAGCAGCTTTCACTGAGGGGAAAGTGAAGAGAAATTTATTTTCAGTCATCTCTGTAATATACATATTCTTGTATATATCCTTCCCAGGTCTTAAACATAATGTTCTTCACCACTTTTTTGTTTAAAACTTTATCCGAGATAACTTGACCAACTAGAGCTCTTAAAGCATACTCTACGTTGCTCTTAGTTTCAGGGAAAAGAGTATCACGAACAGTCTCCCTTTCATCCTCAGGGATATTGTTTTGATCACTGATATTTGGAGGAAAATCAGCCATCATCAACAAACAACACACACACAGATAGATGCTCTTTAGCTCTTTTTATAATATTTTGCACTTTTGCTCTTTAGCTCTTTTTATAATATTTTGCACTTTTGTTCTTTTGCTCTTTTTTTCTCTTTTGCTCTTTCTAATTGCTCTTTTGCTCTTTCTTTTTGCTCTTTTGCTCTTTTCTTAAAACTAAAACATAGAACGATAAACTGACAGAGATTGAAAGCTTAATATGAAGTTATCAGCTGCATCATCGTTATATTAATGGTGATAATAACTAGCATTAAGTTACAAGACGATAAGAAGAAACGAGATTGAAGAAGGTAAACAGATATTTTCAAGAAGAAACTGAGGTACTACAACATAATCTAAAAGGTATTAACTAATAAAATGCTTTAACTCCATACCACATTTGACAGCAAGTATTCCCCAACGGTCACCCGTACCATATAGCCTAATAACCGACGGTTAATAACTAACACAAAAACTTCTCAGCACCAAACCCTAGCGGACACTTCCCTAGACCAAAACCCAAACTTTAACTTCATAGTTGTTTATTTTTAAATAATAAAAAAATACCGCGGGCCCTAAACCCACAACTAGGCAAGCAAGCCCAAACTACCAATATGGATGGATTGGCTTCCCACACCCTTAATTTTTCCTAAACCAACTCCAATTTTCTTAACATCCCAGCTTTCGGTTAGTCGTAAGTCATTTTTACTTCCTACAATTTAGTTAACGAAATGTAAAAAGGGGATGAGTGATGTTGTAGACAATAAAGGGGGTGTTAGAAGCCCCTCCCTAGAATTTGTCTACATTAGAATTTATTTTCTCGAATTCCATACTTGCGATGTATTTTGAATTTATTTTTGCAAACACCTGTCTACTTGATCAACCCTCAAGAACCAACTTCGAGTCCTAGATTTTTCTTTCAAACTGATCATTTATTGCTACAAAAATTCAGTGTCAAGTGTCAACAATATCTACAACATATGTAGGCCAACAGGTAATAGTGTCCAGTTAATATTAATGTATGCAACGATAATTATTTGTTTGTCAAGTCAAACAATGTCTATGTCTTCAATACAAACAAAAACTATATATGCCATGCATAACCAAATCTCTTTTCTGTTTGTGACAAACGTGTGGTACATCTTTTTCGAAAAAGAAGAACAACAAAGAAACAGATAGGGTCAACCACTGCATGGAGGATATTCACTGGGCTTTTGCTTTGTTTCCAGGCAAATGCAAAATCTTGTATATTCCTTTCACACTTGAAATTGGTGTTTAATATGGACCACCACTCTAGTGCATCTAGGTAATCATAGATAATATAATCTTCATATATTTGACCTCAAACTCAGTGGAGTAAGTTTTTTCAGGTCTGAGGTTGGACCTCAGTTGATGAATCATGGAGCTAGATATTCATTTGATTAATTAAGATATATGTGAAAACTTCTTAGACAAGAAGAAGGAATGTGGTGCCCAAAATGATTTGCTTAAAATGTCACTGAGTTATCTCCGAATTCTCTTAACTGTGAGAGGATTAATTGTGCATGAACTGGCATATATTAGATTTTGCATTGGCTTTGAGAGCGAAAAACACCACTAGGAGATGTCAAGTATGTCAAAAAAAAACTAATTTAGAATTCAGCATTTGCATAGAAATTTCGAAGGCTACGGCTTGTGATACTAAGTCATTTACTTAGTAACTTATACTAAATTAATACTAGTCATTGGATTCACAAAATTTCAATGAAATTCAATCTAATGGCTAGTATTGAATAAGGGTTTTTGTGTCACATCTTTTTTTTGTTTTAATTACATTAAATAATTTAATAAATGTGCCATTTCTTTAGGGATTACGAAAACAAATCAGTTTTTTGCTCCTTGATTTTCTCTTCCACTATCTTCTCTCTCTGAATTCCACTATCTTCTCTCTCACAATTTTTTCTTACGCTCATCTTCTCTAGTTTTCACGTTTTTTTTTTCTTTAACGTTCTTCTTCTTCTTCTTCTTCTTCTTCTTCTTCTTCTTCTTCTTCTTCTTCTTCTTCTTCTTCTTCTTCTTCTTCTTCTTCTTCTTCTTGCACTACAAAAAACGGATCAAATAGCGGGGGTTTTTAAGTCAATTAGCGGGGGTTTTTAACCTCCGCAAATCAAACTGCGGGGGTTTTTAAAACCGCCGGAGTTTCAAGTCCCGCAATCATTTTGCGGGGGTTTTTAAAAAACGCTGGTATCGAGACTATTTGCGGGGGTTTTACTACAGGGGTTTTTAACCCCCACGATTAGTGGGGGTTATTTTGTGGGGGTTTTTTAACCTCCTCTAAATGTTATTTTGTGGGGTTTTTTAGCCTCCTCTAAATGTTCTATATAGAATCTTAATACTCTTCTGTTATTATTTATAATTGAGAATGTTTTCCCTTCACCTCTTTATTAGCTTCTATTACAAACACCCAGTGTTATATACAATAAATTTAATCAAAGTACTCAAAACTTCATGAAAAATATAACCATGAGAATTTAATCAAAGTGCTCAAAACTTTATAATATAACCATGATACATAAATGTATTTCAAATATTCAGGGTAATACAACTTAAAAATCTATAATAGCTTAAAACAATCTTATACTAAAAGATCCTTCCTAAAAAACATTAACCAATGCTACAACTTTATATTTCTCTCTTTCTTGTCTTGCTAATTCTTGGCTATATTCTCCTTAGCAATAGTCTCTACCATTTTTATGGAGTCTTCTAACGTCCTCTTGTTTAGTTCATTCAGCTCCTCAAAGACCCATATGGTTTACCTTATTAATCATGTTCCACTGACCCATCCTTGGATGAACTCTTGATTCTTTGCCAGTATCATGATATTTAAGCTGCAGTTAGAAGAGAAAATTAAATACTATAAAACAAAATAATATGCGAAATTTTCTTGAGTGAAAGCTTAATTATACTGTAGGGGGAGGCAAAACACGAGCATCGACTAATGCAGGATCCTCCCTAACTTGTATCCCAAACTCACGCACGAATGCATCTGTGTTGAAATTGTGGTGCTTCACAATCTGCCAAGTAGCAAAATGAAAATTAAGAAAATCACACACAAACATCAATAATCCATTACTAAGTACCTGTTGAAAACAACTAATCCCATGTTTAGGAAACTGTAAAAGCCAACCTTCTAATCTATGTAGGAGTGGCTTCTGTAGAAGTGCACAGTTGCAAACAACTAATCCCATGTTTTGTTTCGGTTTAAAAAGTATTTCTCATCATATTAAACGCCATTGTGACAAGGATTAAGGAGTCAAAAAATTGAAGTTTTGTTTCAGAATTGAAAAAAAAAATTAAACTTCCAAAGAATTGAAAATGGCACAACCAATACTAGAATTATGACTAGACAGAATTAGAACTAGACAGAATTAGAACTAGACTTAGAAAACAGAATTAAAACTAGACAGAATTAGAACTAGAATTATGAGAGGAAGCAGAATTACTTAAATATATCCCATCAACATAGGGAAAAGACTAAATAAAGCTCAAAGGTCACATGCTCACCACCGATAAAAGCCAGTATATTAACAAAACTAATAATCCTAGTCTCTATTCAAGTTGGTGCTTGTCGATCATCCTTCATTCCTTTTGAAACTTCTGCACAAAAAATAAGAACTCTAAGCAAAGTATACTCCAAAAAGAAATAAAGACAAAAGAAGACTTAAACAATTAGCCAGGACCTGCATTTAAAACCAAAACATGTCAATTGGTCCATGATTTGGTAAGTAATGATATATGTCACCCCACATTGCCGGTAAAATAGAGAAACAATTTGTAGTGGACAGATAAACCAAAAACTGGAGATAATGAGTGATCGTGTACCTGCACAAGAATAAAAGGCAATGATACACCTCCACTGGGAGCATTTCCTGAGCTACATAATTGCTCATTTCGTTGTATAAGGTTTTGAAGACCTACGTACTTGATAAAATAATACAAGTTAACAAACAGAAACTAACCATTAGGGAACAAGAATAATTTGTTAGGGCCTTCTTATAACCAAGTGTAACTTTACTTCTACAAAAAAAAAAAAGCAAGTGCAACTTTAAAATGCAAAAACAAAATAAATTCCACAGGCTTGCAAACCAGGTCTAGGAATTTATCTTTTAGCTCAAGTCCACTAGAGTAAGGAGTTCT
This sequence comes from Astragalus membranaceus, assembly GCA_039519185.1. Classification (NCBI taxonomy): domain Eukaryota; kingdom Viridiplantae; phylum Streptophyta; class Magnoliopsida; order Fabales; family Fabaceae; genus Astragalus; species Astragalus membranaceus. Next base: position 48,525,553 of record CM076849.1, read on the forward strand.
TACTTGCTCCTCCAATTCTTGCAAATAGGCTGCTTTCTTTTCAATTCGACTCCTCAGCCCAAGACGCTCTGTCTGTTCAATCAATTATCAATTATACTAGTTAAAATGTTCTTCTACAGTATATCTGGATTGGCTGAGAATATCACTATAGGGAAAAAATAGGCCAGTCCAGGAACAGATCCAGGAATTTTGAACAATGGGGGCAAGACCAGATACTATAAAAATGTTGATGTACAAAATACATCAAATGCATAAACGATAAAATAACCCATTGCATTTACAATCTTCTCAATCCAAATACTCATGTATAGTAACTGATAGTTATAAGAAATGCAACAAAGATGATAGTTATCATATAAGAAATCATAAGTAATATCCAAAATGAAATTATTTCAGGTACAAAGAAGAATGGTGTAGTTATCAAAGATGGTAAAGAGCATTCCTAACTAAGATTGCATTGCCACTAAGCATATTGGACAGCTTTTTTGAGACTTGGTGTGGTAAAAGCCATCCATTTTGGCCAGATTTAAAGTGATCATGACTACTAGGCAATACCAATACAAAAAACTGATAAAAACTTAAAGCTCATACTTTAAACTGATAAAAACATAATAAAAACTCACATGCTAATGATGTGGCAACTTTAAATGGCAAGCACTTCTAATCGTTAACACCTTAAGGAACAATTTCATCGAATAACTGAGGAGTAGCTCCTTTCTGTTCATCATCCATTATCATAATAACCTATCCTGCAAGACGTAAATCAGAAGCAGTGAAATGAAAACCATAATAAAACCCTTAAGCATGAGATTGAGAAAGACATGTGGAAGAAATCTGAAAAGAACCATACCTGTATAGAGCAATCGGTGGAAATAGGTGGAGTAACGCAGCAGTAGAGAAAAACTGTTCACGGAGAAGATGGAGTGGAAATCGATCGAGCAAAGCAACAGAAACTGATCACGATCAGTCGAGCAACATAGGCTTGCCAATCACCATCCCTAGAAAATTCTGATGTAGTGACCCAGCAACATTCTCTTGAATATTTGTTAGGAAAATCTTTGAATCCCAATTCATTTTTCATATTTTGTTTACTTAGAAGGTTCTCTGTCCTCAAGGCAGAGTTTATTTTCTCTTTCTCATCCCTATGATCTCTTTTCTTAGACAATTAAATCACCAAATTGAACTATCAAGTTACCACTTAGACAGAGAAGCAAAATACAACTATGTATATAGTATATAACTTTATATGGAGTTGGATCATGATAATCAAACCACCACCAAAAAGGGCATGATATTATCTATGTATACAACTCGAACTATTTAATCACTAACAGTCTAACACACATCATCAACTATTAACAACACATAAAGGTAAAGAGTGAAAATAGAAGTTACCCTGCGCCTAATGAAGTCTGTGAAGGTTCACTCTTCCTCCCATAAGTGAGGGATCGAACCCTAACAACGTGAGAGTGAATAGCACAGGAAACATAGAACTGCATCTTCACATACAACTTTGGAAGAGTGTATTCTACAAATTGAACACAAGGAAAAAACGAAACAATCAATTGAATTAAATTAAATCAAACAACATAGATATGCTTAAAAAATACACATAAAAAAGAGAAGAGAAAAGAATTTTACAATCATAAACACATGCTTCCAGAACCTCTTTGACTGCAGCCTGTTCAAAAATGTTTCTCACAAAAAATAGCTTGATTCCCTTATCCTGTTATTATTATATTTTCTCAAACCAAACCAAATCTTCAATTCAATGGAAAATTTGAAGATGCAAAATAACGTGAACAAAAGTACCTTAGGGCAGAAATTTCCACAGATGGAGCATCGAATGAATTTGAAGTAGCCACAATCATGTTTGTTGCGGCCTCCATTCCTGCGTTGGAATGGATGCAAACGACGAAATTCGAAGAGTAAGTAAATAAAACGCATCAGAATACAAAACCACAGAGATCAAGATCAACATTAAGATAAATCGCCAACCAGTGTCACCAGAAGTTATTCGCTATTGAAGGATTAGGGTTTCGCGAGTGATAGGGTTTCGCGAGTGAAAGGGTTTCAGCGAAGAGGGTTTCAGTGATTCAGTGATTTCAACGACTGGGTTTTGAAGATTCAGCGAAGAGGATTTCAGCGATTCAGTGATTTCAGCGATTTCAGCGACTGGGTTTTGAAAGTTGAAGATTCTGAAGCAACTGAGAGTTGAGTGAAGAGCGAAAGTGGAGAGGGAGAGTGAAGAGGGAAGGCGAAAGTGAAGAGGGAAACGCGAAAGTTGAGATTTCAGCGATTGTTTTTTGACAGAAAAGGTTTCTGTGAAAGAGAATAGAAGAAACGCGAAAGAGAAGAGAGGGAACGCGAAAGTGAAGAGGGAAAGTGAAAGGGAAGTGAAGTTTCAGCATTTTTTGGATCAAATAGCGGGGGTTTTTTCTTGACAATTTGCGGGGGTTTTAAACCTCCTCAAATTGAAACAAAATTTTTAACTAATCCCACGGAGGATTCCTTTTTCGCTGATGAACGGAGGGGGTTTTTAAAACCTCCGCAAAAAAACCCCCGCTATTTGATCCGTTTTTTGTAGTGTTGATCCATACCACTTTCTTTATTTTTCACGCAAAAGAAGTCTAAAAAACGCACTCACACAAAGAAATAAGACGCCCACAGTTGTTGAAAAAACGGACCCCGTTGATCCACGCCATTGAAGCACGCTCTTCCTTTACGCCATTGATGTCTCATTATTGTACTAACCAAACTATTGAAAGGTTTGGTGAGTGGAATAATATAACCATAGAAATAGTTTAGAGTGGTTATTATTGTACTAACCAAACGATTGAAATGTTTGGTTAGTGGAATAATAACCAGGAAAACACTCTACTTTAGTTAGGTGTCGTGGTGACGATGGTTGCGTATTTGTGTGATGGCGTAGTCGACGGAGATGAAAATGTTTTAATTTCGTTTAAATGAAATAAGAAAGAGAGATGAAACGATGGTGATGAGAGACGTTATAATATGTATGTACTCTTAATCACGCCATTATTCTAAGTAAATTTTGTGTTTAACGATACACAATAATAAGAGATGCTTCTTTCTCTAACCAGACTATTGAAAAGTTTGGTTCGTACAATACTAACCATAGGAATACTTTACTTCGGTTATTATTTCACTAACCAAACTAATGAAATTTTTTGTTAGTGAATTAATAACCATCGTTGTTCACTTATGTGGTTAATAACCTATATAATGATTGATTGCCTAGTATTTATGAATTACCATAGTTCGCTGATTAGGTGGTTAGAGCTCTATAACCGAAGTTATGCTTTTCTGTGGCTACCACTCGACTAACCGAAGTTATCTTATTCACTGGTTAGTCAATATTAACCAATGTTACCAATGAAAGTGGTTAGTCAATGAAAGTGGTTAGTCAATATTACCAATGCAAGTGGTTAGTCAATATTAACCAATGTTACCAATGAAAATAACCAAAATCCCATGATTAATGGGTTTCTAAAACTGTACCTTTAATTGTTCCACTAAACTTGCTATACGGTTACTCAAAATTTAATGCGATTTTTTGAAGTATTTTTTAATTATTATAGTAATTTACCTCTATAACCCTTTAGTAACTATTACTAAACAAACACCTTAGTACCATAAGTCATACTCGTCAAGATATAGAGTATAGAAATATTTAAATAATTAATGCTATAATGGAGAGCATTTTTGTATTTAGCTTACACAAATTAATGATTCTATTTACTTTGTTTTGTTTTCTTCCAGTCATTGTTATATGTAGGATCTACAATCCAAGAGACTGATTGGATTTGGGACAAACCTATCTATACTTTATGTTTTTGATGCGTTAAGAATTTTGTATACTACAACTTCCAATTCCACCGTTAATTTGTCATATTTTCACTTGAATTCATCATCTTCTAATATTTTTTTATCGCACTCTTGTCTTGGGCATGTTTCTGCATCTAAATTAAAGTACTTAGTTTCTAATGATGCTTTAGGAAAATTACAAACCAGTGATATTGTTGGGAATTTAAGTGAGTGGTTAGTCTCACATCTGCTAGGATTGAGCAAAATGAATGATATATAAGAGAGGACATCCATATACCCATTGCCTTAATGTTTTGGGTGGAGATGTGGCGTCTAAGTTTTTTGGTGGTCCAGTTCATTAGCTCGTTGTTGCTCCCAATGCTCCCCCAGACTCTCCAACGGATATTTCAAATTGTTGTGGTTGCAAACTTTGCTAACTTTCTACTTTGCTTTTAGTAAGAGTGTTTCCACTTCTAATGCACCATTTGACTTAATTCATTCTGTTAATTATCTTTCATTTTAGTTAGTTTTCGGAGTAGAATAGCATTGTTTTCAATAGTGAGTTCAAAGACTTCGGCTAGTTGTTAATTTAGTGTATATTGGGATACTTGGTACTCTTAAGCCTTCCATTTTTGGTATCTCACGACTTAGCTATGCAGGGAGATCACCAAACAACTAAAAGGAAGCATAAAGACAACCTTCAATTTGATGTTCGGTTGCCTAGCGAACCATACAGCTTGCCTAGCGATGCAACAGAGAAAAGAAGAAATGTTTCTACACAGTTTCGCCTCGTGGTGGACTGCATTGCCTCGCGATCAAATCAATTAGTGGCCCATCGCTTCGTGATGGGGTCACATCGCCTCACGATGGACTGGAAGTAATGTATTTACACAAATTTCTTCCAAAACGACCTGTGAACACATCTGTTTATGATTTCTTTGCCATTTATCATATGTTTTGTGCTATAGTTAAAACTCAACATTATGTTGTAAAGTGTTTTTGATGTGATCTTGGTGGTGAATATACTTCTAATAAATTCAAATTTACTTGCTTATGATGAGATACTCCTCAACAAAATCCGTTGTTGAAAGGAAACATTATCATATTGTTGAAACTGCTTGTTCCCTTCTACTATCCACGCTGTTAATAGAAATCCATCATCTGTCATTTCAAGTTTGTCTCCTTTTGAAAAGTTGTATGGTTATGTTTCTTATTATTCATCTATGGAGGTCTATGGTTCTACTTGTTTTGTTCTTCATCCACACGTAGAACGTAGTAAGTTATCTTCTTGTAGTGCTATATTTTTTTCTTGGTTATGGGCATGGGCCGGATGGCCATAAGGGTTATCGTTGTTATGGTCCTACAAGCCAAAATCTATAGGTTTCACGTCGTGCTTTGTTTTTCAGCACATACCTTTTTACTTTCTTTCTTTGATTCTCATAGTCCTAACTAGTCCGACCTTACCCATATTTATCTGTTTGCCATGGATGCTGATTTTCTCAGTGACTTTGAATTTGAGAGTTGTAGGGTCGATATGAATGCTACTTCAGATCATAATGTCTCTTTTGTCCCCACAGTCCTCCAAGAACCTCCTACGATTGTTGATCCTCCTCCTTGGCATCATGTTCTTGTTCATAAGTCCACTCAATATTACTTGACTTTTACTCCACTTATTCAACTTCTTTTGCTACTTTCCTAACATCTATTCACAATTTGTCTGAGCCCTTACACCAAAGAGGGCTCAGAAACTTTCTATTTTGACAGCAGACTATGGCTAAGAAACTTTCTATTTTGTACGAGACAAATACATGGGAACTAGTACCTCTTCCATTGGGAAACTTTCTATAGTTGCAATGTCAACAACTGAAGCAGAGTACATGGCAGTAGCTGAAGCTGCCAAAGAGGCTTTATGGCTGACATGGTTAGTGAAGGAATTGGGTGTTGAGCAAGGTGGAGTTCACTTGCATTAATTGTGACAGTCAGAGTGCCATTTATTTGGCAAAGAATCAAGTGTATCACGCTCAGACTAAGAAAATTGATGTGAGGTTTCACAAGATTAGAGAGCTGCTTGCTTCCGGACAGATATTACTTGAAAAGGTTTATACTTCAGAGAACGCAGCTAATATGTTGACCAAGCCAGTCACCAGTGACAAGTTCAAGCACTGCTTGGACTTGTTATATGTTTCTCAGTGTTAAGCAGGAGCTCTACCCCCAGCACCAAGGATGTGGACGCTATGCAGTAAATCTTCATAGGGGTTTGATATTCGACAAGGTGGAGATTGTTGATTATGGCTCATATTGGGCTTGGCCCTAACAGTTTGGGGGTGTGCTGGGGTGTGGGAGGCGTCAGCCCACCACGGTAGGTTCAGGGGTATTGTTGTAATTTTAACTAAGTTATTATAAGTACCTATTGTAACACTGAAACCCTAATTCATTCAAGAAATAAGACGGAACTACAGCTGCTCTATAGTCACAGACGTAGGCAAAGATTGGCTGAACTGCGTGACCAATATCGTGTCTCCTATTTCCGTTTTTTCGTTTCTATTATTATTTCTTTGTTTACTGTTGCTGTTACAACAATAGTGAATATAACATGAGAGAGAATAGGAGAGATGGGATAAGAGAGATAAGGAGAGGGAGAGGGGGAGGGAAAGAGAAGTCATGATATGAGAAGATATATAGAAGAGAGATTGGACGGAGAAGGAGGGAGAGAGAAAGGAGAGATTAGAGTGAGATAAGAGAGAGGCCGGAGAGGGAGAGGGAGAGGGAGAGGGGTAATGATAAAATATATAGAAGAGAGATGGGATGTAGAGAGAGAGGAGAGAGGAGAATGAGATATGAGAGACGGAGAGGAAGAGAGAGAGGATAGAGGAGAGAGAGGGATACCATGGGAGAGAGAAGGAAAGAGGAGAGAGGGAGTTGGAACTTTGATGTTATGTGTGAATTGAAAAAGTCCCACATCGGATAGAATAGACACTTTGAGAGTGTTTATAAGTGAAAAAGTCCCACATCGAATAGAATAGACAAGAGAGGTAGGATATAAAAAAAATTATTGAGTATGAAATAAAAATAGTATTTTTGTAATTTTTGGGGTGGACAGAAAGTTGTACTGTGTGAGAGACAGGAATTTGGGGTTTTGTCCAGCCCCTTCGCCCCACTATTGTCCAGTACCATGATTAGTTTTTCAAATCAAACAGTGTACAACTGGAGTTGTCGAGTCTAGTCCCCTACTTTTTAGCAAATCAAATGCACCCTGTTTGAAAATGTAATCTGGTAGCTTATAGTAACTATCTTATAGTGGATAAGCTCTTTGCAAGTGTTTGACACGACTAGCTTATAATATTTTTTTAATAGCTTATAGTATTTTTTGAAACGTTACATTCAATAGTGTTTAAATGAATAGCTTATAGCTTATACACTCATTTCTTCATCAATTAAATGAATATTCTAACAAAGGTTCATTTATATCATTTTATATTTATAAGTTAGTCTCTACTGTTAATTTTACCAAACACTTCAAATTCAGTTCGCTAGCTTATCTACTATCTGCAGTGGTGGATTACACGGTCTTGAGGGGGTTCACTTGAACCCCTGTAAAAAAATATTCTACTTACTCCTTTATATAAAATAAATAAATTTGAACCCCCATGAAATTTTATATTTGTACTCGTATCCCTAAATTTGTACATAATTTCCACCCAAATTTTAATAAATCTGTCTTATTAGTCTCCGTAACGGACTATTTATAAAACTTTAGAAAGTAATTTTACCAATATCACCTATCTTTACGGACTACTTCTTCTTTTTATGTACTTTAGGACATAAATAGGAGAGGGCGTGTAAACTTAAAGACTAATTTGGCGATTTAATGTTAAATAAATTTGGAGTTAAATATATTAAATCCTTAATTTTAGTAATTTAAGCGATGATATTTGAAATAAAAATTAAACAATTTTATTAAACAACATTTTTATAATAATTTTATTAAATAATTTTATATTAAATCCTTAATTTTGATTTGATTTTAGTAATTTAAGCGATAATGATTTATGGCTTTGATTAAGGCACACAACATCTACATCGACCATTGCTCAAATCAAAATTCCCCGCTTTTAAATCAAACAAAATAATGATTAATCAAAATTCCCATCACTCCAATTGAAGTAATATTTAAAATTAAAGTGAAAATATTTCAATTGTGTTTGGTATTCAAGTGTGAGTAAGAGTCTCTATAAGTGATAGGACCCCATAAACCCAATGTCTTAATGTTTTGGGTTAAGATGGTGCCAACTCACTTATGTGTTTGCTTTTGGCCTATATAAAATGGTTTATTTAAAAAATGTTTAAATATATTTTAGGCCCCTGTAAATATAGTGTGTTTTGGTTTAAGACCTTGCAATTTTTTTTTAGAAAAAACTCCTTGCAAAATACAGTTTTTTGATTTAGGCCCTTCTGTTAGACTTCCGTTACAAAAATTGCCAACGTGTCTGCCACATGTATTTTTTTTTCTTTTCTAATTTTTTTATGTTGAGTTGGCAGCCATGTATTAAATTATAATAAAAAAATCACTTTCTTTTATTTTTCATCTTCTTCAACCTTCAACCTTTAATCCCCAAATCCCTAAATCCTCAAATCCTTCAACCTTCTTGAATCACATAACTCAGCCACAACCCAGAAAGTGAAAGTGTAATCCCCAAATCAACCCGAAATCAACCAACCCCAAAATCAATTTAGGGATTTTATGTTCAAATCGTTTCCATTTTATGTTCTGCAACATTTTCGTTTCTGATTTCATGATTTTGAAAACCTGATAATCTTCAACATCCAAATCGTTTCCATTTTTGTTTCTGTTCTGCAGATTTTATGGGCTTTCGAAATCAAAGTCAAAAATCTGGGTTTCGTTATTTCATTCAATGGAATCTGAAAAATCAAAAATGGGTTTCGTCATATCTTCATCCTATTTGCTGGGAAAGGAAGGGAAAGGAAGAAGAAGTGAAGAACGTTTGTTGTTGGAGGGCGAAGTGGTGTTTGTGAAGGGGTGGGATTGTGAATCAATTTTTCAAATATGTGGTTGAGGTTACCTTGTAATCCTCTCCTAATTCTTGAAGATGTTATTGATGGTGAGATCTGTGGTTGAGGTCTATGTTGTATGGTGGTGAAGAGATGAATAAGAGAGAAAGGAAGGGAACGAAGGTGGTGGTGATGGAGGTTGAAGGTTGGAGGTTGAAGATGGAGAAGATTGAGAGAGATGAAGAATAAAAACTAATTAAAATTAAAAATAATGACTTGGCATTACAAGTCAGCATTAAAAATTAGGCTAAATATATATTTTGGCACTTTATCTTTCGGGTTGTGGTCATTTTGGCCCTTTATCTTTTTTTTTTCTCATTTTAGACCCTCATGTTTTTTGTGTGTGTCATTTTGGCCCCTGCCGTTATGTTTATGGTTTTTTAGGCAAATTTTTAAGGACGAAAATGAAATCAATTAAAAATATAAGGGCCCAAAATGAAATCAATTAAAAACATAATGGACTAAAATGAAATCAATTAAAAACATAAGGGGCCAAAATGATAACGGCAGGGGCCAAAATGATAACGGCAGGGGCCAAAATGACACACACAAAAAACATGAGGGTCTAAAATGAGAAAAAAAAAAGATAAAGGGCCAAAGTGACCACAACCCCAAAGATAAAGGGCCAAAATATATATTTAGCCTAAAAATTAATTAGATATATAAAATAAATAAACGACAACTCAGATTTCTGTTAGCCAACTCAGCGTTTTTATAACGTTGGGTTAACAGAAGGGCTTATATCAAAATCGTGTATTTTGCAAGGGTTTTTTACTAAAAAAAAATTGCAGTGGCTTAAACCAAAACACACTATATTTATAATTGAGGCCTAAAACATATTTAAGCCTTTAAAAAATGACAGCAAATATATAGGTAAAAAATGAGTGTATATATCTATTCAAAAATCATATTAGATATCCGAGTGGAGTCGAGTCCAATTTACCATCCACTCATTTTCTTTCATGATTTTCACTTCAAATGTGCATGATAAAAACACTGATTAATTATCTTCAATGTCTTCAATTGCAAGTATCAATATCGCTGGGTAACATAATCAAATAGAATATAGATGAATCTAATAAACTGAGCTTTCGTAACTGTTTATTTTTCAGTGGAGAATAATGACTCGAGATCAATAAGGGGGAGCAGGGAGAGGGTATAAATATAAACATATAAGCAATTTTTATATTAATAAAGGTGTCATCGGATTCTCCTAATCTAAGATGCCATTTGATTTCTATGTAGCATAGAATAAGAATTTATGTTGGTAGTTGTAATAGTTGGTTGTGAACACAATACGTATATATGTGCTTTCACTCACAGATTGTAATAGTTGGTTGTGAACACAATCCGTATATGTGCTTTCATTAGTAGCGATTTGTTTGAAAGCACTACTTAAACTTAAAACTTGGAGCACTATAAGTAGCGCTTTATTTTAAAACGCTACTGAAGGTGAAAACACGGAACAAAATGAGTAGTGCTTACTTAAAAAGCTCTCCTAATGTGAAAAACATAGAACATAATGAGTAGCGTTTTCTTAAAAAGTGCTCCTTATGCCAAAAACACAGAACTAAATGAGTAGCGCTTACTTAATTTTTATTGGGTGCCCTAGTTTTAATTTTTATCGCGTCTGATTTCTATCGAGTGCACTAGTTTTTATTTTCCCCAAATTGAAGTTGGGTTGGGGGTATAATAGGGATTTCATATTTGACTTAATGACATGGCTGTCCACATGTCCATTATATCCACGTCAGTATTGTCAGTTGTATTAAAATAGGCCACATCATTTTAAAACAAAAAAAATGTGACACGTAAGCTTACAAATGGCATAATGGACATTTAAATGCTTTTAATTTAGATGATAAGAATCATCTCAGACCAATTATAGCAAGCATGTTTTAATCGGGGAGTTTATCATTCCATCTTGCAAGGAATCCTTACTCGATGATATTGGCCATCTTCAGTGAGTTTTCAACACTTAAACTGCTCTCTATTGGTGAAACCCGTTTCGCATCAATGATAGTGATGCTAAAAAGGGTTAAGTTGTTGAAATGTGTTTTACAAAGAATGGTTATCCGTAACCAATGGAATGCCTATAGGGATGACAATCAACAAAGAGCTGCACATGTGAAATAACTTGTTGGCAAAATATCTCTCGAGGTCCCTTAACTTATTTTCAGGTAACAGATAGGTCCCTTATGTTTTTTTTTTGTAACGAATAGGTCCCTTATGTTTTAAAAACGTTGCACAATTACCCTTTTTAACAGTTTTTTTAACTCTGTTACAAAAATGTCTATTTGGCTTTTTTGTTGTTATATAAATGTCTATTTGGCTTTTAGGGTGCTTATGTGGCATTAGTGGCTTACACACTATTAATCCACCTCACTTTTAATTATTTTTTTTACAGAAATTTCATTTTTAATTTAATTTTTATTAAAAAAAACTCTCTCAACCTCACTGTATCAGATCGTGTTCAACAGTGAAACCCAGATTCAACAACGAAACCCATTTTTATTTTCGTTTTCGAATTGTGAATCATTTGCTTTGTTTTTCGTTTTGAATCGTTTAAGATTTTGGATTCATTTTAATTTTAAGTTTCAGTTTTCAAATCTACAGATTCGTTTTCGGATTTACAGTTTCCGGATCTGCAGATGTTCTTCCCTTTCTTTTTTTCTGCAAATCAGAAACAATGGAGATTTTGCTGCATTTTGTTACATCTTCCACAATAGTGCCAAATAGGAAGAGATGAAGCAATCTAAGACAAAGGGGAAAAAGGAATTGTACGTAGATCTGATAAAAGAGAGAGTTTTTGGGTTTCAATCCCTAATCTTCTATGCAGAAAATGCGTACAACTATAAGGAAGGATTTTTTGGGTTTCAATCCCAAACCTTCTATGAAAAAGATGCGTACAACTGTAAGGGAGGATTTCAATCGAAGAATAATTGAGATTTTTGCTGCATTTGCCCCTTCGCGATTTCTGGTTTTTGATATTTTTTGGTTGATTTTGGAATCAGACAAATTAGGGATTAAGTTTCTGGGTTTTTTTTTTTAAAAAAATTAATTAAAATTAATAAAAAATTAATGAGCCAGCAAATATAATTGCCACATAAACACAGATAACAGCCACCTAGACAACTTAACAGCCAACTAGATATTTTTGTAACAGAGTCAAACAGAAATTACAAAAAAGGGTAACGGTGCAATGTTTTTAAAACATAAGGGACCTATTCGTTACATGAAAATAAGTTAAGGGACCTCGAGAGATATTTTGCCTAACTTGTTTTAAGTGATCTATGGTGGGATAAAATAGATTACATTCTTTCTTTTACAGATCCCATATATAGTATGCTTAGAGCATGTGACACAGATTCTTCGACTTTTCAATTGGTTTATGAAATGTGGGATTCCATGAATGAGAAGGTAAAGACAACCATATATAGGCAAGAGGGAAAAAAAGCAAGTGAAGAATCTACTTTTCTATGATGTTGTCCATGCTGTTCTCAATTCAAGATGGGGCAAAAGTTGTACACCACTTCACTGCTTGGCACATTCTTTGAATCCAAGGTAATTTTTATTTTGGTATTACTATTTGTCTTTAAATTAGAATAGTCTTACTTTGAATTTTAATGCAATGTTTTTTATTTTATTTTACTTTTGGTACTATAGTAGTGTGTGGCTAACTCACACTTTAAATAGAGTTCCTCCTCATCAAGATGGTAACATTTCTAGAGAGGAATAAGTGTCTAAGAAGATATTTTAAAGATTATGAGGAGAGAACAAAAATTTGTCTGGTGGTGATTTTGCTTCTTCTGATTCAATTGAGGATAGATGCACCTTAGATTCAAAAACAAGGTGGGTGATGCATGGATCTTCTACCCCTTTACTCAAAATGCTTGCATTAAATCTTCTTGTGCATCCTTTTTCTTGTTCATGCTGCGAGAGAAATTGGAGTACTTACTCTTTTATCCATTCTTTGAAGAGAAATAAAATGGATCCAAAAAGGGCACAGGACTTGGTTTATGTGCATACTAATATTCGTCTTTTGTCTAGGAAAGATGAAGCATATGATAAAGGAGAGACAAGGTTGTGGGACATTAATGGAGATGCACATGATCCACTTGATGGTGTTGGAATTGAATTAGCATAGATGTCTCTTGATGAACCAAAGTTGGGAGCTATGTTATTTCTTGATGATGGAAATGGAGGGGAGAAGAATGACACAGTTAGTGTTAAGTAGTGAATAGTAGGCAATTCTATAGGGCCTAAACTTCTTTTGGATATGACTTATGATGTTTTTTTGCTATATTTTAATTTGGGCAGTAAATTGTATATATTTTGTGACATGTTCTTAGGAGAAATAATATATTTTGAAATAGGTGGGGAAAAGAAATGTAATTACGCATACTTATTTTGATCACAAGTATTTTTGTGTAAGTGTGATCTATTTATTGAATATTATGAACAATTATCAATTAGTAAAGTCAAGTATTTTTAGTTACGTTTTATATTTTTTTAATCTTAATTTAATTTTTTATTGAAGTATCACTACCGTATCGTATCTTGATTTTTGAAATTTTTCTGTATCCACGTATCTGTATCGTGTCGTATTCCGTATTCGGGCTTGATAGACTGTAACATTGGGACAATACATTTGAAGTATCTTGGTCTCCCTATCAGTTCTAGCCCTCAACGAAGCTCAACCTCACAACCTGTGCTTGATATTTTGCACAATAGATTAGGATCTTGGAAGAATGTGTGTGCGTGTGTGTGTGTGTGTGGTGGGAGGTGGGTATAATATAGAGGAATTTCCTTTGAGGAGGCTTTAGGGGTGAGTAATATTTCTTGGGTAAATTGGTCTGAAGAGTGAAAGTCTAAGACTGAAAGGATGTTTTGTGTTAGGGACCTCAAGATAGAGAATCATTGTCTACTTGGTAAATTGTGGTAGCACCTCTTTCTGGGAGAGCTAGGGGTTTGAAGGGAGTTTTTGATGGAAATGTATGGAGAGAGGGTGATTAATAATTCCAATTAGGGGTCTTCAAATCCCTTGGGCGTCAGTTTGGTGGCAGGACATTTGTTCTATTGGGGTAAATGGCGTGAGTGAAGGGTATTGGTTTGTGTAGCCATTTTCCAACAAGATGGGAAATAGGGGATTGATCCACTTTTTTCCAGATGTTTGGATATATCCATCTCCCCAAAGTTTAGCATCCCAAGACTTTTTTCTATTCGATGAAAAGGATCTCAGGGTGGTGGACTTAAGGAGGTAGGAGGATGGTGGTATAGAACTCCAAGTAAAGGAGACAATTGTTTTCTCAGGAGGAGGATCTTCTTGGTAGCCTAACTCAGTAATTTTCCTCAATTTCTCTGTGCCAATCAAATGATCGATGGATTTGGTACGCGAATAATGGGTGTATCTACTAAGTTAAATTAGCTCTTAACTAATTGTCTACAGGATTGGATTGCAAGAAGGTGATTTTGATTTAGGGAGCTCGGTAATGGATAAGCAGGAGGAGTTACGTTCCTTCAAAGTTAATCATTTTTACTTGGGAGCTTCTTAGTAATAGGATCATCTCTGGGGAAAAGCTATGAAGAGATGGGTTTTGATTCAAATAATATTTCTTGTGTTTTGTGTAATAACCCTAGGGATATTGAGTCTCACTTGTTTGTATATTGTGAATTCTCTACCTCTATTCAGTATACAAGGAATCAACTACTCTATTCTCTACCTTATGCTCCTTCATCGTCAATCATTTTAACTTGGAACCTTCTAAGGAATAGGATCTCCTCTAGGGAAAACGTATTCTAAAGAGATTTGATTGGAGATTTTGAGGATATATCTTGTGTTTTTTGTGGTAACCCTAGGGAGACTAAGTCCCACTTGTTTGTATACTGTGAATTCTTTATCTCTGTTTGGTAGGGGTGGGTGTGGGTTGGGTGGATTTTAATGCGTTTAAAGACTAACTCAATCAAATACTCATGAACACCTGTTTTAATATGAATAAATAATATGTTGGGTTAAATATGATTTTGGTCCTTTAAAATTTGGGTTTTTTGGTTTTAGTCCTTCAAAAAAGTTTAACCAACTTTTGGTCCCTATAAAATTTGAGTTTTTTTGCTTTTAGTCTCTCATGACTTTCAACAGCACTTTAAGACTTTTAACCGCGCTTATAAAAGGTAAAAAAAGCGCTACTAAAAGTAATGAAACATTATTAAAAGTCATGGGGGATTAAAAGCAAAAAACCTAAATTTTATAGAGACCAAAACTTGGTGAAATTTTTTGAGGGATTAAAAACAAAAAACTCAAATTTTATAAAGACCACAAACATATTTAACCCTAATATTTATAAATGTTATTATTATCACCCCTTTTCTACATTTGATCCCCACATGGGGTAGTGAATTATAGCCCACTTCTTTTCTAATTCCACCAATTTTAACCAATTTATGTGAACATTTTAAATTGTTTCAATCATCTTACCTTTTAAGCGAGCAACATCTTGGGCCAGTTTTGGCGCCAAGGGGTAATTTGGTCAATTCAGGCATTCAGGTTTACTGGTTTTTCTCTCTCTCTATCTCTCTCTGCATATGTGAAACACGTTTCACTGCTTCCCTGTCATTTTCTCTGCTTTCTTCTCTGTTCTTCTCGTCTTTCGTCCCAACCCCTGTTTCTTCTTCTCTCTTTCTTCTTTTCTCTCTTTCTCTCATTGCGGACGAGCTTCTTCTCTTTCTTTCAATGTCTCTTTCCTTCTCTCTTTCTCTCTATTTTTTTCTTGAAATTTCAAAAAAAAAAAGAAGAGAGAGAGAGCTTGGTTGAGAGAGCAACAGAAAAATCTGCGAGTGAGAGAGAAGGAAGACGACGGAGGGTGGTGAGCAAAGGGAGAGGGACGACGTCGCCGGAGGGAGGGCCGTGGTGCAGCGACGGCGACGGTGAGAGAGAGAGAACGAAAGAAGGCTGGTTTTCGTGGTTGACGGCGGTGGAGTGGTGGTTCGCGGCGGTAGGGAGAAGGTCACGATGTTCACGATGATGATGGTGGAAGGAGCGATGCCGGAGGTGGAACCGTGGTGTCAGCGCCGGCGGTGGCTACGGTGAGCGGTAGAGAGGCAACGGT
Source organism: Astragalus membranaceus (assembly GCA_039519185.1). Lineage (NCBI taxonomy): Eukaryota > Viridiplantae > Streptophyta > Magnoliopsida > Fabales > Fabaceae > Astragalus > Astragalus membranaceus. The sequence continues at coordinate 48,541,557 of CM076849.1, forward strand.
CAGAAACTGAATGAGGAGAACCGCGTGAGGTGAATACTCCCATGGCCGGTTTCTGGTTCGCGATGAGGGAGAGAGATGTACGGCGACAACGGCGGTGGTGCGCCGGTGCACCGACGACGCAGTGGTGGTAAGGTGAGAATCCTCTCTCATTTCTCTACTGTTTTCTCTCTGCTTCACATCTCACTATGATATTTCTCTATGGTTGTGATAGTGGTGTTTGGTTGGTGCGGTAGTTATCGTTTATAGCTTTTTGTTAACAATGACTTCTTCTGAGAATTTTTAGTTGCTTGCATGCAATAAAAAATGCTAATATTCTCAATCACATGTACAGCTCCTCGCATGACTGGAATTTTGGTAAAGATTTTCACTCATTTATTGGAATTTCCATTTATTGGAACCTTGTTGCTTTACATTTTGAAAGGAAACAATCTCATTCACCAGGTATGCATGATCTCCACAATCACTTGCTTATTTAAGTGCTTTTTACAACACCTCTTAACAAGTGCTTTTGCAGATTATTACAAATGCAGAGTTAGAAGAGTCACCACTCTATGTTCCCTTGCATCGTTTTGAAGGTTTGAAAGAGATTATGGACATTCACATTTTTTTTGATAATAGAAAGCAGATCACTGATTTTGGTTTTTCCTTGCAGACAATGAAGAAAAAGAAGTCAAATGCTTAGATCCTTCTTTATCTCCACCTGAGAAAGTTCAACATGCAATAGATTGCTTGCCTATATCTCAAGCAAAAACATGCAATGGAATACATCATTCATTCCATCGCTGGACAATAATGGATTATTCCAAAGCTTATAGATCAGGGGAAATAACACCGTGTTTGGTATTTCATTTTTTCATATTCTTTCAATATGCTTACTACTTAGCATGCATGGATAAAGTTATGGATAAAGATTACTTTATACAGGTTGCAGAACGGTTTGTTGCTGCTATTGGTGAATCCAGAAAAACTCCACTTCAAATGGGATTCTTGATTCACTATGATGTTGATGATATACTAAGACAAGCAATTGAGTCAACTCTTCGATATCAAAGAGGTACTTTATAACAACTCAAGTTTCAATTCAAAATCAGAAGGCTTCTTTGAACCTTTAAATGGTGCCTGATAGTGTTATTAAAACTCATAATCATGAATATTTGTATGCATGCTACTTACCTTTCTCATACTCAGTTCAGATATCAGATACTCAACTGATGCAATACTATTTTTGTATAGGGCAACCAATCTCCGTACTAGATGGAGTTCCTTTTGCTGTCAAGGACGAGATAGATTGTTTGCCATATCCGACAACAGGTAGTGTAACATGTTATTGTTTTCTCAGGTGTGATCTGTTTGTATGATCAATGTTTCATAATTCACTTGAGCATAAAAATATGCTGTCCTCAAGGAGGTACAAAGTGGATGCATAAAGAAAGGCCTTGTTCTCTCTCGTCCCTCCTTGCATGTGTTTTCTTACTCTAGCAGTGCCCCTTCTCATATTTCAGGTCCCATTTGCACACAAAGGAAGAGAAAGCGGCATACAGAGGGAGATGCGGTGGTGCTGGCAAGAGATGGAGGAGGATGTGGTGCGATGAAACTGTTGGGGAAAGATTAGGGTGGATTTCAATTTGGGGGTAAAGAAATTTGGGTCACAAAAGCTATTGGAAGCCTTGAACGACTTCAATCTATTAGGTAAGTATATTATTTCGATTGTCCCAAATGATTTAAATTTGATTTGATCCCCTTTAGTTGAGTTTGAATGCTTGCTTGAAATCACCTTTTTTGAGTCTGAAGCCATTAATTAGAGTTTTGTAATTTTCTTTCAACCACACAATACTTAGAGGACTAAAAGTAGGGGGGATTTAGGGACCCAATTCATGCAATGCAACCAAAATCACACAATTGCGATATTTAGTGCTTAGGTTCATTTTTCCACCTTCTGTTGGGGTTTTATTTGTTTTTATTTATCATTCCCTTTAGTTTCTTAATTCAAATTCTAATGCTGAAATTCCTTTCTTTATTCACTGAATGGCGAAGGACCAAGCGTAGAAGGACACAATTTATTTTATGCATGTTCCAACCTATAAGCTTTCAATCTCGAGCTTCACGGGAAGAAATACAAGCTTCATGTCTCCTGAGATTCGTTTGGTATGTGATTTATGCATGTTCTTCCTCCCATCTAATGTGTCTCGATTATGTTTTGTGTGTTTTCGATTTTGGAGTGTATGATTATGTTTTGTGTGTGTTTCGATTAAATTAATTATGTTTTTACATAAAAAAATACATATATTATGGTTTGTCAAGTATATGGTTTAAGTGACAAGGTAAGCCAACCATCTGCCCTTCTCTTGATTTTTTTTAATTATTCCTTTGCTTGAAATTCATTGAAACTCACCTGTTTATTTTGGGTTCAACCTCTTCTCATTTAGGGATTTGCACTATCTAAAAAGCACCACAGCGGTGGCTGCGACGAGAAGTGGCGGTGGTGGTGGTGGTTGCGACGGTGATGGAGAGATGCGGTGGTGAGAGGACGGTGGCGGCGCTGGCGGAGATAAACTGTGCAACTCCGTATTATCATATTATAATTTTTATTATTATCTTGTATTACAGGGGGAAAAAGAAGGAAGGAAATGCTGCTAAATTTGTAACAAGATCACAAGCACTCAAACAGCTTCAAATCAGTTTACCCCTTTTCAGGTTTTGTATGCAGAGACACATGCTCATATTTAAACCAAATTAAGTTGCTTTTGTTGTAAATTTGCCAAGGATCCACTTCATCGTTCCACACTTAGGAGGAAAATCATTTATGATTTATATCATTACCGATCCAGTGATATTTGGAATATGCATTTCTTTTGTGTGACTTGAAACTTTGATTATTATATTGGCTTTTACAAATTTCAGGAAACTATGCATTTGGAAAGGTGTGACTCCCCGGGAGCCTAAGAAAAAGTTCAAAGGAACTCATCAGACTTATTACCACGTGAAGGATATTAGCTTTCTTCATCATGAACCTTTACTGGAAATACATAGAGCAATAAGAGTACATGAGAGAAAAATTAAAAAACAGAAGCAAAGAAAAACCTTGAACGAGCTAATAGACTGCGGGTTGTTTGTTTTTATCTCAATTTATGTCCTGTACAGTTGAACCTATTGATGAATTTTCATTTTCTTTGATCATTATTTGAATTATAGGTACCCAAGATTTGTGGATGCCCTTGGAGAATTGGATGAGTGCCTTACAATGGTGCATCTTTTTGCGGCATTACCTGCATCAGAGAGCAAAAAAATTGATGTAGATTGTGTTCACAAATGTCGAACGTATGTGCTTTGAATTTTAATAACTTTGGGTTAAGATGTAGTGAAGACTTTAGGCCTTTGTGTCTCCATCTTTCCATTGAAAATAAGGACTTGAGAGACCGATGCTAATATTTTATATTATAGTTTCTTTGGCATTTTCTTCAATCAAAAAGGTGCGGCCTTTTGTAATGTTGAATAACATGGTTAACTCCTCATTCACTTCAGCAGGTTGTGTCCGATGATGTTGACATCGCTACCCTGCTCAACTTTCTGCAATTATATGAGGTCGGCTTCATATTCATGCTTATATTTAGTGCCTTCCTGATTTATGTGGTCATCTTTTTCTAATTTCTTAAACATTTTTCATGAATTTCTGCAGTCTCTTATTGGTTTTGTCAATTTCCACCTCTATCATTCTATAAATTTGAAGTATCCCCCATACTTGATTCTTGGTTGGAAGCATTGGCAGCAGGTAAATTTTTTTTAACTTTAAATGGAACTTTAGAAACTTGATTTGCTGTGGAGATTTTATGTACCTGCCGATCAATTTTCTTTTCAAATTATGCAGATCTATATGCACTGTCGAGATATGCTAGTGCCAATACCAGACCCTCTGTGTTGAATTCTGAAGCTTCTCATTTGGCTGAGTCAAAACAAGTGGAGTCCAAGCAAAATGTTGCAGAGCCAGAGACTGAAAACGAAAAATCTGAACTAAGACTTGCTCAACTTCAGCATCAGCTTCCTTCTAATGAACCTGGTGCACTAATGCACCTTGTTGAGGAAGCCACGGGTGAAGATGAAGATGATCAAGATACAAGAGAATGTAAAAACCTCTTTAAAAATGTCAACGGGAAATGTTATTAGACTAAACAGTTAGTTATTTTGATTGAAAGTTGTATCTGTTATGTTTTTTTTTATAGACAATGTTAGCGAGTTGTGTATATGTGGGATTATCTATTTACATCCATAACACATTTATGCACATTCTGATTATTTGACTCATTCCTAACTTGATTTTAACTATTTGACTCACATTTATGCACATTCCATACATACACACACCCTATTGCTATTATTTAATCTAACTATTTGACTCATTGCTAACTTAATATTAGTTGTGCATTTGTTTTTAACTTTTTCTTTTTTAGTTTGTTGCTCTTATATATATATATATATATATATATATATATATATATATATATATATATATAACTTTTGACTTATATTATGTCTTCTAACTCACTTTTTTTATTTTCTTATTGGTTTTGACTCTTACTTAGTCTAACTACTTGACTCATTGCTAACTTAATATTAATAGTGCATTTGTTATTAACTTTTTCCTTTTTTACTTTGTTACTCTTATATATATATATATATATATATATATATATATATATATATATATATATATATATATATTGTGACTTCTTACTCTAACTTTATTTTTTATTTTTTATTTTTATTGTGACTTCTTACACTAACTTTTTTTACTTACATATTGGTTTTCCGTAATAGGGTCTCTCGATTTTCATTCAATTTTTTCACTTTAGTCCCTCAAGTATCGTGATTGTGGATAATCTAAAAGTGCAGAACCAAAATTTTACAATCACAATACTTAGAGGACTAAAAGTAGGGGAGACTTAGGGACCCAATTCATGCAATGCAACCAAAATCGCACAATTGCGATATTTAGTGTTTAGGTTCATTTTTCCACCTTCTGTTGAGGTTTTATTTGTTTTTATTTATCATTCCCTTTAGTTTCTTAATTCAAATTCTAATGCTGAAATTCCTTTTTTTATTCACTGAATGGCGAAGGAATAAGCGTAGAAGGACACAATTTCTTTTATGCATGTTCCAACCTATAAGCTTTCAATCTCGAGCTTCACGGGAAGAAATACAAGCTTCATGTCTCTGGAGATTCGTTTGGTATGTGATTTATGCATGTTCATCCTCCCATCTAATGTGTTTCGATTATGTTTTGTGTGTTTTCGATTTTGGAGTGTATGATAATGTTTTGTGTGTGTTTCGATTAAATTAATTATGTTTTTACATAAAAAACTACATATATTATGGTTTGTCAAGTATATGGTTTAAGTGACAAGGTAAGCCAACCATCTGCCCTTCTCTTGATTTTTTTTTAATTATTCCTTTGCTTGAAATTCATTGAAACACATCTGTTTATTTTGGGTTCAACCTCTTCTCATTTAGGGATTTGCACTATCTAAAAAGCACCACAGCAGTGGCTACGACGAGAAGTGGCGGTGGTGGTGGTTTATTACTTTACTTTTTATTCTTTATTCATTTTTTCTTATTATTCTTATTGGTTCTTGGACATATATTATGTCTTCTAACTCACTTTTTTATTTTCTTATTGGTTCTAACTCTTACTTAGTCTAGCTACTTGACTCATTGCTAACTTAATATTAGTAGTGCATTTGTTATTAACTTTTTCCTTTTTTACTTTGTTGCTCTTATATATATATATATATTGACTTCTTACTCTATCTTTTTTTACTTACATATTGGTTCTAACTTTTTTTACGTTCATGAGATGTTTCTTTTGTAATCTTTTGGGCTTTTTTGATGCTTTTATTACTTTACTTTTTAAACTGTTTCTTAATATCTAATCTTTAATCAAATTTTCTTAATACCTAATCTTCAATCAAATTAAAAGCGTTAATTTCCTCGATACTAGCTCTCTTCGTGCATCGCACGAGTGACATGAGGCTAGTTTTAATAAAATTAGTAGTGCCCTTTTGTCTTGGCAGATCACTTTCAATGGTTGGGTAATGTTGTCACCGGTAAAAAGGCAAAGTAGACAAGGCACTTGATTTGGTTGACCACGTGTTGGTGTTTATGGTTATATCGGAATGGGCTTATTTTCAAGAACGAGGAACCTAACAGTGATTCTATCATTAGGCGTATTAAAAGTTTATCTTAGAGTTGGCTCGTTTATAGGGCGGGTTGTAATTCTAATTTATCCATTGTCTCTTGGTGGAACAATCCACTTCATTGCTTAAACAATATATAATTTGTTGTTTGGGCTTGAGCACCCCTAGTGCTTCCTTAATGAAATATTGCTTATTGAAAAAAAGAAAAAAAATTAGTAGTGATGCACCGAATTCAACTTTAATTTAGTCACTACATATGCCTTAAAATCGATGATTAGGCCAAATTCGCTTTTGCTTTGGTCATCGCTAATGATTTAAAATAAAAATATTAACCTAAAATTTCTGTAATGACTATGCCGCATCAATATTTGGTATATATAGTCACTATGCAAATGCTAAAATTTAAATCAAATTTTAAAACATATAAACATTTTCTGCCCAAAAAGTACATACTCTTTAATTTCACTTATCCATTGCACTTAAAAATATGTAGGAGCGAGTGCCTACCACTTTTAAGTCAATATGGTTTTTTTATAGCCATGGTTAGTGGTTAGGGGGAGGGAGAAATGTTAGTTCTCAGGGTTTGAATCTCGGACTTCCTACTTGCACTCCTTCATTATCCCTTATTTCACTAATTGAGCTACCTACTTGGGATTAAATATGGTCTTGAAAAGACCGATTTTCATTTAAAGAAATTTTTCAAAATTTATTCTAAATAATTAAATTTTGATAGCGATTCTATTAAATTTAAGTAATTTTCCAAATTTTTCGATAGCTACATCTTTTTTTTTTGGATATGGAACCGTGTTAAGATGGAAAAAGAATACTCCCCTAAATTTTATTGATAAAAAAAGGGAAAATAAACAAAAAACATGGAGGGACTAGACCAATACCCATGAGCATAATCAACACAATAACTAAAAGTAAATAAAACAATCTTATGGTTATGTGCAAAAGCATCACTATAATGACGCTCGTCCCAACCAGGTTGGCAGCAAAGCCATTAACAATCATTTGCGGCACACAAAAAATAAGAAGTAAAAGGAAAACCCAATCCATTCGAAGGAAAAACACAAAACCCAAGCAAGAAATTAGTGAAACCTATATGTAGACAAACCTAACATATTCCTGAAAAAATCATTAGCAGTGAAGTTTGGGATAAGATCCCACCAAACAAACTCACATAAATTAGTTCCATGCCCTGCAAGCTTATCAGCACATGCATTACCCTCTCTATAGATGTGAGTGAAAACAAAGTTCATTTGCCTAGTCAAGTATAAACAGTTATCCCATCTATTTCTAAGCTCTCAAGGAACTACTTTACAATTCTTGACAACACAGACCACTTATTGAGAATCACATTCTAACCACAAATACTTCCAACCTTTATCAAAAGCAATCTCTATAGCCAACATAGTCCCAATGAGTTCGGCATGAAGCACATAGTTGTTGCCATCGGGACAGAAAAAGAAACAAGGATAGCAGGACTTCTGTCTCTGAATATACCACCACAAGCAGCTGGACCAGGACAACCTTTAGCAACATCATCTATATTGCAATTTATCTTGTAATTGGAGCACGGGGTCCAAATAACCTCTTTGATGTTTTAAGAATTTTTGTAATTACCAATGACATTGAAGGCCTTTATAGTCATAAACTCAACAACAGAGGAAGACATTGTAGCTTTAGAGGCATTTCCTACTAAAGTCACATTGGAGATAATTAAATTAATAGCTGAGTGTAAGGGGATTACATGATTTTCAAATCTACCATGATTCCTGCAGTACCAAATTGCCCAAAAAATGTTAACAATCGCAGCATAAGAAATATCACTAACTAAGGGCTCCATCCATGAGAAGTCGAGGTTAAAATGCTTTGAAAAGAAGTATCATTATGGGTGCTCAGGATACCTCCAAACCGATTCCAAATATGATTGGCAGACGGGCAGACAGCGAAGATGTGTTGAGAAGTCTCTAAATCACTATCACAAAGACTCCAAATAAAAACAAACGTGCAGTCTCAAATCTAAAGTTGATCATCAGTTGGCATTTTATTATGAAGAGCCCTCCAAGAATAAATGATTTAGAAGTCCAAGGTACCACCTGTCCAACGGGGGTGTGGAAAAGAAAAGAACCACCGAAAGTCAAGTCTCCTAAATTAGAATAGTTCCACGTTAGTTGATCCTCTACTAAAAAAGCAGGAATAACTATCTCCTGAATTTCAGAATGGAGCTGACTGAAATGGTTAATGAAATCCGTAGGAATGAGCCATCTACCGTTTACTATAAAATCACTCAAATTCGCCTTAAGATCCCTAAGATCACTGCAAAAAACTTATGGTGCAACTTCCATGTTTCACTTTTCCGGAAGTTTCATCTGCCATCGACATTCCTTTCCACCATGCACCTTGCACAACTGTGAAACCAGTACTGCCCTGTGCGCAATTATGGAACCTTTGGAGCAATTTTCCGGACCTGCTCCCCTGGACAATTTTTCTTTACATGCCCAGAATTGTTTCCTTTCAACACCTTATGCAACCCCGATTCCATCAACACATCCATGACTTGAATTTTCCACAAGCCAAAATTGATTCTTCCATCAAATTTCTCCATGTCAAACTTCACAGCACTTGAAAAATTTAACATTCCAGCTGTAAACATATTGTACGCCGCGCACCGAGTAAGTACCCAAGAAAGAGAGGTGGGTCACAATGGACATGCTTAAATACCAAGTCTTTCCTTAGCCAGAACCTTTCTCAAACAGTACTTTCATAGTATCAAACTTCTTTTCTGATGTGGAAGATCAGACAAAGCTGCAACCACAGAGCATACTAAGAAATTTACCCCACCGAACCAAAAGCTCTGATACCAGTTGTTGGGGAAAAACAACATAGAGAAAATAAAACGAACAATCGAAACACAATAATTTAACGTGGAAAACTCCAAACCGAAGAAAAACCACGAACCGTTGTCTAATGACAACCAGAGAATACCACTATGTGAAAATTGTTACAACACACAGACTTCTCTAAAAAACACCCCCATGGCTCCAGTACACCCACACCCTCTAAAGAAAATATTTAACTACATCTCACAACACTCTAAAACAAGAGTATTAGAGAAAAAACAAAGTCAAATACAACTTAAGATGTTTTTGACCGGTGCATCTTGTAATGAAGAACTTGCAGCCCATTATATAGCCTTAGTCTCCCTCTTCCTTCACAAAACTAAGTGATGTGAAACTTTTTCAAAATGTCAATTTCTCAATTCCAATCAACTCCAACATGTCTTTGTCTCACTTTGGTTCCATGGATAAGTAATAAACACGTACGTTGTAGTGGTCTCAGATCATACTAAATAAACAAATGTCACTAACTAGTTTATATCTTCGTAATAGTATGCCTTCTCTCTTTGAGAAGTGAACTGATAGTGAGAGATTTAAACCATTAAATTTTACCAATTCAAATTAATACTAGATTAACGTCATTTTAATCTTTAAAAGAACCTATATAGAAGCTTATTCTTGTAGTTGAATGTAAGATAGAGGAACATATGCATTTATCCAGCCAACTTAGTTTCAAAGATACCATTAATTATATATATATATATATACCTTATCTTTTTGAGTCAAAGCTACAAGGGATGCCACACGCAGATGTGTGGGAAAACAATGCCGACGCTTAAAATGGATATAAGCTATACAAACTCTCATTGACAAAAAATATTGTCGCCATCTATTATAAGTGACAACAACCAATGTGGGACACCAATTCCCTCTTTTAGTAAGCACCTTATTAAATTTGTTGAATTCATAATTCATTAATTTTTAAGTTGGAAAATATGATATTTCTAGGCTATTTTCCACTATCACATGAAGTTTAAAATGTCTGATATCAATATATTAGTTTAACAGAAGGTATTTAAAAGCTATGTATTTGTGTTGATGATGATAAAATTAAGATGTAGGATTGTATTTGATTCAATAGTTACCGAGCATCGAATTGGTGAGACCTCTTCTTCATGGTTCAATCGCGTTAAATAATTCAAACCCAAATAAAACCGCAATCGAATCATTAAAATAACCAAACCTAGATATAGTATGGTTTAATGGTTTGGTTTGATTTTAAAAACAGTCATTTGATTGACAAAAAATAAAATTGTATTTTAAGGAGGGGCGATTGCTTGCAAATTTGTAATGGCGTCATTTTGCAAATAAAAATAGCTTCAACGTGTTAGTTTTTTGAGGGCTGGATAAAATTTTGGATTACACTATTCTGATTGGTTTAGAAATTCAATGGGATGTTTAGAAAAATGGTACTCTATTTCTATAATATAGGGTTGGGTATCTCTTTTACTCCCTTTAAATAAATGGGTTTTTTCTTTTGAATTGCCTAAATCTCCAAAATACTCCTCAAAAATTAAAAGAAAATTGTTTTTTATAAATTTCGGGAATACTATCAAAAGAGGATAATTTCGGAAGGCTATTTTTTTTAAACTTTCCGGAAACACCTCAAACGACGTATTTTCGGAAGCCAAATTGGCTTTCAGAATTATCCTCTTTTGAGGTGATTCCGGAAAGTTCTTTCCGGAATCATCCTCTTTGGAGGTAATTTCAGAAAATGGGGTATAAAAGATTTCTGGAATTATGCCAAAACACATAATTCTGGAAGTCAAAAAATTGGCTTCCGGAATTATGTGTTTTTGGCATAATTCCGGAAGTATTTTTCACTGTGAATTCAGATCTACCGGAATATCACTTCAGTAATACTCGCAGTTATTCATTTTGGTACGGTTAAATCTTCATATCTATATGACAGTCTCAACAAAGTAAATTATATATATAATATGAAGAACATTTTTTGACCAAAAATATAATCAAGAACATTGAAAAGATGATTTTCATTATTTTGTTTATTCTCTTTAGTAAAACGAATACATAAATTTCTATATGACAGTCACAACAAAGTAAATTATACAATGAAGAACATGTTTGACTATACAGCACATACACTATACAGACAGTAGCATATATGCTTTCAGTTTCATTATTGTTTTGATGTTGAGATTTTTTGTTCAACGTCATCTTGTTCGTAATCTTGTCCATTCGTTTTAGGGCTGTCAATGTAGATCTGAGACTGGCCATGTAGATCTGAGACTAGGAATGTCAACGGGGCGGGGCGGGCACGAGTATCTCACTACCCGGACCCGCCCCGTTTATTATAAATAGGCCCCGGACCCGTCCCGGACCCGCGCGGGTACCCGTTTAACGGGTTTTAAACGGATATTTTTTTAAACGGGTACCCGCGGGTATTTTTAAATTAATAAATAAAAAACTTTTAAAAATAAAATTTGAAATCCCATAGGAAATTAGTTTTTTTAACACTATTTTTTTGATTCATTTATATAAAAAAAATTACGCATTTTGATATGCATTTATCGTATCAACTATTTATTAATATATAATTGTTAATGAATTGAGATAAAAAAACTAAAATTATGATAATAGAAACTTGAAAAATAACAACTAAACATTATCCAAAATATTAGGATAAAAGATACAACAAAATGTGAATAAACATCCACTTAAACAACAAGAACAATAGATGATAAAAAAAAGGAAGAAAATAGTTGTGTGATGGACTTACTAACGGGTACGGGTACCCGCGGGTCTGGGTACCCCCGCTACCCGGACCCGCCCCGTTTATTGACGGGTAGTCAAAATACCCGTTTATTTGGCCCGCGGGTACCCGTTTAACTACCTGCCCCGGACCCGTGACGGGTTTTAACCGCGGGTACGCGCGGGTCCGGGTTTTTTTGACACCCCTATCTGAGACTGGTGGGATTTCACAGTGTGTTGCTAGATGCAGTTGCTATTTAAGCTGGTGATGTTGGTCTCCGGAAATACCATACTTCTGGAAAGTCATTTTGAAAAAAAAACTTTTACCTACGGACAAAACCGTGGGTAAAAGTCCATTTTTTTGATAAAAACCTTTTACCTACGGACAAAACCGTAGGTAAAAGTCCATTCCAGAAATACCCCTTTTTAACATAATTCCGGAAGCCATTTTTTCGGAAGCCATTTTTAACATAATTCCGAAAATTTTTCATGTAAATCCGGAAAAATCAAAAAAATACGTTCAGGAATTATGTTTTAATACTTAATTCCGGAAATTTGTTGAAAAGTCAGGGGTAAAATTGGTAGTTTGGTCAATTTGGGGGCATAGGGTATAATGAGGGGGGTACAAAAGAAAAAACCCTAAATAAATATCTCGCTTATAAAAAAAGATGATAGTGTAGAAATATGATATATTGATAAAATCTTGAAATCAATTATAATTGGAGGAATTAAATTTTGATTTACAGATTATTTAAGCAAAACATTTATTTTAAAAAATATTTTAGAAGGTAAAAAATTAAATAATTGTTTTCTCAAAGTCACTTTTGTTCTTTTAAGTTATTTATTTGTTTCGCTTTGATCCTTAATTTAAGTTTTTTTTCTCAGCTTGGTCCCTCAAGTCACAAAATCGTTTCACTCAAGTCCTTTCTGTCCATCTGAGTTAACGGTTGATGACGTGTCAGTTATCTGATGATGTGGCACCTGCTGACGTGGAATATATTTAATGATGTGAAATTTTTATTTAATTTTATTTTTTTTGGCCAAAAATTCAAAAATAACGTGGCAATTATTATTTTTTCGTTTCGGTTTGGCCTCTAAGTTTGTAATTAGTTTTAAATAGATCTCTTAAGTTTTAATTTAGTTTCAAATAGGTCCTCTAAGTTTGTCTAAAGAATTAAATCCTCTATTTTTAGTCGTTTCATTTTGGATGTAAAGCTAACTACGTGATCTCATTTACGTTATTCAAATGATGTTTTATTGGCTTTTGAAATTTTTTGGTTGACTCCAGTTAATAACACCACACAAATGACCAAAACAGTTGGAGCAATTTCACTTTGGTCACTCAAAACAGTTGGAGCAGTTTCACTTCGGTCCCACTCAGTTTGAACTTCAAAATTAACTTGACCAGCATTTTGGTCCCCATCCTCCACATATACCGGTTGAGAAACTTGGTGGATCAAATACAGATGTACAACTCCATTTAACTTCTCATAGTTGACCATTTCCAATGCTCCATTGTCATTTTCCAGCTTCTTCATGACATTACCAATTCGATACCACATGCTGTCTATTTTAAGATAGTCGAAGTCTTTGATTATGTCAATAACTTCAAAGTCGTTGAAACACCCTTCCTCCGCCGTAGCACAGTCGCTTACCGTTCCCTCAATGTCTCCTTCGTTTTCCCTTTTCCTTTCAAACCCTAATGTACGCTTTCTGTTTCCCTATTTTCTTTCTTATTTCGTTCCTTACTCGTTACTCTTATAAACCCAGAACCCAGTTCACCTTCCTTTCTTATATCTGTTTCTATTAATTATTTAATTCCCTCTTTTCCTTTCTTATTTCTATTTCTCTTATTTCCTTAATTTGTTATTTAATGGGTCCTTCTATGATATCTATCATGTTTCAATTTGGTCCTTTAATTATGTCATTTAGTTTCATGTTGGTCCTTTGTGTGGTGTTATATATTGTGTGAACACAACAAAAAAAATAGGGACCCATTTGAAACTAAATTAAAACTTAAGGGACCTATTTGAAACTAATTACAAACTTAGAAGACCAAACCAAAACGAAAAAATTAACTGCCACGTCATTTTTTATTTTTTATTTTTTGGCAAAAAAATAAATAAAAATTTCGCGTCATTAAATACATTTCGCGTCAGCAGGTGCCACGTCATCAACCGTTAACTCAGATGGACAGAAAGGACTTAAGTGAAACTATTTTTGAACTTGAGGGACCAAACTGAGAAGAAAAAAACTTAAAAGACCAAAGCGAAACAAATAAATAACTTAAAGGACCAAAGCGAAACAAATAAATAACTTAAAAGGCCAAAAGTGCATTTTAGACATAAAAATATTACCATACTTACTTTTGGATAATCATGCCTGATTGTAGACTATGAATAAGTACACGTGGTAAATAATAAATAATTAAAATAATAAAAAATATATATTAGTAGATGAGTTATTTTTTATTAATTTATATATAATTATTCCTGTAAAAAAAGTAGTAATATAATTTTTTTAAGGTATTAACATTTGTTTGTATAGGTTGTAAGATACGATCAACTCATCAAATGGATGTGTGTAAGACTTTGTTACACTTTCAGATCATTAAATTCAATATTGATATGGCGAATATGTTCTCTACCTTTGAATCAGTTCTGCATTTTATCTTTTAAGGAGAGTTATACATTTTTTATTAATTCATCATGATGTGATGATAGTTTGCAACAGGAAACCAGTTATTAGTCATCACACGTCTTTAATTTCTTTTGCATATTTAGAATAATTTGTGTTATTTTGTACCAAAAAACGAACGTGTTTTTCTGGTATCGAAAATAGTTACCACTCTGGACTCGACCAAGAGGCTCATTCAGCACTTAGACATGGATTGACCCAATCACTTTGATTAATATCCACAATACACAAGCTCATTCATGACTCTCATACTTGGATAGCTCAAATTCACTCTACCGATCCAACGGCGCATCACGGGCACAATTCCCTATAAATACTGACACACATTGCCATAAAAATATAGATTCTCATTCCTAGCTAAATCACTCACATATTCTCAATACTGACTTGAGCGTCAATGTGGCTTCGTAGGTACCCTATGCTCATTATTTCAATTGTGTGGTCGTGGAGAAACATTAGCTTCAATTGTTAAGGCGCATCGTTGTTATTGAAATTTTGAACTATATAAAAAACAGTTCATCGTAGAGTAGACTACATGATTTACTGTCTTATCTAAAAGCAGCATGTGCTTAATTGTCTCTATTATGGAGAATTAATAAATTGTGTTTGTATTTGTCCATAATGTGGCGTGCATTGGATTGACTAGTTTTGCTTTGCCAAAAGAGATAAGGTAGGTTCAGAATATCATGTTTCTGGCTAAAAGACACTATGCAGTATAGATAAAATTCGGATAATTTGTTCTCCATTAACCATTAATATAATACTTATATTAAATCCTCAAAAAAAATACTTATATTAAGGCGTACGTGTTTCCTTTCATTAAAGAATTGGACCACAAACATGACCGTGTACAACTAATTAATTAATTAAATCCTCAAAAAAAATGTTTCCTTTCATTAATTAATTAATTAACTGCTCGATGAAATCTATACGGAATTTCTCATAAGTTGACCAAAGCACCCATATAATTAATTAAAGAATTGGACCACAAACATGACCGTGTACAACTAATTACTTCATCGTAAACAAAGATTAGTCCAAGTTCATTGAATAACATACTTATCTGTCTTTTCAGCAGTTAATTTAAGACAACTTTGACTGCGATTTACTAAAGCTTGAATCCCCTAGACTGATGCTTCAAGCTACTTTTGAACACACACACACATATATATATATATATATATATATATATATATATAATAACATAGATGCAATGAATAATTTCATAATTAATATATATATATATATATATATATATATATATATATATATATATATGACAAAATATAAGAGAATAGAGATGAAGAAATAGAAAAGAGCAAAGAAGAGAACCATTCTATGAAGTTCTTCTAGATGTAATTATACATGGAATTTATACATGGAATCAAAATACAAATTTAGAATAAATCTCCTAGACCTTTTCCTATCTTCAAAAGACAGTATTACGGATTGGGCCGCGCCCTTATTAGGGGTGTTCAAAATCGAATCAAACCAAAAGAAAACCGCAAACCGCACCAAACCAAACAGAAAACCGCAAAAAATCGATTTCTATTGGTTCTGTTCGGTTTTTTTTCTACTGAACCGAGCAGTTCGATTCGGTTCTCGGTTCTTATTTCAACAACCGAACCAAACCGCTAAAATCCTATGTACTGTTTTTTTTGTTATAAATATACCTAATAGCCCAACCCAAACGCAGCCCAATCCGAAAATAGAAACCCTATCTCATCTCACGCTCTCATCTCTACGCTCTAATCTCACGCAGCCCGATCTCTCTCAGCTCTCATCTCACGCAACGCAACCCTATCTCTCTCAGTTCTCATCTCACCGTGAGCTCAACGCACAGCTCTCACTCATCTCAACAGTTCTCACAGTTCTCGCAGTTCTCACTCATCTCACGCTCAACGCACAAGTTCGATTTTTACTTCACTTTACTGATTTCGTTTACTGATTTGGTTTCTTGCATTCGTTTTTCTCCCTTCGTTTTCTGTTGATATTGTTTCGTATACTGATACTGCTTCGTTTTTCTGCCTTCATTTTACTGATACTGCATTTTCTGTTGATACTGCTTCGTATAATTGCTAAAACTTATACTCTTACTCTTTTGATGCTGTTTGGTGACGTTTTTCTGTCTTCGTTTCCACTTAATGTGCTTATTTCATGCTGTTACTCTTTTGATGCTGTTATGTGGCTATGATTGTCAATGAGAGGAATTATTTCATGTTGATGTTGATGTCATTTCTTAATAATAACTTAATAATTATCAGTTTCATTTCTGTATTCTTTATCTGAGATGAGTCTATCTTTTATTTTAAATTTTAGACATGACCGTTGATACCGAAGTAAACTCTGTTGCTGCCGCTGATGTTTCCGTGATCGAAAATAAGGTAATTTCTCCCCTATCACAATTTAATGAATCTGAATAGTATTTTAGAATATATTGTCATTCTTACTTTATCTAATGTTCTATTTTATGTCATTTGCAGGCTGAAAATAGCCCTTCACTCATGCCAACAATGGAACCGTAAACTATTAATTTGGAAACCGTGGAAGGTTCCAATCCTCAAAAGAAGAGGAAAACCAGAGAAGCACCTACAAATGCAAATGATGATCCTAATGGTGGAGATCCAGGTAAACGAAAACCTTGTAGGCCAAAATCTTGGGTTTGGGAACATTTACAAAGGATGTTTCGAATAAAAGGGTAAAATGTAATTGGTGTGGGGCATCTTATGCATGTGATTCACATATAAATGGTACCACTAGGTTAAAAAAACATTTGGAGAAACAATGTAAGAATTTTCCCCAAATTTTGCGTGATTATACTCAAAGCACTCTTAGTATTCAAGGATTGAAAAAAGAAGATGGAAAAGGAAATGGTAGTGTACTTGTTGGTGTCCATTTTGATCTTGATACATGTAGACAAGCTTTAGCTAGAATGATAATTGTAGATGAGTTGCCTTTTTCGTTTGTTGAAAATGAAGGATTTCGTCATTTTATGAGTGTTGCACAACCTAGACTCCCGATTCCCGGAAGGATTACAATTGCTAGGGACTGTTTGACTCTTTACACAAGTGAGAAACATAAGTTAAGAAGCATGTTTACTAAAACAAATCAAAGTATTATTCTAACAATTGATACATGGACTTCTGTGCAAAATAATAATTATATGGTTCTTACTTCACATTTCATTGATCAAGATTGGACGTTGTAAAAAAGAATTCTTAATTTTTGTCCGATTACGTCTCATAGGGGAGAGATAATTGGCAAAAAGAGTGAAAAGTTTTGGAGGGTTGGATAATTGATAAGGTTTTCACCATCATAGTTGATAATGCTAGTTCTAATGATCTTGCTATAACTTACCTAAAAGGTAGAATGGAGGATTGCAATTCACATCCATTAAAAGGGGAACATTTGCATGTTAGGTGTTGTGCGCATATTCTTGACCTTGCTGTCAATGATGGATTGAAGGACATGCATTCTTCAATTGTAAAAATTAGGAGTGCAGTTCGATATGTTCGTCAATCAACTAGTCATTTGGATAGGTTTAAAACACGTGTTAAGGAAGTTAGGATACAAGACTAGTCTACAGTTCAGTTGGATTGTCCTACTAGGTGGAACTCCACCTACCTTATGCTTGAACGTGCATTGATATTTCAAAAGGCCTTTAAGAGATTAGGTGGGAAGTGTGTTGACTATGCGACGTTGCAATGCGGTATACCAAAATTAGAGGACTGGGAAAATGCCAAGTGTTTTGTGAAATTTTTGAAATTGTTTTTTGAAATCACTAAGAAGGTGTCAGGTTCAACCTATGTAACATCTTCCGCATATTTCATTGAACATTGTGCTATATTGGATGCATTCAAGACTTGGATGGGACTTGGTGATCCATTACTTGCAAAAATGGCTGAAAAGATGAAGGATAAATACAGTAAGTATTGGGGGACGTCACAAAGATGAATATGTTGGTCTTTGTTGCTGTGATTTTTTATCCTCGGCGTAAGTTTCAGTTTATTAGGTGGGGCTAGAATAAGGGTTATGAGAAGGAGGTTGCTGATTCTTTGTGTGAAAAGGTAAAGGAAACATTATTCAAAATGTTTGAGAGTTATAAGGATTTCTATAATAAAGGCCAAGCTGAAATTGCTACACAAAGAATGGAAATATCAGATGTTGTTGCATCTTCTAATCAAATTGATGATGAATTTGAGAAGGACATGGACAAAGATCATAATCTCAGTAAAAATGAAGTGGCAGACTTTAGATTATTCCGTTTTAATGTATTTGTATTATGTTTGAATTATGTTGTTGAATTATGATAGAGACTTTATGCCTTTAGAGACTTTATGTGGAGAGTGGTAGACTTTAGATTATTCTGTTTTAATTGTTGAATGTTGCAGACTTTATGTTTTTAATGTATTTGTATTATGTCTGATTGTTGCAGACTTTAGATTATTATGTTTGAATGTTGCAGACTTTATATTATGATGTTTTGATTGTTGAACATTTTAAAAGCATTGGCAGACTTATGTTAATTGTTGGCAGAATTTGGTCTTTTATAAATAGTGTTTTGTCTCGTCAAAAACCGAACCAATCCAAACCTCTTTGGTTTGGTTTGGTTTTTATTTTTTGAAGCCAACCGAACCAAACCAAACCGCATCAATTTTTACCTCACGGTTCAGTGCACTTTTTTGCTCAAAACCGAACCAAACCGCACCACGAACACCCCTAGCCCTTATAGTGGCTGAGGCCCAATGCCAATGGCAAGTCCATGATCGAACGACTGAGATCTAAACCCTAGATCGGATGGCCCTGATCAATTAGGTCAAACACACCTTTTACTCTATAAATAAGCATTAATGCAATGCCCAAGGTATGCATTCTCTCCAACATTCTTACCTCTAATCAATTCACTAGCTGACTTGAGCATCAGAGTGTCTTTGAAGGTACCATCCCACCTCGGATCAAAACGGAACTTGGTTGATCAAGACCTATTATTACAAACTATCCCGGCTCGCTCGCGAATTCTGAGATACGGTACTAAACATTGGCGACCACAGTGGGAGGATCTTGTACTCTAGTTCCTCTCCCATCTCCTTGATTGACGATGGCTCAAACGTTACGACAGAGGACTATCCCGAGTGTCATTGAGAGACCGATCATACAGTAGGTGACTCCGAAAGGAGTGGCAGTCACCTTACCCCTTAGCCCGGTGCGTGCTCAAAACTCAGCTACGGCTATGGTTCCCGGGGGCTCAGTCCGAAACCGACTTCCACCTCCCCCTCAAACGGTCCAGGTGCCAGTCGATGTTGTTCAACATCTCGTCCAGTTGCTAAAACGGCAATCCGAGGTCGACCAGCAGAGAAACCAATGCTACACCTAGTTAGAAGCTGAGATTGCTGAGATCCGGGCTCGTAACATCCCGAATCAGAGTTCCTCTCGGCGCAACTCTTCAAGTAGAAGGACTCATGGCCACAGGCACCACTGATCTCCGGCTTGGAGAAGATACCACCATCGCTCTCCACCTCGTCGTATAGGAGGGCGTGGATCGGGGACTCCCCCAAGTCGGACTCCTGATGATACCTACTATCCCGAGGATTCCCCTCGGACTAGCCCATCTATGGCTTCCTCTTCTCCGAGGCGACGTTCCAGAAGTCGGGAAAGATCCCCGAGGTACGAAAGTCGGCACCCTTGCTCGCAGAGATCCCCCGACAAATATGACTACCAAACTTCTCCACACTAGGAGAGGTCGGCAAAGCGTAAAGGACCTTTCACAAGTAAGATCGACTACTTTCCGGTGCCGAAGCACCTCGAGAAACCCCCTGAGGGTCTGAAAATCACGATGGAACTGGCGATCCGGAAAGCCACCTCGATTATTTTGACACGGTGATGCAATACCGGAATGTCCCGAAAGAGACTAAGTGCCGGATTTTCCCTCTGCCTTTGGAGGAAACAACTTTGGATTGGTTCAGGGCCCTTAAGTCAAACACCACTACAACAGATTTGAGGATTGGGAGCACTTTTTTTAGGCCATAAGTAGCGCTTTCGGGCGCTCCTAAAGCTTGTGCTCCTGTTGCCAATCCCCCAAAGGTAGCGCTCGCAAAGCGCTACCAATAAACAGGCAAGAGGAGCGATTTTTAGTACAAGCGCTCCTTATAGTCTTAGCGCACCTAGGAATAAGGAGCGCTTGTACTAAAAAGCACTCCTTATGCCTAGGTGCGCTAAGACCATAAGGAGCGCTTGTACTAGAAAGCGCTCCTTATGCCTAGGTGCGCTAAGACCATAAGTAGCGCTTTGTACAGAAAACGCTACCTATGCCTAATGGTTTGTAAAAAAAAAAATTGACTGTTTCTTCTCTATTACCAATTCGAAGCTCACTGCAACCAGAAACCAACAACCAGCAACAACAACCAGCAACCAACAACAAACTTCCAAATAAAATTCCAAATCAAAAACCAATTTCAAATCAAATTCCAACTAATTTATAAATCCAACATATATATATATATATATATATATATATATATATATATATATATATATATATATATATATATATATATATATATATATACATCACAATAAACATATTTGCCAACAAAAATTACATAAATCCTCATGTACCAAAAGATCAACAAAAATGACAACATATCATCCAATATGAGATACTACAAAATTAGGATATCCAAAAAAAATTACATCAATTTCGATTTGCATTAATCAAACCGGCAACATGACGACACCACTCTCCTTTGAGCTCAGTAAGTTCCTCATCAGAAAATTGAGCTCAACACTCGGGAAAATACTGAAAAATAAAATAAAATGAACTTAGAATTATATCAATATCAATTAGATATTGAATTACTTGTCAAAAAACAAACTATCAAATTACATACGTGGATTGGGATTTCCATTTTGTTGTGAGTGATGATGTCCTTCATAAACTTCATTACATAGTACCCGCAATCATAGCCGTTTAGTTGTTTGGGACCCTATAAAACAAAAGATTACTTAGTTATTAAATTTAATTAATTACATATGCATAAGAATATTGATTATAAACTTACCCTTATTGCTATCCATTTTGTAGAAGATGATGATTTTCTGTACGCAGTCCTGACATCACGCAATCCCCAATAAGTTGTCAAAGCACTGAAACAACATCATATATATAACTATATTAATCAAAATATACATAATTTAAATTATGAAATATACGAGGGATCTAAATACACACCTATTAAATACTCTCACCAACTTGGGGTAGTTGTTGTAATGACCTAATATCGAATCCAAATAGAAAATCACATCTCTTTTGGGATCAACTACCAACAATATCCAATGGGTCCTATAAAAAATTTGAATAATCAAATTAATGACAAATATTTCACAAATACATGTTATATACGATTGATATATATATATATATATATATATATATATATATATATATATATATATATATAGATTAAATTACTTACCCTAATTTGATGGATGCCAAAAACAAAGTATCACAGCTTAATTGATGTGATAGCGTCAAGCGCCGATCGATATTGGCTTTAACCTCTGCTTTGTTTCTTTCCATTTGTGCCTTGCATTTTTCTATATGTTCTTTTCACATTGTTTTATCCAGAGGGATATTAAGTAGAAAAGTAGTTTCAGGGCATAAGAACATAAATCTTTGTGTTTGTTCCCTTGGGACCAATATCTCATGGTACAAATACCTTTAATTAAAATGTATACAAATTAAAATGATAATAATAATAATAATAATAATAATAATAATAACATCAATAGGTGAAATAATAAGATAGATACGTACCTGATATATGCTCTAATAGTACTCGCACTTGCCCACTCGTGATCATTTACCACTGCGAGCTCCTCTTGATTCAAAGTCAATGCTTGCTCCTCTCCAAAAATTTCTTTACCCATCAATAACTCTATTATGGTTGCACTATCCATGTGGTTTGACGCATGGATTTTTAAATGATTGATGAACTCCGTGGGATTATTAGAAGATCTGCCAGCAATAGACGGGGAATGTCGGGATTCAATCCTACTCCCACTAGCTATTTGCCGAGACACTCTCGTCTTGCCAGCAATAAAAGGGGAATGTTGGGATTCAATCTCATTCCCGCTAGCTATTTGCTGAGACACTTTTGTAGTGTCAGCAATAAAAGGGGATTCGCCAACATTCCCAGTAACTTTGTCACCCTTTCCACCAGTAGAAGAGAAATGTTGAGATCTTCTTTTGCCAACACTCCCACTAACTTTCGATTTTGCCCTTTGGGATACCTATATATTTGGAAAGATAATTAGTTAGTAACAAATATAGTTTGAAAGATAATATATGACAATGATATAATAAATTACTAACAAATATACTGTCACTTACATTGATAAGGTTTACTGGCCATGCAACAAAGGTACCAATTGCATCATCCACAGTCATGATCTCTATACTGTTTACTGGTACAGGCAAGTTTGCATCCCCTACAATTGCAACGTCAACTCTGACCCTCAAATGATTTTCGGGTATGGGTAGATTATGCAATAAGGTTCCCAGTTCGTTACAAATTAATCCTCTTGCGACCAATTTAAGCGGGTTTGATATATATAGTTCACAATCATTATTGTTACCCTAAATCAATGATAAACAAAAATTAGAATATGTATAAATTGATGTAATATGTAGGAGAAAAAGATGATCTAATGATTAATACCTCATTGGACGCAATGGTACAACTACCTCTGAAGCTATCAAGCTTAGGGGATGGTAGATCAGTCCTTGGTCCAACCCTATTTTTTAATTCTGCAACTTCATCCATTAGCTTGAACACCATTTGTTCCAACCGGCTTTCTCTACTTTCCTTTTTTTTATGCTTATTTGGACCCCATAAAGAGGTCGGGGTAACACCAAATCCCAAACCTCTCAGACGGCCCGAATACT
Organism: Astragalus membranaceus; assembly: GCA_039519185.1. NCBI lineage: Eukaryota > Viridiplantae > Streptophyta > Magnoliopsida > Fabales > Fabaceae > Astragalus > Astragalus membranaceus. Next base: position 48,565,001 of record CM076849.1, read on the forward strand.
CTTCACATTCCAAAGCACGGCCAAGGATGTCATTCTCACCATCACAACCAATTATCTCTCCTTGTTCTATTGATTGCGATATAGACTCCTGATTCACAAAAATTATAAGTATGATAAAGTAAGTTAATCACACCATCTTTGTTTACGAAACAATTTTAATTTTATCATACTTACAATTCTTTGAGACACCTCTTTCGTTTTCGGATCGCTAATCACACCATCTTTGTTTGCCCGGGCTTCTAGCCACAAAACATGCGGGTCAATGGATTCTTGAGTTGGATCTTTCCCGACCTCCACTAGCTGTTAAAATTTAGCAATTGTTAATAAATATATCAAAAGATTCATTTATAACAGTGAAAGTTGAAATAAAGGACGTTGTGCGTACCATTTTTTCTTCATAGTCTGAATAACCCTTAACACCGCCTCTATAAGGGTAATCAGGACTTTTTGCTCTCTCTCGATTTTCATTGGATATGTCTATATAGACACATAAATATACATTAATGCATAATAACTGTCAAATATAGTTAAGTTAAAAGGAAATTGTACAAACCAAGAAGTCCTCATCTTCGGTACGTTTGGTTATAAAGACATTCCAATCCTCCTGTGTTATAATCCCACTATATAGTGGTGGGGGATGGTGTATGAGGTTCCATTCATCATCTGTCATCCATCTATTTTTTAGGGTAGTTCTGAACTTCCTATGTAACCTTCCAGCTTTCATAAGGCAGAATTCGTTCAGAGACTCATCCATGTAACACCCCGATTTTCGTGCGTTGTGGTTCTCTTAATGTGTGTTTGTTTTATGAATTATTTTGTTATTGATAAGATCAAATTATTTTAATTTATTGTGTGTTTGAATTATTAAAAATAGTTAAAAATCATATGTGAATGTATTTTTATATGCTATTGGTAATATATAATTGTTATTATATATTTATTTTGTTTTTAAAAATATTAGTATTCTTGATATTATTTGTATAGAAAATTATTTTTGGGCTATTGGGATGTACAGGTTTAGTATTCAAGAATTTTTTAAATCTTAGAAGAAAGACACGGAAGCAGCGACTTTTATATTTAGGTTTCTAAACCCATTACATGATTCCTCACCTTTTTCCATATTGATGCGCCGCCGACAGATAGAGATCAAGAACTTTTCTCATTTGTTTCTGTATTCCTTCTCTTTGTGTATCTCTTATCATTGTCCTCTTGATAAAGCATTCCACTTCACCCTATGAATCCACTTCATCCTATACGTCTACGAAATCCAATTCATCCTTTACATAAGTTTAGTCCAATACAACACCTTTTCCTTGTAGAGAGATAGGGAATCCATGTTACACTATATTAATGCCACGCTAATTCATGGACTGGAATTACTTTTAGTTTAATCCACAAGTCGATGGAACTTCGAGCCTTTTGATTCATGAGTGGTTAAATTCCAAGATTCATTTTTTATTGGTTGACCTATAATGATTTTGAGCCTTCTGTTTCATGTATTCATTTATGCAAGCCGTTATGATGTGGCTAATTTCCTCCGAGTAACTATTTGGCTATGGAATCAACAATCGGTACCAGTCCTTTTATTTTTGGCTCTCGGTACTCATTATGCTGTCTTTGTGAGGCACGACTGTGACCACGGTCGTCGTCTTTCGTAAAAAGAATTAAGTTCATTTTTGGATTCTTTTCATCAATAACTCCGGGAAGCATTATTTGTTTGCGCATCACGAAAAAATTGGCGTCAGACTCGTCGGAGCTCGGTTGTGCCGATGAAGCTTTTCTATCACGTTCTGTTAACCTTGTGAGCTCGTTGCCGAACAATTAAATATGGACTCGTTCGTTGTGTGGAGTGCCTTGCCGAAATTTAATATAATTCAGTATTGTACGAGATCGTCAATCCAAGGTAAGGGTGGGTCTTACCTTATAATAGGGTTTATAAGGGGTTGTATGTGGGTTTTAGAGATTACATTGACCAATTCGTGATTTTATTGTTGTTGTGGATGTGTGATTGAAATGTATGTTGAGTTGATGCCCTATATGTATTTGTTGAAATGTGCAAGAGTTATGAGATGTGTGTAAGATTTGTATTGTATGCCAAATAATTGATAAAGTGTGTATTTGAAGGTATGAGAGTGAATTTGAGACGTTAGAAATAATTGTTGATGATTGAGCATATGAAATTTGGAGAAAATTAAGTTTGAAGGACCCTAGGCGCCTTAGGCGCCATTGTTGTTGCCAATTCCATGCATTGTTGCTGCTGTCTGGGCGCCATGGGCGCCTGTTGCCTATCCTGCTGCGTTTCAGTGTTGCTGCCTTGGTGCAGTGGCGCCTTGGGCGCAGGATTCCTGTGCCTGGGCGCCAAGGGCGCCTAATTTTGGCTGCCCGTGTTGTGTTCCCGAGTTGTGTTTCTGAGTAGTCATGTTATTTGGATGTCATTGGGGTTGAATTTGGGTTGCTAGGCTGTATGTCCTGAAATGTCACTGAGATCCCCTCCCCCGGGAGCCATGTTGCCTGCCTTGTTTTCTGTTGCAGTTTTTGGGTCCCTATGCCTAGGCGCCAAGCCAATTGTGTTTTCGCTTGATGTTTCAGCTTCTGTCTTAGTGTGAAATACATTGCCTATTTATACTAAGTTGTTCCAGTAAGGCTCCATGTTGTTCCAGTGCTGTTTGGGAAGGCGCCCTAGGCGCCCATGCACATGTTCCATTGCCTGTGTCACTGGTTCTGGTGCCCCAAGCGCCCAGAACTGGTTGTTATATCATATGTTGTAGGTTGGACCTTGCTCCTGAGCACTTTGTGTACTGTCGTGACATTTTGGTGGGTGCCCTGTCCCTGGGCGCCAAATCCTGCACTGTGTTGCCAATTCTGTTCCCTGCGCCAGTTTCTGTGTCTGGGCGCCAGGATCCCTGCTGGGCGCCAGGATCCCTGCAGCGCCAGTTTGTGTCTGGGCGCCAGGATCCCTCCTGCGCCAGTTTTTGTGTTGCCTGTTGCGGTTCCTGTCTAAGTTGCGCCAGTTTCCTGCGCCAGTTTGCCTGCGCCAGTTTTGTGTGCTGTTGTTCCCTGCTAGGCGCCCAGCGCTTGGGATCCATTTTCAGCACGTGTCTCAGTTTTGTTCCTAAATTGTTTTTTATGTATCTTTTGACTCGGGTGTCCGTTTTGAGTGCTTCAAAGGGCGTTTCGAAGCTTGTTCAGTCCTCTATCTGTGTATGGTGCCTGTTTGTGTTTAGGTGCTGTTTTGGTGCTGTGAGTGGTGCTGGAACACTTGTATGTGCCAATGTTGTTGTTGAGTGTTGATGGGTCTATGGACCGAATTTTTGGTGATGATTTTAGGCTGCGGTCTTGACGTTGTGATTTATAATGATGATGTGTGTGACTTGTGGTTGTGAAAAATTATGCTTGTTGATTGTTCATGGAGTCACATGCATACATTAGGCTGCGGTCTTGACGATGCATTTTTAGGCTGCGGTCTTGACGTTATTTTTCGGCTGCGGTCGCGACGTGCCCAATTGGCTAATGAGAAGTGATAATGGTACCACATGCATTCTGCACCTCATACATGCATACTCATCATTAATAATTTTGTTGGTGTGTGATATGACTGCGTGACAATACATGTATATAAACTGTGAGTAGTTTTATATTTATATTGTGGATGTTGATATATATATATATATATGTGTGTGTGTGTGTATATATATATGTGTTTATACGCTGTGGATGTTCCTGTGTATAAATTGTGGAAGTGGTATGTGTATAATATATATATATATATATATATAGATATATAATTAAAAATATAAAAATGTTGCTGTGATGGGTGTAGTTCTATATTCTAGCATATTGCTTATTATAAGCCTTATTATGCGATTTAGACTCACCCCTTCGTTGTTTAATACTACAGGTAACCATGAGTGAAGGCTGTTATTCTTCATTTCTGCGTCGGTCTAGTGCTCTGATACGTAACACTCAGGGGATGGGCGCTAGTTTTCTTTTGTTTGTTTATTCGAGTTGTTAAACATTTTTATTGAGATTTTTATGTTGAGGCTGCGTTATGTGTGATGAGATTTATTTTTATTCTGCTGCGAGACGTTGTAGTTCCTGTCATGTGGACTGAATAATATGTTTTTGGGAACCCCATTCCATTGTTACGTGTTGGGTACTTTCTTTGATTTATAAAAGAAATGTTATTATGTTGTTGATGTTTGTTTGAAGAAATGTAGTATCCCGTTTGGATTAGTTGAAAAATAATTTTTGAACTCTGATAATTTTATTTAAACACTGGGTAGAAAATGGGGTGTTACATTAGTGGTATCAGAGCAATGGTTGGTCCGTCCGGCCAAGTCGTCGAGTCGTTGTGTCGGTTAACGACCAACTGTTGTCTTTTAGCACTAACCATTGTTTACATTGCAGGTTGTTCGAATCAGGTAAATTTTATTGGATTGTTCGGTCCTAACCGGACTATTTGTGTTGTTTATTGTGCTTTCTGATGTGTGAACTCTGAGTAGAGTCGCAAGCATCGCTTATTTTATTCTTGGTAGTTGTTAACCTGACTAATTCAATCGGTAAGTTTTAAGGTAATGAGATATGCAATAAGTATTCCGTAGAGGAACCATCAAGGTGATAACAGATAAAAAGAAGTTAGACTATTAGAGAGAACTCAAGTGACTCATTCCCTTAGAGAGAATTTTTCATAGAGCTTGGTCTATTCTTTAAGCCGTGTGTTATGTGTCTATTCTGTTTTCTCTGTGTGAACTCTGTGATTTTCCTTTTATTTTGTATTTGTTGTTCTCTGAATTCTGACTTCATTAATCCGAGCTTCTAGGATTTGACATTGTAGTGGTTATAAAATTATTGGTGTTGTGTGCTCTGAGTTCGTGCATGACTGACTAAGTGTTTTATTGAATTATTATGTTTAAATTAGCATGAACTGGGAATTTAATTATGATATGCTGTCTAAGAGTCAATTGCGAGTTTCACTATAATTACATTTTTGTTGACCCTTAAGTTATAGATAATCAGATGTTTTATGAATGTTTATGTGTGATTCTATGTGTAGCCTTTTAAGATAGGAATTTACCTTGATTGTAGATTTAGTGCTCATGTACTTGTCAAACCACTAGTAGTGTTTTGTGCTTAGAATCGAAGTAAATAGTTGAGGGACGTAAGAGGTGAGAATTCGAACCTTAAGTTGAGACTCGCAAGAGTAACAAAACCACGCCTTTGTTTGAGAGATTTAAGAAATGCGGCTTCTATTAAGTTTCATATGGATAATTTATTATTGTGAGGAGTAGATCAATTTTTTTTGAGAGATAAATTAACCTTTAAGGTATTGGAATTAATTAGTGGAGTTAACCCATAACAATTGTCACTAAGAGTATAGTATCCGAATAGTGGATTGTCGTGTTTTGGTAGTCGAGTAAAACTTTAGGGACCTTGAGAGTAGAATATTGATTTAGGAGTAAAAATGTAGAGGTGTGTGTGTCGTTTGTTGTTCGGTATACAAAAGGACCATAATGGCAACTAGGAATGAGAACTAGATTTAATTTCGATCTCATTGATTTTGACGGAAATTTCGAGGACGAAATTTTTTTTAGGGGGGTTGAGTTGTAACACCCCGATTTTCGTGCGTTGTGGTTCTCTTAATGTGTGTTTGTTTTATGAATTATTTTGTTATTGATAAGATCAAATTATTTTAATTTATTGTGTGTTTGAGTTATTAAAAATAGTTAAAAATCATATGTGAATGTATTTTTATTGGTAATATATAATTGTTATTATATATTTATTTTGTTTTTAAAAATATTAGTATTCTTGATATTATTTGTATAGAAAATTATTTTTGGGCTATTGGGATGTACAGGTTTAGTATTCAAGAATTTTTTAAATCTTAGAAGAAAGACACGGAAGCAGCGACTTTTATATTTAGGTTTCTAAACCCATTACATGATTCCTCACCTTTTTCCATATTGATGCGCCGCCGACAGATAGAGATCAAGAACTTTTCTCATTTGTTTCTGTATTCCTTCTCTTTGTGTATCTCTTATCATTGTCCTCTTGATAAAGCATTCCACTTCACCCTATGAATCCACTTCATCCTATACGTCTACGAAATCCAATTCATCCTTTACATAAGTTTAGTCCAATACAACACCTTTTCCTTGTAGAGAGATAGGGAATCCATGTTACACTATATTAATGCCACGCTAATTCATGGACTGGAATTACTTTTAGTTTAATCCACAAGTCGATGGAACTTCGAGCCTTTTGATTCATGAGTGGTTAAATTCCAAGATTCATTTTTTATTGGTTGACCTATAATGATTTTGAGCCTTCTGTTTCATGTATTCATTTATGCAAGCCGTTATGATGTGGCTAATTTCCTCCGAGTAACTATTTGGCTATGGAATCAACAATCGGTACCAGTCCTTTTATTTTTGGCTCTCGGTACTCATTATGCTGTCTTTGTGAGGCACGACTGTGACCACGGTCATCGTCTTTCGTAAAAAGAATTAAGTTCATTTTTGGATTCTTTTCATCAATAACTCCGGGAAGCATTATTTGTTTGCGCATCACGAAAAAATTGGCGTCAGACTCGTCGGAGCTCGGTTGTGCCGATGAAGCTTTTCTATCACGTTCTGTTAACCTTGTGAGCTCGTTGCCGAACAATTAAATATGGACTCGTTCGTTGTGTGGAGTGCCTTGCCAAAATTTCATATAATTCAGTATTGTACGAGATCGTCAATCCAAGGTAAGGGTGGGTCTTACCTTATAATAGGGTTTATAAGGGGTTGTATGTGGGTTTTAGAGATTACATTGACCAATTCGTGATTTTATTGTTGTTGTGGATGTGTGATTGAAATGTATGTTGAGTTGATGCCCTATATGTATTTGTTGAAATGTGCAAGAGTTATGAGATGTGTGTAAGATTTGTATTGTATGCCAAATAATTGATAAAGTGTGTATTTGAAGGTATGGGAGTGAATTTGAGACGTTAGAAATAATTGTTGATGATTGAGCATATGAAATTTGGAGAAAATTAAGTTTGAAGGACCCTAGGCGCCTTAGGCGCCATTGTTGTTGCCAATTCCATGCATTGTTGCTGCTGTCGGGGCGCCATGGACGCCTGTTGCCTATCCTGCTGCGTTTCAGTGTTGCTGCCTTGGTGCATTGGTGCCTGGGCGCCAAGGGCGCCTAATTTTGGCTGCCCGTGTTGTGTTCCCGAATTGTGTTTCTGAGTAGTCATGTTATTTGGATGTCATTGGGGTTGAATTTGGGTTGCTAGGCTGTATGTCCTGAAATGTCACTGGGATCCCCTCCCCCAGGAGCCATGTTGCCTGCCTTGTTTTCTGTTGCAGTTTTTGGGTCCCTATGCCTAGGCGCCAAGCCAATTGTGTTTTCGCTTGATGTTTCAGCAGCTGTCTTAGTGTGAAATACCTTGCCTATTTATACTAAGTTGTTCCAGTAAGGCTCCATGTTGTTCCAGTGCTGTTTGGGAAGGCGCCCTAGGCGCCCATGCACATGTTCCATTGCCTGTGTCACTGGTTCTGGTGCCCCAAGCGCCCAGAACTGGTTGTTATATCATATGTTGTAGGTTGGACCTTGCTCCTGAGCACTTTGTGTACTGTCGTGACATTTTGGTGGGTGCCCTGTCCCTGGCCGCCAAATCCTGCACTGTGTTGCCAATTCTGTTCCCTGCGCCAGTTTCTGTGTCTGGGCGCCAGGATCCCTGCTGCGCTAGTTTTTGGTGCTGCTGCGCCAGTTTCTGTGTCTGGGCGCCAGGATCCCTGCTGGGCGCCAGGATCCCTCCTGCGCCAGTTTTCGGCTGCGGTCGCGACGTGCCCAATTGGCTAATGAGAAGTGATAATGGTACCACATGCATTCTGCACCTCATACATGCATACTCATCATTAATAATTTAGTTGGTGTGTGATATGACTGTGTGACAATACATGTATATAAACTGTGAGTAGTTTTATATTTATATTGTGGATGTTGATATATATATATATATGTGTATATATATATATATATATATATATATATATATATATATATATATATATATATATATATATATATATAGTGTGTGTGTTTATACGCTGTGGATGTTCCTGTGTATAAATTGTGGAAGTGGTATGTGTATAATATATATATATATATATAGATATATAATTAAAAATATAAAAATGTTGCTGTGATAGGTGTAGTTCTATATTCTAGCATATTGCTTATTATGAGCCTTATTATGCGGTTTAGACTCACCCCTTCGTTGTTTAACACTACAGGTAACCATGAGTGAAGGCTGTTATTCTTCATTCCTGCGTCGGTCTAGTGCTCTGATACGTAACACTCAGGGGATGGGCGCTAGTTTTCTTTTGTTTGTTTATTCGAGTTGTTAAACATTTTTATTGAGATTTTTATGTTGAGGCTGCGTTATGTGTGATGAGATTTATTTTTATTCCTCTACGAGACGTTGTAGTTCCTGTCATGTGGACTGAATAATATGTTTTTGGGAACCCCATTCCATTGTTACGTGTTGGGTACTTTCTTTGATTTATAAAAGAAATGTTATTATGTTGTTGATGTTTGTTTGAAGAAATGTAGCATCCCGTTTGGATTAGTTGAAAAATAATTTTTGAACTCTGATAATTTTTATTTAAACACCGGGTAGAAAATGGGGTGTTACAATCTACATCAAAATAAGCCTGCTTACATACAAACAATGAAAAGATTATAAATATATGGTTACATAATTATAAAAGAAGATAACTATATAGATTACGTTTATATACCTGGATCAAACACCATAGCTCTTCTTTGAGTCTTTGCAAAGCGAGATTACGTTTATCATGCCATCTATTGATTGTAATCGGTACCATTTGCTTATCTTTAGTACCAATGAAGCTAGTCAGCTGTTTACCATTTGGACCAAATGGTTGGCCTTTAACATTCCATTGGATCTGCATTATTACTTATGTAAATTAGATAACAAACAGTTTAAACTAAGTAATAAATTTAGTTAATTAGTAAATATCTTACTGGAAGTTTAGGAAGTACTTTACTCGGCCGATTGATGATTTTTTTTAACGGTCATTCCACGACGAGAGGCCTTATTTGGGGGATCATGATCACTATCATGCCCACTATCATGGCTATGTGATGTCATCTGACCTGCGATAAAACATAATCAGTGTTATTGTTATATTTATGCAAAAGACCAACAAAAAAATAAATAACCATTCCCTTTGAACTACAAATGAACCATTACAATATGAAGATGAATAAAGAAGAGACAAGCAAAAAATGCCTAAAAGTAAGTTTAGACTACCTTTTCCTTTTCCTTGATACAATTTTATTTACAATTTTCTTATTCGTATGATATTTTTCTCTTCGCTTCTTGGTACTTTGTTTTCGACGAAACGTAATTCCATCGCTATGATCCTTTCTAATATACACAACATCCTCTTTAGAAGTACTTTCCCCTAGTATTGGTTGTGATGTCCCGAAGAAAGGGTCATCCTCAATATCAACATCTTCGGGTGCTTTATCACCAATGTCATTAGCCAATAGTTTTTTGTTTGTCAATAGAACAATGGACCAATTGATATCAACTGGATCAGTGACATAAAACACTTGTTGAGCTTGCGAGGCTAAAATAAAAGGCTCATCTTTATACCCTGACTTGTTGAAATTCACCCGCATGAACCCCGACTCATCCAACTGTACACCATTATTATTGTCAACCCACTTACATTGGAACATAGGCTCACGAAAAATATTGTAATCCAACTCCCATAAGTGCTCAATGACTCCAAAGTATGACATATTAGCGTAAATGGGATTTCTGTCTTTGGCACTTGATGTATGCATAGATTGAGCTACAAGAGTCACCCCACTATTTTGCATTTTACTCCGATCATCATGGTTTTTTGTATAGAACGTGTACCCGTTTTGTAGATAGCCGGTGTAAGAGAAAACATGTATATTTGGACCTTTTGATAACCATCTCAATCTATCAGAAATCAAGGTAGGATTCAAAGAAAACTCTAAAGAAATGTGATATCTTAGCCACACTATGAAACTCCTATTGTGTTCTTTTCTTAACAAAATTTGACCCTTACTTGGGTAATCACTCTTAAGCATGTCCATGTGCTTCGCAACATATGAATCAACCTCATTGTCATTGTGCAGAACATATAAGTGTGCTTGCTCTAGTTCTTTCCTTGATACCTTCACTATTTTGCTTCCTGTCATCCCTTTACCAATGCTTCCTGTGTGACGCTTCCTTGGCAGCCCCACAGAATGTTCAACACTAGATAGATAGTCGGTGCAGAACTCAATAGCTTCTTCAACTATGTAGCGCTCAGCAATACAACCTGATAACTCATATTTAGATGTGCTATTTATGCTCTTATCACTTAAATCAACACAAGTACTCAAGTAATATTCGTGCTTTATTAGGTAAATATTAGTTATTTAGAGGAAAGAAGGGTTAGGAGCTTGTTTGTTATCATTTGACACTTTTGGTGCCTTTTTGAGTATATTGATGTTTTGCTTGAGTGCTGCACGGTAGACGCTATGCAGCGGTAAGCGCTACAGCACTATATGACGGTTGACCACTTTGATATTTATGAAGCCACTTGCTGATTGAAGAGTCATCACCCTTATCCTCTCTTGCTCAGCCTGACATGGAAGCCTCCAAGTGGGTTCAAAAGGACACTTGGCGCCTCCTAATTGAAGCTAAAGTGATAGTTGGTGATGAGTTTCATCATTGCCCTTTTTGTAAAGCCACTTTATGAGATGTGGATAATATCTATCTCACAACTTCATCTTCCTCACAACTTAGAATTCAGAATAAGGAGAGTTTTTGGAGAGGAAAACGTGATACCCTTCTCCTCCATTAATCCTCCACTTTGAGCTTTTGTTTTTCAAGAGAAGATTATCATTTCCATCGCTGTGAAGCGATGCTGTAGCGTCAGCAACCCGTCACATGAGAAGGAGACCACTACGTGCATCTTTTGCAACCTTGCTTCTTCTTTTCATTCTCGGTAATATGAGGTTTTTGGTTTGTATTATGTTGATGATGCTCATCATGAGCTAAACACTTAGTAGTTGGATTGTTTTAAGCTTTGTAATGACTCTTTAGTATTAGCAATATAACGTTATGATGTTTTGTGTTTCAACCCTTGTTCTTTAATGCTTTCGAACTTGTTTTGGGAATGGCCAACTGAAATAAGTAGATTCGTAGGTACAGACATGGTCTACGAATAGAACTCAAGGGTTGATATGAATGAAAGGTTGTTTAAAGACATTTAGACAATTTGTGCTTAACTCTAGACATAGGGGAGTAATAGTTCATAAGGTAAAAGCTGTAAGTTCTTTATTATACAGGGGTAAATCTTATTTAGAGCCTAGACATAGGAGTCTTGTAACATAACCATGGCGACAGTGACTGAAAGGCACGCTGCCATACCGCTACAGCGCTTAACGCTACAGCGCTTAACGCTACAGCGTCTAACGCTATAGCGCTTCACTACTGAGAAATTACTTAGCTAAGAACAGTCCAACTCACTTTATCTTACTCCTGAACTTTCTTTACTTGTTTATTTACATTTATGTTAATCACAATGACAATACTTGTTGACAACTTGTATTTGTTACTTGTTTTTCTCACTAGCTAAATTACTAATTTAAATATAGAAGTAAACTCAACAATCTCCATGAGAACGATCTTTACTTATCATTATATTACTTGTTGCGATTGTGTATACTTGCACAAACTACTTTTCGCACAACACAACCCTTGGGCCGTGATCGATTTTTAACATATCCTTTTAATATCTTCATGTAACGCTCAAACGGGTACATCCATCTCATGTAACATGGTCCACACAACTGTGTCTCTCTAACCAGATGAACTATTAGATGAATCATTATGTCAAAGAATGAAGGTGGGAAAAACATCTCAAGCTCACATAATGTGACAGTAATTGATCTTTGCAACGCTGGCAACTTTCCAGGGTCAATCACTCAACTACAAATCGCCTTAAAGAAGAAACAAAGTTTAGTTATGGTCTGACGCACTTTGTTGGGCAAAATGGATCATATACCAATGGGTAACAAATTCTCCATGAGAACATGACAATCATGGGACTTTAGAGACTTCAACTTGAGGTCTTTCAACGATACAAGGTTCGTAACATTTGAAGAGTACCCCTCTGGAACTTTAACTCCATGAAGAAACTTACAAAAGACGATTTTCTCCTTTTTAGATAGAGTATGAGCTGCCGGAGGTAGATATGTACGTGTACCCTTCTTTATCGAACCCAATTCGGGTCTCAACCCCATATTAACCAAGTCCAACCTTGCATTGATGGTATCTTTAGTCTTTCCTGGCATATTGAGTAAGGTACCAATAACACTTTCGAAGACATTTTTTTCCACATGCATCACATCAATGAAATGCCTTACATGTAATGACTTCCAGAATGGAAACTCAAAGAAAATCGACTTTTTCATCCACCCTCGTTTGGCAAGCTCTCCTGCAAAAGGCTTCCCAAATTTAATATTCAAAGCTTTCACCTTTTCAAATAGTTGTTCACCCGTCAAAGGCGGTGGAGCTTTACGGGTTTCTGAATTCCCATTGAATGCCTTTCTCCACAGTCGATACTGATGAGTTGGAAGTAAAAATCTACGATGACCAAGGTAGATATTCTTCTTACCATGTTCCAACCACATCCAATCTGTATTATCTTCACATATAGGGCATGCACACTGACCTTTGTTACTGTACCCAGATAAATTGCCATATGCTGGAAAGTCATTAATTGTGCCAAAAATCATAGCCCTTAGGGTGAAACTCTCTTCTCTGAAACCATCATACACCTCTACGCCAGTCTCCCACAGCAGCTTCAAGTCTTCAATCAAAGGAGCCAAGTATACATCAATATCATTTCCCGGTTGTTTGAGACCGGAAATTAACAAAGAAACCATCATATACTTGCGTTTCATACAAAGCCATGGAGGTAAGTTATAAATCGCCAAAATCACGGGCCATGTGCTGTGGGAGCTACTCTGGATACCGTGCGGGTTAAATCCATCAGCAGACAATGCAAGTCGAAGGTTTCTTGGTTCCCCCCCGAAATCAGAATAATCAATATCAATTTTTTTCCATTGCGGAGAATCCGCCGGATGTCGTAGCAAGCCATCTTTAATCCTTTCATCCTCATGCCAAGTCAAGTGTTTTGCATCTTCTGAACTACGGTACATGCGCCTAAATCTAGGAATTATAGGAAAATACCACAACACCTTTTCTGGAGCAGATTCTTTCTTCTTATATCGCGATGCATTACATTTTGGACACGACTTTAACAATGCATGTTCATTCCGAAATAATATGCAATCATTGGGACAAGCGTGTATCTTCTCATAGTTCAAGCCAATGGTGCCTAGCATTTGTTTTGCATCATACGTCCGAGAAGGGAGCACATTATCCATTGGCAACATATCTTTCAATAGTGCGAGTAATTCCGTAAAGCTCTTATCCGTCCATCCGTGACAAGTTTTCAAGTTATACAACTTTATCACAGCCAATAATTTTGTGAACTCAGTACAACCCGCATACAACGGTGTCTCCGCATCGGTTATCAACTTCTCAAACCTTTGAGGACAATCATTAAGTTCATCTTCAACAGCCTTTGTCATCTCTTCAAATTGGTCGCGATCAAATGTATATTTTTCGGTGTCAACCGGCGCACATCTCTCAGTACTATTATTCATATTTGAAGATTCACCTCTTTCCTCACCGTGCATTGTCCAACACGTATAACTTTGATCGATTCCATTGGCCCTTAAATGTCCTTCAAGCTCAACTGCAGTAACTGGGTTTACATAACAACACCGTAAACAAGGACATTTGATATTACAAGAAGTTCTCAATCGTCGAACAACAAAGTTAACAAAATATTTTACTCCATCGACATATTCCTTCGACAGACGATTTGCAGACATCCACTTTCGATCCATATTTAACCAAAATTGATAATAAAATCCTGATAAGAGAATTTAAATATGTTATAGGTGAAAAATTTATAATTTCACTTAAACACTTTGTTATATTATCAATCCCACTCTCTTTAGGAAAATCCTATGATTTCACTATAACTAACCAAAATCCTAAAGCATCCAACTTAAACAAGGACATTTGATATTACTAGAAGTCCCTAAATGTCGAACAACAAAGACTTTCAACTATTTTCAACTAAAGAAGTCCCTAAGACATTCAACTATTTTCAACTAAAGAAATCAAAGACTTTGACGTCTTCCATATTCCCATTCTTGATATAATAAATACAAGAGAACAACAAAAGTACCTGAACAAGTGCAAGCAACAATGAACTCGAACGAAAACGAACTCTCCAACCAGCTGTGAACTCAAACTACAAAGAACTCTCGAACCAGGACGAACTCAAACAATGAACGCGAAGCTCCGGCAAAACAATCTCACAAAACCTAATAAACAATTCGCATATTCGATTTAGGCATCACAAAGAAACACTAAAACTTTGCCAATCGAAGAGCCCACAGTCGAACAATAATACATATGCAAATTAACCTTAAAGTCAAATTTGACAAACAGCATAGTACAACTTTGTCCTTTATATGGGTGAGTTACACAAAATCAAATTTCAAGCATCAACTTCAGCACAAAATATCCAAAGGCATTGTTATAATATAGGGTTGTTTCACAATAAGGGTTGTTTCACAAAATACTATAGAAAGACACTACGTACAATGAGGGTTGTTTCTATAATATAGGGTTGTTTCACAAAATCAAATTTCAAGCATCAACCTCATATGACCATACTTGTTTCAGAATTTATAAGGCATTGTTGGTAGAATCATGTTTGAAGCATTTTGTCAAACACAATAAGGGCATTGTTTAAAACAGATTTAAACAAACATTTGTTTACAACCAAATGTGAAATTCGACACACCCTTTATACAACAAAGAGTAGGTAGAGATTATTTACCTGGTTGATGATGAGCCAATGTGGTTGTTTGGTCAGTTCCCTTCTTCTCCAACAAGTTTACAACAAACAACACACAAACAAGTTTACAACAAACAACACACAAATGTTGTGTGACTGAGAGTAAACCAGAAGGTACGGCGAGAGAAGGTACGGCGAGGGAGGAAGATGAACGAGAGAGAGCTTCTGGTTCGAGAGAAGGTACGGCGAGGGAGGAAGATGAAAAACGAGCTTCAAGTTCTGGTTCGAGAGAAGGTACGGCGAGGAGGCGAGAGGGTTTTTGGTTCTGCAATTTGACGTGAGGAGATACAACGCGGAGGAAAATATTTTAGAAAATTAAGCATAGGGAGCGCTTTTTAAAAAAGCGCCCCTGATGGGGTATGCGAGATTGGCAATAAGGAGCGCTTTTTAAAAAGCGTTCCTGATGGGTGTATGCGAGATTGGAAATAAGGAGCACTTTTTAAAAAGTGTTCCTGATGGGGTATGCGAGATTGGCAATGAGGAGCGCTTTTTAAAAAGCACTCCTGATGGGGTATGCGAGATTTGGCAATGAGAAGCGCTTTTTAAAAAGCGCTCCTGATGGGGTGGCGAGATTTTAAATAAGGAGCGCTTTTCAAATAAGCGCTACTGATGGATGCGCTCTTTTTTTATGCTTTTGGCGTAGTGCACCATCTCTTCATGGGATCGCTTGGCTAAACTTTTCTCTGCTCACTTCGCTCACTCCAAGATGAAGCCGAAATCCCCGAAGGTGCTGCAAACAATTCGGTAAGGCGAGAATGAGTCTCTCCGAGACTATATAGAGAGATTCAACTGTGAAGTTG
Source organism: Astragalus membranaceus (assembly GCA_039519185.1). Lineage (NCBI taxonomy): Eukaryota > Viridiplantae > Streptophyta > Magnoliopsida > Fabales > Fabaceae > Astragalus > Astragalus membranaceus. The sequence continues at coordinate 48,580,848 of CM076849.1, forward strand.
CGGAAGTCCGGAACCTCGACGAATCCTTCCGACCTTACTTCATGGAGGGAGGACTTTGTGAAGGGAGTTTTTTTTAGACCGATGTCGGTGTAAATCAGCCCGAGTCTCTCGCGGAGTTCCTCCGGAGGTCTCAAAAGTACATCGATCATGAAGAATGGGTTAACGCAGGAAGGTCACATTTCAAGCTCGGAGGACCTAGACCCGATCAAGGAAGCAGTGTTCAAACAGAGGATAGCAACCTGGTACAACTCAAAGGTTGTCCCAAGGGATTTTGAGGTCGGCGATCTAGTGCTCCGGAGAGCCGACGTTGGTTTGAAAAACGCCGCACAAGAAAAACTCGCCCCGGAATGAGCCTACGGGCATGATGTAATCCGACTTTGTAAAATATTCAACCATCTAATATGTATGGATCGACTACGATTGGTCGATGTTCTATACTTGTTGTTTTCCTCACTCTGAGTGCTTAGTAAATGTGATTTCCGAGGTGAAATGGGGCAACACGGAATCGTCAAACGATCGCCCTTAATCCCTTCATAAACCGGAACCCGAGCCACCGAGCTCAACATCGCTAGTGACCGAGGTAGTCGCGACCCGTTGGGATGAGTTAAATCCGGGCCGAGCCCAGGTAAACTGTCCCAAAGGCAACAAAGATCTTTGGATTCGAAATCGCAAAGATTAATGGCCGAGGCTGCCATTACCCTGAAGGGAGATTTCGATCTAGGTCAAGTCCTGGTAAACAATCCTAAAGGCGACATGACAAGACCAGAATCTCGGGGACTCCGAGGCTGGGGGAAGACACCCTCATAGGTATAAGCCTTGCCTTGGAAAAGGTAAAGGCGACATTAAACTGACAACTGGAGTCACTCGATGGTCACATCATTCCCGGACTCTCTAAGACTGGGGGCAGAAACTCCCGAAGGTATAAGCCCGGCCTTGAAGAAGGTCGCCATATTGGTCGACCATCGAATTTAAAGATTACACAAAGCCCGGACAAACTCACAAGTCAGGCTCGTCCGTCATCGAACGGCACGTCTAATGACTTACGTTATTGTCAGGTGCGAGAATCGAGACACCATCATTGAACTAACACCTTGAGTAACTGAACGGTCACCTCAATCAGTCACGTAAAAATGGAAAGGCAAGACCGGAGTCCTGGATATTCTGAGGTTGGGGGCAGAAGCCATCGAAGGAAAAGCCCGACCTTGGAGAAGTTCGCCAGATCGGTCGACCGTCTAATTCAAAACTTTCATGAAGCCCAGATAAGCTTACAAGTCAGGATCGCCCCAAGGCAACCCGACTTGGGGGGCAACTGTTACAGATTGGGCCACGCCCTTATAGTAGCAGAGGCCCAATGCCAATGGCAAGTCCATGATCGAACGGCTGAGATCTAAACCCTAGATCGGATGGCTTTGATCAATTAGGTCAAACACACCTTTTACTCTATAAATAAGCATTAATGCAATGCCCAAGGTATGCATTCTCACCAACATTCTTACCTCTAATCAATTCACTAACTGACTTGAGCGTTGGAGTGTCTTTGCAGGTACCACCCCACCTCGGATCGGAATGGAGCTTGGTCCTATTTCTACCAACTATCCCGGATAAAATGTCCCAAGGGCAACAAAGATCTTTGGATTCGAAATAGCAAAGATTAATGGTCAAGGATGCCATTACCCTGAAGGGCGAGTTCGATCTAGGTCGAGTCCTGGTAAACTGTCTTAAAGGCGACATGACAAGACCCGAATCTCGGGCACTCCGAGGCTGGGGGCAGACACCCTCATAGGTATAAGGCTGTCCTTGGAAAAGGTAAAGGCGACATTAAACTAACACCTCGAGTCACTCGATGGTCACATCATTCCCGGACTCTCTGAGGCTGGGGGCAGAAACCCCCGAAGGTATAAGTCCGGCCTTGAAGAAGGTTGCCATATTGGTCGACCATCAAATTTAAATATTACACAAAGCCCGGACAAACTCACAAGTCCGGCTCGCCCGTCATCGAATGGCGTGTCTAAGGACTGGCATTATTGTCAGGCGCAGGAATCGAGACGCCATCAGTGAATTGACACCTTGAGTCACTCAACGGTCACCACAATCACGCCACGCAGCAATGGCAAGGCAAGATCGGAGTCCCGGATATTCCGAGGTTGGGGGAAGAAGCCATCGAAGGTATAAGCCCGACCTTGGAGAAGGTCGCCAGATCGGTCGACCGTCTAATTCAAAATTTTCACGAAGCCCAGATAAGCTTACAAGTCGGGATCGCCCCAAGGCGACCCGACTTGTGGGCCAACTGTTACAGATTGGGCCGCGGCTTTATAGGGGCTGAGGCCCAATGCCAATGGCAAGTCCATGATCGAACGGCTGAGATCTAAACCCTAGATCGGACGGCTCTGATCAATTAGGTCAAACACACATTTTACTCTATAAAGAAGCATTAATGCAATGCCCAAGGTATGCATTCTCTCCTCTAATTAAATCACTAGCGGACTTGAGCGTCGGAGTGTCTTTGCAGGTACCAACCCACCTCGGATCGAAACGGAGCTTGGTTGATCAAGACCTATTACTACCAACTATCCCGGATAAACTGTCCAGAGGGCAACAAAGATCTTTGGATTCGAAATCGCAAAGATTAATGGCTGAGGCTGCCATTACCCTGAAGGGAGAGTTCGATCTAGGTCGAGTTGGACACTAGGTGAGTTTGTCGACTGACATGTCATAGCTTAATCCATCTAATTTTAGGCAGTGTGATAGCCCATCACACTTTGTCATCCCCAAGTGCCAAGTTCTTTCTGTTTTTTTTTCTTTTTCCCGTAACAAATGATATTCTAATAATTTTAGTTTCTTTTTCACGACTCCCTTAATTTCTTACCTTATTTTGGCAATGAAGGACGTTATAACCTTTTCATGCAAACTTTCCTTAAGAAAAAATCATTTAAAAGGAAATAGAGTACTCCCCCTGTTTTCAATATAAAAGATAAAAAAAAAGAAAAGAGAACAAAAGAGAGTCCAAGGGAGGACTAGACCAAAACTCTTGGTAGGAAAACAATGTCATCGAAAAAGAGTAAAACAGAAGACCTTACTTAATACAGGTGAAGTATTCTAAAACAAAACTAGGCAACAACTCTTACCAATTGAAACCCTGACTAGTAAAGCCCTAATTAGCTAGCTTATCTGCACAAGAGTTTCCTTCTCGATAAATGTTAGTGATAAGGAAATTCATCCTATTGGTTATAGTAATGCAATTACACCATATGTTTTCAAGTCTCCAAGGAACAAAACCAATGCACTTATAATCTGCCACTACAACAGCAAAATCACATTCAATCTAGAGCTTACACCGCCCTCTCTCAAAAGCAACGTCAATCAACTTCATAACATCCAAAATCTCAGCTTCAAAAGAGGTTGCAATGCCTACATACATAGTCCGAAAAAAACTCATAATTGTTCCACTCGAGTCACGAAACAAACAACCATAAGCCGCAAGACCAGGATTACCACGAGAGGCAAGGCCTGATATACCCTATACCTGTACATATTGCATTAATTTATTATATTCATTTTTCATTTATCAATGATTTAGGGCATCGATGATTGCAATCTATATTTATCAAGTCCAACACATCAACTGGTTTGCTAAGAGCATAGTTTATAACCAACTGTGTGTTTTGCTGCACAATCTACCTCTACCTTCGAATCATGTAAAAGTCAGAATCGGCATTGCAAATGAGTGGTCTGCACTATTTCTTGTACCACTTTTCCAGGCAAATATGACAGTGGAACAGGCAATTGGTTCCTTTTTGGCATGGCCAATGGACCTCGTTGTGACCTCGTTGTTGTAAGTGACAAGGTACGTATATGAAAATAATCTTTGATTCGTTAACATAAATTGTACTTATATTAGACAAAATGGTCACTAACTAAAAAAAAACTTTGCATGCAAAAGGTGTACAAATAAATAATGAGATCATGCACTGCAGGTTGTTCTTCTGAAGTAGTCCATCAAGATAATAATTTCCTACGCAAGTTGATGTTACTCTTCAGAAGATGTCCATTCTAAGGATACAAACAAAGTTGTTTCCCTATTTGAAAAGGATTTAAACAATGCAACTTTTTCCGATAATGTGAAATCTGACTTTGATTTCATCGTTGGTCTAGAGATTGTTGATAACCTAGAGATTGTCGAAATCCATGTTCGAGTTGGGCATGAGAAGAAGTTGGAGAGAATAACCTAGAGATTGTTGACAATCTAGATAAGGTTGATTTTGATTTCATCGTTGTCAAATCTAAAGTTCAGAAGTATAAACTACGAAAGAATAGAAAACTTAACTTTAGATATCTTGATTTCTTTTATTTCATTGTTTAATTTGGTTTTTTGTTTTTGTTTTTTTCCATGGGTTTACTTATTCCGTCCCCCTCCCCCCCCCCCCCCCCCCCATGACCCCTTTTTAAAAAGATTTTGGTGACTCTTTCTCACTTAGCTTAAAAAAATAACAAACTGTCTTGCAAAATATATAGGTACCAAAATAAATCAAAGGACAAAATATATAGGTGCCCTATTCGTGTATGTAATTTTGTTCATTGGAAATTCGCGCATATCTTTGTTCAGTACAGTATTGGTTAGGTTAACAACAGGGATATTGTTGATTCAGTAAAAAAAATAGAAGTAGTAGCGCTTTTTGTGAAAGTAGTGGCGAACGTACAAAAGTAAATAAAAAAATGTGCGTAAAGAGTAGTGCTTTCTTTATGAACCGCTACCTATGGTCGTAGAATATATAAAGCCATGGGGCACATAAAAAAAACATGATCAAGAAGTCACCTAAACCTAAATTTAGATAGAACCAACTAATTTGATTAAAGTTCTGACAATCACAAACATAAATCTTGTGGCTATTCAACCAAGAAAAGTTTCTACTAACAATTACAAAGTTCGCTAGCTTATCTGCACATTGATTACTTTACTAAAAACAAACGTCATTAACCCCCCAGTTATAATCTTACAAGGGACGACAGAGTGTAATTGTCGAGTCATATTCAAATGAAAGCTTCCTTGATCCTTATGGAAAGCCAGCTTTGTGGAAAAAATAGCATTTTTAAACTCAAAATAACAGAATTTGAGAGACAAACACCATTAATTAACAAAACAACACATTTTTTTTACCGAAACAAACAAAACAACACATAACAGCAGCACTATTATCTCTAAAAATTCTACCACATATGCTGACTAATCCAGATTGTCTCTAAAAGCACCATCGATATTACATTTGACACAAGTACTGAAACTATGTTCCGGTCTACATATTAAATGACAAAAGCTTTAATAAGTGTGTTCATTGTTCATAGATGAAAGGACCACAAAAGGGATGGTTTAAACCCGATAAATTGGATAGAAGCAAATAGAATGAATTCAAAGAAACACGAGTACACAAAAATATATACCTTAGATGTAGGTTTTGAGAATAGAATCAAAGAGAATATATGTCACGAAATCCAACATTAGTTTCCACATAGATCTAGCTTTTATTTCGTATTTTTCCTTCATTTCGTCGTTTGAGTGTGACGTTATTGTTGTTCGTTGTCTTGGTGCGGTGTTTTTGATTTCTCGTCTTGTTGTGATGTTTGTCTGGTTCAGATCGACAGATCATTTTCAATCCATTGCATATTCAACCAATGACTAGAGCCTCAAAGTTACAGATTCCATTCACTTATATTTGCCACATTTGTAGGTATTTTGCGTTTTATGCTATTAACTTGAGTAGTGCGAATTTGCAATTCACTCATTCTCTTTGGTATTATTAATGTTGAGTTTGTGTTAAAAAAAGGAACTAATGGTTCTTTAAAAAAATAGACGTGCGCACGAGCTCTGCTAGGGTTAGTGCCGCTGCTGCCATTGGAGGCTCCTCCCCCTCGCCTGAGGAACTTGATAACCTGCACAGAAGCAAGAAAAAGATGAAGGCTACCGAAACAACAATACCTAATGAGATATCCATAGGAGATGCGAATATGGAAGAATATGTAAACAATCAGACATACAAAGAAAAGCTGCTAAATGCGTTTGGTGAAAGCTCTGAAGAAGAGGAGATTTGGCACGAGAATGAAAAATACTTCCCAGAGAACAAATGGTATGATGAAGAGCATATGAATGGTGTTCCCGAACCCAAACCCTTCAATCCAAAGCCAAAACTGATTTTCACTGATGAAGAACTTGACCATTGGTCTAAACCTTGGCGTAATACCCTTATTGTGAAGGTGCTGGGAAAGAGAGCCAGCTTCAAGCATCTAGAATCAAAGCTAACTAAGGCCTGGGGTCAGAAGGGCTCAATCAAAGTTACGGATATGGCACATGGCTTCTTCTTAGTGAGGCTACAAACACAAGAAGACTATAAGCGTGCATTATTTGAAGGTCCATGGAAAATAGTTGATCACTATCTAATAGTGCAGCAATGGAGACCATTATTCTCATGGACAGCTACCATATCACACAAAATTGTTGTTTGGGTCCGTATCCCAAACCTCCCTCTTGATCTTTGCAATGAGACTTTTCTCAAAAGGATTGGTGCTACAATAGGAACTATGCTCAAAGTTGATAGGCTAACCTCTCTACATGACAGAGGACGCTTTGCTCGCATCTGTCTGGAGATTGATCTTGACTAACAACTGGCTTCTTATGTGGTCATCAGAGGTGAGCATCTTTGCCTTGAATATGAGGGCTTACATGCTATTTGTTTTAGATGCGGGAAATATGGTCACAAGAAGGAACAATGTAGGGAGTTTATGGGGCACGATAACCCAGTTGGACCTGAGAAAAGTCATGACACAGCTAATGCTGATGCAACAGTGAATAGCTCAGTCTTAGTACTGGCTGTTGAGAAGCCCATAACAGAGGTGAAAACAAGGGACATTCCCTCACAGCAGATTGAAGAAAATGACCTAGGGTTTGGACCTTGGAACATACATAAAAAGACTCAGAGAAAGAGGACTCAGAAGAACAAAAATGTTCCTAATTCAAAGAAAAATACAGAAGTCAGAGGAGGGTTTAAGTATTCTGGAGCTCAGCAAAACAGCTCAAGATTTGGAGTCCTGCAACAAACAAATGAGTCTGTTGGAAATATTCTCAGCAAGAAGAGAACTAATACTGATGCTATGGGGAGATCAAACAGCCAACCACTGAGATAGTGAAGATCAGGAACCCTGCAGCAGGCAAAAACAAACAATCTCATCAGAAAGGTAGCCTTAAACATGCTCCAAATGCTTCTAAAAGTGTTGATAAGGCTGTAAAACAACAAAAACAACTTGTTTCTAATGTGAACAAAGAGAATGCTAGATCTTCCAAAGACATGGTTGCTCTTGAAGAGAGTAGATTATTTACCAAAGAGAGGGAGAACAAAGTGCTAGAATATATGAGGCATATCGATGAGGCTAAGCAAAGAGCCATCCTAGAACAAATTGAACAAGCCTTCATGCCTAGATTGGCCTTGAAACAGCTTGATGGTAACAATTCAAGTATGGGGTTGCAAACACTCATAAAGTTAATACAGGGAATCTTGGATACCCTTTGCTAGGTAATATACCTATGGAAGTCTCAGAGGTTGTGGAACCTCAAAATTCCAAACCTTGTCAATGAATATAATCTGCTGGAATTGCAGAGGTACTGCCAGCAAAGGTTTTGCTGGCCTTATTAAAGATATTAAAAGAGATTTTTTCTGCTCTTTGATGATTTTGGTGGAAACTCACACTAGTGGAGCTATGGCTAAAAAGATTGCCAAGAAATGTGGCTTAGATAATGCTTTCATTGTGGATGCAAATGGTCAATCTGGTGGTTTATGGTGCTTATGGGATTCTAATTCCTGGAGTGTTCAGATTCAACATTCCACTTCTCTACTCATCCACATGAGTCAAACACCAGAATGATCAGGACTGGTTGCTAACTGCTGTGTATGGTTCTCCTCATTATTCTAAAAGACAAGACTTGTGGAGGGATCTAAGGGAAATTCATGAAGGTATTTCAGAACCTTGGGCTATCATTGGAGACTTTAAAACTATTACTTGTGATGCTGAGAGGAAGGGTCCTCCTCTTCGTAATCCTTTAAGGCGGGAAATGGGTCTTCTTACAACTATCAACTCTTGTGAGCTCTGGTTTTTCTGGTGACCCTTTCACTTGGGAAAGGGATGGCACAAGAAAAAGATTGGACAGATTGTTCATTAATCTAAACTGGAGAATCAGATTCAGTGATGTTATTCTCCATCACCTACCTTCTTACAAATCTGATCATAGAGCCTTATTAATTAAGTTTGCTGCTACTCCTATTAACAACAGACACAGAAGACCGTTTCGTTTTGAGGCAGCCTGGTTAACACACAATGATTTTGATAGAATTGTGAATGAAGCTTGGAACTTACCGGAGACTGAATTTCCTATTAAACTCCAATCCACTCAACAAGCTCTTAAGGATTGGAATAAAGCAACCTTTGGCCATATCTTTGAGAAGAAAAAGCAATCCCAAAGGCAGCTGAGGAAGATTGACAAGCAGCTTACTAGAAGGTGGCATCAGGTCACTGTGCTTAGGCAGAAAGAAATTTGGCATCAATATGAAGCTATCCTTGCTCAAAAGGAGATCTTTTAGTACCAAAAGTCTAGGTCTAAATGGCTAGAGTTTGGGGATAGAAATACTCGTTATTTTCATGGGATCACTACCATTAGAAGAAGAAGGAATCATGTGACTTCAATTCAAAATGAGGAAGGGATTTGGTTTGATACTCCTGCTGAGCTTCAATTGAATGCTACCAGATATTTTCAAGAATTATTTTCTGCACAGGGGAATACTACTACTGAGCCTATTCCAAATTGCTTTCCTATGCTTGAAGATTCTGTTTTGAACAGGTTGGCTAGGAATGTCTCTAATGAGGAAATCTATGACATTGTTAAGAGTCTTGGGCCCTTGAAAGCTCCTGGACCTGATGGCTTTCAGGCTATTTTATTTCAAAGTCAATGGAAGCTGGTTGGCAATTCCTTTTGTGCTCTTATTCACAGAATTTTTGAGAATCCAGAGCTGGTTGCAGACCTAAACAAAACTTTCATAACTCTGATTCCAAAAATTGATATGGTAACTTCCATGAAACATTTTAGACCTATTGGTCTTTGTAATGTGTTCTACAAAACCATTACTAAGATCATATCAGCTAGACTCATAAAATATCTCAATACCCTTGTTGGTCCTGCTCAATGTGCTTTCATTCCTAAAAGACAAGGGCAGGACCACATTATAGTGGCACAGGAAATTTTCCATTCAATGAGAGCTAGGAAAGGTGCTAAAGGGTGGATGGCTATTAAGATTGATTTGGAGAAAGCATATGACAGATTGCAATGGGATTTTATTATTGATACCTTGAAAGCTATTGGGTTGCCTGAGAATCTATTTAGTTTGATATGGAATTGCATTTCTTCTCCAAAAATGAGGCTTCTTTGGAATGAGGAAGCTCTTGAGGAATTCTCTCCTTCAAGAGGAATTAGACAAGGAGATCCAATCTCTCCCAATCTTTTTGTGCTATGTCTTGAAATACTATTTCACCTAATTGAGACTGAGATTAGGGAAAATGAATGGTCTCCTATCAAGATTTCCCCTAGATGCCCCCCATCTCTCATCTAGCCTTTGCTGAGGCTTCTGTGGAGCAGGCAGAAGTTATTCACCATGTTCTTCAACGGTTCTGTCAAGCTTCTGGGCAGAAAGTTATCTTGATAAGACTAGAATCTTCTTCTCAAACAATGTGGCTTTCCAACACAAGATGGAGATAAAGGATAAGTTGGGTTTTCCAATCACTAGTGACTTGGGCAAATACTTGGGAATTCCCTTATTCCACCAAAGGGTCAACAAGAATACCTTTCAGTTCATTATTGATAAGGTGAGCAATAGATTGAGTTCTTGGAAAGCCAGAACTCTTTCTATGGCTAGGCCTGTAACTCTTACTAAATCTGTCCTCCAAGCTCTCCCTTCTTATGTAATGCAGTCATGTGTTATTCCTAAAGGAGTGTGTGATGACATTGATAAGATTTGCAGAGGGTTTATATGGCGTGGGGATAATGGCCAGAGACGGTTCCACTCTATCAGTTGGGAGAGAATTTGTCAACCAAAGAAAGAAGGGGGGCTAGGTCTTAGAACTATGAGAGATCTAAACTCAACTTTCATGATGAAGGCTGCTTGGAATCTTTGTTCTCCAAATCCTACTCTGTGGAAATCTATCATTCAAGGGAAGTACAACATAGGCAGGGACTTTCCTAAAATTGAAAAAAAGAAAACCGGGTCTAATTTTTGGCAGGGCATATCTGCCAATTGGGTTTCTTTTAGAAAGAGTCTAGTTTGGAAAGTTGGTAATGGGGAAACTACTAGGTTTTGGGAGGACATTTGGAAGCCAAATGACAATCCCCTAATCAACAATGTAAATCAACCCAATGACAATTTATACCAAAGAAGGGCCAGTGATTTCATCAACAGTCAAGGCAATTGAGATTAATTAGTCTTGAGAGAATTTCTACCTGTTGAAGTGATGAACACCATTCTGGAGACTCCACCTCCTAGATTACTCAACACTGATGATGAATTCAGATGGCTAAACACTCCTGATGGATTTTTTACAACTAGCTCAGCTTACTTAGCCATCAAAAAAGAGCCTCCCCTACCTCTTGAAGGTAACTTTGCTGCCATCTGGAAATGGAAGGGCCCTGAAAGAATTAAATTGTTTATTTGGAAAGCTATGAACAAAAGTTTGTTGACAAATTCTGAGAGGAATCGAAGGCATGTGACTACTTGTGACCTTTGCCCAATTTGTGGGGGTGATGCTGAGTCCTTCAGAGACTGTAATCCAAATTAGAAATCTATGGAGTTGTTTACAAATTCCTAACCCTACAAATTTCTATAATACTACCAATTTGTGTGTGTGGTTAGAAACAAATTTATGCAGGTACAACAGAGATGATTCAACAAATTGGAGAATTACCTTTGGTGTGACCTTGGATGTCATCTGGCAAGCTCGAAACGACACGGTGTTCAACGACAAGGTCACTAATTTCAGATCTATGTGGATGAAAGCTAAGGATCTGGCAGAAACAATCAACAACAACAAAGCTCTGTTTCGTAATTTTGGACCTTGTTTCTAGAATTGCATGGATTGCCCGCTTGAATTGGATCAAGATCAGCGTTGATGCTTCCACTAACGATGCTGGGTTCAGAGTAGGGTGGGGTGGTGTCGCGAGAGACTCTCGTGGTGTGTTGGTCTTCGGTTTCGCCAGGAAATTGGAGCGTTGCTCGGTAGTGGAAGCTGAATTATTGGCGATTTTCAATGGTGTTTCTCTGGCTATTTCGCGAGGAGCTCGAAGGTTGTGGGTGGAGTCTCACTCACAGGAAGCAATTCATTTACTGTTGGTGGGTGGAAACGCACAGCATTCTCTTTCTTTCATTATTGAAGAGATAAGGAATATGGTGCATGTGGATTGCATGGTTAGATGGTCCAAAGCACCTAGGGAATTAAACAAAGTTGCAGATATTTTAGCTAAATTTAGCTTATCTATTAGTAGTAATAGTGTAATTTTCGAAACTGCCCCTTGTTCTGGACTGGACCAAGAGGCCCATTCAGCACTTAGACATGGATTGGCCCAATCACTTTGATCCATATCCACAACACACAAGCTCATTCACGACTCTCATACTTGGATGGCTCAGATTCACTCTACCGATCCAACGGCCCATCACGGCCACAATTCCCTATAAAAACTGGCACACATTGCCATAAAGAGGTAGATTCTCATCCCTAGCTAAATCACTCATCTATTCTCAATACTGACTTGAGCGTCGGAGTGGCTTCGCAGGTACCCCTCCCGGGCTCGCACTAACCTCCGGCCTGGCAGCAGGTGACCTACCAACTGCAGTCCACCCAACACTGCAAGGTACAGAACATTGGCGACCACAGTGGGAGATATCTATCTTTCACATCATCTCTACTTTTTGAACTTCCTCCTGCTTTCCCATGGCACCCAGAGGTAGACCCCGAGTCCAAAGCATTGCTGCTCCGCACCCCCAGTCAGAGGGCACTCCCGAAGGTCTTGCTGCTTCCACGCCAGACCAAGACATTCAGGTCCCGGCAGCCATGCCTGAGCAACCCCATCCTCGCTGGAACACCCCTTCCCCAAGGACAATGATCAGCTCCAGGCGCCGCAGATCTCCACCCAGGCGTCATCATAATCATTGCTCTCCACCTAGATGGAAGCGAGCTCACCACTCTCCTCCTCGATGCGGCAGGCACCAAGGATCAGATTCACCTCCAAGCACCCCCTCCAACCTCGCCGGACGGTACATACTGGCCTGAGGAGTCGCTCCCCAGGACCTCATAGCTTGCAACCTCCAATTCTCGCGAGAGGTCGCGGAACCGAGCCCAGACCCATAAGAGGCATCGCCATAGATCTACCTCGAGGATATCTCCAGCTCGACGTGACCGTCGAGACATTGATCTCGGGGACTGGTCACCTCACAACTCGCGATGGACCTCCAATGAAGGACCCTTCACTAGGAAGGTTGACAACTACCCAATTCCGAGGACTGGGGACCCTGACAGGCATTTGGCCTACTTCTCAATCATGATGCGTTACTGGGGGGCAAAAGAACCTGTCCACTGCAAGATCTTTCCCCTCACTCTCACGGATTCAGCACTAGCTTGATTTCAGGATTTAAAACCAAACCCAGTCTCATTCTGGGGGCAACTAGCTACCATGTTCACGACCCGCTTTGCCGTCTCTCGCTTGAAGCCCAAATCTGAATAAGTTTTTAGGGCGATAAGGCAAAGAGAGAAAGAAACACTTAGAGAATATCTGGAAAGGTTTAACAAGGAGGCTGCCAACGTCAAGAACCTTGAAGACAAGAGGAGGCTCTTTTGGATGAAGGATGGCCTCAAGAAAGGAAGCCTGTTTCAAAGGGACGTGAGGGTTAATAAACCCCGAAGCTTGAATGAGTTCCTTCAGAAGGCACAAAAGTACATGGATTACGAAGAAGACAACATGGCGTACCAAGAGGAAGCCAAGGTTGGTAGCAAGGAGGACGAGCTGGCTTACAAGGCCATTAAAGAACCATGGCAGAAGGGATCCCAAGATGAGAGAACTCCTCGGGAGTCCCGACCCCGACAAGGTCACTTCTCAGAGTACACCCTGCTGAACACATCCCAGGATGAGATCCTTGCCGAATGCATGGACGCATAGTTTTGGGACATCAAACAACCCGAACCTCTTGTGCAAAGGAAAGGCCGAACCTCTAAGAAGTACTGTCATCACAAAGGTTATGGGCACAGTACCAACAAATGCAACACCCTCAGGGATGACATTGAAGAGCTGATCCGCGAAGGGAAGCTCGCCCAGTACGTGAATGAAGAAGAGGATGAGACCCGTGACTCTGAGTAGGGAGTAGGGCATCGGGACCTGAGCCTAGGGCTAGGCCTAGTTAAGAATTTTGTTGTTTAAACACGAAGACAGAATGTAAAAGCTCGATATGAATGATTAACAAAAGTTCAGCTTAAAATTACAGTTTTTGCTCTAGCTCACTAGCATTAACACTTGTTCCAAAGAAAATTCCTTAAGATCAAGAAAGAAAAAGGGGTCCAACTCCATAGTTAGGGGCGGAGCGTGACAAGTTTGAGACCCGACATACCTGCAGAGAGGGACCGCCTGGATCGCAGGGGCAACCTCAGCATTAGCTCAAAGCCAAGACCATATTCCCAAGGTGGTGTTCTTAAATACACCTCTGGGAATCCTAGTAATGGAGTCAAGAGTGCCATGGCACGCCAAAACAAATAAGTGACCTTGGTGGTCACAACCCCTTAGGCGAGTTTTATCTGGGCCGAGTCCTGGTAAACTGTGCCAAGGGTATACTTCAAACTGACCTTGGTGGTCACAACCCCTTGGGCGAGTTCTATCTGGGCCGAGTCCTGGTAAACTATCCCAAGGGTATACTTCAAACTGACCTTGGTGGTCACAACCCCTTGGGCGAGTTCTATCTGGGTCGAGTCCTGATAAACTGTGCTAAGGGTATACTTCATTACAAAATCTCCCAACGGGCATCGACAAACTCATCTGCCTAAAGCAAAGCAAACTTATCAACTATCTACTTAAAATCCAAAAGCCAAGCAAAATTACCTTAGCAAGGTAGGAGCAGCACAAAAGCTCGCGGAAGGTTTGAAAGGATAGTGGCACAAAGCAACCAAGGTCACGACACCCGCCCAGCAGGGATCCAAGGTCAAGGCACCCACAGGGTGCCAATGTCATGAAACAAGACAGCCTAGCACCCGGCACTCAAGCGCCTAGGTGGGAGCCAAACATCCACGCAAAACGCCACCCAGGCACCTCGCAAGCCGGCACCCAGGCGCCCTAGAGGGCGCCAAAATTTGTGTTGAAGGCAGGCACCCAGCGCCTCCAAGACGACACCCAGGCGCCCTAGAGGGCGCCAAATTTTGTGTTGAAGCCAGGCACCCAGCGCCTCCAGACCGGCCCCCAGGCGCCCTAGAGGGCGCCAAAACTCGTTTTGCAGGACGGCACCCAGCTCCTCCAGACCAGCACCCAGGCGCCCTAGAGGGCGCCAAAACCCGTTTTGCAGGACGGAACCCAGCGCCTCCAGACCGGCACTCAGGCGCCCTATGGGGCGCCAAAATTCGTTTTCCAAGACGGCACCCAGCGCCTCCAGACCGGCACCCAGGCGCCCTAGAGGGCGCAAAAACTCGTTTTGCAAGACTCAACACCTTGGCACAAGGCGCCCAGGAGGCACTACAAGAATTTCGCCCATTTCTGGCGGACTATTTCCGGCGGAATAAATCCGCCGGTACATTACCGGCGGATTTTGGGCGTTACCGGCGGCCTAGTTCCACCAGTAAATTACCGGTGGATTTTACAATGTTTCCAGCGGAATTTAATTGGACCGTAACTTACCAGTGGAAAATACAGGTGTTACCGGCGGATTTTTTTTACGAAAAAAATTTTAAAATATTCCGCCGGTAATTGCAATTACCGGCGGATATTTTCGCCAATTAAAAAATAATATTTAACAGAAATCCGCCGGTAATTGCAACACAATCCACCGGTAAAAACCAACGAAAAAAATCCGCCGGTAATTGCAATTTCCGGCGGATAATATTTAAAATTTGAAATTCAAAATCCGCCGGTAATGAACCTAATCCGCCGATAAAAAGGAACGAAAAAAATCCGCCGGTAATTGCAATTACCGGTGGATAATATTTAAAATTTGAAATTTAAATTCCGCAGGTAATGTACCTAATCCGCCGGTTAGCCAATAATCCGCCAGTATTGCGCATTTTCTGGCGGATTCGTGTATCGGAAACCGTTCGCTTACGTTGACTGATATCCGCCGGTAAGCCAAAAAATCCGCCGGTAATCGACGGTTCCGGTGGATTTTGCGAAATAGACGTTGCACACCCTTCCTATATATTTGAACCCCTTATTCAATCACTCTTCACTCTCTTCTTCGAAATCTCTCACTCTTTTCTCCCAAATCTCTCACTCTTTTCCTCTCAAATCTCTCAATCCACTCATTTCGAAGTCTCTTCTCCGAAATCTCTCACTCTTCTCCTCTCAAATCTCTCAATCCACTCCTTTCAAAGTCTATTTTGTTCTTTCTGGGAGATTATTCTTAAGGTATGTTTTTTAAATGAATTTTGATTGTTTTAGTTAATATTTAGTTTTTAAATATGTGTTGTTTAATATTTCTTTTGTTATTATTTGTTTTTCAATTGATTGGAGTTGCGAGTTTGGAGTTTTGTTTACAAGAGTCCGGAAAGCATCAAGTCAGAGACTTCTCTTCACTACCGGTTAGTTAACAAAATTATTTCTTATAAAATGTATTTGTTGTTATTATTATAAATTATAAATTTTTTACGAAAATAAAATAAATTTTATTTATTGTGTAATAATTAGATTATGTTTAGACTAATTGTATAATAATAATTATCTAAAATTTTTGAGATTTTTAAAATACGAATTTTTCGTGAAAATAAAATAAATTTTATTCATTGTGTAATAGTTTTTTTTAGTAAAAATTATTAATGTTATAGAAATTAATACATCTGGTATATATATAATATAAGGAACTGTTGAGAGAGATATTAATGTTATAAAAATTATAATTATTCGTGTACCAATGTGTATTGTTCTAATACACATATATGATATATGTTGTGTAGTATATATATAATATAAGGAACATACACAAAAAAATGGATCGTAGCTGGATGTATGATCGAATGTATCCTGGAAGAGCTGGTTTGAAGCAGCGTTTTGTACAAGGAGTCGAAGAGTTTGTTCTTTTTGCTAAGCGTCAAAAAGAATTTGAGCGACAAGGTGGAATTAGATGTCCTCGCTCCAAATGTATGTTTCGATCTATAAAAAAGGAAGGTGATGTTCGACTTGATTTGTAGAATAATGGGTTTAAGCCAAATTATTGGATATGGACCCGTCATGGCGAGTTAGCAGCTGGAGTTCCTGCAGTTGATAATGTTCCTATCCAAGTAGAAGGTCTCACATCAATTCCAGTCGTAGAAGCTTCCGCATCAAGTATTAATCCAGCGACTATGGGATATCAGCCGCCGTTTGATGTTGTTCAGGGGATGATATCTGATGCTGTCGGTGCAAATTTGGATTTCGAAGAACCACAATATGATGCTGAAGAAGTTCCAAACGAGGAAGCTCAGAGGTTTTATATGTTTTTGAGTGAGACAAATAAACCATTATTTGAAGGATCTACAGACTCTAAGTTATCAATGTGTGTTCGGTTGTTGGGTCTTAAGTCTCAATTTAACGTTACGGAATTGTGCATGGAATACATGACTAAAATGATGTTGTATGCAACCCCCATTAGAGGACTTTTGCCGCAGAGTTATTATGATGCTAAAAGATTGGTATCAAAGCTTGGTTTAAATTCTATAAGAATTGTTTGTTGTGTGTCTGGTTGCATGATCTATTATAACAATGAGTTTGGCATAAATGATGGAGAGTTGCTGGAATGCGCAAGTTTTGTCAAGAGCCACGGTATCGTGTCAGCAGGAAAGGGACAAGCAAAGGCAAACCAGTTCCAAAGAAAGCAATGTTCTATTTGCCGATTATACCAAGACTGAAGAGGATGTTCACCTCAATGGAAACTGCGGGTAAAATGACGTGGCACTATGAAAATAGAAATAATTCTGGTGAATTACGTCATCCATCTGATGGTGAAGCTTGGAAGCATTTTGATCAGGTTCATCCAGATTTTGCCAATGATCCACGCAATGTTCGGCTTGGTTGATGCTCTGATGGTTTCACACATATATTCAAGCGTCAGCAACACCGTATTCTTGTTGGCCAGTTATTGTTACCCCATACAACCTACCTCCTGAAATGTGTATGTCTAAACCCTACATGTTTTTAAATGCTATAATACCAGGGCCAACTAATCCAACCGCTGGTATTGACATATATTTGTAACCTTTGATTGATGACCTAAAAAGGTTGTGGAATGGTGTTTTAACTTATGATGCAGCACGAAGACAAAATTTCATGATGAGGGCGGCTTTGATGTGGACCATTAATGACTTTCCTGCATATGGAATGTTGTCTGGATGGGGGACACACGGTAAGATGGCGTGTCCAATTTGCATGATTGACACAAAAGCTTTTACTCTTAAATATGGAGGAAAATCCTTTTAGAAAGTCAGAATATGCATTCATCAAGGGGAATGTTGAAACAGCTGAACCTCCTCGTAGACTCACACCAGAAGAAGTTTGGAACAGTGTCAAAGATATCCCTCCTGTGGAAGTGGTTGCTGGTGTTGTTTCTCGTCCAGATGGTTATGGACTATGGCATAATTGGACAAAAAAAGTATTTTTTGGGAACTTCCATATTGGAAAGATAATCTATTGAGACACAATCTCGATGTAATGCATATTGAAAAGAATTTCTTTGATAACATATTTAACACTGTTATGAACGTGAAACGTAAAACGAAAGACAATGAGAAGGCTAGGAAGGACGTGGATCATTACTGCAGGCGAAAGGATTTGTTATTGGTTGAGCAAGATAACGGCAGGACACTAAAACCCAAAGGCAGTTATACTTTATCTACGGAGCAAGCGAAAGCAGTTTATCGGTGGATTTCTAAGTTGAAAATGCCAGACGGTTATTCTTCCAATTTAGCAAGATGTTCCGATGTGGATAATGGGAGGTTACATGGGATGAAGAGCCATGATTGTCATGTATTCATGGAGTGCTTTCTTCCTATTGCCTTTAGTTCGTTGCCAACACACATTTTGAATCCACTCATTGAAATAAGTCAATATTTTAAGAATTTGTGTTCTGCAACGCTAAAAGCGGGTGACCTTACAAAAATGGAACAAGACATCCCATTTATCTTATGCAAGTTGGAGAGAATATTTCCGCCGGGTTTCTTTGATTCTATGGAGCATCTTCCTGTTCATCCCGCAAATGAAGCTAAACTTGGCGGACCTGTCCAATACAGATGGATGTATCCGTTTGAAAGGTCAGTTAATATAAATATATATATATATATATCATTTAGATTAATTAGATCGATGATTATATATTAACATATGATGGATATCATTTTCTAGGTTCATGGGTGATTCAAAAAGATCAGTTAACAATAAAGCTAGAGTTGAATGATCGATATGTTTTTCTTACTTACATCGTGAAACAACTCATTTTTGTTCTTATTATTTCAAGAATGAATTTGCTTCTAGAAGTAGTCGAAATGACGTGGAAATTGAATGTCCAAGACATCATTTAGCTTTGTCTGTCTTTTCTCTACCTGGCCGTCCGTCTGGAAAGGAGTCAATTCATTGGCTAACAGAAGAAGAGTTAAATTCAGTCCATGTTCATGTCATGATAAACTGTACCGAGGTCCAACCATTCATTGAGTATGTATTTTTCGACCTAGCTATCTCAATTAAATTAAATTACACAGTTGTATATAAAAATTAATAATTTCTTATTCGGGAGTTCTTGTCATCAGAGGCAGTAAGTGAAGACCAATCTTCTGCTCATATTCATGCGCATTTTCCAATGTGGTTTAGGCAATGTGTGTATTCCCTCCCGCCGACTCCTACCAACCAACACTTGAGGAACTTATCTGACGGTCCTCGTAGATGTGTTAAAGAATGGCACACATTACTCGTTTATGTGATGAGCCAAACACTGGTGATGAAGTTAATGAAGAAGAAGATACAGATCATGAGGATGGAGTCGATCACGTCGGTGTATCAGGAATTCACTCATCTGATGATGATGGTGATTTCGAGAAAGAATGAGATTCTAATTAATTTGTTATGAAATAATTAATATTTATATTTAGGGTTAAATATGTTTTTAGTCCCTACAAAATCGGCTCCTTTTAAGTTTAGTCCCTACATTAACGAAATAGGCGTTTTGGTCCTCATCTTATTTTCCCGTTTTCAATTTTAGTCCCTCATGACTTTTAATAGCGCTTCAAAACTTTTAATAGCGCTTTTTTGACCTTTTATAAGCGCTATTAAAAGTTTTGAAGCGCTATTAAAAGTCATGAGGGACTAAAATTGAAAACGAAAAATAAGATGAGGACCAAAACGCCTATTTCGTTAATGTAGGGACTAAACTTAGAAGGAGCCGATTTTGTAGGGACTAAAAACATATTTTACTCTTATATTTATCAGCTTGATTCATGTGTTATTCATCATATATGTTATTCATCATTTATGTTATTCATTATTTATGTTATTTATCATGTATATATATATATATAGTCATGACATCATCAGGATCTGATTCCGATCTTAACCTACCTCGTGTCGACCCACCGACCGGTTTTTTTAAGAAGTTTTCTACTTCTTTACGTGGTCGTCGTCGTCGTGTAACTCGTGTCGTTGTTGATGGCCCTTTTGTGGCTACACCTACTACGGAGGATGGCAGCGGACCTAGTACGTTGAGTCGTCCATTTGTGCCTCCACCCGGTACTATGACACCCCTGCCAGATGCAGATGGGATACGCAGGTATAATATTGATAATGAGGTGGTTGAGGTTACGCCTGACGATCGTATAGTAGTGAAGTTTGTGGGCCAGCAGTAAGTATTAATTTAGTAATTTATTAATGATATTTTGTTTGATTTATATTTAAAACTTTAATTATAAATTATTATCTAAACATTTATCTTTTTTATGTACAGATTTATTCCTGGGAGGATAGTATCTAGCACGATCACAGACATAGTCAAAGCAAATTACACTAAACCCTAGATGAATTGGACCGAGGTAAAAAAAGATAAGGATTCTAAGATGTGGAATGCATTCAGAGTAAGGTTTTTTACGAATTAATTAATTTTTAGTTTTTTAATTTTGTTGAATTGATTAATTTGTTTTTACTAACCAAGTAAATTTGTTTAAATAGGAAAAAATGGCATGGTACCCTAATGCGGTGAAAGAAGTTGAGAGAACATTCAACCCAAGAGCTTCTCACCGCTTTTCTGAAATGCTCCGGCAACAGCGTAATAAGGGGATGCAGCCGACATGGATCGGTGATTCTGATTGGCATGAGCTCCAACTGAAATGGAATGATGCGAAGTATAAAGAAAAATGTGACAAAGCCAAGAAGAATCGTGCTTCTGAAAGAGGGGGTTGTATAAATACGGGTGGTTCTATCAACGCAGGTGAACATTACAGACGCATGGTAAATTTAATAATTGATTAAATTTATATTATATATACATACGTATTGTATATTTTATAAAATAATAATATTAAATAATAACGGTTTGTGTATATATATATATATATAGGAGGCTAGCCTTGGTCGGCCACCTACTTTGCCTGAGTTATACCGCCAACTTCATACGCGAGAGGAGACTGGTGATTATATTGAAGAACGGTCAAGGAATATTGCGGTAAATAACGTTTATTATATTTATATGACTTAAATATGTTTTAGGCCCCTGCAAATATAGGGTGGTTTGGTTTAAGCCCCTGCAAAAAATTTTTTTTGTTAAAAGCCCTTGCAAAATGACATATTTTGTTATAAGCCCTTCTATGACTAAAATGTTAGCCTTAACATGGAATGCTAAAATTTATATTTATATATTGTTTTTATTATATTATATATTACATATTAATTTGGTTATACATTTCTTGGTTGTTTCTTTTAGGAAAATTTTTATGAATGGCAGACCCGTTATCGTGAAACTCAGCTGAGTAGTGGCAGTGAGATTGATCCCGTTGACGAGAGTCGAGCGGCTTTTCTTGCTTGGAAGGAATCTGTTGGGCCATCAAAAGTTGACCGGTTAGTAGGAGCTGGTGGTTTGGGACCGTCTGCTTTCCCAAATTCCATTATTCCAAATGTGGTTCCCGCATCTTCTAATTCAGACAGAAGTACTGGTCGCTCTTATGTCCCCACGCCTTCAGAAATAAGTGATGTTCAGCTGTTGACGCAGAAATTGAGCGACCAACAGCATCACATGGAAGAGCGACAGAAAAAACATGATCAGGAAATACAGCAGATGCAGGAGAAGCAGACGGAGTTGCACAGCAGTACTCTGGTTTGAGAACTCCATCATCATTTTATCCACCACAGCAGATGCAGCCTTACGGCTCTGCTTTTCAGCCGTACACACCAATCTTCCAGCCTTCCTTCCACAGCCCATATGGTCAGCCGTACTCTGGTTTCAACTCTCAACTCCATCAACCCCAGCAACCCCAACAGCAGATCAACACAGATCTAGACCTCAACACTGATTTTGAAACATGGCTAAATAATCCAGATCTCAACAACAACCCGTCCGAGCCGTCGAGCGCTACTATGACTAGCAGTTTTTTTTTGACAAAATGTAATAAATATTTTAATTCTTGGATCTTGGATGTTTATGCAAATTTTATCATTTTAAAACATTATTCAATTCTCGTTTAATTAACATTTATATAAAATAAATATTTATATTATAAAACTAATTATATTTTTTTTGAATTAAATAATAGATATTTTAATTAACGAATATATTATTTTTTTAAATAAACGAATTAAAAAACCGTTTTTCTAAAAAAAATAAAATAAAATAGATTTCCGGCGGATTCCGTTATTTTACCGGTGGATTTTTTGAAAACTTTCCGGCGGATTATACCATTTACCGGCGGATTTTTACTGGCATTATCCCTGCTGTTACCGGCGGATTTTTCGCCGCTAATTTCCGGCGGAAATTCTGCCGAAAATTAGCAGGGAAAAATCCGCCGGTAACAGTTACCTGCGAGCGAATTTCCGGCGGAAAAAATCCGCCGGTAATCGCCAATTTCCGTCAGATTGTGTCCATTTCCGGTGGATTTTGTCCGCCTGTAATCCCCAAAAATCTTGTAGTGAGGGGGCCAACATCAGGACGCAGCATCTTGGCACAAGGCGCCTAGGAGAGTGCCAACATCAGAACGCAGCACCTTGGCACAAGGGGCCCAGGAGGGCGCCAACATCAGGACTCAGCACCTTGGCACAAGGCGCCCAGGAGGGCGCCAACATCAGGACGCAGCATCTTGGCCCAAGGCGCCTAGAAGGGTGCCAACATCAGGAGGCATGGCACGAGGCGCCCAGGAGGGCGCCAACATCATAACGCAGCACCTTGGCACAAGGCGCCCAGGAGGGCGCCAATTTCAGGACGCAGCACCTTGGCACAAGCGCCCAGGAGGGCGCCAACATCAGGACGCATGGCACAAGGCGCCCAAGAGGGCGCCAACATCAGAACGCAGCACCTTAATTGGCACAAGGCGCCAACATCAGGACGCATGGCACAAGGCGCCCAGGAGGGCGCCAACATCAGGATACGACACCCTAGCTTGGTGCCTGGCACAAGAATTACACCAAGGGAGGTGTGAGTCACGGTCGCGGTGAAGAGATATTATACGACCCGACAAGACAGATGAAGTAACGCTTCGGGTAGATCGACAAAAAATTCTTCAAGCCAAGACTATCTTTCAGAATAATCTCGGCTTGGGGGCAACTATTCTGGACTGGACCAAGATGACCATTCAGCACTTAGACATGGATTGGCCCAATCACTTTGATCCATATCCACAACACACAACGGCCCATCACGGGCACAATTCCCTATAAATACTGGCACACATTGCCATAAAGAGGTTGATTCTCATTCCTAGCTAAATCACTCATCTATTCTCAATACTGACTTGAGCGTCGAAGTGGCTTCCCAGGTACCCCTCACGGGATCGCACTAACCTCCGGCCAGGCAGCAGGTGACCTACCAACTGCAGTCCACCCAACACTGTAAGGTACAGAACTCCCCTCATTTTATCCCTTCTGGTTTATTAGAGAATAAACTGGGTAGAGTGCTGGTGTAATTGGTTTGTGTTTGGGGGTGTAACCCCTTTTTTCTCACCAAAAAAAGAATGTTGAGTTTGTGTTATTTTCGATCTGATTTATAAATTTAAATGAATAAATAATTTTTTAGGAAAAAGAAATCACGTGTAAGGTTTAACAAACATTAAACCCAAAGTCCGAAAGCACGATATTGAGTGTGAAAACATAAAAGGAAGATTGAAGTCAATTTCATTAATGTTAATGTTAAATGGTAGTAGTAGTATTATTTGTGTGATGACCATTCTGCCCAACTTGAAAACCTTTCTCATGCTCCACAGTCCACACACTCCCCTTTAAATCTCCCACCATCTCCCATTAACCATCGAAACCTTTCTCACGATCCAAAGCAAGAACCATGGTATGTTGAGTTCCCTTTTTCTCTCTTTTCCTTTTCACTCCCATCTCACCATCATGATATATACAACTCATATGTATATATAACGAATAACAAATTCTGCAGGAACTAGAAGCACCACAGGTGACCAGATGGGAAGGCTATGTTGACTGGAAGAACAAACCTGCTCTTAAAGGCCACCATGGAGGCATGCTTGCAGCTTCCTTCGTTCTGGGTCAGTTTCAAATTTCTCTTTTTTCTACTCAAGAATAAAAAAAAATTAATTTTTATTAGCTAAGTCCAATAGGGTCTTGTTTATAAGAACCACAAATAAAAATAGATGTGATATGTGACACTGATTCCGAGGTTGTTTTATGTGTGCTTTTGTAGTGGTGGAGGTATTGGAGAATTTGGCATATTTGGCGAATGCAAGCAATTTAGTTTTGTACCTGAAACAATATATGCATATGTCACCTTCGAAATCAGCTAACAATGTAACAAATTTCATGGGAACCGCCTTCCTTCTTGCTCTCCTAGGTGGTTTCTTGTCTGATGCATTTTTCACCACTTATCATGTCTACTTAATAAGTGCAGTTATTGAGCTCCTGGTAAGTAACAATTATTATTACTATTTACACCTCTTCTCCCTTCTTTTCTCTCCATGTCATCATCACTTTAATTTGCTACCTATGCAATGCCTAGCTAGCTAGCTACTTGCTCTTTTTGTTACCATGTGCCTATGATTTTGTTTTTCCTTTCCAAATGTTTTAGGAATAGGACAAAGGAGAAGATGATTGGGGGGGTGTTTAATTAATTATTAATTAATTAATGGGTACGCGTGTCTTTGCTAGAGGTGAAGATGTGACGTGTTAATCCGAATCTGAGTCAATTGCAAAAATTTGCAACTTGGTTTGTAGCGTTGAATCTATTGGCTCAATCAAATCCAAATCAAGAAACTGAAAAAATTAATGTGAACGATGTTTAAAATACTTATCCATATTGATTCCTCTTTCTTTTTGCCGCATTCCCACTCCAACTTACTCAAAAATTTAAAAACTTATGAATTGCATGTATGAAAGGTTGTCCTATCAAATGGCATAAATGGAGCTTTCTGGGAGCAATCTAGATGTATCAATTCCTCACCTTATTCTCTCTAACTTTATATATATATATATATATATATATATATATATATATATATATATATATATATATATATATATATATATATATTACAAAAATTATATGTATAATATTGTGTTCCAATATAGTTAAGGTTTGTTTGGGTGAATAGCTTAGTTTTTAAGAGTGTAAGTGTTTATCTATAAACTATTTATATAATCAAAAAGGGAAGAATAGTCAAACTATTCTAAAGACTTTATCAATATAAGGCAAAAAAACAATTTATGGATTCATCATAAATAGTTTCCGTAAGTTTTTCCAAACATAAGTTGATTTACAGACCAGTTGTATGAATCGGTGTTAAAAATAAAGATGAATGATAAGCTTTTATCGGAAAAATATTGAAAAATTGTTAGTAGCTATTAGCTTTTTTTTTTACTCAAGTAGCTATATATGGGGCAGAAATGATGGAAGAAAAAGATTAGCTTCAAGAGAAAAAAAGGGTTACGCATGATGAACATAATTCTATATATATATATATATATATATATATATATATAGATATATATATATATATATATATATACTAGTATTTTATATCTTAATTTGTGGTCAGCATCTAGCAACATCACTCAAATGGGAAGGCACATAATATGGCTCTTAATGCCTCCCAACTTTTTTTAGCTTAATGGAGTGGGGGAGATAAAATAATGCTGGTGGGGGAGATTTTGTCTCTTTTATAATATAAGTTTTCTTGTCACATTATATATATAAAAGATGAGGGTAGAAATTATATACTACTATATGACAGGATATTTTACATATGATAAGGTATCAAGGGTGTAGGTGTATGTATATGTATCGAATTTATTAATTATTATATTTTAAATTTTTTATTTAAACTATTAAATATTATTTATTTTAAAAATTGCATTGATTAGTAAATGTCTTTTTTTAAATTATTTGTAAATTTTCTCAAACCATGCATTAGAACCAAGATTGTGTTGGTTCCATTAGAAGTGAGCTCAAATCTTTTAAATAAGATTTTTTATTCAAACCTTATAGATGGGGAAAAAATGATTGAGAAGGAAGATCTCATTAACGGTGGTCAGAAGCAATAAAAAAAAAGAGTGGTTAGAAGTTTTTCAACAATAGTCAATCGTCAATGTATACTCACAGAAATGAGACGTAAAAAAGCATGCATTAGAAGCATCCTTAATTTATTTAATATAATAAGGAGGCCCCATTTTAATATATATATATATATATATATATATATATATATATATATATATATATATATATATATATATATAAAAGGAGAGACCCCACGTATTATTTTTCATGCAACCTAATTAATTACATGGAGGGCCTAGGACCCCTTTATTTTGTATATTTTTTGGTTGTATAGGACCCTTGTATTTTAGTGACGTCTTTTGTCGTTTGGGTTCCTCAAATGTCATCCCCTACTTATATAGGACCTCTTTATCTTTCTTGTTTTTATTTTTCGCTAAATTATTTAACAACCTCAATCATTAATTACAAGGTTGTCCCAATATAATTGTCATTTTACACTAGAATGAACGAATTCTGAATCTGATTCCTCATAGGCATTTTGAGTTCTCCTCCTAATGTCCACAAATGCAATTAGAAACCTTGACCATATATAAGTGTTGCAATTACTACAAGTAATTTATTAAAAAAAACTCTTTTATTGGTAACCAAGCTAGTATTTTTTTTGGTCAAACAAGAGAAACCTAGTGAGTTAGCTTATGCCACGTTTACTTTAAAGTCATGGCAGTGCGTGGTCCCATTGATTATCTTATGTTAAAAGAACTTGTTAACGAATTTGTACGTTGTCTGACTTTTATTCTATATATATATATAGAATAAAAAATTTAACTATATATAGTGGATCATCACGACCATTGTATACAACTTCGAGATGAAAATGGCAATATCTCATAGTGACGTTTCATAACTAACTCTTAATAGTGGATTATAATAAGTCCTTGTCTCTGTTATGGTCCATAGACTAAGGTAGGGAACATGTAATGATAAACACGTGCCCTCATGCTTCTTCTACACTTTTTTTCTACTGTACAATTGAACTAGACCATTCGTTTATATTTTGGTCAATATTTGAGGATTGGTAGAATCATCGTCTTGTTCTAATTAAATTATGTGTTGTCCAAAAAAACATATTTGTGATATTTTATTGGTTTGATTTCATTTTCTGAGCAAAAATAAAAGGAATAATTAAGGAAGAGAAAAAGATGGGTATGTGTCACTTATTCAATCAACGCAAGTTCATGTGCTTTGCCATTCAACTATTGGTTCATAATGGAAGCAATGAAATACAGTGAAACTGAATACTTGATTAAAAGAGAGATAGTTATTACAATTGTATTTATACAATGTTCTGATTCAACTGAATCAGTTGGAGTTTAATCAATCTAACCGTACAGATATACTCTGCCATTCAACTATTGGTTCATACCAATTGATATTTTCTTGCTGTTTTTAGTTATTTATCAGTTTGGGCCCATGTAATGGAACAAACTATGGACTTTGTGTTTGGTTTTGGGCCCAGTTTAGGCCTGCTATT
The DNA here is from genome assembly GCA_039519185.1 of Astragalus membranaceus. Lineage (NCBI taxonomy): Eukaryota > Viridiplantae > Streptophyta > Magnoliopsida > Fabales > Fabaceae > Astragalus > Astragalus membranaceus. The sequence goes on from CM076849.1 coordinate 48,608,319, forward strand.
TTAAATGCAATGCCTCAGGTGTTACCATCCTATTGGTGCTCAAAAGTTAATATTTCATTGCAATTTTTCTCTCTAACAAGATAAGTAATTAAGATATCCAGAAAGTCATAAAAAATGCAGAACTAAGTAACTTCTTTGAAAAGTTATGGACCACGTACAAAAATAGAGTAATGTTAAATGACCTCTTAGAACTAAGTGACTTCTTTGGAAAGTTGGTTTTGGATAAAACACAAACTTTTCTTTATTCATGCAGCTGATCTTAATTAATTGGAAGAAGCTTTTGTTCATATATACTATTATCATATAGTCCAACGAATTATTATTGTATATTTTTCTCTTTTGAGGATCTTTCCTTTGAGTTGCAAAACTTTAACATAGATGTTGCACATAAGAAACTAAATCAACTGAAGCAGCTGACACGTTCGTATTAACCTGCTATGTTATATTGTAGCAAAAGTGTGACATATGCTAAGGAATTTGGAATTATTTATGCAGGGTCTAATTGTACTTACAATACAAGCTCGTATACCATCACTAAAGCCAACAAAATGTGAATTACAATTACACACACCATGTGAGGAAGTAAATGGTGGAAAAGCAGCAATGCTATTTGCTGGTCTCTATCTAGTGGCTCTAGGAGTTGGAGGAATTAAAGGGTCACTTCCAGTACATGGTGGTGAGCAATTTGACGAAAGTACCCCATCTGGAAGGAAACATAGATCAACTTTCTTCAACTACTTTGTCTTCTGCCTATCATTTGGTGCCCTTATTGCAGTCACTTTTGTTGTTTGGGTTGAAGACAATAAAGGTTGGGAATGGGGTTTTGCCATATCTACTATTACCATTTTTGTTTCTATCCCAGTTTTCTTAGCAGGCTCTAGTACATACAGAAACAAAATCCCTTCTGGAAGTCCACTTACAACCATTTTAAAGGTAATCTTTAGGTTTTTGTTTAGTTCTAATTTTAATATATTCAAGGTTTAAATTGCAGTCTCGTCACGATTAGAGGTGTCAATTTTGGTCTAGCCCAATGGGCCGCTTGATGGCCAGTGTTCTGGGCTAGGCTAGACTCAAAAAACAGAGGCCCGGAAAGAACCGAAACATTCCGTTTTTTATGCTTTCTTGAACATTTTTTGTGCTTTCCTTTGTTAGAAATGAAGTGGGCCGGGCTGACCTGTTGGCCCAGTGTTTTAGACTGGACTGAGCTACAAAAACACAGCTCAGTTGATAACTGGGCTGGCCCATCCCAGCCCACTTTTGCACTTTGGCCCAATGGGCCTAACTGGGTCGGTCAGACGGCCCAATTTGAGAGCTCTAGTTGTGATCCTTCGTATTACAGAAAATCATAGTGAAATGTGGCAATACGACCTCATCTGTAGTCGAATTGCACTCGCAGGGACATCAAAAACCTTTATGTCGCTTCCTAGCTCGCGGTAGCAAACTTTTTTCAAAACCTTGAATATAATAACATTTCATTTCCCTTTTTTATTTCCTCCATTAATGTCTAATCCCCCCACTTTGGCTAATTCAATAAGATATGTGTTTCATGTTTTAAAATTAAGCAGGTACTTGTTGCTGCTTCACTAAATTGCTGCACCTACCGAAACTCTAGCAGTGTTGTCATTAACATGGCTTCAAGTCCTTCAAATCCAAACTCAAATACAAAAGAATCAAATGAAGAAACTACAAAAACAAGCACACAAGCAACTCAAACTCCAACAAAGTCCCTAAAATTTCTCAACAATGCAGTTGAAAACAAGCCAATATTTTCATCACTAGAATGCACAGTGCAACAAGTAGAAGATGTAAAGGTGGTATTCAAAGTCCTTCCAATATTTGCTTGTACAATCATGCTCAACTGTTGCTTAGCTCAGCTCTCAACATTCTCAGTTGAACAAGCTGCCACTATGGACACAAAACTTGGTTCCCTTAAAGTTCCACCAGCTTCATTACCAGTTTTTCCAGTACTATTTCTCATGATCCTAGCACCTATATATGACCACATTATCATCCCTTATGCAAGAAAAGTAAGCAAATCAGAAATGGGAATAACTCATCTCCAAAGAATTGGAATTGGATTAGTACTCTCTATAGTTGCAATGGTTGTAGCTGCACTTGTTGAGATAAAAAGACAAAGGGTAGCAACTAACTCAAACCTACTTAATGATGCAACAAAACCATTACCTATAACATTTCTTTGGATAGCTTTTCAGTACTTATTTCTTGGTTCAGCTGATCTTTTCACTTTAGCTGGATTGTTGGAATTTTTCTTCTCAGAAGCACCAGTGAGTATGAGATCATTGGCAACGTCACTTTCATGGGCTTCTTTAGCAATGGGATACTATCTCAGTTCAGTGATTGTATCTATAGTTAAAAGTGTCACTAGAAATACCACTGATAAACCTTGGTTATCTGGTGCAAATCTTAATCAGTATCACTTGGAGAGATTCTATTGGCTCATGTGTGTGCTAAGTGGATTGAATTTCTTACATTATATGTATTGGGCTTTTAGGTACAAATATAGAGGGAGAGGAACTACCAATGAATGAAGCAAACGCAGAATGTTATACAAGTGGTGTTTATGAACAGTTTGGTTTATGTGTTCATTGATGAAATTTTTGTCAAGGAAATCTTCAGCTGCAGTTGTGTATATGCAACAGGGTGCATCAGCATTGACATAATTAGAAATAGTATATATGTATCCTTTTATGTATAGTAGAATAACAGAATAGAAAGAACAGAGAAAAAAGGAAACATGGTAAATGGTTTTTATTCATTATTGCAGCTCTTTTGTTTATTAATGATGACGACGACGACCACGGCAAATGGTTTATATAGGCCACCTTCATATATATGGTACTTCAAGTCATTTCTATTATGTCCAAGTTTCTTTATCTTTCCGTTTGTCGTATGAACTACTTGTTCATATGAATCTGAAACGTAGATATAATATTCCTATAGTGTGGAAAACAGCATATGATATGGAAGCATTTAACCAATAAGTAAAAATCAATATTAATATCACTATTATACACTATATAAGTAGTCATCATTACTTTTTGCACACTCTACTATCCTTACCTGCATTGGTTAGTCTATGAGACACTTCATTCATCTATTAGCTATAATATAACCAACAAATCATCAACATACAAACATACTATGAGGCACTTCATTCTTCTGTCTTTTCACATTCAAAGTAGCCTCATTGTCAACTTCTTTTTAAGTGTCATACAAGGCCCTTAGAGCTTGTTTTAACTTGGCTTTCTGAAACTTGCAACACTGAGGAGGTATTACTTTACTTGTCTTCTCACCAAGAAATAGTAAACGCCTAGAACCCTCGAATGAGCGAAAATTGGTATTGAACGAGCTTAACAAAACTTTCATTGACTAGTTTAAATCAGAGATAACATAGATGATAGTGCCTCTCATACTTTGGAATGGCTAGCACATGACCCTAGCTTTAGTGTCTTATGTTGGAGTGGATACTACATAAATAAATCTTCCTTTTATACAAAAAAGTTGCAAGATGACAAGAGCACTGCTCAAAACAGCGAGGTTATGGTTGTGGCTTCTGCAATGCACTTCTCTAGTTCAAAGGATAAAAACCTCGTACTTACATTTATTGCTTACTTTGGTATAATTGAAGAGATTTGGGAGCTTGATTATCGTAAATTTAAAGTGTCTGCTTTTAAAATGTAAGTGGGTTAACAGCAACAGTGGTGTACAGGTCGATGAATTGGAATTTGCATTGGTGGACATTGGCAAGGTAGGTTATAAGGACGAGCCTTCATCATGGATGATCAGGCAAAACAAGTTTTATATGTCACTGATCCTTCTAACAAAGAGCGGATAGTCATTCTACAAGGAAACACGGGCAGTGATTAAAATAAAGATTCAAGCCTTGCAATTTCCGAGACACCTTCTTTCTCAACACGGATCCCTACATTTAACGATAATGAAGCTGACGATGTACATGTGACTCGTAGTGATTATAATGAAGGGACTTTACGAGAAGGGACTTTATTAAACTCGTGAACAAATTTACCGGCACTCGTTTGTTTATCATTTAAATAACAGTTTCATTCGGTGTTTAAATACTTGTTTATTTGGTTATTTATTTTGATCAATCTTTGTTTTAATATTCAACATAAATGTTTTATTTGACTCGTGTTTGTTTTATTCACTATGCAAAACACAAATTAAAAAGCACCATTTGGAGTCAATTATTTGAATACCCGACTCCAAATGCGGACGCAATGACAATTTTGCAATTTTAGTGAAAATTGACATTTTTCTTGCTACTTTCGGAGTCGGGTGTTAAAATACAACCGACTCGAAATATGTTTGAAATGACAATTGGAATCGGTTGACCAAACAACCGACTTTAAATGTGCATTTCGTTGCACATTTGGAGTCTGGTGTTCAAACACAAACACATGACTCCAAAGGTATTTTTTCTTTACATTTTGAGTCGGTTCTTTGAACAACCGACTCCAAATGTCGTTTCACATTTCAAAACATTGAACATATCGTCTTCTTCATCTATATTATCTTGTTTTCAGACATCAAACCCTCATTTCCCTCCCTCTCTCGTTTTCATCACCACCATGCTCCCCATGGCTCTGTTCTCTCCACTCCACCACACTCACCTTGAAACATCTCTTCCCGTCACATCATAGTAACCAAGAAATATCCTAATAAAATGCAAAGTTTATTTAAACTTAATACACAATAATTACTACGTAGTTATCAACTATAAATTATAAACTATAATCTGAAATGCCACTTGAATAAACACAGGTAAAAAAATGTTACTTCATTTGATCCTAATCTTTGGTATTTTTGGTCTTTTATTTTTATCTCAAAAAAATAGTACTTTTAAAACCCAATGTACGATTCATCAAACTTTTCTAGACATACCCTTATAATTATTGAGCTTTTTAGAGACTCAAGACAATTATTAACTCTTTTATTTTGATTTCAATTATCGCAAGACAAACTACAAAGAGGATATCTTAGTACTTAACCAACACAAATTAATTGTACCTTAATTTGTGTAAAATATGCCAAAAGTACCAAAGATTAAGAACGAATAGAGTATAAGCCAATGTCACGAAATATTAACCACTTTCTTATCAGTTATCACCATAACCTTATTCATTTCGTCAAAAAAAATCATAACCTTATTCATTAATTGTAGGCTTTTTTTTTTCATAACACCCCCTGTCACCATTGGACTCTATACCCTCATTTTTCAAAATAACTCCAAAATACCCCTCTAAATTTCACCAAAATTTAATTGTTTTCTGAAAATTATAAAAAATTTCGGAATTATCATTCAAGAGGTATTTTCGGAATGAAAAATTTGTGTTCCGAAAACGCCCTCAAAAAGGTTTTTCCGGAAATTTCTCAATGTAGCGACCAAAAAATCCGAAGGAGGGGATTCTTCGTCATCTTGCAATGAAGCCGCCATCAATATTTATTAAATAGGAAACCATTGAAAAAACCTTTATTTTTGGGTTCGGGGGTCGATTATGCGTGGGGAAGGTATTAGCACCCCAGAGCATCCTTTCAAAAGAAAGGTTACCATTTAATTTAATGTATAGAAAGAAAGTAATTTAAACAAAATACTCTAATTTACGCTTTTTATTATTTGTAAAATTGAAAAGGAAGGCTTAATAAAAATTTTAGTTATTTGTGCCTGGCAGGAGTGGGCCCCTGCTCCTACGTATCTCCAGGTGCGATGGAGAAATCAAAGCTACGTAGTTCTTGGTCGAAAATGTTTGTGTGTTGGTGTTTTTTAATTATTTATTTTTGAAATTGGGAGAGGTATTCGTGACAACCAAACAAGTAAAACTCAGAGTGGTCGTCACTCATAGCTCGTTTGAAAAATATAGTTGATGATCAAACAACTTAAACTCAGAGTGACCATTAATAACCAACTACTTTTATGTTTGGGAAGACGTTTGTTTGTCATTTTAAAAAATAGGTTTGAAAGGGAATGTTTATTTGTAGAAAAGAAATTTACAAAAAAGGAAAATGGGTGTTTGTTTAAAAAAGGGGGTGTAAATATTAAGCAGCCCAGTTCCTATACTGGGTTCAGCAGCCCACGAAGCCTGGGCTTCTCGGGGGGGTCTCACGCAGCAAATGGAGGGGTGCACGAAGTAGGCGCAAAAGCCACTATAAAGCCTTAAAAACGAAAACCTAATATTCTAACCCTAATTTCTCTGCGTTCCTTCCACGGCGATGTGTCCTCTCCCTTCCACGCCAATCCTCTTCTCCTTTCTCACATCGCCATTTCCATCTTTCCCCAAGAACCTTGACCTCGCTTTCCTCTCCCCATAGCCACCGATCCTCCCTTCTTCACTACTCAGCGTCGCCCTCTCCAACCCTGGCTTTTCTCCCTCTCTCTCCCAAACTTCGCCCCTTTCCTCTAGCTTTTCGACCATAAACAGAAACCACACCCTCTTCACGGCGCACCCATCCTTACCACCACCATAACCTAATCTCCCCCCTTTTCTTACCATTTCATTACCGTCGGCAACCAAAGATATGGCGAAGAAAGGTTTTGCGAAAACGTTGGGGTTGAGAGAGAGCTCGAAATTTCAAGAGAGGGAGAAGAGGGGTATGGCTGCGACGACGACGATGATGGAGAGAAAAAGAAATGGAGGGAGACGCGGTGGTTGGTGGATGTGTTTGGTTGCGGGGCGATGGCTTTGGGGTGGTGACCGTAGTGACTGTTCGGTGGTTGACGAAAGAAGACGACGTCGCCGGAGGAGACGCGACCACGGCGAGAGGGGAAACGAGGTCCTGACGGTGGTGTTGTGGGTAGTTTTAGAGAAAGGGACGTGGTGGTTGTTTGGTGGTCGACGGCGGTGACGAAGGTGTGGCCGTTTGGGGTGGTTGGGTGGCGTGATAGATTTAGTAGTGATGGTGGTGGCCGTTTGGTGGAGGCTGGCCGTCGGGGGAGGCGACGGTGAGGCTACGGTGGTGGCCACCGCAAATGGTGGCCGGAGGTACTTCTACCATTTTCCTTGTGTTTTGGCTGCTGTTTTTTATTTTGCCACTTCTGATCTTTTGATCCCTAAACCCTAAGATTCTTCTTTCACCGAAGGACAGTCACTTCTGATCTTTTGATCCCTAAACCCTAAGATTCTTCTTATTTTGCCACTTCTGATCTTTTGATCCCTGTGTTGCTGTTTTTATAGGTGGATGGGGTGCTGAGGACAGTCAGCAATTAGGGCAAAAAATGGCATCAAAAGGACGGCATCTTTGAGGGGAATAAAAAAGACAAGAGCTGGCACCAAGGACAGTCAAAGGAAGGACAAGGGCAAGAAAAAAGGAATCAATAGGACAGCTCTAGGGCAGGCAGCCAGCTGCTGCACCTTCTCTTTTTTGGATTTTGCATTTTTTGATTTTTTGTATTTTTTGTATTATTTTTGTACTATTTTGCTATTTTGTTTTTTTTGGCTCATATTTGTAAAGAACTTGGTTATGTAATAACACTTTGGATTATTCAGCTTTATTGGTTTACTCTGTTTTCAATTATGTTTTTGTATATTTTTTGTACCAATAACGATAGCTACACAACGAGCGTCGAAACAATCGTCGCACGAGGAAAAAACGCTACGTGACACAACCCTTTCTTGAAATTTTTGATTAATCGGACAAAATTAGGAAATGACAGCTGCCCCTCTTTATTTATATTTTACTAGGAAATATGAAGGGCTTCCAAATTTCTCGAGTAAAATAGAAATAAAGATAAAATGACACTAATTTTGTCGAAAACCTTTTTTGAGAAATTCACAAAAAAAATTGGGTTTACATAGAACAAGAATAAATAGGGACCACCGAGGATCTGAAGGAGCACTGGGGCTCTGATGGTCTAATTCGCAGTCGATGTTTGGCGCATTGATTGGAGTTAAACTGAAGGACCGACAAGGTCTGAAGGGCATGACTAAGCCTGATGGACCGATGGGTCTGATGGAGCGCAAAATAGCAACGGTACTAGTAAAACGGTCTGCTTGGGGGGTGGCCTTTTTCGAGCGGCCATGGGGGCAAGGTCAGGTCGTTGACCTGATTTGCGCACCTCGAAGGACATGCAGTGTTTTCTTTTAGGCGGGCACAGCTAGTCTGAAGGACCTGGGGTCGGATGATCCGTCAGTTGCTCGATACCGCGACGTGCGATCTGGATATAAGGACCAATTGTTGATCAGAAGGAGCGCTAGGGCTCTGAAGGACCGCTGGGGGTCTAAAAGGCTGATGCTAGGCTCAGTGCTAATATTATAGTTTAAATTTATTTTAACAGATAAAAACTAATCTATATTTGAACGCATTTAAGGATGCAATGGATGATGTATGCATGCATGCAGTGTAAGCATGCGCAATGATCGGTATCTAGTGGTATGATGAATGAAATGTGGGATGCTTTTTCTCTTTGTTTTTGTTTTTGGTTCTTTTCTTTTGGATTTTTTTTCGCTCTTTTGCTCTTTCTTGACTTTCTGCTCTTTTGCTCTTTCTTGACTATTATACTGATCTCATCAACTCGCAGGACTCTCGACGTGATTCGTTGCTTGAAGTGGTTATGCACTTGTCTTCTTTGCAATTTTATGAGAGATCCTCTCTTTTTGTGATTTTTAGAAATTTCGCAATGATTGTAATGCTTTCGATTATGCACATGTTTCGCAATTCAGTATCATCTACCATAAAACATCTTTTCAAAGCAAACAGGGAGATGAGAGAATGAAGAAAGAGTTTAATATTCAAATGGAAACCGAGTGCGTAGAAGGTCACACTAGCTGAAAATTACATTGAGAGTTTAAACTGAAAAAGGGAAGAAAAGGAAAGAGCAGATCTTTTGATTGTTTGTATCTTTGAGGTAACAATGCCAATCACCCATGCACATGACCTTGAGCACTCATCATCCCACTTTCGGAGGTATTGACTGCCTTTACATTTATTCAAAGTCCAACTTGTTGACCCTAATTTTTTCCTGGACTGCTCTTTAGAGTTTTCAATCCACCGGGTCGCTCTAACTTTTGCCTAGGCCGCCCTTTCGGATTTTCAACCTAGCGAGCTCATTTTTGCTTGGCTCAAATTTCTCTTTTTTTCATATATTTCTTTAGGCATAGTACTTCTTAACTGCATCTGAGTTCACTGGGAGTGGGAGGTCTTCACCGTCCATTTTTGTGAGAATTAAGGCTCCTCCGGAGAATGCTTTCTTTACCACATAAGGTCCTTCGTAATTAGGGGTCCATTTTCCACAGGAATCCTTTTGGATGGGAAAAATCTTCTTGAGCACGAGATCTCCTTCTTGAAACTGCCGGGGTCGAACTTTCTTATCGTAAGCTTTCTTCATTCTTTGCTGATACAACTGCCCGTGACACAAAGCAACCACTCTCTTTTCCTCTATGAGGTTCAACTGGTCTAGACGAGCTTGAACCCATTATGCTTCCTCTAATTTTGTTTCCATTAACACTCGCGGAGAGGGTATTTCAACTTCTATGGGAAGAACTGCTTCCATCCCATATACTAGTGAGAATGGTGTTGCCCCTGTTGACGTGCGAACTGAGGTCTGGTACCCATGCAAAGCGAAAGGCAACATTTCATGCCAGTCCTTGAAGGTCACCACCATCTTTTGCACAATCTTCTTTATGTTTTTATTTGCTGCTTCGACTGCCCCATTCATCTTTGGACGGTATGGGGAGGAATTATGATGTTGGATTTTGAAGTCGTCACACAACTCTTTCATCATCGTGTTGTTCAGGTTGGTCCCATTGTCCATGATGATCTTATTTGGCAGGCCGTAACGGCAGATCAAATCTCTTTTTATGAACTTGACAACCACAGATCTTGTTACACTGGCGTAAGAAGCCGCCTCGACCCATTTGGCGAAATAATCGATAGCGAAAAGAATGAAGCGATGCCCATTTGATGCCTTAGGCTCAATGGGACCGATGACATCCATTCCCCACATTGAGAATGGCCATGGTGCTGTTAGGACATTCAACGAAGCAGGTGGCACATGGATATTATCAGCGTAGATTTGACACTTGTGGCATTTTCTCACATAGTTAAAGCAGTCCGTCTCCATTGACAACCAGTAGTTGTCGGCCCTTAGGATTTTTCTTGCCATGGTGTGCCCGCTAGAATGGGTTCCGAACGAGCCTTCATGGACCCCAATCTTCCCAGGAACCGACGAACTTCTCTTTCGGTTTTAGGCGCTGGCATTTCTAATATTGCTCGTACTTTGGCTGGATCCACTCCTATTCCCCTCTGACTGACTATGAACCCCAACAGCTTTCCTGATCTTACACCGAAAGTACATTTGGCGGGGTTTAATCTGAGTTTGAACTTTCTTAGGCGTTCAAAGAGTTTTTGCAGATTAACAACATGTTCTTCTTCAGTTTTCGACTTTGTGATCATGTCATCCACGTAAAATTCAATTTCCTTATGCATCATATCATGGAATAAAGCCACCATTGCCCTTTGGTACGTGGCACCAACATTCTTTAGGCCGAACGGCATTACCTTGTAGCAGAAGGTGCCTCAAAGAGTGATGAAGGTGGTTTTCTCCATGTCCTCAGAGGCCATCTTGATTTGATTATATCCGGAATATCCGTCCATGAAGGAGAAAAGAGAGTGTTGTGTCGTGCTATCCCCCAGGACATCAATATGAGACAAGGGAAAGTCATCTTTAGGGCTGGCTCTATTCAGATCTCGATAGTCAACACACATCCGAACTATCCCATCTTTCTTTGGAACCGGGACAATATTGGCTACCCATTGAGGATATTTTGCTATTGCTAAGAATCCGGCGTCAAATTGCTTCTTGACCTCATCTCTGATTTTCAGTGACATATCTGGCTTCATTCTTCTTAGCTTCTGTTTCACCGGCGGGCATTCGGGCTTTACTGGTAACTTATGCTCGACTATGTTGGGGTCCAGTCCAGGAATGTCTTGGTATGTCCATGCGAAGATGTCAACATAGTCCGACAAAAGCTTAACCAATTCCTCTCGCTCACTGTCTTTCATCGTGATGCCAATTTTAATCACTTTCTTATCTTCCTCTGTGCCCAATTTTATTGTCTCCGTAGATTCCTCGTGGGGTTGAATCACTTTTTCCTCTTGTTCGATCATTCTCATTAACTCTGGAGGAGTTTCCCAGTTATCTTCAACATTTTCCTCAGTTTGATTAATGGGTGCTCAAAGTCACAGTATGAATTATTGGCGTTGTTATTTTCAAAGATGGTTTTTTTTCCGAATCTGCATTAGTATAAATTGACGGAATGAAAAACGAGTAAAAGAAAGTAAAAAGCAAATGCAAGAGAAAACTGAAAATTATTGGAGAATCTGAAATAACATTTTATTGATACTGATACTGAAAGGAAACATGCGTGCCCGAATGAAATGTCCTAAGGCCTTGGGCAGAGCCATAGGATTGCATTACATAAACATTACTTTGAACTAAAAACTACAGGAAAATCGACGATCTCCCAATTCTTGAGCCGTTCATTCGCGGGACAAGGGCGTACAAGACTGACGACGCCTTCTTCAGCATTTAGATCATCTTCCACTGCAGCAATCTGATCGGGGTTCAGCATTCCTGCACTCTGAAAACTCTGTTTAATGTCGCAGATGGCGACCTTCTTCATATTTGGCACTCTGCCCTCCAGTTTGGCTAACCTTCGCTCTTTCTTTTCCTCCACAATTCTTCTCCTGTCCTTGCGATCAGGCCAATACCCTATCCCACGTCTATCTTTGTTCTCTCACAGCTGTATCGGTGTCAGGATCCCCTGTTCGGTCTTTTCTAAACCTTTTCCGACCTGGTAACCTTTGTCTATCATGACTTTGGCAACCATCATATGGCAGACTTGGACAGCTTAGGTTTCAGCATACTGGACGCATTGGCAATCTCTAGTGCTTGGAAGGCAGTCTCAAAAGACTCTTCAGCAGCCTCGATGTAACGAGTGGGAGACGGCCTATTTACCAGCGTTTCCTCTTCACCAAAGACAACCACCAACTTGTTATTCACTATGAATTTGAGTTTCTGATGTAAAGAAGAGGGAACTACTCCTGCAGAATGGATCCATGGTCTTCCCAAGAGACAATTGTAGGATGGGGCGATATCCATTATCTGGAAGGTCGCCACGAAGATTCCGGACCCACTTGCACAGGTAATCTTATTTCCCCGATGACTTCCCTTTTCGATCCGTCAAAGGCCCTGACCACTATCGAGCTAGGTCTCATGTAGGAACAATCCACATCCAACTTTTCCATGGTTGACCTGGGTAACACATTCAAGGACGATCCATTGTCAATAAGCACCCGAGCAAGTGAGTAATCTCCACATTTCACAGATATGTGTAAGGCTTTGTTGTGCCCCCTTCCTTTAGTTGGAATCTCGTCATCAGTGAAGGTGAGGTAATTACTTACGACAAGGGTTCCAACGATCCCATCAAACTGGATGACTGAGATGTCATGAGCGACATGGGCCTCATTCAATACTTTTGTCAATGCTGCACGATGGGCTTCGGAACTGAGCAATAATGACAGCAGGGATATCTTGGCATGGGTTTGGTTCAGTTGATCAACTATCTTATACTCGCTCTGTCTCATGAGCTTCAGAAGTTCGCCGGCTTCTTATTCGGATAGTGTTCTTTTACCCACATTCTTATCAACGGGTTCTTGTTCTACGCCTTTTCCTTTGCGGGCTCTTTCTTCCCCTTCTTTTGTTTGCTCCCCACTGAGTCATCCCACTAGTCCCTGAGATGTTGATGACATCAGGAGTGGTCTGAACTTTCGCGTTGTAATTCCATGTGACTACACTGGTGTCCTTAAAGGGGAAGGGAGCTGGCACTTGAATAGTGATCGGTTTGGGCATAGCTGGATTCATCTTTTTGTAAATGATTTCCAGTGGCTTCCGGATATCCTTGCTCTGGTCAGTATTTGACTGGAGAGTCCACACGTCTTCCTCCTTCTTTTGAAGACCCACCTGTATTATGTGTCGGTCTAGTAAGTCTTGCAGGATTACCTTGAATGCTTCACATGCCCCGACACAGTGAGGGTCAACACACCGATCCTTTTCAGCACATCCCTTTATGATAATTTCGAAGGCACACAAATCAGCATGGGTGAGGTTTAGAGGAGTGATGATGTCTTCCACCCTTCTGATCAGGAATTGTCCCTCAAAATCTTCAATGGCGTTAACGGAAGGTTTCCCGTGCCCCGGTAATGGGTTAGTGGCAACATTCGGACCATCCTCTTCGAAACTTAACCATTTAGATTCAATCAGTTCTTGCACCACATATTTTAACGCCTTGCAATTTTCTGTTGAGTGGCCAACTGCCCCAGCGTGAAATCCACAAGTAGCATCTGGGTTGTAACCCCTAGGGAAAGGAGGTTGAAGAGGTCTCATCGATCGGGGGTGATCAGGTTGTGACTGATGAGGTGATTGAACAGGTCGGTGTATGACATGGGTATTGGGTCAAAATTGACAGGCTTTCTTTCCGGGTAGTTTTGTGTTCTATAGTTTGGGTTGACTTGGTAAGGTGGGGCTAATGGTGCTTGAGTAGGGATTTGGAAGGTTTGTCGGGGATTGTTGTAGGGAAGCTTCCCGGCTCCAGAGATGGCATTGTCTTCCCCTTCCTTCTTTTTAGGGAATCCCGGGAAGGGCTTTTTCTGACTACTGGTTCCGGCAAAGCCATGGGCGATCTTCCCATTTCTCCATCCATTCTTTAATCATTCTCCGATGACAATCATATATGAAAAGTTCGAAGACACGCACCCGATCATCCTGTCGTAGAAAGGCGATTGAAGAGTATCCATGAACATGGATACCATCTCCTTTTCTAATAAAGGTGGTACCACCTGCGCAGCCAACCCTCTCCATCGTTGGGCGTAATCCTTGAAGGACTCATTATCTCTTTTTGTCATGCTTTGCAGTTGTGTTCTATCGGGAGCCATGTCAATGTTGTATTTGTATTGTCTCAGGAATGCGTCACCTAGGTCCTTCCAGCACCTAATATGGGCGCGCTCTAATTGCATATACCAGCTCGAAGCCACTCCAAATAGACTGTTCGGGAAGTAGTGAATGAGAAATTTGTCGTCATGAGCAAACGCGGCCATCCTCCTACAGTACATGGTTAGGTGGCTCACGGGGCAGGTTGACCCTCTGTATTTGTCGAAGTCCGGCACCTTAAATTGCGGAGGGATGACCACATTAGGGACGAGGCACAAATCATAAGCATCTCTCGCGCCAACATTGGATCCTTCAACTGCTCTCAACCGTTCCTCAAGTATTTGTAGTTTGTCTTTGGCTTGAGGGTTCTCCATAGAGTAACTGTGAGGGAGCCCACTCATACCATAGTAAGGATGAATCATCGGAACTATGGCTGGGTTCACATTTGGGATATGTGAATGAGTAAGGTTCCTGAGATTGGATCCCTGAGCTTGAGCATCAACTATCGGCGGTGGAGTGTAGCCAAGTGGGAATCTTTGTGGCGCGACGACAGGGCTCGGGTTTTGAATCTCTGGAGCGACGATAGGGCTCGGGTTTTGAATCTGTGGAGCCCCCGGATTACCATCGTGACCTGTCGGTGCAGGCTGTCTTTGGCCTACGACTCCTGAGGAACCATCCTCGGAATTGGCAGCGACTCTCGGAGGTGTGTAACCTTGCGAAAGTCCGTAAGGAGGCCGTTGGTAACCCTGGTCGTTAGCCCCAGTAGGGTACATCGTATGTGGGATTCCGGGTCCATTGGGAAGAGGAGGGTTGGTATCTTGATTTTCAGTGTTCCCAGCAGAGACATGATCTTCATCTGTATTCTCATTCCTCAAAGCTTGTAGGACCCTTAAGATCTCAGCCATCTGTTCTTTCATCCCATCTATTTCTGCCCTAAGCTCTTGATTGCCTAGGTTCTGGTTACCCTGACCTAAGTCATCCTGATGTGGATTGCCTTGATCCGGGTTATCCTGAGGCGGATTGTCCTGATTTGCTTCCATGTTTCTAGCCTGAGAACGAGTCCAATAGCGATGTTGACGCACCAGCTTGTCTTTTACTCTCTGTTGACGGGATACATGATATGAGTATATTAATGGACGAAAAGATGAGTGATGCATGTGTGCATGGGTTTTATTGTCTTAGGCCGAGAATTGTAAGTGCGTCTTGATTTGTCATAAGTACATAAACTAACGTTTCAAATATTTTCAAAAAGAGGATCAACAGGTGAAACAAACAAACTTCATTGATGGGGTAAAAGTACAGCATTTTTGAAATAAAACTTCGAAAGGAAAAGTACAATGCTTTTTTAAATTTCGCTCAAATACATATGGCTTTCATTTTTCCACTCCTCTCTCTCTTTTCCTACTAGTAGTGCTACCAGCCTTCTCCTTAAGTTCGGCAATTAGGATCTTGCAAAATTCCATAAATTCGGAAACTTGGACTGGGGTGTTGAACGGGTGCATTGCCGCGTCAGCCTCTTTTAGACGTTTTGGGATACCCATGATAGCTTGATTGGCCCGCCATGCCAACCTTGAGAATCTATTTTTCCAGTATACGCTTTCATTTTTCAACTCTATGAAGACTTCATGGTTTTCTATCCTGCTGACCAACTCTACAAAGCGGCTCTCCCAATGGTTGCTTTCAGTCTTCAACTGGTGGTAAACTTTCTCTTGATATCTGATATGGTCTTTCAGCTCATCAGATCTTTCATGCTCCCTTCTCAAGGCTTGTTGGTATTCTCGGAGTATTTCCTCAATTGTCTCTTTATCCCGCCGGATACTTCTCACTTGAACTTCAAACTCAGCTATCAATATCCGAGACTCTCTTTTTGATTTCTTCAGCAAGCCCTGTGCGGTTTTTTCAGCAATCATTGACTCTTCCCATAACTCCTTCCATTTGTGCGCATCATCAATGGCTTGGTTCATTTTCAGGTTGCATCATTTTAGTTCTTCCTTTGCCCCTCTCAGGTATTTTTGAACCTCTTGTTTGTTCTTTTCTTCAATCTTAAGCTGTTTGCGGCTATCTTCAATGGCCAATGACTTAGTTGTATTTTCCTCCTCCAATTTCTGGTTTTTTAGGAGCATTTTCTCTAATTCTTCCTGTAAACCCTTCTTTTCTTCTTCGGCTTTTGACAATACCATCTTGAGCTTATCTAACTCTTCGACAGTGGGAAGGGTAGGTTCAAGTACTTCTTCTTCAACCCGTAGTGCGCTTCGGTAAGGCAATCGGGTGTTTTGGATCCTTTTTTGGAGCCACTGACGAAAGGTGGGTTCCTTATCGCCGCCCCCCTTAGTAAGCTCTTGTCCTTTGCGGACAACCATATCCCAAGCTTGTGAAATCTTCCGGAGCATGTCAACCTCTTTTGGGCTTCCCTCATGGAGGTAAAAAGGGATTAACATGTCTTCGGTGGGCGGATTTCGTATGGGGTACCCTAACTGTCTTAGAGTCAGAGAAGGGTTGTAATTTATGCATCCTCTTGTTCCCATGAGTGGGACATTTTGAAAGCTTCCACATTGAAAAACTACTGTAGGCCTGTCTTTCCACCATGATGGGTGCCAACAAACCTTGTATTCATGGAGGCCCCTTAGCACTTGCAACCATTCACTGGTATTCATTGACTCCACATCACACCCTCTAGCGTCTTCAATTGGGCCTTCTACCTTACTTTTGTTGACAAAGGCATGGGTGAGAAGCCAAACATACAAGGCTTGTAGGCAGCAAGATATCCTTTTTCCTTTTAGCTCACTATAATGAGTGAAAGTACAATAAGTGTCTGCAAGAATGGCTGGAATTGGGTTGGTTGGGTTTTCTTCATCTTTGAAGGATAGGAAGACACCAATAGCTGTTGTGTCCACATACCTTTCAAGGCGTGGAAATAGCACAATCCCAAAGATGGTCAAAGCCAACACTTGCTTAAAAGGACCCCAATTTCTAGCATTGGCGAATGACTTCATTTGACTTTCCAGATACTCTTGTGGGAACCCTCTAATGCAATTTCGGTTTTTCTTTTGGAGCTTCAAACTTTCCTTGCTGATTTGTAACATTGAGGCAGGTTTCTCATCTGTGTAGTAATGCCCCTGATACTGGTAGGCCCTAATGTCTCGTTGAGGAAAACCAAGGATCTGCGTATATTCTTCCAGGGTAGGTGCCATCTGGAAATTTTTGAAGGTGAAGCATCTCAAGGAAGAGTCGTAGAATTGGCTCAAAGCAATGATGGAATTTGTTTGCGCTTCCAACTGTAATAACATGATAATCTTCCCATAAGACCTATCAAAAGACCTGCGCTCGATGGGCGGCAACCAATCCGCACATTCTCTTAAGCTCGTCAGATTGGGCTGTTTCACTGTAGGGTAGTTCAGGGTTTGGACTGATTCACCGTTTGATCCCATATTGCCTTGCTTATGACACAATTTTTTTGAGCCTCTTACAATTCTCGGCAAACCTAAATGAGATGAATAACATGCATGTGAGGATTTTTTTTAACATTTTGTGAAGTAATGATGCTATATGATGGATGAAAGAATGATGTTACGCGTGTTAAAAAAGAAAAATAAAGAAAATTTTTGGTGATTCAACTTTGAGAAAGCATTAACTATGTGTCACCTCCTATATATGTAAAAGGGAAAAAGAAATAAACGGTTTTGATGATTTGATTTTTTTGAGAAAAAAGAAAAATATCTTAAATGATGCAACGGGTAGGTGAAATGCCCTTGTGTCCTAAACAGGTTATGTCTTATATATAGGTCATGGTCTAGGGTCACTTACGTGATCAATCTCTCAGGTGGCTCTATTCACTTCCTCGCGAAGGTTCCAGAGCTAAAATCCCCTTCATGATATAATCCACAACGATAGCGAGCTACCTGTATTACCAAGTGGCTTCAGTCTCAAGAGGGGGGGTGAATTGAGATTTAAAACTTTTCAGATCTTTCGAAAACGTTTTTCCCCTTTCCAATGACTTAGATCAATTTTCGCGTAGGTTAAGTGGAAGCGAAGGAATTAGAATATAAAGCAGTAAAGCAGTATAACAGTAAAGCAAGAAAGCAGTAAAGCACGCAGAGATTTATCCTGGTTCGGTCACCTCCTAGTGACCTACGTCCAGTCCTCACACCCTTGTGAGATTTTCCTCTAACCAAAACAACAAGGCTTACAGGTGCCTTGGAAAACCTTTACAGACTCAGGCACTCTTCTCCTAGGATACCCCACCTATGGAGAGCCCTCAAATCTAATATAACAATAACAAGAGATACCCCACCCCTGTTACAATCAACTGCCCTAGAAAGATACCCCACTTCCTAGTACATGCAGCTACCCTAGAGAGATACCCCACTCCCTAGAACTAAACACAACAATTAAATAATAAACAATTGTAAACACAGAAATACCTCTAATGAAGGAAGATATTACAACTTGAAGAATGCAACCCCAACTAACTCTTAGCAACAGATCAGCTCAGACGGACCAGCGGTGCGTGACGAGCAAAAGTAAAAGCGTAAAGAGTTTTCTCAAAAGTTTTCTGATTCGTGAAATGGGTTGTTGTGTGAAAATGAACGTAAAGCACTGCCTATTTATAGGCTATGAGGAAATCAAGTTTACGTTGAAAATAGTGTAGGAATCGATTCTTTGTTGAATGCATTTGATCTAGGAATCGATTTATTTAAGTGAGGAATCGATTTATCTTTGTTTGAAAAATAGGGACAATCGATTCTTGAGTACCATAGAGAGCTAGGAATCGATTCTATACTTAGTGAAAATATGTATGAATCGATTCTCAGCTTGCATGAGACATGGGGGAATCGATTCTCAGTTAAGTGCAAAAGAGTGGGAATCGATTCTTCCCTTAAAATTGTTTGGCTCAGAAATCGATTTATGTACTGAAAATACATGACCTGACAATCGATTCTTCCTTTTTTGTTTTACCTGAAAATCGATTTTGATGTATGTTTATGCATGAGGAAATCGATTTTATGTTTTTAAAGATGATAGGTATGTTTACGTAAGTATGCATGCATCTTTGAAAAACTTGTGAGTGTGTGAGACTTTGATATACGAGCTGACCTTTGAAAGAGCTTACACTTTTTCCTAAGACACACTCAAACCCTAAGGACTACCCTTATATTTAAGGACTACCCTTAAACTTGAATCTTCAATTCTTGAGCTTGTTTGTCTTGGATTGTGACTTTGATGTTTAGTCACTTTTCTTTACTTTTGGCTATCAACTTTACCTTTGCCTTTTTCATCATCAAAACATATTCTGCAATATTAGTTTACCTGCAATACAAGGTATCCACATTCTCCCCCTTTTTGATGATGACAAAACACTAACTCATCTCAAGGTGGGAGGTTAGTTCAAACAGATAATGTATATATGATACTCCCCCTATCATGATGCTCCCCCTGTTTTATTGACTATATGCAAGTGAATGCAAGTGCATGCTAAATATTAAAACGCTATTCTTCTCCCCCTTTTTGTCATGATCAAAGAGGGCAACATGTAATAAACTTGTGAATCTAACAGCACAGTCATTTAATTTAGAAATAATTTAATCATTGCATTAAAACAATTTTGGTAACCAACAAAAGAGCTAATAGTCAAAGACTTATAAGAAAAGAGTGATGCCAACAGGGCACACTGCATAAAATACTGACAGGACATAAAATGCTGATTCCTAATTTTATCTAAGGAGTTTGCATCCAATATGAAAAGGAATTGTTACGAGCCTCAAATTCTGATAGCCGATTGTTTAAAGCAGTAATTTCGCGACTGTGGGTCTCTCTAGAAAGGATGATTTCTTGTTTCAATTCTTCCTGCATTTCGCGCTGTTCTTCTTGAAAGATGTTGAGTGCGGACAAGAAGTGATTGAGGGCTGTGGATGGGGCTGCAGCAGCAGCAGTTTGGTTTGGTTTGGTTCTGTTTGACCATCCTCATGTATGGTGGAGTTTATGTTTGGACCAGGTGGCTTGTTTGGATCATATTCTTGGGAGGATGCTATGCCTATGGAGGAGTGATGCCATGTATCTCCAGATTGGATGAATTGCATCTGGTTTAAGGTGGAGGTGTTTATCATGTGGTAGGCTGCTTTCCCTTTTATGATTTTCTCCCCTAAGAATGGAATGTTGAAATGTTGGAGGATTTTTGTAATGAGAACGCAGTATGGAAGAGGTTTGTCACTTGACTTTGTATGTTTGACCATGTGGCTCACAATCAGATGTGCCCAGTTTATGTTCTTCCGGTGTTTGATTCCCCAAAGTAGGATAATTTCATCCTGGGTTACTTGAGCGATGTTTGAGGTTTTGGGAACGATTGTTCAGGCGATGGTGTAGTGGAGAAGCCGGTTTTGGGTAGTGAGGGATTTTGCTAGGATAGGCCGCTTTCCAACTTTAGCCAGAGCGTGGCATATGGATACACAAGTATCTCCTAGGTCGAATTCGGGCCAAGATTCCGGAGGGTTCATATGGATCAATTTCTCACCATCACAGGGTAAGCTGGTGAGATTACTGAACTGAGCTAGGGTGAGGTGGATTTTGGTTCCTTTTAGTTCAGCTGATAGCGTTTCAGTTGTATCGTTGTAGCTAAGTGTGGTGTAGAAGGCTCTAACCATGTCTGGAGCGACTGGACCTATTTCAGTTGCAAAGTCTAGAAGTTTATGGTACTCTAACCAGTTAATAAATTCAAATCCCTTTTGACTTTGAAACCAGGGTAAGTCCAGAGCAAAGGTGGTTCCTAATCCTCTAAGAGAGAAGTTTTTGCAGTAGAGGTCAGCTTGTTCAGAACTGGTGAAATATCTGGAGTGGAAGGAGCTTTCACCATCATGTACCCTTTTCCTTTTGACACAGAGGTTCTTGGTTCTTGGAGACATTGGGAATTTTTGGAGAGTTGCGAATTTTGCTATGAGTTGCTCTAAGGGAAGGCGTGATTTTATTTTTGGATGGTTTATGCGCCCTAAAAAATTGGTTTGGATATGATAAGATAACATAGGAGGATTATGCGCTTTTCTTGTTGGAGAGGTTAAGTGATTAGCGCTAGTTTTCCTAAGTTTTAGGAAGAGATTAATTTGTTGGAGATTTTGCAAGATCATGATCGATTGAGAGATCCTATATAATCGATTTTAAGCTAAATGATAGGCCATGGGAGAGACTTGAAAATCGATTTATGTCATGGAATAATGCCCAAAAAGAAAGCTCTATGAAACTTTATAAAAATAGAGAAAATTGTTTCTTTTGCAATGGTTCAAAAATAATTTTGACTGCCCGTTAAAAGACTCACTAACTTTAATCATGTATGCACATATTTGAGTCATGAGTTCTAAGATGATGGTTCCTTTATTTTTAAAACATGAATAAGATATGGAAACAAAATTTCGTACAGAATAGACCACTTTTTATGTTAAATTGATAGTTTTATAAATGCGGACTAACCTTTACTGAGGATTCTTTTCTCAGTTTTATTTTTTTTTTATGTAAGTCACATGACTGCTTAACCTGGGGTGGATTGTTTTAAGGATCTGTTTCTTCCCAGTCATGAGCTTTTGAGATTCTGCTTTCAAGGCACCAATCTGTCCCCCATACCTTGAAGCATACCTGCAATGATTTAAACAAGGGTTCTAGGTACCCAAATTTCTTTGGGTCCTGGTGGGTTAATACTTAGTGTGGTCCCTTTGGGAACCCATACTTTCTTTACATTTTGTTTTCCTCTTGCCCTGCAACCAGAAGTTGTATGTCCATTTTTACCACAATAACTACACCTGATGCATGGTCTAGATCTATGATGCATATGCCTTTTAGTGTAGTTGTTTCTAGAGTGTCTAGGATGTGCCTGCTGTAAGCTAGATAGTTTTCCTACTGTCCATTCTAGTTCATGGACTTTCTTTTCAAACTCAGAACATTTGTCACAGACATAATTTGCTTTAAGGTAACCTAGGCTGTAGTTTTCCTTTCTAAGTTCTAGCCTTTCTTTAGTTAATGCAATTACTTCATTTTGAAGGTGATTAATAACTTTCTTTGCTTTACCTAAAGCTTTTGTTAATTTCACAGAATCATCATGCAATTCAGTGAAAGCTTCATATAAATCATCATATGCATTTTGTAAAGAGTCAGGGTTAGATATTACCTCGTTTTCATTCTCGCTTTCATGATCAGCCATTAATGCAACTTGGGCTTCTTCATCCTCTGATTCATCTGATGAATCCATGCAGTTGTCTTCCCATGCGATGTAGGCTTTTCTTCCTTTGTTATCCCTAAATGCCTTCTTTTCAGATTTGGAGTCCTTTTTCTGTAGATTAGGACATTCCATTTTCATGTGCCCGGGTTTCCCGCATTCATAACAAGTAGGAGGACCGGATGTACTTTCTTTGCTGGAGAACCTTTTTGATTTGAAGTTCTTCCTTGGATAGTCGTTGCCTTTCATGAACCTTTTGAACTTCTGAACCATAAGAGCCATATTCTCTTCACTTTCATCAATTTCATCATCTGAGTTGTCACTATCATCAAACCGACTAGAACTAGATGCTTTCAGAGCCAAGCTTTTCTTTTTCTTATCTGTATTTTCGTACTCAGCTAGACGGGTGAGTTCTAGTTCATGCTCTTGAAGTTTACCGAACAGAGTAGCCAGAGTCATAGTAGCTAAATTTCTTGATTCAGCTATAGCGGTAACCTCGGGTTGCCATTCTCTATTCAGACATCTCAGAACTTTGTTGATTAGATCCTCTGCTAGAAATGACTTTCCCAACAAGCTTAATTGATTCACTATGTGAGTGAACCTTTTCTGCATTTCTGGTATTGTTTCACCTGTATTCATTCTAAATAGTTCGTACTCTCTGATAAGAGTATTTGTTCTTGCCCTTTTTACTTCATTTGTACCCTCATGAGTAACTTGGAGATTATCCCACATTTCTTGGGCAGATTTACAGTTTGAAACGCGAAAAAATTCATCAGGACTTAAAGCAGAAGTAATAATATTTTTGGCACGTAAATTATGTTGCACTTTTCTTTTCTCATCATCAGACCATTCATTTCTACTTTTAATTGTAAGAATACCATCTACTATGTGCGTGGGGACATAGGGTCCTTTTTCCACAGCATCCCTAACATCTAAGTCTACCCCTTCAATAAAAATTCTCATTCTTTCTTTCCAATATGCATAATCTTTCCCGTTGAATCCCGGAGGACGGGTAAGAGAAGTACCCTCTTGCGTAGACCAACCTGAAGCCATTTCTCTTGAAGCTGCTAGGCCCTTTATACAAGAGTCTAGCTCTGATACCACTTGTTACCAAGTGGCTTCAGTCTCAAAAGGGGGGGGTGAATTGAGATTTAAAACTTTTCAGATCTTTCGAAAACGTTTTTCCCCTTTTCAATGACTTAGATCAATTTTCGCGCAGGTTAAGTGGAAGTGAAGGAATTAGAATATAAAGCAGTAAAGCAGTATAACAGTAAAGCAAGAAAGCAGTAAAGCACGCAGAGATTTATCCTGGTTCGGTCACCTCCTAGTGACCTACGTCCAGTCCTCACACCCTTGTGAGATTTTCCACTAACCAAAACAACAAGGCTTACAGGTGCCTTGGAAAACCTTTACAGACTCAGGCACTCTCCTCCTAGGATACCCCACCTATGGAGAGCCCTCAAATCTAATATAACAATAACAAGAGATACCCCACCCCTGTTACAATCAACTGCCCTAGAAAGATACCCCACTTCCTAGTACATGTGTTTGCTGGTGTTTTTAGCAAACAATCACTGGTTTTATTAGAAATGTTTGTGAGATTAAACCAGAAATCTCTGAAGCAATTGCCTTTAAACACCACAATTTGTCAACAAATATATTTTAAAAGGGAGACAATTCACCATGAAAGTGGAAATCAAAGTAAAAGAAGTGATAAAATGGAACGCAGAAATGTAAAATAACTTGTATTGAAAACAATAAATTGCATTGAAATGTAAAGAGAATGGTGTACAAATTCACATACGTTGTACAAGAATTCTTTTGCTCTGTTTTCGCTATGACTTGGAAGTTAGAGTTTCAGAAT
This sequence comes from Astragalus membranaceus, assembly GCA_039519185.1. Lineage (NCBI taxonomy): Eukaryota > Viridiplantae > Streptophyta > Magnoliopsida > Fabales > Fabaceae > Astragalus > Astragalus membranaceus. The sequence goes on from CM076849.1 coordinate 48,632,340, forward strand.
TGTGTGTTTGGTATAATAATTTGCCACCCTGATTTCTACGTAAAAATCCTTATTTATACAGAAAATAATGACTGAAATGTAAACTGCTATGGACACGTGGCCACGTCTCAATAACCAGAAATGGACTTCGTGCCACGTTCGACGCCACATATTGCCCACGTTGTATCAACCGTAGTCTTAGAATTCGACACAACTGTCTGCCAATAACTGCTTGACGAAATCCAGAATACACTGTCCTGTCGAAAACTCTTCCCTATCGAAATGGTGAAGACCTCTTCTGTCGAAAACATGCTGAGATGACATAAATGTCACTTATTCTCTCTGAAGGCAATATGAATGGTCTTTAATGAAAAAGTCAAACCTTATTAACTAACCACTCAAAAGCCTTATCGAAATTCTAAGCTAACAAATTGCCCCCCAAAAATAGCTTTTTCGACAATGTTTAAGGAAGAAAAAGAATATTTTTGAAGATTTCGAAACGTCACCTCCAACAACTTTACATTAAATGGTGATAGGCAAAAATAATCATGACCTTACGCAGATAAAGCGAACCATTTCATTGGGCCACGTCATTTGGTTGGTAGACCACGTCTTTTCAGAACCTCAAACGTGCGAAGCGTCGTGACTGTGTAACCGTTGCCCTTCTAACGTATAAATATGTTTCACTTCATCTTCTTCAATCTCATGCTCCCTTTGAACCTTAAACTCTGAAAATTTCTCAGTTAACCTTGCCTCTTCACGAAAGCTTCAAACTTTTTCATCGTTTCGACATTGCTACCAAGACCCCAACTCTCTTTGTTCGTTATTTACAACAGATGGCTTCTTCCAGCGCTCAACCTCAAAAACAAACAGTTGCTGTGCAAGGCTTTGAAGGCTTCGTTGCAGAACCTTCACCAACTTGGTTTAATCAGATACTCATTCCATCTGGTAAACCCTTTACCCATGCTTATTTAGGTCCTCTTCCTGACCCTATAGAAAGCGAAGAAGTTAAAGCGATTTTTCCTAGTCACCGAAAACTTCAACCCAGAATTTTTGAGGAAACTCCTTTTCATTTGGAATTTCTAAAAAATCCCAACAGAGTATTTAGATCTGCTCCCAAGGTAGAACAAAGTGATTACATCGCATGGCTTGACAAAGTTCAAAAACAAAAGGAAACCATTTGGCAAGAACAGGGGATTTTCGACATTATCCAGCTGTCGAAATATGGACCCAAATATGACAGCACTATGCTTCTAGCAGCATTGCAATTCTGGGACATATCTACTCATAGTCTCCATCTGAAGTGTGGCATGTTAGCTCCCACTTTGTTGGATGTGGCTGCCATTACTGGCCTGAAACCATTGGGTGAAACCTTTGACCCTAAACTGGCCACCAACAACTATGGCTTTTCATTTAACAACCCTACCTTTAGTGCCTATATTGCTGATCACCATGATACTGAGAATGCTGAAGTATCTGATCTAGAACATATAGCTTTTCTTACCCTGTGGTTGTCGTGTTTTGTCTTTTGCTCCCGTTCTCTTCAAGTAGCAAAAGTTTTCGTTCCTTTGGCCATTCAACTCCATAAGGCCAAAAATATCAATTTAGCGAAATTGATTTTGGGGAATCTCTATCAACATCTTGATGGTGCTGCTCTCGAATTGAAAGAAGGCGAACCAACTGACAAATTGCTCGTTGCTGGTCCTATGTGGCTTATGCAACTTTGGCTCTTAGCCACTTTTGAATCAAGGCTGAACTTGTTTATTCCTAAGGAAGTTCGACCAACTTTACCAACTAGAAGAACCCAAGGAGTTCGACTAGCACAATTGAAGAATAGGGAGACAAACTTGTCTTATGAAGAAGCGTTTTCCATGTACTTCGACATCTTCAATAAGTGCACTACTTTCGTTGATGCTATGGCGCCTTTTGTCAGATGCACTTTTGGACCATCTTGGTTCACCAACGAATTTCCTTCTAACTCAACAGAAAATACTGAAGAAATAAACCAAATCTGGCAAGCCTATCTTTCGCCTTCTCTTCTTTCGATCAGGCTCTCTCCAAGCAACAATAAAAACAATCTTGGCATTAGCAAATATTTTCCCAGCTATCTTTCAAGGCAATTTGGGCTATGCCAACTTCGACCGGCTCCGGTCTGCTTGCATAGGAGAGAATTCAACACTCCAGAAACAGAGCAAGCTTATCAACAAATCTTCAAGAATTTTCGTTTCAAAGATTTGCTCTTTGAACCTGCTAAATTTCAACCCAACTTTTCTTGTACGAAGGCATTCCAAGATTGGTGGGGTGGATATTATATTAAAGCTCTTAAAGGAAAAACTGATGCAGAAATTTCGAAAATTTTGTATTCAGCTTTTCCTTCTCAAATTGCTGAGAAAAACAACCCCCAGGTATCCTCAGATAAATGGAAACATACTTCTTTATTAGTTAAAATTTAAAACCATTTACCTGATAAAATTTTTTGCATTATGAACAGCTGCTGTTTCACAGAAGAAGCTTACTAAAGCAGCACCAAAGCAAAACAAACCAACAGCAAAGACACCACCCAAAACAAAGAAGAAACTTGTGGTCAAATCTACTTCTAGCTTACCCCAAATAGAGGTATATCTTTATTAATTGACTAGATCTTTAAAGTAGAAAATTCGACCATATTTCATCACCTTTATTTCTTTTTCTTCTTTCAGAAGAAGCCTGGAGTAACAAGTTCTCTTGCAATAGGGAAAAGCCTACTTGTTTCCAGTTCTGAGGTAACAAATATATCTTCATTTTTTGTTTCAAATTTCTTCGGCTCTTTTAACACTTGATTATGTGTTAAACTCATGTTTCTCTTTCGCAGGATACTGATAGTAATGATGATAACATGCCTCTTATCCATCGGTCAAGGAAACGAATGCAACCCGAATCCCAAACAAGGGCTAAAGGGATTGTGATCAAAGAACCACAAGAACAATCTCAGGGACCTCCTCCTAAAAGACTTCACACAACAGTCGAAATTTCTGTTGTCGAATCTGTAACTGCCCCAAATGTTCTTTCGACTGAACAAATTTTACCTGTACCATCAACGCCTATGGAGATTTCCACAATAATTCCAACTACCCAAAATTCTCCTATGGTTGTTGACGTTGAAGGGACAAACATTGCCACTAATGTGAATGTCGAAATAGAACCTGAACAAACCAACGAGCAAACACCAGATGTGGCAGGCGCTAAGGCTTCAAGTAAAGAAACGATCGAAATTGAGGTTTACGAACAAGCTTCTACCAAGGAATCAACTAGCAGCGCTATGAGTGACCAGGAATTTTCGCTAATGAAGGCGACAAATCCTTTGGCTGCTCTAAAACACTTGCTGAGCCTTTCTTCTTCTTCTCCTGCCATGGTTTCCAGTGCTTCGACTACTTCCTTGACCTCTGTTACTCAAGAGTCTACTGAAGAATTGCTTCAGCAATTAAAAGCTAAGGTCTTGGAGGGCAATCTTTTTACTAAGATTGAAGAAAACCCATCAGAAAGCTTTGCAATTAAGGACATCGCTCAAAAATTGCTGCAATCAGAGCCTAATGCGAAACTTTTCGCTTTCTTGGTTGAATTTTTGCCAGTCTTTGAAACTTTCGCACTTCACATCAGTAAACGCTCTGAAACTTCTATGTTGAAAAACCAAGAAGCTGAACTTCATCAAGAGAAAATTAATGCCTTCAAAGTTTCTCAAACCCCCATTGATGAATTGGAAGTTCAAATAACGAAGGATGAGCAAGAACTTGCCAACTGGAATTCAAAAATTCAACATTATGATGAAGAGATAAGAATTCTCCAAACAAAACTGGCAAATGCTAAATACCAAAAAGGTTTGGTGCAACAAAGGATGGAGACCCCTAAGTCGAATATTGAAAAGGCAGCTACAGAGGCTCTTAAACATTTTGAAGATGCTCAAAAACATCAAGCCACTATTGCTCAACTGGATAAAGAGTTAAGCTTTCTGGATTCTTCCATTGCTGTGGGCACCAAAATTCTCTACAGGCTCAAGCATTCTCTTCAAAGCCTTTGATAACTTGTAATAGTGTAGGATTTCTTTTAATGGCTATGTAATTATTTTGATCGAATACATTACCATTTTGAACCAATTTATGATTTTACCCTTGCTCGATTCTAACTTCGTTTAACGTTGGCTTATATTGTTTTAAATACTTGCCATTTATTTTGAAGATTCTATTTTCGTCACCCAATTCTTCGACTTCGTATGCCCCATTAGAAAAACATTGCAATATGCGAAGTGGACCTTCCCAACTGGGTGACCATTTACCCAAAACTCTATCTTTTTTATCCATAGGTAACAATACTTTCCAAACTAAATCACCTGAATTAAAGGTTTTTAACTTAACCTTTTTGTTATAAGCTCTAGCTACTCTTTCCTTCTGTCGAATAAGCATTTCCAAAGCTAATAGCCTTTCCTCGTCTAAATCAACTAACTCATCAAGCATCATATTCCAATAATGATCAAAAGGAATTTCATACTGTCTTTGGATTCTTGTTGATTGTAAACAAATTTCGACAGGCAATACTGCATCGTGTCCAAAGGTTAATCTGTATGGAGTAGCATTGATAGATTCTTTGGGTGAATTTCTACAAGCCCATAAAACTTGATCCAAAGTATTATGCCAATTTCTGGGTTTTTTCCCAACATGCTTTTTTATCAAGTTAATAATGATCTTGTTGGCAGCTTCCACTTGACCATTGGCTTGTGCATAATATGGTGTCGAAGTTAATAACTTAAAACCAATTTCAGAAGCAAATTCCACCATTTTTCGACCAGTGAAAACAGAACCCTGATCTGTCGTTATGGTTTCTGGAATTCCAAACCTATAAATAATATGATTTTGGATAAACCGTATTACTGCTTCTTGATCAACATTGGTTAAAGGTATTGCTTCAACCCATTTGGTAAAATAATCAATTCCTACTAATATATACTTATGACCTTTTGATGATGTTGGCTTTATTTCACCAATTATATCTAGAGCCCAACCTCTGAATGGCCAAGGTTTCACTATGGCATGCAATTCATTTGCAGGTACATGTTGTATTCCAGCATGCTTTTGACACTCTTGGCATCCTTTGGCAAACTCTATACAATCTTTCAAAATTGATGGCCAATATATTCCTTGTCGAAATAATAGCCATTTCATTTTATGGCCTACTTGGTGCGAACCACAAGCTCCACTGTGTGTTTCAGAAACTGCTAAATATGCCTCATTTTCATTAAGACATTTCAATAATATCCCTTCAGGAGTTTTCTTAAACAATTCATTTCCAATTATCACATAGCTTAAAGCTCTGTACTTTACCTTTTTATTGGTATTTCCTGTGGGATTTTGCAAGTATTCTACAATAGGCTTTCGCCAATCATCATTGGCCATATTGTCAATAGCAAAAACTTCTGCTAAAACAACTTCATCAACAATGTGATTATGTTCAATACATTCCTCATCTGTATTTGTTGCCCCCCCAGTTTTTGGTGTTGACAATAATGAGGAAGAAATATCCTCAGACACGAGTTTTTCTTTTATTTCGATTAATTCTTCAAGACTTTGTTTTGAAACCCTATAACCTGATGCAATTTGGGCCAAATCATTCGCCACTTGATTATTAACTCGTGGTAAATGTTCTAAATGAACAGAGTCAAATCTTTTTAACAAGGAATTGGCCATAATAAAGTATTTAATAAGGTGTTCTTTAATACATTTATATTCTTTGGTCATTTGTTTGATAACCAATTCTGAATCACCTTTTATTTCGATACATCTTGCCCCCAGCTCAAGTAAAATTTCAAGACCTATAATTAAAGCCTCATACTCAGCTTCATTATTGGAGCAATGATTTCGAATTTTACACTTGTATTTCGTTGGAATGTTATTTGGTGAAATAATTAAAACACCAATCCCAATTCCTTTTTTATGACTTGAACCATCAAAATACAACCTCCAAGGATATGTGTCTACGAAATGTAATGTTTCTTCGACAACAGAGTGGTCCACTATAAAATCAGCAACCACTTGTCCTTTAATTGATTTTAAAGGTTGATAAGTTAAGTCATATTCAGACAAAGCTAAAGCCCACTTACCAATTCGACTATGCATTATTGGTTTCGACAGCATATGCTTAATAATATCAGAATGCGAATAAACACAAACATTAGCTGGCTTTATATATTGCTTTAACTTTGTACAAGAAAAATACAAGCAAAGGCACAATTTTTCTATAGAACTGTACCTAGTTTCAGCATCTATTAAGATTCTACTAAGGTAATATATGGCTCTTTCGACACCATTATCATCCTCTTGAGCTAACATGCTGCCTATTGTTTTTTCAGATGCTGCTATATACAATTTGAGCACTTTGTTTCTAATAATAGGCATTAGAATTGGTGGTTTCATCAAATAAGACTTAATTTCTTCAAAGGCTGCTTGATGAACTGATTCCCATTTGAAAACTTCTTCTTTCCTCAGTCTCAATAATGGCGAAAATGCTTGAGTTTTGCCACTTAGATTTGATATGAATCTCCGAAGGAAATTGATTTTTCCCAACAATGACTGAAGTTCTTTTTTGGTTGAAGGAGCCTTCGTTTCAATTATAGCTTTAGTCTTATTCTGATTGATTTCAATGCCTTTTTTGTGCACCACAAAACCCAAGAAATCTCCTGCACGCACACAGAAGGCACATTTTAATGGATTCATTTTCAATCCATATTTCCTCATTCTTTCAAAAGATTGTCGAAGATGGTCTAAATGGCCATTTTCTGAGGAAGATTTAACTACCACATCATCTATATATATTTGCATAAAGTTTTCAATAAAATCATGAAACATACAATTCATTGCCCTCTGATATGTAGCACCAGCATTTTTTAAACCAAATGGCATTACTACCCATTCATAAATACCTAATGCCCCTGGACAACGAAATGCAGTTTTCGATACATCTTCTTCAGCAATGAAGATTTGATTATACCCAGAATAACCATCAAGCATGCTGAGGTATTCAAATCCTGCTGCTGAATCTATTAACATTTCTGCCACAGGCATTGCGTATTCATCTTTGGGAGTTGCATTATTCAAGTCTCTAAAATCTATGCAAACTCTAAGAGTGCCATTTTTCTTAATTACAGGAACTATATTAGCTAACCATTCGACATACCTGGCAGTTCTGATGAATTTGTTCTTGAACAACCTTTCGATCTCCTCCTTAATTTTAGTTAATATTTGAGGAGCAAACCTTCTTGGCATCTGCTTCACGGGCTTCCTTTCTGGTCGAATTGGCAATTGTAATTCCACAATGTCTCGACTCAATCCAGGCATTTCGTCATAGTCCCACGCAAAGCAATCTTTGAACTCCCTTAGTAATGTTATAATTTGGGTTTTCAGTGCAACATCCAGGTATGCACTAACAAAAGTTGGTCTCTTCTTTGAGCCATCTCCCAAATCTACTTCCTCCAAAGGATCTTGAGCTTGCACTCGCTTTGTTGAATCGTTACAATCTTTTTCAAAACCTAATGGCTCATTATCATAAATGCAATCAAGTTTTTCATTCATAATAATGCCATTTTCGTCTACAGGACCTTTGGCTTCGACAGCCATTGTTTGATGAATTAATTCGGCTTCCATAGCCGCTTTTAACTTATTTTCGGCCATATAAGCCGTAATCTTGTTCCATGCATTAGGAACTGACATAGGAAACATTTTAAGAATCAGAATACCACCCTTCAGGTTGGGCAGTAGCATCTCCTATTATTTGCCTTTCCCAAACAAAACCATAGTTTGGATGCAAATTAACTGAAGCAAATACATTATCAGCAGGGATGTATGCCTCATTAGAAGATGAACATGGCGCAATGTTCGCCAATTTTTTCTCAAAATTTTCCTTGGTGATGTGATTTACATCAGCACGAAAATAACTTTGGTCTGCTTCAATGTATTCGACAAGACCATCTTCTTTCCACATCACTAGTCTCTGATGTACTGTTGAAGGCACAGCGCCGACTCCATGTATCCACTCTCTCCCAAGCAACATATTGAAGTTTGCTTTGGAAGCAATTACTAAGAACAGAGTGGTTCTCTTGATAGTTCCAACAATCAATTCCACTTCGATGGCTCCAAGAGAGTAGCCAGTTTTGCCTTCGTAATTACTTAAGACAATATTGTGTGGCTTGAGGTCGGTGATGGATATGCCTATCTTCTTCATAAGCACTTCAGGCATAAGATTTACAGCAGCACCTCCATCAACTAACACTTTGTTGATGCCAATGCCATTAACTTTAGCTTGAATATATAAAGGCTTCAGGTGGTTCTGCATACTCGTATCTGGCCTCTCAAAAGTAGCCACCTGCTCTTCGACACAGCCATCATTCATCACATAGTAACACATAGGTTTGTGACAAGCCATATCTTCAGTAAAATCTTCCTCACTATTAGGCACAGTTATGACATCATATTCCAATGGCAATATTGACACCACATTACAGACGACGTCGAAATCATCATCAGAATCATCAAAACCAGAACCTATGTCTTCATCAAAGTCAGACTGATCTTCTTTCCCTTTAGATGTCGAAGATGGAGGACAGATTCTTTCAAGTGCAGGCCTTCTAGGTTTTTCCATCAAAACATCCTTACTTTTTGCTTTATTTACCCCACTTGTAGGCTTAGCAACATCAGCACAGGTACTTGTTTCAACCTTAGAAGCCACCTTCTTATCACTCACCTGGACTTTGATTCCAAAGTGACTAGGAACCTTGTTCACGTCTAAAGAAGCTTTTTTCTTCTGGTTTCTCTGAAAACGACGCCATTGGGTTTTAGTCATGGGATTCTTACCTTTATAATTTTTCCAATAATTATACTTGCTGGAATCACCTTGATGGACAACTTGAGCGTGTGCATTGTTGTGAACCCATTTTCCCACAGGGGAATTCATTTGTGGAACGAAGGATTTACCAAACAGTCTTATGGATCCTTTCTTTCCTGGCTCTTGGCTTGTCGAAGGCTTAGTCGAAACATTAGCTTTGCTAGATGAAGGCTTAGTCGTAACATTAGCCTTGTAACCAGGGAGCTCAGTGCTGCCAAAATCAAAAGATGGCCTATTGTCAAGCCATTTCCTCTTACGTTGTTCCTGATCCTGGTACCCTTCAACAGCTTTAGCTGCTTCTTTGTCGAAAACAGCACTGCACCTAGGACATAGCATGACCTCAGAGTTATTCCACTTACATCTGTTGAGGAAATCTATCAATTCCTCTTCAGCTTTTGGGAACACAGCATGTAACTTCCCATCATATTCTTTCAAGGTTATCTCTTGTTTCTTTCCTTCAGTATATATAAAACCTTCCAATTTCTTGGTGGAGGATTCAAGTTTCTTTGGAGGATCTTTCATTTCAGCATCTACCATGTTTATATTCATTTCGAAAGGTTCTGTATACATGGCTTCAGCTTTGGGTAAAGGGTCATCTACAACTTGCATTTGAGTTTTCATCTTTCTATCTTCAAATTTTAATCTCCCTTCTTCGATTGCTTTTTGCACAAGATCCCTGAAAAGCACACAACGGTCAGTGTTATGTCCCAAAAAATTATGGAACTTACAATAACCCTTTTTCTTTCTCTGGTCAAGAGTTGGCACTTTTAAGCCACTAGGTACCAATATCTGACTATCTTTTACTAACAGCTCAAAGATTTCATCACATTTAGTAACATCAAAAGTATATGTCTTAGGCACAAATCTGTCATTTTTTGGCTCAACAGGATTTTTCCCATTTGCAGGCCTTAGTAATTTACAAGTATAAGGAGGACCAGGCTTGAGTTCAGCCACGTCTATCTCCTCTCTTTCGACATCACTAAGTGTGGTGTCGAATTCTTCTTCGACATAAGCTACTTTTTCTTTTTTATGAAACCTATTTGACGTAGACTTTTCTTCTTTAAGCCTTTCCACCTGTCGAACTCTGTTAGCTAATTGGGCCATATCCCTTAAATGAGATGTGTCCAATTTCTTCCTGATCGAATAATCAAGGCCACCAGCAGCCATTTCGACGAGTTCATGTTCAGGCACTTGTGTGAAACAACGAGCCTTCAGTAGCCTAAACCTATTCAAATAGTCATCAACAGTTTCAGGTATTTTGCGCTGAACACTGGCCAGTTCTTTGAGACTAATCTTCGATTGGCCCATGTAAAATTGCGCATGAAATGCTTTTTCTAATTGCCCCCATGTGAAAATAGAACCAGGGGGTAATGTAGTAAACCAAGTAAAAGCATTTTTTGTTAAAGAATTTGGGAAATATTTCATTTTCAAATTCTCATTTTGGGCTATATCCCCAGACTCAGTCAAGTAACGAGCAATATGTTCGACAGTAGACTCTTTTGTGTCACCACCAAACTTAGTATATTTAGGAACTTTCCAGCCCCTTGGTAACTCAGTTTGCAACACATATTCACACAATGGTGATATGAAATTTGGCCTATGCAAACCTATGTTAAGACCATTCTGCGCCATTATAGTTTCTACTAAAGTGGCTATATTATCATGAACGTCAGCATTATTTCGTTGTACTTGTCGAACAACCTCGTCAGCGTTCTGGTTTCGGTTTACCAAAACTACTTCAGGGATATGATTTGCTAACCCTTGTTGTTCGCCTACAACTGCCTGGGCTTCGACCGTAACTGCTCTTTGAGGGTTACCAGGCATATTACCCACTATATTGGGAATTTGCCTATTATTAACCGTTGGGGTCCCAAAGAAATCTGCAATTCGACCCATTTGATTGGCTAACATTTGGTAACTAGTGTTAGTATTTTGAATCAATGGATTAAAAACTGTACCAATTTGCTGGGTTAACATATTAACCATATCATGATTGCTCTCATCAACTTGTTGTCGTAAGGCAAACAAAGATTCATTGGTTAATGCAGTAGGATTTCGACCTATTACACTTTCAGAAGAAACATGTATGGGAGACATAGTCGAAATATGTGGCATTCCAGTAGGCATGCCATATGACCCAGAAGGAAACGCAGGAAAACTTACATTATGAAAATGTGGATTCAAACCGCTTCCTATTGCCATATAAGGATTATGAAGTCCCATATGTGACGGCAAAGGCATAGGTATAGATGCCATGTTTGACTGCGTTAATCCAACGTTAGTCATTGATACTGAAGGAACAGTTGTTGATGATGATGGGGATACTGTTCCCACAACCAACCCTGCATTTACGTTTGCAGAGTCTACTATTGTTCCTTGTTCTTGTGAAATCACAGGATTGGAACTAGACGCATTATTAGTATGACGAACCATTTTTCCACTTCTTAAGTGCATGCAAATACAAACACATACAAGAACATCGAAAATTTATGTATTAAAGGCAAACTGTCCCACCGGGCGTGCCAATTTGTTTGCTGGTGTTTTTAGCAAACAATCACTGGTTTTATTAGAAATGTTTGTGAGATTAAACCAGAAATCTCTGAAGCAATTGCCTTTAAACACCACAATTTGTCAACAAATATATTTTAAAAGGGAGACAATTCACCATGAAAGTGGAAATCAAAGTAAAAGAAGTGATAAAATGGAACGCAGAAATGTAAAATAACTTGTATTGAAAACAATAAATTGCATTGAAATGTAAAGAGAATGGTGTACAAATTCACATACGTTGTACAAGAATTCTTTTGCTCTGTTTTCGCTATGACTTGGAAGTTAGAGTTTCAGAATTGTGTGTTTGGTATAATAATTTGCCACCCTGATTTCTACGTAAAAATCCTTATTTATACAGAAAATAATGACTGAAATGTAAACTGCTATGGACACGTGGCCACGTCTCAATAACCAGAAATGGACTTCGTGCCACGTTCGACGCCACATATTGCCCACGTTGTATCAACCGTAGTCTTAGAATTCGACACAACTGTCTGCCAATAACTGCTTGACGAAATCCAGAATACACTGTCCTGTCGAAAACTCTTCCCTATCGAAATGGTGAAGACCTCTTCTGTCGAAAACATGCTGAGATGACATAAATGTCACTTATTCTCTCTGAAGGCAATATGAATGGTCTTTAATGAAAAAGTCAAACCTTATTAACTAACCACTCAAAAGCCTTATCGAAATTCTAAGCTAACAACATGCAGCTACCCTAGAGAGATACCCCACTCCCTAGAACTAAACACAACAATTAAATAATAAACAATTGTAAAGACAGAAATACCTCTAATGAAGACAGATATTACAACTTGAAGAATGCAACCCCAACTAACTCTTAGCAACAGATCAGCTCAGACGGACCAGCGGTGCGTGACGAGCAAAAGTAAAAGCGTAAAGAGTTTTCTCAAAAGTTTTCTGATTCGTGAAATGGGTTGTTGTGTGAAAATGAACGTGAAGCACTGCCTATTTATAGGCTATGAGGAAATCAAGTTTACGTTGAAAATAGTGTAGGAATCGATTCTTTGTTGAATGCATTTGATCTAGGAATCGATTTATTTAAGTGAGGAATCGATTTATCTTTGTTTGAAAAATAGGGACAATCGATTCTTGAGTACCATAGAGAGCTAGGAATCGATTCTATACTTAGTGAAAATATGTATGAATCGATTCTCAGCTTGCATGAGACATGTGGGAATCGATTCTCAGTTAAGTGCAAAAGAGTGGGAATCGATTCTTCCCTTAAAATTGTTTGGCTCAGAAATCGATTTATGTACTGAAAATACATGACCTGACAATCGATTCTTCCTTTTCTGTTTTACCTGAAAATCGATTTTGATGTATGTTTATGCATGAGGAAATCGATTTTATGTTTTTAAAGATGATAGGTATGTTTACGTAAGTATGCATGCATCTTTGAAAAACTTGTGAGTGTGTGAGACTTTGATATACGAGCTGACCTTTGAAAGAGCTTACACTTTTTCCTAAGACACACCCAAACCCTAAGGACTACCCTTATATTTAAGGACTACCCTTAAACTTGAATCTTCAATTCTTGAGCTTGTTTGTCTTGGATTGTGACTTTGATGTTTAGTCACTTTTCTTTACTTTTGGCTATCAACTTTACCTTTGCCTTTTTCATCATCAAAACATATTTTGCAATATTAGTTTACCTGCAATACAAGGTATCCACAACCTGGTGTGGGATACCATGAAAGAGCGTACTCTGGTTGAGACTTTCATGAGAGTCAGACAGATAAAATCCAGAATGACTAGTCACTAATCATCTCCACTCGTCCTAGGTTATTTTTCAGACCCGTGTATAAGGCCCCACTCAGAAGTGTGTGAATAAACATGTGTAAGTGACGTGTGTGATACGGGCATAATACCTAGACTACACAAGCTGCAAAAGAAATACAGATAATAGTACAAAGGTTTTCTACCCTAAGGTTCAATAAAGCAAAGAAATAAAATATATAAATAAATAAAATAAACATACAAATATAAACGTTAAGGGTAAACAAAGTACTGAATTAACAATAGACTACACATTTAATTAAATTAGGCTTGACCCTCTTAAATTGTCCCCAGTGAAGTCGCCAGCTGTAGCGACTGAAAAATCCGAATGAAAGGATTCTTCGTCATCTTGCAATGAAGCCGCCATCAATATTTATTATATAGGAAAACATTGAAAAAACCTTTATATTTGGGTTCGGGGGTCGATTATGGATGGGGAATGTATTAGCACCCCACAGCATCCTTTCAAAAGAAAGGTTACCATTTAATTTAATGTGTATAAAGAAAGTTAATTTAAAGAAAATACTCTAATTTACCCTTTTTATTATTTGTAAAATTGAAAAGGAAGGCTTAATAAAAATTTTAGTTTTTTGTGCCTGGCAGGAGTGGGTCCCTGCTCCTACGTATCTCCAGGTGCGATGGAGAGATCAAAGCTATGTAGTTCTTGGACGAAAATATTTGTGTGTTGGTGTTTTTTAATTATTTGTTTTTGAAATTGGGAGAGGTATTCGTGACGACCAAACAAGTAAAACTCAGAGTGGTCGTCACTCATAGCTCGTTTGAAAAATATAGTTGATATTGACGATCAAACAAGTTAAACTCAGAGTGACCATTAATAACCAACTACTTTTATGTTTGGGAAGACGTTTGTTTGTCATTTTAAAAAATAGGTTTGAAAGGGAATGTTTATTTGTAGAAAAGAAATTTACAAAAAAGGAAAAGGGGTGTAAATATTAAGCAGCCCAGTTCCTATACTGGGTTCAGCAGCCCACGAAGTCTGGGCTTCTCAGGGGGGTCTCACGCAGCAAATGGAGGGGTGCACGAAGTAGGCGCAAAAGCCACTATAAAGCCTAAAAAACGAAAACCTAATTTTCTAACCCTAATTTCTCTGCGTCGTTCCCTCTCTCTCTCTCCCAAACTTCCCCCCTTTCCTCTAGCTTTTCGAGCATAAACAGAAACCACACCCTGAGATTCCCTCTTCACGGCGCACCCATCCTTACCACCACCATAACCTAATCTCCCCCGTTTTCCTACCATTTCGTTACCGCCGGCAACCAGAGATATGGCGAAGAAGGGTTTTGCGAAAACGTTGGGGTTGAGAGAGAGAGCTCGAAATTTCGAGAGAGGGAGAAGAGGGGTATGGCTGCGACGGCGACGATGATGGAGGGAAACGCGGTGGTTGGTAGATGTGTTTGGTTGCGGGGCGATGGCTTTGGGGTGGTGACCGTAGTGACTGTTCAGTGGTTGACGAAGGAAGACGACGTCGGAGGAGGAGACGCGACCACGGCGAGAGGGGAAACGAGGTCCTGACGGTGGTGCTGTGGGTAGTTTTAGAGAAAGGGATGTGGTGGTTGTTTGGTGGTCGACGACGGTGACGGAGGTGTGGCCGTTTGGGGTGGTTGGGTGGCGTGAAAGATTTAGCAGTGATGGTGGTGGCCGTTTGGTGGAGACTGGTCGTGGGGGGAGGCAACGATGAGGCTACGGTGGTGGCCACCGCAAGCGGTGGCCGAGGTACTTCTACCCTTTTCCTTGTGTTTTGGCTGCTGTTTTTTATTTTGCCACTTCTGATCTTTTGATCCCTAAACCCTAAGATTCTTTTTTCATTGAACCTAATCAAAGTTATAGCTACTAATTTCGTTTTCTCTGAACCCTAACTTTTCTACTACTGAGTCTATTTCACGCATTTTCTTTAAGACCTAAGTTCAGATTTTATGATGAACATAATACTAAAGAAAGATCAACCTTTATTCCACCTTCTGAATGGGGTCTCCTAAGCTGCTTGCTGCTACTGCTTTGCTTCTGGTTTTACTGCTTACGGCCTTGCTTCTCTGAGAACTCTAATGAATTCTGATTTTTATGGTATCTCAGTCTTGGTGCTTCTGTTGCTTGTGTGCGTATATCTGTGTGTGTGTGTGTGTGTGTGTGTGTGTGTGTGTGTGTGTGTGTGTGTGTGTGTGTGTGTGTGTGTGTGTGTATTCTGTGTGTGTGTTTTTTTGTGTTTTTTCTTCCCCGCCCCATTGTGCTACTGTGTTGCTGTTTTTATAGGTGGATGGGGTGCTGAGGACAGTCAGCAATTAGGGCAAAAAATGGCATCAAAAGGACGGCATCTTTGAGGGGAATAAAAAGGACAAGAGCTGGCACCAAGGACAGTGTTGCGTTAAAAACACACTTAGAGCAAGTGTACTCTACCGCAGAAGTAGTATAAAAGATTATCGTGTCCGCAGGGATTAATTAGCAAGTACCAAACTAATCAAGATTATTTATTATTTAGACGAACAAATATTTGAATTGTAATGGGACAAATAAAAAATAAATAAATAACAATAATAAAATGCAAGAATTAATTCAATGGAGAGAGGTCTAGGGTCACGGTTTCACTTGCAAGCTTTGATTCCCCTATGTCTAATCCTACCTGAATTCCCTTATTTTACTTAATTACCAATCCCTTTACTAAAACTATTAATCCGTTTGGTCATTCGTGATTAATATTCTTTTTCCTAAATTAACCCTCGTTTGGTCATGCAAGAATTTAAATTCAGGAAAAGCATAAAGAGCAAAAAGGTTGAATGATTGGAAGACTAAATTATGGTTTGGTCATGCCCTAATTATAGCCCCAATTATCCTATAGGTCCACCAACTAATTGCAGTACGGTCGCTGATCAACTAATTGATTATAAACATGCAAAGGGTAGCTAATCCTAATCATGTGATAAAAACAATAGGACAATATTAATTAAAATAAAAACAGGAATTCAAACCAGAAATTAGAACATAAAAAGGTCTCTAAACATGCAAGATCCACCTAAGACCCTAGAAGAGGATTTAGCTATCCAAAATCATAAAGAACAATAAAATAGAAATTAGAGTCATGGATTACAGAGATAAAAATAACCCGGAAATTAGAGAAATTATTATTCTGAGTCTCCAGTCTCCTTTTTCTGCTCCAAAGCTCTCTCACGGTGTCAAAAACGGGTACCAAATCTTCCTCCTCCACTATGCCGGCGCTACCGTCGTGCGTCTTCTCTGCTCATGCGGCTACTGTTACCTATTCTCCTTGAATTGATTATCAAAGATCTCTCTCCTTTTGTCTAGTTGTGTGCGGCTCCTTTTTATATTGCTGTTGGTTGAATAATTGAATTCCTTTTGGGCTAGGTCTTGTGCATCCTCTTCTTTATTCATGGGCTCCATCTTTTATCACCTCCCTGCTACAATGGCCGTGAGCCAATTCAAATGTCATGGGCTGCCATTAAAAATTGGGCCTATTTCTTTTTAAAACATGCAACCCATTTTCTTTTAAGCACACACATAATATATATATATATATATATATATATATATATATATATATATATTCAATTTTATCTTTTCTCCTTTTCTGCAAAAATAGAGCAAATTAAGTTAGTAATTTATATAATGGATAATAACTGCTCTAAAAAGTCCTAAAAATATCCCTAAAAAATGTACATAATTGGAGTTTATCAACTCCCCCACACTTAACTTTTGCTTGTCCTCAAGCAGATTTTCTGGCTCAATAAATTTTCAACACAAGATAGAGACGACCAAATAAGGAATCCAAAATTAGAAGTACAATGACAGACAATAGACATTATAGCACATATGAGGTGTCAAAAGGTTGCCCAATTAGAGGCTCAAGTCCCTAAAGAATACATTTCTATGAACAAAGGCACTCGCTCACAATCTCTCTAAGTGTTTAGGGGCTAGGGAAATATACACTCAAGTTTCCACAAAATACACATTACCATAAGCTTGTAATTTGACCAAATCTCCACTAAATAGTTCACATGCATGCAAAAGATGGGGTTTCATCGGTTGTAATGGGGCCAGGGGTGAATTCATGCAAGGTAGGAAATAAGAAGAAAGGGATAATCAAAGGGCTAAAAACAAGAAATAAATAGTAACATTTGAAACCAAATATGAAGCTCCTATCTATTTTACAATTTTTGCCCAAACTCCAAATTAATTTCACTTCCTTCTTCACTCTTCTTTTTCCTATTGAGTCGACTCTTTTTGATTTCTTTTTCTCTTGAGTAGACTCTTTTGTTGTTTTTTTTTTTGGATTTGCCTTTTGGCTCTTTCATTCTTTTGATGTGCCTTTTCCTCCTTGCTTTCCTTTGTTCTTTTCTTTTTCTATATTTTTCTTAGGAGGAAAATGTACTTGTAACCACATTAGCCACTCCTATTTTGTTTTTATGTCCCGATGAGATAGACAATTGAAATACAGGACAAAATTGTAACTTTCAATAGTTGCTCCAAATTTAATTTCAAATGGTTACCACAAAAAAAATTATGTCTGGGTACCAAAGAAAAAATATAACAAATAGGCTCAAAGGGGGCAACTAATGGATAAATTCAACAAACAACTCTGAGGCCAGAAAAATACCTAAATTCCCCAAATCTTTTTACATGATGCAAATCAATTTTCACCTTGAAATGGTCAAAAGACAAATTCTAGAATGTAGCAAATTGGGAAACACACTCATAGAAAGAAAAGGGGTAAAATTTTTTGATTTAGGATCAATCCCCTTATGAAGGCTCAGATCCCACATTTAGAAGCTAGTTCACAAAAAGTACTCAACAGGGACAAATGCTAATTATCAGCTTCCTAAGGACATCCTCACAGTTACAATTAAGCACACGTCTATCAAGTAAATTAATTATGGGATCCCCTAAAGGAAAAATCTCTATTTTTTTTTCAACTTGAAGCATAAGTCGCTAAAATAAGCCAGAAAAAATGCTATCAACATATACGGTGGGTATGGGCATTAATAGAGATCAAGTGACAGAATAACCTCCTCCCCCACACTAGCATGAAGCATGGTCCTCAATGCAAAATGATCAAATAGAAACTAAGAGAAATAAATGAGAGAGAGAGAGAGTAAGAGTGACTTCCCTGAGAGAGCTTGCAATCTGAGCTGATTCCTAAAAACAAAATGAAACAAATTAAAAGTAAAAATAACTGAAAATAAAACACAGGTTGCCTCCTGCGAAGCGCTTGTTTAACGTCATGAGCCTGACGATAGTTGGTGCTCAATCTGGGGGCTCTCCAAGAGCAAATTTTACATCTAACGCAGTACACCTTCTTAGCTTTCTAACAATGTGGTTCACATTATTCTTTCTTTTTCCACGTGGTGGATGAACTTCAAAGGATGGTGAAATTTTAATTTTATCTCCATCCACCATTATGCTAGGATCCTGCAAAATAAGACTTTTTTCCAAAAGGTCCTGCATCTTTAATTCACTAAATATGTTAGTTTCAACCACATCATCAAAATAAGGAGAAGTTAAAGAAGAGAAAATTTCATTGGAATTTAAAGCTTTAATAACATCATCTTCTTTACCACTCCTTAAAGTTACCTTTCCCCGGTGAACCTCAATCACAGCATCACCAATGGTTAAAACAATTTGCCCAAAAATGGGCGCTTTCTCCTCTTTCTCCAAATCCAGAACCAATGGATCTTTCTCATTCTCCTCACAACCGCTCTCATTAATAGGATCTTTTGTTTCAATATGACTCCCTTCAGTAGGAGCTACTATTTTGATTTGACTCCCTTCAGTAGGAGTCTCCTCATCTTTCTTGAGAGCTTCTTCATCCAAATTATATTCCATGGAGACAACTTCATCTCTCGTAGGAATACTTTTTTTGTACTGCTCAGCTTCTTTATTTTGGGTCGACTTAGTTTGTGAAGGAGTTTCTTGGGCCTCTTGAGATAACAAAGCAATGAGACTTGAGATTTGACCATTCAGGCTTTCAAAATTTTCAAGTGTCTGCTGCATAAATTTGGCCAAGACCTCATTGACATCCGACTTTTCCTCCTCTTGCCTTTGCACTTGTAGTGACTCATAATTATCCCAGTGGGAGGAATAAGGAGGTGGCTCATAGTCATCCCAATAGTCTGAATAAGGTTCATAAGGAGGAGGAGAAATTTGCATCTGACATTGAGACATATACCAATATGACTTCTCTAAATTCCTTTGTGCCTCTGCATCTCTAATATAATCTCCAATTGTCTTAACCATGATTTAAACTTTTATCTGCAAAAAAGGTGAACTGCAGCGGTCTCTTGGGAAAGTATTAGCAGCCCTTTTTTTGTATTTTTTTTTCAATAAGACAAAAAAAATAAAATAAAACTAGTGCATAAAAAATGTCTAAAGCAATAAAAATCTTTTTCGTTTAATATTGCTAAATTAATCCCCGGCAACGGCGCCAAAAACTTGTTGCGTTAAAAACACACTTAGAGCAAGTGTACTCTACCGCAGAAGTAGTATAAAAGATTATCGTGTCCGCAGGGATTAATTAGCAAGTACCAAACTAATCAAGATTATTTATTATTTAGACGAACAAATATTTGAATTGTAATGGGACAAATAAAAAATAAATAAATAACAATAATAAAATGCAAGAATTAATTCAATGGAGAGAGGTCTAGGGTCACGGTTTCACTTGCAAGCTTTGATTCCCCTATGTCTAATCCTACCTGAATTCCCTTATTTTACTTAATTACCAATCCCTTTACTAAAACTATTAATCCGTTTGGTCATTCGTGATTAATATTCTTTTTCCTAAATTAACCCTCGTTTGGTCATGCAAGAATTTAAATTCAGGAAAAGCATAAAGAGCAAAAAGGTTGAATGATTGGAAGACTAAATTATGGTTTGGTCATGCCCTAATTATAGCCCCAATTATCCTATAGGTCCACCAACTAATTGCAGTACGGTCGCTGATCAACTAATTGATTATAAACATGCAAAGGGTAGCTAATCCTAATCATGTGATAAAAACAATAGGACAATATTAATTAAAATAAAAACAGGAATTCAAACCAGAAATTAGAACATAAAAAGGTCTCTAAACATGCAAGATCCACCTAAGACCCTAGAAGAGGATTTAGCTATCCAAAATCATAAAGAACAATAAAATAGAAATTAGAGTCATGGATTACAGAGATAAAAATAACCCGGAAATTAGAGAAATTATTATTCTGAGTCTCCAGTCTCCTTTTTCTGCTCCAAAGCTCTCTCACGGTGTCAAAAACGGGTACCAAATCTTCCTCCTCCACTATGCCGGCGCTACCGTCGTGCGTCTTCTCTGCTCATGCGGCTACTGTTACCTATTCTCCTTGAATTGATTATCAAAGATCTCTCTCCTTTTGTCTAGTTGTGTGCGGCTCCTTTTTATATTGCTGTTGGTTGAATAATTGAATTCCTTTTGGGCTAGGTCTTGTGCATCCTCTTCTTTATTCATGGGCTCCATCTTTTATCACCTCCCTGCTACAATGGCCGTGAGCCAATTCAAATGTCATGGGCTGCCATTAAAAATTGGGCCTATTTCTTTTTAAAACATGCAACCCATTTTCTTTTAAGCACACACATAATATATATATATATATATATATATATATATATATATTCAATTTTATCTTTTCTCCTTTCTGCAAAAATAGAGCAAATTAAGTTAGTAATTTATATAATGGATAATAACTGCTCTAAAAAGTCCTAAAAATATCCCTAAAAAATGTACATAATTGGAGTTTATCAGACAGTCAAAGGAAGGACAAGGGCAAGAAAAAGGGAATCAATAGTACAGCTCTAGGGTAGGCAGCCAGCTGTTGCGCCCTTCTCTTCTCTTTTTTGGATTTTGCATTTTTTTTTGATTTTTTGTATTATTTTTGTACTATTTTGCTATTTGTTTTTTTTTTGCTCATATTTGTAAAGAACTTGGCTATGTAATAACACTTTGGATTATTCAGCTTTATTGGTTTACTCTGTTTTCAATTATGTTTTTGTATATTTGTTGTACCAATAACGATAGCTACACAATAAAATAAAACGAGCGTCGAAACAATCGTCGCACGAGAACGCTAAAGGCCCATGCGCTTAAAAGCGATACGTGACACAACCCTTTCTTGAAATTTTTGATTAATCGGACAAAATTAGGGTATGCACCCAAAAATGGCTTCCAGAAGTATATTAAAAATGGTATTTCTGAAAATTTCAAAAAAATGGCTTCCGGATTTCTGTGATAAAAAGTATTTCCGGAATGAAAAATTTGGATGAGAACTTTTTAAAAAAATTGACTTTTACCTACGGACAAGTACTGTCACTAAATGTGCGCATTCTGTCAAACAGGTTGTAGTGACGGTCTCTGTCCGTGGGTAAAAGTCACTACACAGTTATTTGCAAAACATTTCCTTCAACGGTTATGTCACTTTGCAAAACATCAAACATGCTTTGAATCATTGTCAATGACTCATTCTTTTGAGGTTTAAAAGCCATGAAAGAAGTGCAAACACGGCTTATAGTTCATTGGTGCCATAGTATAGGAACTGCTTATGTTGAAATGAAGGTAAAGTAGAAAGAGAAGTTTTAGTGACAGTTTCAGTCCGTAGGTAAAAGTCAATTTTTTTTTAAAAACCTTCCATAATTATGTTTTGATAGGTAAAACCGGAAAAAAATCAAAAAATGAGTTCCGAAATTACGTGTTAAGAGGTAAATCCGAAAAAAAAAAGTACGTTCTGGAATTACGTGTTACGAGATAAATTCGGAAATTTGTTTGAGGAGTCAGGGGTAAAATTGGTAGTTCCGTCAATTTAGGAGGTATTTTGTTTTTTTTATAAGCAAAAATATCTATAATAGGGGATGCAGACGGGCACCCAAACCGTTACAGATACAAGGGGCCTCATTAAAATTTCCCTGGGCCAAAACCCCGAGGGAAAAATACCCAAGGAGGAAAAAGAGTACCCCAAGAAGAATGAGACAAAGAACCGACTATATAGAGTTCATACAAACAAAATGATTAACCCACCAATCAAAAATCTTAAAAGTGGAATTACGACTTTCTACACTTATAAACCAAGTCCATGTTATTGACTTAACATTGTTAACAACCCCCTGTAAATTATAAACCTCTGAAAAGAATATGATTCCGATGTATCCATAATCACCAAGTAACAGCCATCCATATCAGATACTTCAATCTAATTGCCTTCTTCGATTCCAATTGCAAGTCATGAGCTCGAAAATGATCGACCCAAGCCCCCATTCAGGCGGTATGATGTCCAAAGCGTGTATGAAAATAAACATTAATTGTATAGCACTTTTTTTTTAGATAAGCTAATTGTATAGCACATTAGTCATGGGAAAAACTGCTCCGGGCTAGTCATAACTTTTGACAACCCCCAGCAGCCCCCACCACCGTCAATGCTTCCAATTGAATTGTGATAGTCGCTGCAAAACAGACAAAGCCCTATTATTCAGCCATAGACTATAGACTGCAAGACTTGTAACGTTGACCTAGCTGACTAGCTCACGAACATACAGAAGAAGAAGCTGGCAAGAACGTCCCTGATCCCTTACATGCATGCTCCCACTCGTCATTCCACCATCCTCATAACCCCACTCTCTCAGAAAATCATAACTCCCAGTCTCTCGTCCCTGATCTGATCAGAAAATCATAACCCCCACTCTCTCAGAAAATCATAACTCCCACTCTGATACAATAAATCTCCACTCAGAGTAAACACAGTGTTGTAATCAATCACTTGTGAAATTCCAACCTAACCTTTTATCGGACCTCGGACCTCGGACCTCTCCATTTATCTGAAATTTTTAGTAAAAGGGAGAAAGACTAATTTACTAAAATAATAATATTTTTAAAATAGTAATATTTTAATCAACGAGTCTTTCTCTACCCTATTGAAAATGTTCAAGAGTTTAATTTATATACACGTATTGTGTATATGTTAGTAGTAAATCCTGAGGTGCATCTTGTAGTTGTTTGTAATGTGGGCCTGATTGTTGTTAGCTAAGCCCATTAGTTGCTTCAGTAATCCAATTGTATAGAACAAGCCTTCTGTATATACTTGGCAATTAAGGCCATTGATCAATAACAGATTCATTTTCTTTCTGTTACATTTCCTCTTACATTTGGTACCAGAGCTCCGGCGACGGGGCCTCTGCAGATCGTGAAATCAAGATTTACGGTGATCATCTATGGCGGAGAAAGAGAACGGAAGCTATGTCCATGCAGCAATTCCCAAATTCGACGGTCATTACGATCACTGGGCAATGCTGATGGAAAACCTATTGCGATCAAAAGAATATTGGGACGTTGTTGAGCAAGGGATTCCAACGGAGGATACGACCATCGTGCAACAGAAAGTGTTGGCTGAAGCGAAATTGAAGGATCTCAAGGCTAAAAATTACCTGTTTCAAGCTCTAGATCGGAGTGTTCTAGAGACGATCTTGAAGATCGACACCGCAAAAGACATTTGGGAGTCATTGAAACAAAAGTATCAGGGTTCGTCAAAGGTGAAACAGGCTCTGTTGCAAGCGCTTAGATCGGAATTCGAAGCTTTACGCATGAAAGATGGCGAGACGGTGAGCGAGTATTTTTCAAGAACTCTCGCGATTGTCAACAAGATGAAGGCACACGGGGAGTTCATGACTGAAACAGTTGTAGTTGAGAAGATCATGAGATCGATGACTAAAGAGTTCAACTACGTCGTGTGTTCAATCGAGTTATCATCCAATGTTGAGACCCTGTCAATCGACGCCTTACAGAGTAGTATCCTTGTGAACGAGGGAAGAATGAAGATTCAGAGAAATGATGAGCAAGCTCAGGCTCAAGCCCTAAAGGTCACTGGTTCAGGGAAGAATGGTGCAAGAGGTCGAGGAAGAGGTGTTGCTGGAAGAGGAAGGGGACGAGCAGGGTCGAAGGACCACATTGAATGCTACAAGTGCCACAAGATGGGGCATTATCAGAGTGAGTGTCCTGATCTTGTGACAAAGGAAGCGAATTATGCTGAAAATGATGAAGAAGAAGAGGTACTTCTCATGTCCTATACTGATGAACCTAGTTCTTGCACTGATAAATCTATATCTAAAACTAGTGCTTACAAATATGTTGAGACATGCCAAGAACCAAGAAATGAAAGATGGTTTCTTGATTCTGGATGTTCCAACCATATGTGTAGTATCAAAGCATGGTTTTATGATTTAGATGAGACATTTAGAGAAACAGTTAAACTAGGAAATGACATGAAATTGAATGTGATGGGAAAAGGGAGCATTAGACTAAAGATTGAAGGTCGTGTATTGGTAATAACTGGAGTTTACTATGTGCCTGAAATAAGAAACAATCTACTTAGTGTTGGTCAGTTACAACAAAAGGGATTGAAGGTTACATTTGAAGATGACTTGTGTATGGTATATCACAAAGAGAAAGGGCTTTTAATGACTTCCAAAATGGCTAGTAATAAGGTGTTTACTGTCTTAGGCTCAAATGTTGTTTCTGCTTGTATGCAAGTCACTAGTGAAGATTTGTCTAGTCTTTGGCATAGGAGATATGCTCACCGAAGTCATAATAGACTGAAGCTGTTGAGTGAGAAAAGGATGGTGAATGGTCTGCCTGAGTTGAAAGAACCAGTGAAAACGTGTCCTGAGTGTTTGATAGGAGGGCAACACCGAGATAAAATGTCAAAGCAGAGTAAATGGAGAGCCTCAAGAAAGTTAGAATTGTTGCATTCTAATCTATGTGGTCCCATCTCACCTGAATCAAATGGGGGGAAGAGGTATTTTATGTCTTTAATTGATGATTTTTCTAGAAAAGTTTGGGTATACCTCATATCTGAGAAATCACTTGCCTTTGAGACATTTAAGAAATTCAAGAGTATGGTAGAAAAAGAATCACACTGTGTAATTAGTTGTCTAAGGACTAACAGAGGAGGTGAGTTCAACTCACACGAATTCACTAATTTCTGTGAGGAGAATGGCATAAGGAGGCAACTCACAACTGCTTACACACCCCAACAGAACGGGGTAGCTGAAAGAAAAAATAGGAGTGTTATGAATATGGTGAGAACCCTCATTAAGGATAGTAATCTACCAAAGGAGTTTTGGCCTGAAGCTGTGAAATGGGCCTTTTATGTGTTGAACAGGAGTCCTACACTGTCTCTTGAGGATATCACACCTGAAGAAGTGTGGAGTGGGGTAAAACCTTCAGTCAAACATTTCAAAGTATTTGGGTGCATTGCCTATATGCATATACCAAGTGTTCAAAGAAAGAAGCTGGATGACAGGAGCCTCAAGTGTATTTTTCTTGGAGTTAGTGAAGAATCCAAAGGCTACAGGTTGTATGATCCTACTACAAAGAAAATTATGGTAAGTAAGGATGTTCTATTTGATGAAGACATATAGTATGGCAGTGGGACACTGATGCAAGAACAAAGAAGAATGCTGAGATCACTGACTCAAACAGCTGACATTGATGATGCAATTCATGCTAGTGGTACTGGTGATGATACTGAGACTGTGGTAAATGAAGGTACTGATCCTGTACTAGCTCAGAATGGTGAGATACAGAACACTGACACTGATGAGGAAGAGCAGAATACTGGAAATGCTGATACTGACACTGGCAGAGTGTCTAGATCAGGGAGAGTTGTGAGGAAACCCTCATATCTGAATGATTTTATTACTGATAATGATGACAGTGATGATCTGCAAGAGGGAGAGAATAGTGCTTTGAGCCTTGTTGTACTTGAGAATCCTGCAGATCCCACTAACTATCAAGAAGCTGTAAAACATGTTGAGTGGAGGAAAGCTATGGACAATGAGCTAGCTTCCATAGAAAAGAATGATACTTGGAAGTTGGTTGAACTTCCTCAAGGAGGGAAAAAGATAGGTGTTAAGTGGGTTTATAAGACTAAACTCAGTGAACAAGGAAAAATAGAGAAACACAAAGCTAGACTTGTAGCAAAGGGCTATGCTCAACAATATGGCATAGACTATTATGAGGTATTTGCCCCAGTTGCCAGATGGGATACAATTCGGTGTATATTGGCTATTGCAGCTAGAGAAGGGTGGACTGTGTACCAATTGGATGTCAAAAGTGCTTTCCTTCATGGAGAGCTACTTGAGACAGCTTTTGTAGATCAACCAGAAGGGTATATGAAAAAAGGGGGAGAGAATAAAGTTTATCAGCTGAAAAAGGCTTTATATGGATTAAAGCAAGCCCCAAGGGCTTGGTACAGTAAGATTGATGCTTATTTTGAGAAGGAAGGGTTTGTGAAGTGCTCTCATGAGGCTACTCTATACACTAAGGGTGGAAACAAGCATGACATTCTCATTGTCAGCTTGTATGTTGATGATTTGCTGTTTACTAGTAACAATGGAGACTTGATAGCAAAATTTAAAGAGTCAATGAAGCTTCACTTTGACATGAGTGACTTGGGGAGAATGAAACATTTCCTTGGGGTGGAGGTTAATCAAAGCACTCAAGGAATTTTCATTACACAACAGAGATACATT
Source organism: Astragalus membranaceus (assembly GCA_039519185.1). Taxonomy (NCBI): domain Eukaryota; kingdom Viridiplantae; phylum Streptophyta; class Magnoliopsida; order Fabales; family Fabaceae; genus Astragalus; species Astragalus membranaceus. Next base: position 48,659,121 of record CM076849.1, read on the forward strand.
CTGGAAGTGTTGAACAGATTTGGAATGCAGGAGTCCAAACCAGTGAGTAATCCTGTGATAACTGGCAGTAGACATGGAGTGACTTTAGATGAGCACAAGGTGAATGTGACTGGTTTTAAACAAATCATAGGTAGTTTAATGTACCTAAGTGCCACGAGACCAGGCATAATGTATGCAGTGCATGTGATCAGCAGGTTTATGGATAAACCCACTGACAGTCACCTTGTTGCAGCCAAGAGGATCTTAAGATACCTAAAGGGAACTGCAGACCTTGGTATCCTGTATAAGGTGGGTGAAATGAAGGAATTGGTAGCCTATTGTGATAGTGATTATGCTGGGGATATAGAAGATAGGAAAAGTACCACTGGTTTTGTGTTTTTACTCAGTACTGGTGTTGTTTCCTGGTCCTCCAAGAAGCAGCCAATTGTGACTCTATCTACCACGGAGGCAGAATATGTAGCAGCTGCATACTGTGTTTGCCAAGGTGTATGGCTCAAGAGGATATTGAGTGAGCTTGGCTTGAAGTTAGGAGAGTGTTTGACAGTTTTCTGTGATAATAGCTCTGCTATTAATTAAACTGTCAAAGAATCCAGTAATGCACGGTAGAAGTAAACACATTGACATCAGATATCACTTTCTAAGAAATCTGTGCAGAGGAAGAACTATTGAATTGAAGTATGTTAGCTCAGAAGATCAAGTGGCAGATCTCCTCACAAAGCCCCTGAAGAGTGAAAGCTTCCTCAAGTTAAGAAGAAGGCTTGGAATGTGCTTTCCCAAGTGAAGCCCTGTTATGCTGTTTCTGCAAATCTGTGACTGAGCAATGTTGTCCGTATTGTAACCCTGTTCTAGTTGCTGTATTTCTGCACTTGTTAATTTTGCAGACTGCTCTGCATATCTGTGATTGTTGTAACCCTGTTAAACTGAAAGTTTAAGACTTTGCAGTTTAAGGGAGAGATTGTTAGTAGTAAATCCTAGTGGTGCATCTTGTAGTTGTTTGTAATGTGGGCCTGATTGTTGTTAGCTAAGCCCATTAGTGGCTTCAGTAATCCAATTGTATAGAACAAGCCTTCTGTATATACTTGGCAATTAAGGCCATTTGATCAATAACAGATTCATTTTCTTTTTGTTACATTTCCTCTTACAGTATAGGCCTTTAGAGTAACTTTCAATCACAATATTTGGAATGGTTGGTTACCAATTGATTAACTAGCGATTATCAATTGACTAATTTTTTTAATGATGTGTCAACATATAATTAGTAGACAATGTAAAGCACTTATGCCTATATTGTGTATATAAATTAAATCGAATTTTCACGTCACGGGAGAGGATCCAAACCCCATCTCTCTAGTCTCTCTCTATAAAAGAAAATTGGGACTAATACTATTAATTAATACTGAGGAATACTTGTGTGTTGCAAGAATTGTTAAAAAAAATTATTTAATTTTATTATGTTTAACCCTCCAGCACTAATTAGGACTTTCATAATAAATCTATAAGTATTTATATAACGTGTATAAATATAAATAAAGGTTAATTAGTATGTAGGATCGGTGTTAACTTGTTTTACACCATTAAACAATTAAAAACAATAATAGTATGTGTGATTTTTAAATAGATAAGTTTAAAAATTGAAGATATTGTTAATTTTTGATTGATGGGTGGACTGTGAAAATAATATTTACAGAAATGCTATTTTGACCACTTTGTGGACCAGTTTTTGGACCAATATACGGATACACTCATACACATACTAATACGTATTATAGTAGTTGGTTTTAATAATAATAAATTGTTTTATGTTTAAAAAACTGAAAATACAAAATCAAAACCCAAAGTCATTTTTCCCTGAACCTTCTTCTCTCTCAACGCGACGGCGACAGACAAACCCCAACCTTCTCTTCTTCTCTCTCAACGCGACGGCGACAGCCACGCCGCCGTCTCAAGTTCTCTCTCAACCCCAACCTTTTTCGGTTCAAGTTCTTCCACCGTCTCAACCGTCAGCTCCGGCGAAGCACATCCACGTCGGCGTCTCGTGTTGACTCTCTCAGCTCCTTCGTCTGCGAAACCATCAGCATTTCTGTTTCTCTCACTGTCGATTTGATACAGTATTCAAAAAATTTTGCAAGGTCAGGTATTTCTTTGATTTTCCTTTTCATTTTCTGCTAGCTAATCAGTTTTTTGTTTTGGTTTCTGTAATGTCACCAGTGAGTTGATTTGCTAGTTGTAGCATGTTGCTTGTTAATAGGTTGCTTTGGGCCTAAAATGGTTGATTTGCTTGTTAATAGCTTTTAGTTTCTATGTCTCTGTATATCGTGGATTGCATTTGAAAAAAATGGTGCAATTTGGGGTTGGAAGTATATCATCTGAAAATCAGAAAATAATATGGTTTTGTGTAGTTATAGTGTTGACATGCTGTTGTATGTTACTATTTTATTTGATTTCAAGTTTGCATTTGGAGTATTTTAAATGGGAAGAAATGTGATTTTATTTGTTGCCATAACAATGTTTATTCTGATTGCTGTTTGAAATATGGCTTTTTGGTGCTTAAAGCATTATTAATAAAGTAGTTCCATTTGAATCTATTAAGGAAGTTATTTCTCATTTTGGAGGAGTTTTTGAGGTATAAAGTAGTTCCAACAAGCTTATCAATTGTTTTTGCCATTTGTGACTTCTTCCACTCATGTGGCTCTTGTTTCCATCACTACTGCCATGCCACTATAAGCTTGTTTATCTGCAAAACTTACACCCATTACATTTGGTAGTTCCCTGTTACAATTCTTGTTGCTTGCACATAAGTTGAGAAAAATATTGGAGATACTTCAAACATCAGTGATTCAGTTCATTGTTTTATACTTATCATTACTTTCTCAAGTTTCTTATTGGGAGGAAATTAGTTTTATTAAAACGGAAAACTGGAATGGAATGCATACAGGGATGAGTTAGAGTTTTACAAGGCAACATTTTTTTTCTGCTAGATGTTACTTATTTTCTCTAATATAATATAAAGCATTTAATGAATGTATTGATATACATTTGAACTATAATTCAGTGACCAGCCTGCAGTTCAATTGTTATTTGGATTTTGATGCACTGTAGTGTAAGTATTGCATCTGCTTTGGATTCTGATCATTTCTCCTCCTAAGAACTTTCCTTCTGTTCACTTGAAATGGTAATGGTAATGGTAATGGTAATTGATGTGGTAACTTAGAAAACCTGTTGTTTGTTGTTTGGTTTATTTTGATTGGGATATATATTACTATGCACTCACGTGTCCTATTTAATTACATGTGTATAAACCCTCAAATACTCATCATAGCATACACATAGATACCCCTTCCCCTCAGTCTTGCCTCACTAATTCATTACAGAAATCATAACACCAATCCGTCCAAGGAATTACCCAGGTTTTCTGACAAACTAGCCAACCATAATTGGGATATATATTACTATGCACTCACGTGTCCTATTTAATTACATGTGTATAAACCCTCAAATACTCATCATAGCATACACATAGATACCCCTTCCCCTCAGTCTTGCCTCACTAATTCATTACAGAAATCATAACACCAATCTGTCCAAGGAATTACCCAGGTTTTATGACAAACTAACCAACCATAATTGGGATATATATTACTATGCACTCACGTGTCCTATTTAATTACATGTGTATAAACCCTCAAATACTCATCATAGCATACACATAGATACCCCTTCCCATCAGTCTTGCCTCACTAATCCATTACACAAAACATAACACCAATCCGTCCATGGAATTACCCAGGTTTTCTGACAAACTAGTCAACCATAATTGGGATATATATTACTATGCACTTGCCCCCAAATATATATAAGTTTTGCTCCATAACACCAAACCTGTTCAGAACATAAACTGTGAGGCTGCATCTTAGGCAATTGCCCCCAAATATATATAAAATTTATCACATTTACACCAATACAAATGAAAAACTACAGACTTCGTTAGTTACAAAAAAAGTGGTAAAGGGTTTTCCCTAAACCTTAAAGGTTACATGAGGTCTAAACAACGTGTAGCAAAAAATTACTTTGTGCAAATTGACACAAATGTATGAGGCATTTACACCACATACATCAACTTTAAGGCATTTACACCTATATAAATCAAAACATAATTACATGTTTAGTTACAAAAAAAATTATATAAAAGTTTAATATGGCCATCGTATTGTTGCAGCTAAAATGTCACGGATTTGTAGACAATTGTGATAGTCCCGGGAAGTCTATTTCCACATTTGACAAAAGTTCCACATTTAAGCAAGTAGTGCTTCACATTATCTAATATAATACTGAATCATTGGTTCTCATCGCTTTTTGTTGCTTTTTTGTTGCTTTAATTTGAATTGTAGGACCATATATTATCATTTTAACAAATGAAAATGCAATTTTAAAATGCTAAATTATTTTGAATTTTGAACCTATCTAGTCTATTTTCATTTTTTGGCAACAATTTGTTCTCTTTATCTAATTGTGTTCTTCCTATCTACTTTCTCTCATCTTACGCTGCTTCCATGTATTCCACATGCCATCTGGGATTACCTAATGAAGTTTACGGTTCTGATCAAGTTTGCTTATGTTTTGCACTTTGCAGTACCCAATTCCAATGAAGAAAGAAACACAAGGAAGCACTGATATCTATATAAGTTGCTGGTTGAAGTCTCAATCTCACGACAAGGTATCGGTTGTTCAGTTCACAACTCAGTCTATTCTTATTTTTCTACTTTCCTTTAAAACATTAATAGTTAAAAAAGTCATATCACTTGATTACTCCTCATGTGAAATGATGCCATTCAGGTTACACAATTTTTTAAATAGCAGCTACCAATTTCATAGGCTTATGGGACTTTCAATGAGTTGTCTTTGAATTGAGTAAAAGTGTTGCGTACATTGTGTTGTGATTCTTCCATTATGGTTTCACCACTTGTAAAGGTTGCCAACTAATTAGAAATCAACATCAAAACTGAAAATTCTTATCTATTTTGAGTCTAATATCAGCTCAAAAACACAATCATGCTTTTTTTATTTGTTTAACTAATCTTTGAAAGGTGTTTGTAAAACTTATCAGACATTGGGATTTTGTCTTTTATTTGCCCTTCTTGTGGCATTTTATTTTCACTCTTTTGACTAAGCCATGCAGCATAATAAATTATCCAGATAGTTGTTTATGTGTGTCATGCGAGATATTAGATGTTTTATTTTAACTATAGTCTCGTGCACAAATGCAAGCTATGGTGAGTGCAAATTCTGTGTGTGCTAATATGGACTTCTGATGGTGAAGAAGGTTAGGAATGTGGGCAACATCATTTGGCTCTAAGTTGGGACATTTCATATGTGTAAGCTCTTTTGGGAATGACCAGGGAAAGATATTGTACTCTTTCCAAACACAATATCATTGTGTTTTGTATATTTGACTTTTACTTTTGCTCTTTTCTTTACTATTGAGTTTCATTTAAAAGCGTTCTTTTAGGAAAGTTTTTTCTCCTTTGAATAATTTTTTACTTGATTATTATAAAGGATGATAATGGGCTGTCAAAGGGTTTCATTTTCAAATCATATTTACCATGCTTATTCTAAAAATAGATTTTTTTTTACAATTGGTGGTGACTGATGCCATTTGGGGTGACTAATTATTATAGGCAGGCAGGAGGCACTTGAAGCAAAAGAGAAAGAGTTGCACAAAGACAAAGGAAAATGTTGCTCAATGCAAATGATCTTCTAAAGGCATCAACAAATAGTGCATATAATGAATCTGAAGCAACAAATAGTGCATATAATGAATTTGAAGCACATAGAAGCTGCACAAAGATAAAGATATGCACAAAGCCAAAAAGGCTTCTAGAGTGTTTAAGATTTTAGTTGTAAAGTAGTTTTAGGACATAATGGATATAATAAATTATAGTTCATTTGTAAACTATTTCCTTTCTAAAGTTTATGTAGTTTATGTAAATGCCTCACGGTTGATGAAAATGCCACTATGCCATCAGGTTGATTTTTTGCTACACATTGTATAAACGGTGTGTAACCTCTTAGGTTTATCAAAATTATTAAATTTTGGATGAAGACAACATATTGTGTCCTAAGGCATTCATATTAGTGGTTGTTAGTTTGTCAAATAGTGTTCAAATAAAATCTAATTTCAGTTTGAATTAGATAACCAAGTCACCTTCACAATTACCCAAGTTTTTCTTATACATGACCAACCGGTTATTTTCATCTTTTTCTTGTGAAAGTGACCATGAGACTACAAGAGGGTTATAAATGAGTGGCTTAGGACCCACAAATGAAAGTACATAGACAAGAGGTGTTCAAATGACATCTAATTTCTGACTTAGAACCATATCACCAACCTCCCTTTACAAGTACCCAAGTTTTTATCGAAATTCACCAACCTGTTATTTTAATATTTTCCCTGTGAAACGGACCATGAGACTTCAAGTGGATACTAAAGGAGTGGGTTGGGTCCCATAAATGTATGCAAAAGGATATGGGGTACCGTGTTCAAATGACATCTAATTTCTGATTTTGAACCATATCACCAACTGTCATTCACAATTACCCACCTTTTTATTGAAATTGACCAAGCTGTTATTATTATTTTTTTCACTGTGAAACTAACCATGGGACTTCAAGTGTGTACTAAAGGAGTAGGTTGGGACCCATAATTGTAAGCATAATGACACAGGGTGTTCAAATGACATAATTTTTAAATTTGAACCATATGACCAACTTCCCTTTACAATTACCCATGTTTTAATTAAAATTGACCAACCTCTTATTTTCATATTTTCCTTGTGAAACAAACCATGAGACTTCAAGTGTGTACTAAACGAGTGGGTTGGGACCCATAAATGTAAGCACAATGACATGAGTTGTTCTAATGACAACTAATATCTGATTTTCAACCATATCACCAAGTGGTCTTCACAATTACCCAAGTTTTTATTAAAACTGAACCATATCACCAAGTGTTTTTCAAAATTACCCAAGTTTTTAATAAAAGTGACCAACTTGTTATTTTCATATTTTCCTTGTGAAACAAACCATGAGACTTCAAGTGTGTACTAAACGAGTGGGTTGGGACCCATAAATGTAAGCACAATGACATGAGGTGTTCAAATAACATCTAATTTCTGATTTTGAACTATATCAATAGTCCCCCTTCACAATTACCCAAGTTTTTATTAAAATTAACCAACCTGTTATTTTCATATTTTCCTTCTGAAACTAACTATGAAACTTCAAGTGGGTACTAAATGAGTGGGTTGAGACCCATAAATGTAAGCACAATGACCAGAGATGTTCAAATGACATCTAATATCTGATTTTGAACAATATCACCAAGTGTTCTTCAAAATTACCCAAGTTTTTAATAAAATTGACCAACCTGTTATTTTCATATTTTCGTTGTGAAACAAACCATGAGACTTCAAGTGTGTATTAAATGAGTGGGTTGTGACCCATAAATGTAAGCACAATGACATGAGGTGTTCAAATAACATCTAATTTCTGATTTTAAACTATATCCCCAGTCCCCTTTCACAATTACCCAAGTTTTTATTAAAATTAACCAACCTGTTATTTTCATATTTTTCTTCTGAAACTGACTATGAAACTTCAAGTGGGTACTAAAGGAGTTGGTTGAGACCCATAAATGTAAGTTCAAAAAATGACATGAGATGTTCAAATGACATATAGTATCTATTTTTGAACCATATCACCAACTGTGCTTCACAATTACCCACGTTTTTATTAAAATTGACCAACCTGTAATTTGCATCTTTTACTTGTGAAACTGACCATGAGACTACAAGTGGGTACTAAATGAGTGGGTTGGGACCTATAAATGTATGCACAAGGACATGAGTGTTCAAATGACATGTAATTTCTCAGTTTGGGTCCCAATCCACTGTCATTTGAACACCCAATGTACTTGTGCTTACATTTATGGTTCCCAATTCACTCATTTTGTACCCACTTGGCCATTTATAAGAAAAACTTGGGTATTTGTGTAGGTGAGTTAGTGATATGATTCAAACTAAGAAAAATATGAAGTCCCAATCCACTCGTTTAGTACCCACTTGAAGTCTAATGGTCAGCTTCAGAAGAAAAATATGAAAATAACTAGTTGGTCAATTTTAATTAAAACATGGGTAATTGTAAAGGGAAGTTGGTGATCTGTTTCAAATTGAGAAATTATATGCCATTTGGTGAGCTTAAGCATATATGAATGGAACATTCCTATTCAAGTAAGGAATTCATTTATACCATTAAGTAATCATATGCTTAAATATTACACAAATGAAATAAAATTCATATATAACATGCTTAAATAATAGCCAACCAATGGTTTGATTACATTACATTAAGAAATAACCTTATCAAAGAAGGTTATCATGCAGAATAAGCTACATATGTCTAAACTTCACAATGGCTAAGAGACAGAGATCCTTGAAAAGATGCATCTAGCAATGCAACAAGAGCACTCTATTGAACTAAAAGCATAATACAAAATTTACAATCACAATAGTGGTCAAGTAAATCCTCTTAATCCCTTTTTACAACAATTGACCCAAATTTACAATCAAAATAATAACAACAATAGTCCAACAACACAACCATTCGCTTGATGTGGCTTCCATGTACTAATAACTTACGACTTCGTCTATCTATCACTTACAGGGCTATAAATGTTTATCACCACAATTTTAGAACTAAGGAAAATTTAAGCACAACCATTCGCATGATGTGGCATCTGAGTACACTGTGAAGGCGCTTAACCAATTTCAGAAATAAGGAAAATCATGTCCAAAGTTCATCATCTGCAGAAATGGTCGTAGCACCGGATCCTCAAGCCTCTGCAAATGTGAACATGACATAGAATCAACCATTAGAAATAAAAAGAAAATAACCACTTAAGTCATGATTGAGATACTGAGATTAACTACCTCCTGCATACTATAAAAATTGGCAAAAAGAAGTTCATTAATAAAATCTTCAGGAACATTGAACTGTTGCTTTGCTGACAATGACATTGCCCTTTGGAAAAACCATGAAGCACTCAAATTGGGCTGCATTAAACAAAATAATGGCCAGTTATTTGGTTTCATGTGAAAAACATTGAAACCTTTTAGAAAACCATGATACAGGTGATTGTATGCCACTAGCATCACCAAACTACAGAACAAAATTTCATTGTTTTAATATTACTTTATAGATTTTAGATGACTTAGTTTCATAAAGGCTTTGTAAGTGTAAACGGTAATTTACCTGTAAAACTCTATTAAAACCCTAGAACATAAAAATTGAAAATTCACACCATCAAGCAGATAATCAGTAATACTAATTATTATAACTTTTCATAACCATTATCTAGAAGCTTACCAATGACACAAGGCCTAAAAGTGTTGAACCATAAAATCATTATTAGATGGGAACTTAAAAGTTGAATCAATATTTGCAGCTGACGATCATGATGACTATAACCAACAAAATTCACAGCATCTCTATGTAGCAAATAAGTTAAGAAAAGACATGTAAATAAGACATTGTTAAAGAAATTAAGGTTAACAGATCTTTTATAATAGACATGAAAAATAATTCTTACCAGTTTCATCAGTTGGAAATGTTGGAGATGTTGTGGTGGCAGGTTTCTCATTCAATTGTGGTATGGACCAGACTGTACGGAACATGCCACCTACAGGTGCATTACTACCTTCTTCTGTAAATGCTGGAACAGACCGGGAACGATGAATTGGTAATTGCAGTCCTTTCTCCTGTAAAATGAGGGAAATATAAATCAGATGCAATCAAATAAGTGTTGCAGACTTCAGAGTATATATCTTTAAGAATATTTTTAAGTATTCCAAAAATATGAAAATAACAGGTTGGTCAATTTTACTAAAAACGTGGGTAATTTGAAGAACACTTAGTGATATGGTTCAAAAACAGATATTAGATGTCATTTGAACATCTCATGTCATTGTGGTTACATTTATGGGTCTCAACCCACTCCTTTAGTACCCACTTGAAGTTTCATAGTGAGTTTCAGAAGAAAAATATGAAAATAACAGGTTGGTTACTTTTAATAAAAACTTGGGTAATTGTGAAGGGGGACTGGTGATATAGTTCAAAATCAGAAATTAGTTGTTATTTGAACAACTCATGTCATTGTGCTTACATTTATGGGTCCCAACCCACTCGTTTAGTACACACTTGAAGTCTCATGGTTTGTTTCACAAGGAAAATATGAAAATAACAGGTTGGTCAATTTTAATAGAAACTTGGGTAATTGTGAAGAACACTTGGTGATATGGTTCAAAATCAGAAATTTTTAAATGAAGGATACCAACAGCTTTAAGTTGTAGCAGCACACTTATTCCTATTTATAACATACACTGGAGGTTGGTGGATAGATTTAAACAAGAAAGGGCAAACATAATAACAAGAACAACAACAACAACACAAACCTTGTCCTTTCTGCGAGTAGAGTAACAACACTGAAGATCAAAAACATCAGAAGCATCCCTGAGGGCTCAAAGTTATTCAAGTAGCTAGAATTCAAGATTCCACCAACAAAAAACTTTAGTTGTGTAGCAACCAAGAGCTTAATGCACAAGTCAATGAAAGCACCAATTGAAATAACAGAGAGTTCTAAGTGCTTGAGCCTCCCAGAAACCCCTGGTACAGGATTCTAGACCCGGACTCGGAATGTTTTAGGACTTGATGCATATCTCACCACAGCTACCCATATATGCCACACTCTCCAACTAGAAGAAATAAGGTTCTTGGCAAAATATGACCAATTAATGATTAATATATAGCACACAAGGATTCACCATATAATTTTCAAGATTTTGAAACATCAGATGCAACACATAGAAGTTTCTATAGAGAAATACCATGCTTCATTTGTATTTTTTAACAAATAAATACATACTCTTATATCATAGATTCCAAATCTTGTTTCTTTGATAGGCTACTATGCTGATGGAAAGCATAGATTCCTTGTATATGAATATATGCAAAAGGAGAACCTGCAAGATCATTTGAATGGTTTGTTACTTAGTCATGTACCCAAAATCCACACCATCATCAAAACTACTACTCATATCAAGTTTCTATTGATCTAAACCTGATTATGGGAATTGGAGAAAGAAACATGGATTGGCCTCTAAGACTGCAAGTGGCACTAGGAGCAGCAAAAGGGCTTGTTTATCTCCATTCAAGTTTCGATGTTGGAATTCCTATTTTTCATAGAGGTTTCAAAATGGTCAAAATTCTCTTAGATACCAACTTTGAAGCAAAGGTATAAATAACTTTCCAATAATGACTTATAATACTTCCTTTTAACAATATGTACAGAGCTATTTATAATTATCAGTGTTTTGTAGATACCTGATTTTGTGCTTGCCAAGTTAATGCTAGAAGGGGAGGAGACACATGTGACAGCCAGAGTTATTGATTCATTTGGCTATTTTGATCCTGAGTATAACCTATGCCATAAGCATATTCATTTGCTTAAAAGTATCAATACTTTCACATAAAGTTTCTTCCATAATTTTCATCTTATTAACTCTTAAAAACAAAACAAAACAAAAAAGGAGATTTTACTATAGAGTACACATTCTTGCAGAAACAGATGAAGCCAAAGATGAAACAAATAACCAAAATCAAACTTTTAGTAAAAGATGCAAACAATTAGTGCTTGAATATGAACTAAAAGATGCAAACAATTCATTTGCTGTAAATATATGTTAAATAACTAAATATGATATAATTACAATCAATGCAACATATTGCAAAAGTTGGCAAGCTACTCACACTAGCCATTGCTTTCCCCCCATGTACAGATGCTGGATTTGAATGAGCAATTGGGCTTACGGGTAAGGATGATCTTTTCCTCCCTGAGGGTTATCAACAACCAACAGCTTCAACTATAGTGAGCGATGAGATAAGACTTCTCGTAAGAACCGAACCTTGCACGAATGGATGCAACAAAAAGCTTCAACTAATGGAAATTATTTAGACACACATCATCAATTCATGAATGGAAACTACCTAAACCCCCCAATCTCTACAAAATTAAAATCCCTAAAAATAGAAATGGGCAAGAACTGAACCTTGTTAAAAAAAAAAGAACCGAACCTGAAGGTTAAGGCCATTGACCGACGACAATGAAATGACGCTAGGATCCGTCTTTGTTGTAGTGGAAGATGAATCAAACACTTACAGTAACAGTGAAAATAGAATTGATGAAGCAGAATCCAAGCTGAAACTCACCAACGAAGAGACGAAGAAGCTGAAACTCACCAATGAAGAGATGTTGCAGCGAATGAAACTCTGATTTGGTTCGATTTGATGCAATAAACGCTAAGTTCTAACCAGCGAATGCGATGTCACTGCGATTTGGTGCGACGTTAGCAAATGCGATTTCGTGCGGTTAGGGATTTTTTGGAAGAAAAAGGAATACGATTAGAGATTTGAGGGAGGAATACAACTCTAACTTATCTGTAATACAATTAGGTTCTGGAAGAGAATGGAAGAGAAGAGAAGAAGGGTTTGGTTGGAAGAGAGGAGAAGAAGGGTTTCGTGAGAATGGAAGAGAAGAAGGCATTCGGTTCTTTTTTTAATTTTAACACTTATTTAATTAAAATAAATTAATTAATTATACAAATAGATACGTATACAGATCCGTAGAGAGTAGAAGTATTTGGTCCATTTTCTGGTCCACTTTGTGGTCAAAATAGCATTTCTGTAATATTTACACTAGATAAGTGATAGTGGATACTACTAGTTAAATTCATATAAATAATAACACCCTTGCATGTGTTTCAATAACTTCTGTTCTCTTGTGTTACCAAAAAAACAAAAGCCATGGCGATCAAGATCAAGAAAGCTTCTTCTTTACTCCTCAACCTCTTGATCACAATCACCTTCTTCATCAACACAACAGCCAATATCATCAAACGAGACGTAACAAGCAACACAGGAGGACACTGGATTCAGCTAAAAAGAAGCATAGGCATCTCAGCCATGCACATGCAAGTAATGAAAGACAACAAAGTAATCATCTTCGACCGTACAGATTTCGGCCCTTCAAACATTTCCCTCTCAAACGGTCATTGCCGTTACAATCCACATGACATAGCTCTCAAACTCGACTGCACAGCTCATTCAATCCTCTACGACATTCCCACCAACACTCTCCGTCCTTTAACTCTTCAAACCGACGCTTGGTGTTCCTCCGGTTCACTTTCCCCTTCCGGTACTCTCATCCAAACCGGTGGTTTCAACGACGGTTATAACAAACTCCGAACCTTCACTCCTTGTCCTCAACATAATAACTGTGATTGGCTTGAACTTCCTCAAAATCTCACTTCTAGTCGTTGGTATGCTTCTAATCAAATTCTCCCTAACGGTAAAGTAATTGTCGTTGGTGGACGCAATTCCTTTTCTTACGAGTTTGTTCCAAAGAACTTCAACGACGTGTCGTTTTATTATCTTAGATTCTTGCGTTTAACGCGTGATCCTAACCCTGGTGAAGAAAACAATCTTTACCCTTTCTTGCATCTTTTACCAGACGGAAACCTCTTCATCTTCGCTAACCGTCGTTCAATTCTCTTTGACTATAATCGTAACACGGTAATCAAAGAATACCCGCTTATACCCGGTGAAGAGAAAAGGAACTATCCAAGTACCGGTTCTTCTGTTATGTTACCGTTAAATTTAACCGGGAACGGGACACGTTTACCGGAAGTTGAGATTATGGTTTGCGGGGGAGCTTATCCCGGTGCGTTTGATTTGGCCAATAAACAGAAGGTGTTTATAGAAGCTTCTAGAACTTGTGGAAGGTTACGGGTTACTGACCCGGAACCCGAATGGGTTATGGAGGTTATGCCTATGCCACGTGTTATGCTTGATATGCTTTTGTTACCGACGGGGAATGTGATTATTTTGAACGGTGCAGCGAATGGAACTGCGGGGTGGGAAAATGCAAAAAACCCGGTGTTGTATCCGGTTTTATATCGACCCGATTTGCCTGACCCGTTACCGAGGTTTCAGTTACTAGCTCCCGCGAATACTCCACGGATGTATCATTCAGCGGCTGTGTTATTACCAGATGGTAGGATTTTGGTGGGTGGGAGTAACCCGCATAGAATGTATGATTTTCGGGCGTACCCGTACCCGACGGAGTTGAGTTTAGATGCTTATTATCCGGATTATATGGGGCACGAATTGGATGCGGTGCGTCCTACGATTGTTGCGGTGGGGACGGCTAACAATACTGCGTCGTATGGGGGGTTGTTTTCTGTGACGTTTTCGGTGAAGGAGTTCCGTTCGGTTGAGGGGATTCGTGTCACGTTGGTGGCTCCGTCGTTTACGACGCACTCGTTTGCGATGAATCAAAGGGTGTTGTTTTTGGAAGTTACGGCGGTGCAGCAGGTTGCGACGTCACGTTATAAGGTTACGGTACGTGGGCCCCCTTCTCTTACGGTGGCCCCACCTGGGTATTATATGCTTTATGTTGTCCACGTTGGAATCCCCAGCGTCGCTGCTTGGGTTCAGGTTAAGTGAGAGTGTATGGAGTGGAGGGGTGATTTTTAGATTTAGACAACATTGTTTTTTTGGCCTGCTGTACATTTTTTTAAAATCCCGTTTTTGAGTTTACTATGGGAACTTTTCTATTCTATTTATGATATCAAGCAATTTTGATGAGATTCGTTTATCTTTTGAGTTAAATGTTTTTTTCCCACTTTTTCACTAGTATTATGCATTTTTATGTGTACACTTATACACACTTTAGTTCACATAGGTATGTATATCCGTAAAGCCTAACACAACTAACAAAATCGATGTGTTAAACTGAATATTTTTCATGGTTATCCAGGTTTGAACTTGTTATCTATATTTTGTGTGTGAGTTTACGGGTATTGTTTGTCACTCAGTCTGAAAACCCAAAAAAAAAATTCACATTGATACTTGCAATATTTGGTTGTTTTATGCTTAGGTTTCTCAAAAGGACCAAGCAGCAACTTAGTAATCCTAATCTAAAAGAGTAAATTTTAATGCATGAGTAGTAAATTTACTTGTACTTTGCTGAATAGTCACACATTCATTCATTTCAAGCCATTAAAAATCAACTTCAATGTGCTAAAGTTTAGATAAATATAAATGTTGAACACATCAATTATAAAATTAAAAATATACTTAATTCAATTTAAAATAAGAACGGAGTTAGGATTTGACTTCTCTAAAAAGAGTTACCAGTTCTTACTTTTAAAATACAAAGACATTTTAATCGTTACTCCATTAATTTAACGGCATTTTAATTGTTACTCCATTGTTGTAGTATATATGCACATCTTGTAAGGTTGTGAACAAAGGCACCGTTGGGGAGAAGAAAGAAAGTCGGTCGTCGTTCCTAGCTCTGCTAGGGTTTGTTAGCAGTCGCAGCTGCTTCTTGTTCCTAGATCTGCTAGGCTCATCGTTCCCTTCTGGTTTCTCTTCTGATGCCTCTCAAGCTCACTACTTTCACGCCCTCCTCTTGTTGCCATGCTCCTCCGACACCAACCACCATCGCCCACCTTCTCCTCCGCCACAATCAAGGTAAACCGACCACCACCCTCTCGTCGTCCTCCCCATCCGCCTGAACCGGCTTCATGCTCGCCTTCTGACCTTGTATCCTCGCCTCCCCCTCCCCCTGAACCGCCGCCGGACCCTCCAGATCTGGTTCTCTGACCCTCTTTTTACTTCCATGTAGAGGTAATCAATCCCTCTACATCTCATTGGTTGTTCAGTTTACTGGTTTCTATGGTTCTTTGTTTCCTACATCCTCCTCCCACCTTATCCTCCATGACTATCAGATTCGGATCTAGTGACCTCGAGGCCAGTTGGCCTTCAAATACGGGGAAAATTTGGACTTTCTGTCTTTCCTCCCTCTCTAACTTCGTGGGCCTCTTGATCTCTATGTGGTGTCCCTGTTTTGCTTTGTGGTGGTGGCTGGTTTATGGGTTCGATTCAGATTGTGGCTTCTGGTTCTTAATTTGCCTTCTGGTGCGGATAGAGACGGCTTCCTTTGTATTTTGTGCTTCATGGTTGTAATTTTCTGCTTTAGTTTTATTTTTGCGCTTTTTAGTTAGTTTGTTGTAACTAGATTGTCTCAGATGCAGCCCATAGGCTTAATGTAATCTTTTAGAGCTTAGTTATAGACCTGATGTGGCTTGTCCGTTAGAGGGCCTATGAATGATTCATGTGTAAGGTTGTAGTTCACACTATGTGTAATGTTTCTACGGCCTTGCCCGATATCAATGAAAGATTGCATGATTGACAAAAAAAATCAACCATTAAATTTTCATGAACAGTTAAAACATTTTACTGTTACACTATTGCTCATCAAATGTACTAGTCATGGGAGTCAAATCAATGTATTAAATACTATTTGCAGTGCCGTAGTACATCTCAATAATGATAGTTTGATGACCATAGTAAAGAAAGGGGGTCAGTTCACTGCAAGTGAATTTATCAACATGGGGCTACAAAGTTATGGTTGAATAGTCGCTGCAACAATATAAAGATGATAGAAAGCTAGATTAGTTTTTAGTACAAGGCTGAGTAAATACAAGTCCTTCTTTATGAATTAAACAAAAAGTCCTTTCAAGTTTCAACCCAGTATATATAAATAAATAGAACATATATTATAAACTTCCATAGCAGAATGTATTCTTACAATTGACAATATGGATTTCTTTTCACAAACCAATCTTTAACCTTTCTACCATCTCAACGATCACTAGTTGAGATTGATATTTTTCCCAATGGAGCAACATTTTTTGGGGAAGTAGGCATAATCAAGATATTTGGAAAACCATATATCAAAGGCGAAGAACCCCCACCATAAGATATCCTATGACTATGACCTTGACGACCCGGCAGACATGGATAAACTCCTCACTGCAACTTTGATTGCGCCAATTACACTTAGTTGTCTCCTGTCAGGGCTCCAACATTGTCTGTCTTCGTTCTTATAGTCATCTTCTATTTGAACTCCCACAAAGTATGCTACCTGAACAGAGGAGTTAGCAAAGACGAGTATTAAATTCCAGTTTAGCTTGTACAGTAGTACTATATCTGAAGTGGTGTTTAATAACTCATCAAATTCAAGGCAAATAAATTTGGAGGACTATCATATGATGTATGCACAATTAAAACCCATACATGATGAGGAAGACTTCTCTTTCTAAAATGCATGTAATGAACCCGTGAACTAACTTGAATCAGTACATCCCTATGTAAGATAATAATTGGGTAAATTAACTTGTAACAATTGGTAGCTCAAACAACAAAGTCTGGATTAGTCAGTCTATTTCGTAGGTAAACAAAACACCAAATGTTTAAGTGTAGAATTCTGATCAGGCATTACAAATTTACAATGGAACACATGGAAATCATCCAAAATTACTAATCAGAACGGAATTTTATCAAATAAATATATGTCAAGTTGTTACATAGTCTTCTAGTCTCGAATATAAGCAAAAAATTACTCATGTTTGATGGTCCAAAACTAATTTCACCATATTTAATGAAATTATTTCCAAAAAACCCTTCATTTGATTTAGATTTTTATTATTCCAGTAGTTCCTTTTATTCCCATAAAACAAGGTTTCAGAGAAAATTAAATGAAAGGAAAAGACATTTTAGGAAAAGTAATTACATTTTTTGAGTACATCACCAAAATTACATGAACTTAACTAACGTCCTTAAATCAGTGTGAAAATGAGTATTTGTTGTCTATATTTGTCCGGAGAGAGTATCATTCAAGCTACTACTCTTCACCATCATAACACTTAAACAATTAGATTACATACAACAACTCTATTTTCTAAAAAATGCATTACAAATCAAAAGGCTTGGATATACACCATTAAAATTACACAATAATCACCAACGCAACATCTGTTTAGCCATCAATCTTGAATACATTGTAACCTTTCGCAGATCAGTTTACTAACTTCATCACTTGAAAACTTAATATTATTTGTGTGTGTGGGGGGGGGGGGGGGGGGGAGGTATATCAACTAAACACAACTTGAGACACTAGGCACAAAACATCATCAACTATCTTAAGACCTGTTTGATTTCAGAAAACATTTTCTATTTCCATTTCCTAATTTTACCTTTAATTACACAAGTGCCACTTTATATCTATTTTATTTTCCAATTTCAAATTTTGTATAAGAAATAGCTAAAACAACTTTCAGCCTGTTTGTTTAAAATTTCTCTCAACTAGAATCACGTTCAGAACTGGGTAGCAAATAGCATCGCTATAGCGGCAAAAAGTGCTATTGCGGAGAGGTTTACACCCTCTGCGCGTTGTGATCTTCTGTGCGGTGCGGTTTGATGTAGCAGCGAAAGCGGCTGCCTTTCGCGATAAGTCGTGGCTCCTATGGAGGATGACGATTCAGTTTTCTTAATTTGGACCAAAATCTTCTCATTTCTTCATTAATTATTGGATTTTTGGGTAATTAAACGAAGGTTAAGGTGATTAAATCTTCAACCATCCTACTCTCTCTCACGTCATATCGCACATCACAAACTTCCCTCGTCTCTCACATTCTGTCTCTGGCTTCTGCGAGCTTCACCTCTGCTTCTGCTGCATACGTCACTCTTTTGCTTCTTGTGCAATTCCACTGGTGCGACCCTTTCTCCTTCTGCTTGTGCGACTCGGCTTCTGCTTCTCTGCAAGTCCCTGCGTCTTCAACCTTGTGCTCTGTTTTGTTTTTGTGAAACAGAGACTGTGTTTTGAGTATTTGTCTCAGTTTTGTCTCTGCTTCTTTGTGAAACAGTGACAATTGAATTAATATTATTAAGAGTTTATGACTACACTTTGTTTTTGTGTATTTTCTTATTTGAGTATTTATGTATGTTGCCTGGAATTTGTTATATATACTGCATTTTTAGACTTCAAAATAGCGGCCGCTTTAGCAGTTTTGGGGTCTGGCACTCCACTCCGCTTTCTAGGATAGACTACTTAGGTTCAGAACCTCTATTAGATTACCTCAAGAAACATTTTTCTGCGTTTGCGTTGAAAATTAGCTAAAACAAACCGGCTATTTGTTGTTTGAATAGGTCTGGTTAGTTCTAAAAACTTAAGACCAGAGTCTGGCCTATGACCTATTAAAGGCTTTTTTCTAGTCTGGTTTGGTTTTTTGAAAGTCTGATATAGCATGGTAGCTGGTTAAAAGTCTTGTAACCCGACATATCTTAAAGTAGGTTAAATTGTTAATAGGCCAATAAGGATACACTTTATGCATGATAAACTCCAAATTATAAAATATTAAACCACTGCTACTTAATGGCATGAGATATAAGGATGGAAATAGATCACGCAAGGCTAAGCTTGGCCTTTTTAGATAAAATAGGTTTTACGAAAATCTTTGGTCGTGTCAATTTAAAAATAAGTTTGGTCTGGTCTGGATTTGATGTAGGCTAGGTCATAGGCCCATGTGGCGCAACCTAACCTATTTTCATCCCTACCTATGCCAATCTGTCAAATCATGACAAAAACTGAAACAAGATAGAATTTTTATAAATAAAAATAAAACATAAAATAAGTTCACAAACCAAGTAGGCCCTTAGCTTCCCCAGCCCGTGAGCGAGTTAATCATTTTCACAGACCAGATGTACAAGGAATATGAGAAGCTTCATTTAGAATCATAAAGCAGATACTTCAACAAGTAACATACTTAGTTCTTCAAATTAAAATGTAGTTTTACATCAGGACCTGACTGATTAAAATAACAATAAAATTGGAACTGTGAAAGCACCAAAACAAAGGCAGTCTTTTTATTGTCAAAGATAAACAATCAAGACCATATCCTTGTTTATTTAATATTCTCCATGCCCAATTAGACTGGGCATAAGCAGATGCCTAACAGAAAATATATCATTGACATTTGAGATTCATAGTTCAGCTAATAAATAGCCCATCAAAATTACCTTTCCAGAAGCATCACGAACAGGTGAGATGTGAAGAAGGTTCCAAAATGAGCTTTTATCCTTCCTGATAGTGTTGTGAAAAAATGATTTAGCACATCCAATAAAGCAAGTTCAAAGCTTTTGCCGCACAGAAAAAGTGAATCAAAGTATTAACCTGTAATTCAAAATACGTACTGTGCATGGCCGTTCAGTTTTGATGCTTTCCCTTATCTGTGAGCAGTAAGGCAAAGACATAACCACATGGTCCATTTCCATTAATCTAATCTAAGTTGCAAAATTACAACACAAATAATGAAGAACTATGGCAAGAAAGAAACGAATTACCAGATGTAAAGCTGAAGTATTAGTATTTCTTCCACCTAAAAATCTACAGTTGCAACCCAATACTTCATCTCTCGCATAACCTATTCAAGTAAGAAGGTAATTGAAAAGTCATAAACTGAAATTCTAAATTTAGTTATCGGTCTTGTATCCTTATATATCAGATTGCAGATAATTCACAAGGATATTATTATTAAGTATACAAGGAAAAAGTTTTAGAACCTGTTAATCTCAAGAAAGCATCACTGGCATAAACAATAGGCATGTCTGGCAAATATGGATTAGTTCTGCAAGGAAACTCAAACAAACAACAAATAAACCAGTTAAGGGTCTGCAAAAACCATAAAGCTTGTGCTTAAGTAAGAAAACTAGACTTTTTCCAATAACTCACAATACAAAGCTTTGTTTGATTCTACCAAGAGAAATAATCAAAGATGAGCTAAGAAGACCCACGTCAGGAGTGCTGCATCTCCTTCTACACACCAATCTGCCTGTCCACTCGCTATAGTGGGTTAGCACAGAAAAGATGTTGTCCATGGCAGTTACAGCAACTCCCTTCTCAACATCACTCGCCTCACACGGCTCTTCACTGTCCAACTCTGCATGACATGTAGCTAACAAATCAGCAAATACCAGATAGAACCCAAACAATTAGGACAATTGCACATTGCACCGCCACTCAGTAACAGCAAGAGCCCAAAAGGGACTACCGAAACTGACCAAGACATAATGATATTTGAATTAGAAAATTTCCACCTACAATTAAAATCTTATGCCAGATAAGGTAACAATGTAAAATTTAATGGTTAACAATCTGCATTGATTATCAACCAACAAATAACATGATATTTTCTACTCAACATGTAGGTTGTCAAGAGGACAGAAATTAATTAGTAATTCATTAACCAATCAATTCACATTGTAACTTGTAACTAACAATCATCAAGTTAATCAACTTAGCCCCTCGAAGTGATAACTAACGCTGCTTTGGTTAAAGTGCCCCAGTGTCCAAATTAATTTCCAAATATCTTGTCTTCACAATTTAATCCTTTTATCAATTATTATCAATAATGTGTAGCTGAATGGCTGGTGTGGCACTTTAATTACATGTGTATATCATTAATGACACGTGAGTTACATGCATACCACACAAGTGTCGTGTGTTGCCTAATTGACAGAAGGGGCAAGACAGAACAATGAATTTGTGAAGAAATTGAACTATTCAGGGACTAATTTGTGCATTCAGGACCGAAGCAATGTAAGTTTCACTCATGAACCAAAATTGTATATGGAGAGTTTTAGTGGAGAAATAACAAAGACAGAAGCACTAAATCGCAGTCGAACCACTCAAATAACCGAACCGCAGACCATGTCAGTTCAGGGTTTAACTGGTTAAATCATTCCGTTCGGTTTTTAAAACTTTGCGTGAAACATTCAATTCAATGCGAAACTCAAATAAAAAACAAAACAAAAATTATAGAGAGAAACCAACCCGTGACATCATGTTCCAAAACTTGATTGACAGAAGAAGTACGACCAAGTTGTTCAGCCAAAGAATCAGAACAAACTTCCTTCCGACAACATCGGAAAACAAACTCATTCACCTGAGAAAACCCACTTCCAAAACAAACCCTTTGTTTCCTCATAAGCGGAACCTGAACAGCAACAAAGTGAACAACAGCACCACCAGGAGCACTAAAAACAGGACAAACACGAAGCAAAATCCAAAACGGCGTTCCATCTTTACGATAATTCAACAAAACAACTTGAGTCTCACGTTCTTCCCTAACAGCTTCACGAATTTCCATCACCGACCTTCTACAAGTCCCAGAACCTTGAAACATACCTCCACTTCTTCCAATAACCTCGTCAAGTGAGAAACCTGTCATCTTAAGAAACCCATGACTAGCGAAAACTATAGGGTGCCCTGAAATTGAAGGGTCAGTGATCGTAAAACTCTCAGACAATTCGTCGAGCGACTCGCGCGCGTGGCGTGAGTAATAGTCGTCGAAGGATCGTTCTATTGTATGCAACTCCGTCGACATCGTTTATAACTACTAATACTACGCGCTTAGTGGAACAACAGTAACAATAACAACCTTGGATGTTTCTCCTTCTTGTTCCCAATCCCATGTGAACTTGTTGGGTTCTGGAAGGTGGTTATGATGCTGTGAAAATTCAACTCGCACCACACGCACGCACTACTGTTTGGAATGCTAAGTTGGCATCGTAGGGAGGAGTTTTGTGTGTTTGGGGAAGGGGGAGAGGGAAATGGGGGAAATAATAATATATGGCGAAAGTTGTGGTGGCGATGGATGAATATTACTATTCATTAATCACTTCCTTCCTCTTGTATTGTTGTTATCTGAATGGGGAATTATGATGAGTTGGGAACACGATGGACTGAGGGAAGACAACAATTTACACTGTCACTACCAAATAGGAAAAAGCTGAGGGAAGAAGCGATTCATTCATTCCCAACTGGCAACTAGTATAGCAACTAACCGGAGTCACACAATATTCAGTATTTTTATTTTTTTTAGACTAAAACGCATTTTAGTACTTTGAGTTTTTCAGTTTTTTTTTATATATATTCGGTCCATTTGACTTAACAGGCGATGATGTGTCTGTTATAATGTGATGTGCCACCTGCAACGGCCAATTTGATGTGGCAATTACTAATTTGGCGTGAATTATATATAATGACATGTCGTTTTAAATCATTAAACAAATTAAGAAAAGGAGAATCTAAGTTCGTATTAAGAAAGAGAAAATCGGAGTTCGTAAGAAGAGAGAGAAAGGGTTCACATTAGCGTTTAGAATAACAAATCAAAGGGTTCGCAGCAAAGGGAAAAGGGAAACAAAGAGTTCAGAGCGAGAGGTTAACGACCAAAGAAGGGTTTTTGTCAAAAATCTTTGTAGCAGAAATGAAGTTAAAAAAAACCTTCCACGACTTTTTTGTTTCAATAAATTTTTATTTAGTTTCAAATAGACACTCTAAGTTTCAAATAGACCCTCTAATTAAAGTTTTGGTAGTGTGCAAAGTTTATCTTTTAGGTTTGTTTTGATGTAATCCTAATTACGTAATCCTAATCATGTAATCTTATTTATATAATTTAAATGATGTCTTATTGAGTTTTAAAAAAAAAATTGGTTGAGTTCACTTAATAAGACAACACAAATGACCAAAATAAAACTAGATTTTTTAGAATCTAAAAATTATAGAATAAAGACTCAATTTATTCTTTAAATTATCACTCTATTAAATAGTTCCTAAACTATATCGAAATAATAAGTAGCTTCTAAATCTTGTGAAAGTTGTTTAATTGGGCTCTAAAATTGTATCAGTTAAGTACTCTTTGTAAGAGATTGATGTGATAGATAACTCCAAGTTTGAGTGCAAGTGGTTAATGCACTCTATTTTAAGGGACAGACTTGGTTAGTACTCCTCGAACTCCGGAGGGGGTCAAAGACCCTCGACAAAAAAAATATTAATGTGATAGATTGCACAAAATTTTAGGGAGTAATGGGACGGATTTTATAAACTTTAGTGATTATTTTACTTTCATATGAACTAAAGATTTACAGAAAAATATAGGGTTTTTTTTCATACCCCACTCTTCCCCCTTGTACCCCCTATGTTGACTAAACTGACCATTTTACCCCACTCCAAAAAAATGGCTTCCGGAATTATCCTCCTATGAGATAACTCCGGAAGCCATTTTGATGAATTTGACTTTCGGAATTATCCTCCTATGAGATAATTCCGGAAAACTTCATCAAAATGGCTTTCGAAATTATCTCATAGGAGGATAATTCTGGAAGCCATTTTGATGAATTTGGCTTCCGGAATTATCCTTCTATGAGATAATTCTGGAAAACTTCATCAAAATGGCTTCCGAAACTATCTCATAGGAGGATAATTTCGGAAGCCATTTTGATGAAGTTTCTGGAAACACCTCAAAGGAGGATAATTCCGAAAGCCAAATTTATCAAAATGGCTTCCGGAATTATCCTCCTTTGAGGTGTTTCCGAAAATTTTTAAAAAAATCAATTACAACTTAAATTTTGGTAAAAAAAATGAAGGGTATTTTGGAGATAAAACGTAAAATAGGGGTATAAGGGGGGAGAGGGGGGTACCAAAAAAATCCAAAAATATATTGAATTCCAAATTAGCAAGTAGAATTGAATTGGCACGAATAAAATTGATTTCAGAGTGAGCAGAATATGTTGGAAGTAAAAATTCTTGTTTTGTGTGTAGAGCTCATAAATTTTTTATATTTATACATCAAAAAGTAATTTTACCCTAAATTTTATTTTTTAAAAAAATAATGATTTTCAAATAAATTCTTATAATTATTAATTCTATTACGTAAAACAAACGCATCCTTATATAAACTCGGTTAACATTTTTAATTCAAATTCAAAATACTATAAAAAGAAATCAAAAGTATTAACTATTATTAATTGAACCAATAGTTTAGATACATTTTTTACCCGCACGTTCAGCACTTGTTAAATAGTACAATATGATGTTATTGTGTGCGAAGACCAAATACAATAATTGTTGAGGGTGTCGATGAATTTTTGTGATTAAGTGTAAGATATTTTGTTGGGCTATACCATTGTGTGCGAAGACCAAATACAATATGATGTTATTGTGTGCGAAGACCAAATACAATTAAATAGACAAGTCATGAAGCAAGCAACATGTACAACGCATGAGATAGAAAAGCCTCAACCATCGGGGGTCGAGTCACACTCATAAATTCCGTTTTAGCTTCATTACCACTTTAGCTTTTCTCATTCTACAAAGCTCCTAAGAAAGTGATTGAGGAGATTACAAAACTTCAAAGAATATTTTTGTGGAGAGGTGATGGAGAGAGTAGAAAGATGGCTTGGGTGAATTGGGATATCATTTGTACACCGAAGGAGAAGGGTGGGCTCGGTATAAAGAATCTAGAAGTATTTAACATCGCCCTTTTAACAAAGTGGAGATGGAGGATTTTGGTGGAGGGGGGGAATTATGGAAAGAGATTTTGGTGGCGAGATACGGGTTGCACGATAGATGGCCTAGCGAAAATGAATATACGAGAGGATGGGGGAAAACGTCCATTTGGTGGAGGGATATGTGTCTATTGGGGAATGGCACAAACTTGGTTGATGGCTGGTTTGATGACATTGTCAAAATTAAATTGGGACGAGGCAATATAACGCGGTTTTGGAACGATAAGTGGCTAGGGACGGATCGTTTTGCTGATTTATTTCCAACACTTTATAACCTGTGCAGCAACAAAGACGTAGTGGTACAGGAGATGGGCTCGTGGATAGGAGGCGAATGGCGTTGGAAGTGGGACTGGGCAGCGGGTATGCTGCCAAACGAGGAGCAGAGTTGCAAAATCAGTATGGCAGCATGTGTTTTCTTGGCTGGATGCATCATACATTGAGGAGGAGGATATGCAATCTCACTTCATGACGTTCAGAAAATTGATAAAGGGAAAGAAACAAAAACGAGTGAAGCACCTTATTTGGATGGCGGTAATATGGAACATTTGGTCGACTAGGAACAAGGCAATTTTCAACGGAGAGGTTACATCAATTCCAACTCTGATTTCGAACATTGAGGATTGCGCGTGGAGCTGGTTTAAGGCGAGACAGGGGAGATCTTGTCGGGACGGATGGTCGGATTGGTTCAATTGCCCATTGGGTTGTTTCTCTTTATTGTAACATCGCTTTTTGTAATGAATAATGTAGTCGGAGTACCATTTTTCCCTCCCTGGGTCTTTTTTTCATTGAATTTTGGCCCTCAGAGATTTTAACGAGACCCCTAAATATAAGGGGTTGGTGCACCCCTTGTGCGCCCCTTAATTGAATCGTTTATCTAAAAAAAACCGCAACCACACGTTTGCCTATTTTGATTGTGGATGTTGGGTGGTGAAGTTAGGATACGAAACCGGGTTTCTCATCATTAGTCATTTTCTATTGATTGAGTACTGATAAAAAAAAGTCATTTTCTATTGAGTAGCGCCTCAATTGGAAATTTCTTCAATAATTAATTAATGCTTGTACACACACATGACATGTACAAAGCCACAAACAAAGAAAACTACAGAAATCTCATGCTGGCTCATACTCGATTCTTATCCAATCCGAGTCACCTCTGACCGATCATATTCTTTTCCTAGCGTGTGTAATATAACAAGGCCTTTTTTTAAAGAACCCCCCCCCCCCCCCCCCCCATATACCCATAAACCCTTTTAATCCCCAAATACCCCTAAAAAATTTAAAAAAAAACTGTTTTTTAAAAAAATTTCCGGAATTACCTCAAAAGAGGTGGTTCTAGAAAGTTTCAAAAAAGTGTTGTCCGAAATTATCCTCTTTTGAGGTAATTCCGAAAATTTTTTTTAAACTTTTTTTTTAAAGTTATACGATTACACTCGCTAAAATATGATAACGATAAATAACGATAACTATAAAATACGAATACGACTAAAAATACGAGTACAAATACCGTAATAAAATACGGAAAAAAATACAACTAAGGGTCAATGTCACAAGCAGCCAAAACACTCAAAAGACTCTCATATGCAGCAGGTGGAAGGCCCTCGACACCCATGGCATCCCGGATATGGGAAGCTATAGTCTCGAGCCTATCCTCCATGGTCAGTGGACCAATATCCTCGGCTGGAACCTCATCTGGTACATACTCCGGAGGCGGAGGCAGAGGCGCAGTGAGACGGGGAACAGACACCTGTAAGTACCATGGCAGGTAAATCCTCATCGCACTCACCCGAATGTCTGGCCTATCTAGAAGATCTCATCAAAGTCCGCACTGGGCCCTAGTAGTACAACCATATGTGCACAATAGTCTCTAAAGATGGACGCGAGGCACCAACCGGAAGGGGCTCATTACATATTTCCTAGATGTATCCAAACTGCCAACGAACCCTGTCTGGCATGTGTGGCACAGTGACATCATCCCATATCAGATGACCTCTGAAAAGCGACATCTGGTAAAATCCCAAGTAGCGCCTGTGGTCCTCCCAAGGCCTCCATATGATATCCTCCCGGCGTAAGTCATCCAGATAAACCCGAAAATGCTCAAGCTTGACAGTGTCATTCTTTTTATTCGCCCACCTGCAGCAACGTGGACGCTCGGAAGCACCGAAGTCTCTGCGATCCCCGATGGTGGGGAAATACTCGAAAATCCAACACTGAAAGAATAATTTGAGTAAAAAAATAAATAAGTAATTATATAAATAAAAGTAATTAATTATTGGTAAAAAATAAGTAATTAATTATTACCTGTAGCAGAAAAGCGTATCCTCCAACATGCCTCGTCTTCCAGAAAGAAGCATCGTTCAGCTGCTCGTACAAAACAGCCAAGGCAGCTGGACCCCAAGCCCACTGGCCACAGTCATCAAAAGACTGAACTAGTCTGACCCACTTGACGGGCACATATGTGTGACTCTTATCGGCGAAAATGGTATAGCCCAACAAGAGCAACATATAGCATCGTGCAGCGTTATCAAAAAAGCCATGTTGCATGTTTCCTCGGTATGCCGCCTCCAAAAAAGCTGAACCTGAAGTTCGGTCCCCTAGTGAACCGACACTCAGCCCAGCAAGAATCGTGGTCTATACCCAGCAACTGAGTCCTAGCATGAATGGCATCCTCCTCAGTAAAGCCCTGGCCAGCTGCAAAAATGTGCCGGTGAGCGGCAAATGGAGCAACGTGGACACATCGTCCAACGTCACAGTCATCTCCCCTAAAGGCATGTGGAATGAGCTGGCCTCAGAATGCCACCTCTCCACAAACGCTGAGATCAGCTCGTGATTGATTTTTTGCAGAGGTGTAGAATCAAGCTCGAACAGACGAGCCTGCCCTAACCATCTCTGTATATGTGGGTGGTGCTGCGCAGGTCGAAACCTAAAAATTTTCTGACCATGGGCTGCAACCTTAATCTTTCCACAGTCCTGTATAAAAATAAATTATATAAATTAAAACATATTAAATGACAATAAAAAAAATTAAATTAATTATTAAAACTGTTACCTGTCTCATACGAAGCCTCGACACCACTTGGGTAGGAAGCCGATGCAACAAAACCTGATCTATATCTTGCTCAGCAGTGTCCTGCTGAACAGCCTCATCATGGGCTCATGATACTCCTACTGCGGAGCGTCTGCAGCCTCATTAGCCCCACCGATGTCCCGCTCACAGACACGCCTGTTACGCTCAGAAGCGTGCCCGGCTAACCTAATCCTGGTAATCCTCCTCGTGTGGGTACTAGGAGCAGGAGGAGTCTAATATGCATCTCCGCCTGCTGCCTGTGAAGACTGGACTCGCTCATAATAACGTCCTGAACTGCTCACCACTAAAAAAACCACAAAAAAAAACAATTAAAAAAAAAATTTAAAAAAAAAACTATTCTGGAAACATCCCCCATGGGAGATAACCGCAGAAAGTTTATCACAGAAGTTTCCCGAAAATACCTCAACAGGACGTATTTCCGGAAGTCATTTTTGACTTCCGGAAATATGTCATATTGACGTATTTCCGGAAAACTCAAATGATTATCTGTTCCGCAGTTATTGCATGATGTTTCCAAAAAACTTAAAAAAAATTGCTTCCGAAAGTACGTAAAAACACGATAATTCCAAAAAGTTTAAGAAAAAACTTACTTTGATTTCAGAAATATGTGAAAAATGAAAAATGGTTTTGGTTTTTAATTGTAATTAAGGGTATTTTGGTCAGTTTATCCAATTTAGGGGGTATAGGGGAGAATACGGGGGTAAAAAAAACCATATAATAATAATAAGGCAAAATATTTTGCAAAGTTACTTAACTTATTATTAGGTAACGAATAGATTCGTTAATTTTTTTTATAACAATTAGATCACTTAAGTTTAAAAAGCATTGTCTCGTTGCCCTTTTTAACGTTTTGGTTTTAACTCCGTTGATTAGTTTCTTAGTTGACCGGTGAATTGGCATGACACGTAAATTAAATTATTTTTTTAGACAACTAATAAAAATCAGACACATCATTATATAGTTTTTTTAAAAAGCTAAAAAAAACCCTAAAACCAATCCGTCTTCTTCACAGTTCCAATAACCACGGTTGCTACACCTTCTCTTTCACCACAAACTACCATGGCTATTTCAATTAGTTTTCCAGAAAACGAGCAAACAAATAATTAATCCCCAAAGAAGAACGTAGAAAACGAATCTGCAGAATACCTAAGAACACAGACCACCTAAAATCGAACCCTAAAATCTGGAAATTCATGAACGCTATAATCGAAGATAACAACAAGATGAAAACAGAAACGAAGCGATCTGGAAAACCGAAAACAGAACACAGAATGAACGATGAACGATGAACACAAGAAGATGAAAATAGAATGAACGATCTAGAAATTTCATTGATTTTGCTGATTTTCCTTTCTCGTTGATTTCCCTTTCATGCCCAGATCTCCTTTTCTCGCTGATTTCACGTTGATTTCGAAGGTAATTGGAATTGGAGAACATATTGTTTGGAAAAGGTGAAACCAAGAACATGGGACAAAAAGGCAATTCACATTTTTCTTTAATTTTTAATTAAAGAAATTATTAAATAATGAAATATCTCGTGGCATGTCAAGTCAAGTAAGCAGTATAGTAGCCACATCAGTCACTGATTAATAGTGTTAAAACCAAAATGTTAAAAATGGCAACGACCCAACGTTTTTAAAATTTAAGGACAAAATTGTTACAAAAAAAAGTTAAGTAACCTATTCGTTAACTGAAAATAAGTTAAAGGACCTCTAGAGATATTTTGACTAATAATAATAATAATAATGCATAAAGCTAAATGGCCAAAAGCAATGTATATCACCAATATGCTCTACGTATTCCGTATCACCAATATGCTCTACGTATTAAAAAATAGCCACATGCAATGCTTTAAATATGCATGACATACATTACTGACCATGACGTGACAATTTCCTTGATTCTTATTGGCTATCATTTATTATGGGAACCCCCATGAACATACCACTTGCATGTATGTCACATATACGTTTATTTTAATAAATAAGAAAGGGGCCCACTAACCGACTATACGACTATCACACACAACTAGGGGTGGCAAAAAAACCCAGACCCGCGGGTAAAACCCGTTACGGGTCCGGGGCGGGTAGTCAAACGGGTACCCGCGGGCCAAATAAACGGGTATTTTGACTACCTGTTAATAAACGGGGTGGGTCCGGGTAGCGAGGTACCCGTACCCGCGGGTACCCGTACCCGTTAGTGAGGGCCTCGTATATATACCAATATAAAAAACAAACCCTAATTTCTTCTTTCAGTTCACTGATTCACATTCACTCATCTTTCACGCAGCCTTTGTTTTCCTTTCCAGTTCGTCTTCCACCGTCACACAGCCACACCCACACTTCGTCTTCTCCACTTCGTCTTCCACCGTCGCAGGCTCGCCGCCTTCAGCCTTCACAGTTCACACGCAGACGCGACGACGCGAGCACGGCGCGACCACGCGAGCGACGACGCGAGCACGACGCGAGCACGACGCGATTTGTTCACTTCGTCTTCCACGCAGTCTTCTTCACTTCGTCTTTCAGATCTTCACGCCTCTTTCAAGGTAGATTTTCAGCATTTTCGTTGAGTTTCTAATTTTGAGCATTATGTTTCTAAGTTTATAAATCTGAGCACTATATTTCTTAATCTGTTTGAGCATTTTCGTTGTGTTTGAGTTTGAGTTTCTGAGCACTATGTTTCTTAATCTGAGCACTGTGTTTCTGCATTTTTGTTTGAATCTGAGCACCGAGTTTCTGAGCACCGAGTTTCTTAATCTGTCATTATGTTTCTGAATCTGAATTTGAGCACAATGTTTCTAAATTTGAGCATAATGTTTCTGAATCTGAATTTGAGCACAATGTTTCTGAATTTGAGTTTCTAAATCTGAGCACTATGTTTCTGTCGTGTTGAACTGTTGATGTCGTTTGAGCACTATGTTTCTGAATCTGAATTTGAGCACTGTTTCTGTCACTATGAATCTGAATTTGAGCGCTTTTTCTGTCGTGTTGAACTGTTGATGTCATTTGATGTTTCATTACAGTTCCATTTCTAAATCTGAATTTGAGCACTTTGATTTATGTTGCTAAATTTGTTCATTTGTAGTAACAATGTTGCTAAATTTGTTTATTTGTAGAATGTCTACTCAACATACCTCTACCCCTATGGAAATTGGTACTAATATGGGTGAATCAAATGTGGGTGAATCAAATGTGGGTGCTCCTTCTATGAATGTAGAAACAAATTCAACTCCTAATGATGAAGTTGAAAGCTTACTTCCAACTGAAATCGACGGTCGTCAAAGAAAGCTAACTTCCAATGTTTGGAATCATTTTAAAAAGCAAAAAATAGGTAAAAAGATGAGGGCCATTTGCAACTACTGTGGAGTAGATCTTTTAGGTGCATCAAGTCAAGGAACATCACACTTGCGCAAGCACTTTCTTAGTTGCACCCGTCGCACAACTAGAGATATTAGGCAAGCTTTTATCAAAACTGAGAATGTTGGAAATGAAACAGTAGTGGTTGGTTCTTATGCATTTAATCAAGATGCAGCAAGGCGTTCAACGGCTAGAATGATTGTTCTTCACGAGTATCCTATGAAAATGGTTGACCATATTGGTTTTAAAGACTTTTGTTCTTCTATGCAACCTTTATTTAAGGTTGTTTCCCGCAACACTATCAAGAACGACATAATCTGGAAGATGCCGAAGTTGATATTGTAAGTAATATTTCTACAATTTAATTTCAAAGCTCATAAATATGGTTGTTTGGGTTTTAATTTTAAATTGTTTTTTGTTTCAGGAAACAAGTGAACCAAGTGGTGCTACTTAGCTGAAATCTGTTGAAAATTCTGTTGTTGTTGTTGTTGTTGTTTATCTATTGTTGTTGTTGTTGTTGTTTAAGTGGATAAACATTCACATGTTGTTATTGTTTGTTTAAGTGGATGTTTAAGTTGATGTTTAAGTAGTTGTTATTTTTCAAGTTAAGTGGATAAACATTCACATGTTATTTTTTGCGTTTAAGTGGATGTTTAAGTGCGACTGTTTCTTCCTCTTATAAGGAATTAAGGATTATTGTTTAAAAGTACTGTCCAGGAAAAAATTAGAGTCACTGTCCGGGGTAGGGAAAAAATTAGGAATTAAGGAATTAAGAATTTTTTGCAGTAATGTGCATGTCCAGGAATTTTTTTTAACTAATTTTTTATTTTCAAAAGTATTTTTTATTAATTCATAAATACCCGCGGGTACCCATTTAAAAAAGTGCCCGTTTAAAACCCGTTAAGCGGGTACCCGCGCGGGTCCGGGACGGGTCCGGGGCCCATTTATTATAAACGGGGCGGGTCCGGGTAGTGAGATACCCGTGCCCGCCCCGCCCCGTTGACATCCCTACACACAACCAATAAAAGGTCACTATCAACAAATAGTAGTCTAAGTCACTAAAGATTTGTAAGCTAATCTTTAGTATTTTTTGCTAAAAGGTTATATAGGTAATTTGCTTATTAAATTAAAATAGGCTAATCAATATTAAAATAGGCTAATAAATATAAGCGAAATATTTGGGATACAAGCCTAAAATCATGGAACAGTTACACAAAACCAAAAATCATGGGATTGTGGATATTTTTTTCATTATACGACTTCTTCCGTCTCTAGTTCCATCTCTCTTTTGTTCAAAACCAAAACCAAAAATTTCAACGATTTCAATCTCTCTTTTGTTCAATCTCTCTCTGGTTCCATCCCTCTCATCCGGATTCGGAAACACTTCAATCGCACAAGGAGGCCATCGCCATCGCCGTCACTGTTGCCGTCACACATAGTCTATCGCTGTTGTCATCTCCGTTGACTTCGCTGTCGCCGTTGCCGCCACCGACACCATCGCACGTAGACGCTGACACCATTACCATCACACAGATAAGTAGTTGCTGCTCGCATTCAGTGAAAAAAGGTACTTCCCTGGTTATTGTAGTTCTCTTGTTATTGTAGTTCTATGGTTATTGTAGTTCTCTTTGCTCGCACTAGATGTAACCCTAGTACAGTAGTTCTCTGGTTATTGTTGCACTCACCAAACTTTACAATACTTTGGTTAGTACACTAATAACCAATGTACAGTATTTCACTGGTTTTTATTTTAGTAGCCGAACTTTTGAATACTTTGGTTAGCGGAAGAAGCATCTCTTCTCTGTGCTGGTTCGTTGATATCCATTAGAATGTGTTCATGTGGTGATTGAATATGTTATATGTGTTTGAAGTAGAGCATGTTGGAAGAAACAAAACTAATGAAAGACGCCTTGTTTTATTTTGAGACAATTTCGAAGGACATATTCAAATTCTTCTTTAACTGTGAAGGACATATTAAAACCATTTACAAGAAGTTGAAGTAGAATAGGTTATATCCAATGTTGTGTGATAGTTAGGTTATAAAACAACTAACCAAAGTATTGTAAATTTGTGGTTATTATTGCTTCCTTAAATCTGATGGCCAATTTACAAAATTAATGCTCGTATCTTAAAACACATGCTCACAACTTCTCTTTTAATAGATGTATTTGATTCCTTTTTTCCAGGGATGATGGCAATAAGAGACTGTAGCGACCAAAAAATCCGGGTTAGGATTCCTCGAAGGTTCAAAAAATGAAGCCGCCACCAAAGTTTAGTTTAAGGGCAAATATTGGAAAATCCCTTTGGAATGGATAAGGGTCCTTGAGACCAGATTAGGGTTCGGGAGTCGGTTATGCATGGGGAAGGTGTTAGCACCCCACGACATCCTTCCTAAGGAAGGTTACCTGCTAATTAGTTGTAGGAAAGAAATGTTGATTTTGAAAATATTAATTTTTACCCTTTTATTGAAAGAAAAAGACTTAATAAAAATTTTAGTTTTTTGTGCTTGACAGGAGTGGGCCCCTGCTCCTACGTATCTCTAGGTGCGATGGAGAAATCAAAGCTACGTAGTTCTTGGTGTAGAAAATGTTTGTGGGTTGGTGTTTTTTAATGTAGGGGTTTTAGGACTGTGTGATCTGTGTTAAGGACCACTGGGGGTCTGAAGGAGCGCTGGGGCTCTGAAAGGCCGCTGAGGGCTGAAGGAGCGCTGGGGCTCTGAAGGACCACAGTTCACTTATCCTAAAACGATGACTAACCCGGCCGTACGACCGACTTAATCCCCTACTTTGAAAATAAGATTTTTGATTTTTTGAAAAGAAAGAGATGTGTTTGTATTTTTTTTATTTAGAAATTATTTATTTTAAATAGGGATTTTAGGACCTGATCCGTAACGGTTCATTAGTGGCCTAAAAAGCAGACTAACCCGACTGTACAGTCGACTTAGTCCCATATTT
This sequence comes from Astragalus membranaceus, assembly GCA_039519185.1. Lineage (NCBI taxonomy): Eukaryota > Viridiplantae > Streptophyta > Magnoliopsida > Fabales > Fabaceae > Astragalus > Astragalus membranaceus. The sequence goes on from CM076849.1 coordinate 48,693,878, forward strand.
ATATTTTGAAAAAAGAAAATAATTTGTGTATTTAAAAAAAAATAATGACAAAACTAACAATTAATAAAGAGTAAAGTATTAATAAATAAATAACTATACACATAAATAAATAAATGAATAAATAATTATATACATGGATAAATAAATAAGTATGTACATAAATAAACAGTATACATAATAAATAAATATGTACATAAATAAATAAATAAATAAATAAATAAAATAAATGAATAAATGCAAAACTAACCCCAAGCTGATCAATGCGATTAACGCCGAAATGGACCGAGCAATCTGACCAAATCAACCGCGAACCGGACTCCTATCTGGTCCATTTTCATCCAAAAATCGCCAAGTAAAGGACCTCAACGGCCATCCCAAAAATAACTAAAGCCGGGCTTTTAATCTAATGGACTGCAAAAGCTAGCCCAAAAGAATTAAAGACAGGCTTTTAATCTAATGGACTGCAAATGCTAGCCCAAAAGATCACTTACCCCATCCATTGCCCATGTCCATAGCCTTTGCATCTCCATCTCTTTTATAGCCAAAGGCTAGGTAGTTCTTGTTTCTCCCAAGCAATGTGGGACTAAAACAACATAGAAAAAGCAATTTTCGTTTTTCTCAAACCAGCCTCCGTAAAAGTGTGATTTCGGATTTTTTAACCGTTGGATCATTTTTGTTTTTTGACACAAGGTTCGTGAGACATATATCTTCAATTTCACCGTTCGGATCGTTGAAAAAATGTCTGAGAAGAGAGAAATTGCATTTGGAACGTAGCTAAAAAATAATCCCGTTTTTTCTCAAACCAGCCATATTGAGAGTGCGATTCCGGATTCGTTAACCGTTGGATCGTCTTTGTTTTTGGACAGCAGGTTCATGAGACATCCATCTTCACTTCTACCGTTCGGATCGTCGAAACGAGGTCTGAGGAGAGAGAAATTGCCTTTGTAAAAGTAGAAAAAACAACTCCCGTTTTTCTCAAACCAGCCACCGTACAAGTGCGATTCTGGATTCGTTAACCGTTGGATCGTTTTCATTTTTTGCCAGAAGGTTTTTGAGGCATTCATCTTCACTTTCACCGTTCGGATCGTCGAAATGATGTCCGAAGAGAGAGAAATCACCTTTGCAAAGTAGCTGCAGTTTTGGGTACTGGTTTAATTTTGTGTTTTTGTAACTTTGGCATTCTTGGGCCAAGTCATGTACATGGGCATTCCCCTTTTTTGTAATAATAATTTTTTATTGCACCTCCCTTTTTTTGTTTTCTTTTGTAATTTGTATTATTTCTTATCTATCTTATTTTTTATTTTCGTTTTTTTAATTAAAGATATTGTAACAAGAAAAATAAATTAAATCTACTATGTAATTTTTTGTGTTAGCATATTTTTTTTAATTTATGTTTAACCACTAAAAAAAGTAATAACAACGCAAAATTAGTAACTTAGCGCAAAATGACCTATTCGAGGGATTAGGAATCAAATATCCGCGAAAAACTTTCTTTTTGGATTTTTTTTAATTAGCCGGACAAAATTAGGGTATGACAGCTGCCCCTCTTTATTTTTATTCCGTAGATAAACTGAAAGGTTTTCATAGTAGGAATAGAAATAAAGATAAGACAAATGCTAATTTTGTCCTCTTAGTAGAAAAGTGTAGAGTTTGAGAATTAACAGAGAACGGTTAACACTCGGGGCACCGACGAGAAAGGAATAAAGAAGGAGCACTGGGGCTCTGAAGGAGCACTGGGGCTCTGAAGGATCACTGGGGATCTGAAGGAGCACTAGGGATCTGAAGGACTACTGGGAGTCTGAAGGATCGATGCCCTGAAGTGTCGGCATAATGATCTGAGGGTCTAATTCGCAGTCGATGCTTGGCGCATTGATTTGAATTAAACTGAAGGACCGGTGGGTTTGAAGGGCTGCCTGGGCCTGATGGACCAAAATGGTCTGATGGACTGCAACTAGCTGTGGTACTAATAAAACAGTCTGCTTGGGGAGGTGGCCTTTTTCGAGCGGCCATGGGGGCAAGGTCAGGTCGTTGACCTGATTTGCGCACCTCGAAGGACGTGCACTATGATTTTTAGGCGGAGACAGCTAGTCTGAAGGACCTGGGGTCGGATGATCGGTCGCGCTCAGTGTCGACATAGTGATCTGAAGGTAGAGTTCGAAGTCGTTGCTTTGACGTGCTAATTCGAACTGAACTGAAGGACCTGGGGTCGGATGATCCGTCGGTTGCTCGATAACGCGACGTGTGATCTGGATTGAATGACCATTGAATGTCTGAAGGAGCGCTTGGGCTCTGAAGGACCACTGGGGGTCAGCAAGAGTACTGGGACTCTGAATTGTGATATGAGACCAGCGCTTGGAGCACCGACTTTGAGGGAACAAACTATTTTGATTGACACATGGCGTACTTGCCTAGAACACACCTAATGAATGCACTTACCCGAAAAGAAAAAAGCTATCTATATTTAGCATGTCTAAAAATGCAATGAATGATGTACGCGTGCAATATAGGTATGTGAAATGGTAGGTGTCCGATGGGATGAATGAAACGTGGCAGATGATGTGAGTTGGAGTTGATGGGGCATGGAGGTTGACAAACAACGTATGTGAATGCAGATAAGATATGAATGTGATTATGCTGGTTAATTCTGGTGGAATGCTGAATGTAATGGAATGAACGATTTTTTCTCCTTTTGCTTTTTTTTTGCCTTTTTTCCTTATTATATAATGAATGTATGAAATGCAAAGTGCGAATGTGATGCAAATGTAATGCTTTGGTGCCAATGCCATGGTGAATAAAGGGAAACACGCGAATGCATGGTACAATGATATGATTAGTGATGTAAAAAACTTTTTTGGCAACGATGAGACCGGCACTTGACACATCTATCGAAGCAAACAATGTTATGCATGTGACGAACGTGCAATGATTGGTCTCTGGTGGGGTGATGAATGAAATGGGTATGCCATGGGTGTTGAACCTGATGGGATGAGAAAGTTGACAAATAGTGTATGAGATGTGAATGTGACTGTAGTGATTAATTTTTGGTATGATGATGAATGTAATGGATGGATTTTTCTTTTTGCTTTTTCTTATTTACTTTGCTTCTTTTCTCGATGCATGCAATGCGAATGTGAATATGGTGCGAATGTAATACTTTGATGCAAATGCTATGGTGGATGCATGATTGCATGGTGGAATGAAATGTATGGTATGATTTATTGATGATGCATTTTTGCGGTTTTTGAGATGAGAAAAAGATTTTTTTTTTGTTTTACGCGAGAAATTGCGAAGTGGATGCTTTGGAATCATCACTTATTGGATGCATGGTTGTATGGCAGGATGATTTATGCTATGATTTTATTGATGATGCAGAAAGATTTTTGTAAGGATGAGAGATGAGGCTTTTGATGCAAGAGGCACAGAAGTGAATATTTTGCAATAATCGTTCCTTGGAAAAAAATTGGATTTGATTTGAATTCAAGCTCTGGTAATCTCAAGGTTGTTATTTACAGTCACTAATGTGCAACCGTACTTGACTGTATTTACAGACTCATTCACGTTTGTTCTTCCCGTACGGTGTCCCATGATTGATTGAATTTTAGGTCCACAAAGTTAACAGAGTGAGTGTTCAGCGTCACATTATTAACTTGTGTTCTCTCTCTCTTTGAAGCATTGTTTAGCAAAAACGTATAGTAATGAAAGTATAGATGAATGAGTCAGCTAACTCGGGGTTCTAGAGACCTAGGGTATGGACAGATGAAGGGATAAATGACAGGTTTTTGGCCAAAGTCATGCAAAGGTAGGTTCTCCCCAACTCAAGAAATGTGGGACTGCCCCAATTTAGACTACCGGTGAAGGTGAGTGAATAATTTGCCCCTGTCTAGTGATGACAACAGCTAGGGGTGTAGAGGAGATAATGAATTGGGAATGCCATGACTTTGGAATGAAAGGTGGAAAGCAAGAGATTTTTGCCTCAATCCATGGAGTTTAGTGTTGCCCCAATCTTGACGAGAGCAAGGTTGCCCCGACTGGAGTAACATTGCGAAAGGTTGTGCTTAGGATAATGGGTTAAGAAGATGCCTCGGCATGGTTTTGTGGATGTGGATATGACAAGGGGATGAGATGGGTGTAGAGCGAATTTCCCCGACTCTAGGTGAAGTGAAGAGTGATGGGATTACCCCGCTTTGGAATGATATTTAAATGACTGCTTTTAGTGGGGTTGTGAAAGGTGACTGAGTTAGGGTCATGGTTTTTTTTTGGAATTGGTCGTATGGCTATATGGATTGGATGTGGTATGGGATGGACGCTGGGAAATTTCCCTAAGTTCGAAAAGCATGAAAGATGAAAGGACTGCCCCACTTTGGGATCTAGGTGATGGTCCTAGTCTAAACTTTTGGCCCTTTGAAGGTGACTCCCACAGACTATGATAATCCTGAGTTTTTGATACGATGAAAATTTCACTTGGTGATCACTAAACATTGTCTTGATATCAGTGCGATTTGAATGAATATTGGAGTGCAAGCTTTTTGGTTTTTTTTAACTTTCTTTTTTGATTTTTTTTTGATTTTTTTTGAGCAAATATATTGTAAATAAATAAACTTACTCGTCCTAAAATTAAATCTTTGAGAAAACGAAAACAATCAATCATTGATCAGCATGGACTCGTTAGGGTTGTAACATGGCTAGTGGTTAGGGGTTTATGAAAGAAGGGTTTGTAATGTGGTTACATGTTATGGGTAATGTGGTCAATGGTTATGGGCTTGTGGAGCATAGGCTCAAATGGGCTCAGAGAGGTGTTTGATGGTTTATTGATACATTTACCTTTTTAAAAGATAAGTAGCTTCAGAGAAGGGTTTGAGGCCAATGATTTGGGTTTTGTGGAAGAAATGATAATTCGGCCTAAGGAGGTGTTTGTGGGTTTATTCGGACAAGGATATCTTCTCTGTTCGGTGGTATTATGTATCAGCTCACAATTTCTACTGCTTTTGCTTTTTCTTTTTGAGGATTTTTTTAATCCTCTTTTTTGAATTTCACTTTTTGTGATTTTTCTTTCTCTTTTTTTTTTGTAGAGTGAGCTGATAAAAGCGACAACCCATTTTTGATGTGGAATTGATCATTGTCTGGGGTGACTGAAAAAATTTTTGACCTTTTTTTTGGCTCAAAGGGGTAGTAAAGAACCCATTTTTTTTTAGGATACGGGAAGACGACCAAACTTCATTTCAAATCTTGATTGCTTGTTTTTCTCAAAAATTAATTCAAGGACAAAAATTATTTATTTTTATATATCCGCTCTTTTCTCTTTATTTCATTTATTTGCCCTACTTTTTGCTTAGGCTGCTCTTGCGAGTTTTCAACCTAACAGGCTTATTTGATTTTTCTTTGCAAAGGACTTACATCAAGGGAATACAATGTTGACAAGATATCTAGTGATCATAAATTTGCCCCAGGTTGGGGCCTAAAGTGTTAGCTCATGAAATTTCATCATTGGGAACAAACCAAATGGTTAACTAGGTACTTGTGTGGAGAATATGCACCTTATGGAATGGTCGGGGTGGGACTGGACATGAACAAGGAATGAACTGACTCAAACAAGAGTAAATGCGTGTTGCATACAAGTTCACTATACGAATGTTTCACAGAGAGTTAACATAGTTAGCGACGTGATAGAAGAAATTTTTGATAACACATTGGCTAACAAAATGGACCATTTTGATCGTTTATCATGGGACTGATGAGATGCATCGTTTTGCTGGTAAAAATTTGTGAACGAGCTGCAAAATCTTTGAAAATTGAGTGTCTCGAAAACACCTTGAGTTTGCAACTGAGTTTGACCGTGTTTTGTACAGCTAAAACTTTTCCAAAAAAAATAATCAATTTCGTCTCATCTCTCATCCATTTTTTGAAGAAGCAATGCTCATGTTTTTTTATGTATGGATGAACACATGATCTTGTATATGCGTGATGAAAATGCAAATGCATGAAACACATGAATGCACGATCATTTGGAAATAAACCAATGATTCAAAATGATCTTTGAAGGCAATGCAACCTGTGAAGGATACAAAGTCACAAATTCTCATTTTTATTGGATGCTCAATGATGCATGAAAAAGAGTGATGATATATTTTTGTTTTTTGTTTTGTTTTAGAACACGATGATGGATATGTACGATGAAAATGCAAGTGTATGAAGTGCATGGAGGAACTGATCACTTGAAAAGACCAACGATTTTATTCCTATTATGAATGCATGATGATTTTTTCTAGTTAAAAGATTAACTATACTCATGCAACGAGGATAAATAAATTACATGCCCCTTGTGTCCTAATGCATGAATAAACACATGGTGATAGATATGCATGATGAAAATGCAGATGCAAATGCATGAAATGCGCGCATGAATAATCACTTGGAAAGACCAATTATTCTAAATGATTTTTTTGGTGGCAATGCAGCATGTGACTGATGCAGGGCCTCATTTATGTATCAAAAATAATGACATAATTTTTGTGAAATGATGCATGCTGAAACGGGGAATGAAATGACGTATGAATGATCGATGAAACAGCGGTTTTTTATTTATTTATTAGGATGAGTGAAATGATGTATGAATGATATGTTTTTACATGCATCTCATGATGTTGCAAATGATGAAATGTCTACATTACTTGGTGATGATTTTTTGTGAATGGAAGTGCATGCTAAATGAGATATTCCAATGCTTATCACAATTTTTTTTTAATTGTGCTCGTGGTTTTTTCTATTATCTCTTTTTTAGAAAAAAAAATGCATGAATGAACAAATGATGTTGCGTGATGCAGATGCATGAGATGTGAATGATCACTTAGAAAGATTGACTATCCAAAAACGATTTTTCGAAGGCATTGCAATATGCTGATGAATAATGCAAAAAAGTGGCATTATTTTTTAACTTTCTTTTATTTGGAAATGATGCATGCAAAATGACTAATGCATTCGAGGTGGTTAAGAATGAAGAGCTTTTGTTTTTCTTTTTATATTTTTTGCACGAAGAGGAGTGATGAATATAGTATATTTTTTCTATATGAATATGCAAGATGATGCAGGTTGGGCAAATGTGTAACATCCCCAATTTTGCTAATTTAAATTATTTAAATTAGCAAGAGGTCAAGATGATTAATTAGCATCATTGATTAATTATGATATGGTGAGTTAATTGGGATTTTAAGCAAATAGGAGCACAGGGGTATTTTCGTCTTTTCCACACATTTATGAGTTTCGGCTAAACCATCCTCCACAGAACATAACTATATGCAATATGTGATTATTGTATAAGTATTGTGTGATTAAAATTGACTTAGGAAGAAATTAAGGAAGTTTAAGCAAAATTTTGGACATAAGGGCAATAAGGTAATTGCACACTCATTTAAAATGAGACTCCAGCTGAACCAAGCCAAAAACACAAAACACAAACACATTCCAAATGCTGGAACCAGAAACTTAAAGAAAGGAAAGCTAAGAAAGGGAGAGAAGTCATGAGTGTGAGGGAGGGAGGAGAAGGAGAGGTTATGGCCAAATTTGGATGCATGTGAGGGATCTACACACCATTCAAACCAGCTTCTCACCCTCTACATTCTGATACCCATTTCAGTACCCCAATCCTCTCCTAACCCATTTCACCATTGTTGTATCCTTAAGCTCCATTTGACCAAACTTGAGTAGCATTGCTTGCATGTGGTAATAGAGGCTTATGGAGAGTGGTAGAACCAAACTACTGAAGTTACATTGTTGATAGAGATCAAGTTGGAGGTGATTCAGTGATGGTTTCGATTTGGAAGAGTTTGGGTCCAGTTTAGAACTCAAATTCGTAGTCATAGAGGGGTGGAGGTTGAAGTTACAAGTTCCACAGAAAATCTGTGAGAGACCCGTTTGCACCACCTTCAGTGTTTAACCGATATCTCTCTGTACACTGCTCCGATGATCGTGATTCTTGTCCCTCTGGACACTAGACACAAAGATATTCATTTTGGGCACAAGAACCGTATGATTTCATGGAGAAATGAAGGAGATATCATGTCCCCAAGTTTCGGATTCAGAATCAAACACTGTCCTGGACCAGTCACCTTGTTTCGGGTGTATCTCCCAAGTTACTGGATGCATGCGTATGAACCTTTGACCATCAGAAAGTAGATAAAATTATCTACACAATGGGCACTGGTTTGAAGGGTTTTGGCCACGATTTGACCAAGATACAGGTGTTACGAAACTGCTCACTGATGCTGGAAAACGGATGTGGAATTGGAAATGTTGGTTCCTCAAATTTCGAATCGAATCGCCAAAGTTCGAGAGACGCCAATTCCGTAGTCAAGGAGGAAGCTCAGTAGCTGGGATGTGTGTTTGGTTTCTGTTCCGAAGTTCAGTTTCGAGTATCGGACGAGTTCGGTGCGAGTACGTGATTACGGGGATTGTTCGAGAGGTTACGGTTCGGTCATTTCGTGTGAGGACGTGATTTCTCGCGAGGTCGTCAAATCGGTGAGTTCTATACTCGCTTAGGGATGTTTTTGACATTGAGTCATGTTACTTTCTGAAACGATATTATTGAAAATCCGCTTTGTGAAAACTTGACGAAAACGTTTTATCGAAAAACCGTAAATCGCATAATTGCCCGAATTGATTGGATTGTTGATTGATGATATGTGTTGTTTGATTGTTTAAATCGCTTTCACTAGTCTGGAATAATAATTGTCATGTTAGGATATCGATCGGAAGGGAAATTGGAATCGGAACGGAATGGAAATTACTCATGAAAAGCCTGTTTTCTAGAAAACTGATGGAGACGCACGGATCGTGTGCCTCTGTGCACGGGTCGTGCGCCCCCATCTGATGCTACACGAACTGAATTTTTAAACACACACGGATCGTGCGCCTAGTCGCACGGGTCGTGCGTATCTTTCTGAAAACCTTCTACAACTTTGTTCAACAGCGCACGGATCGTGCGCCTACACGCACGGGTCGTGTGAGACCTTCTGATCCTCAAATTCAAAGTACCTTTTTATCCATCCCAAATGATTCCAATCCTCTTCTAATCCATTCCTCATGGTTCCCCAACAATGTAAAGATACTGATATCATGGAATTGAACATATGTTTGATAGAAAACTTGTGTGTTATGAACGTAACGGAAAACCGTACTTAGATAACGCGAGAGAACACAAGTCAAGGAATATTAATGGACCTCGAGTCCAATCATGTTAAGATAACGAACTTCAAGTTCATCATGTCATGTAAGCTAATTGATTGTACGTCTATAAAGATATAAAAACTCTCAATTCATGTAAACACAACTCAAGTTACTTTCCCTCGGGGAAAGGTAGATGGTATACCTTGTGTATATCGAGGGTGACGATCCTCCAGCTATTAGCATACTAGGGGAGGGGAAGTTATGAGCCCCAGAACCTAGGCTCTCATGTTGCTCACTTGGATTAGTGGGGATGGGTTCACTGAGACGTCCTAACCTTAGCTAAGGCGGGCTTCGAGGTGTTGTGCTAAGTTCATGTTAAAGTATGATCTGTAGTCGCTTATTAGGGCTACATCAGGAAAAATCAGAAAGGTAACGAGTAGTCGCTTATTAGGGCTACAAGTTACGAGAAAACATCATGTATTCACGTGGTCGCTTATTAGGGCCACGAGTTCAGATTCATGTAAAATAAACCGTTAGAGTTGGTCAGGGGTCTCGATAGGACTCACTGAGATAATGTTTATCTCACCCTTCATATTTGTGGTTTTTACAGAGAAACAGGGAAAGGCAAAGGCGACAAAGCATGGTTAGCTGGTGTGACTCGAGGAGTCCGGAAGTTTGTGTTTCATGTTTTAGGCCCTTACCCTTCTGTATTACTTTTGTTATCGGTTGTATAACTATCATGTATAAGTTATAAATCGTTTCCGCTACTTTATGTTTTGAGTATTGAACACCAGAATTATGTGCAAGTCTTAAGTTTTGAAACTTAAGCATTTTCAGGAAGTTTATGAGGTTCAGAGAACCATTTGATATGTATTATCGAAATTTTAGTTGTGTTCAATATTTCAATAACAGGAAGTTACTCTGATGTATGCCATTTGGTGCATTTCGGTGATTCTACATGTTAGAATTTATCGGGGTGTTACAAAATGTGTAGTGTCTTTGTTTTTTGGATGATGATGATATGCATGTTAGTACCATGAGAACGAGATGTATATGAAAACAAATGATTCGTTCTATGGTGATTTTTTATTTTCTAGCAAAATATAATGCCCATGATGACGGATATGTATGGAAAATGCAAATGCATGTATGCATAAAGAAATAAATGTTTGATCCTAATGCAATTATTTTATTTTTCAAGAGGTAGTGCGACATATATGCCGACTCTTATTTTTTAATTTATTGGATGACGAATGATACAATTATAATGAAATGATATTTTTGTTTTATTTGGTAAACATGGAGTTGATGCATTTAAACTAGGATGACAACATGAGGGAAAATAATGATATGTTTTTTGAAATGTAATCTATGACCTTACAAATGATGTGATGCCTACGCTATGTGATACTGATTTTGAATGATTATGTATGAATGTCAGTGCATGTTGAGATGCTCACGTTATATGACTAAAAATTACTCTTTTTTTGTGCGAGGAAATAAAATGCATGACACTCGCAGTGATTTTTTTATGCATAAAAAGGAAAGAGAACATGATGCTTGACATGATTTTGAATCTTTTTGTTGTTCTTGGAACGGGAAGACGGATGCATGAGTATTGGTGAACCAGCTCGCCTTTGATTGAATGAATGAATGTGCGTGAGATGTGAATGTATGGTTTTATTCATCTCGTCGGGGAATCCAAAACTTTTTATTAAAGTATGATTCTAGGGTCTGACTTTCAAATGGTTTTTTATTATACTTTCATCCACCTTTTTTAAAAAGTTTTGTAATTCCCCGGCGGTCATTGAAATGTATGGAAAACGATATATTTAGAGATTTGTTTTTATTATATGCAAAATAAAATAAGAATGCATGAGACATGTTTCAAGAAAAGAAAATAGCTAGAACAAATGAAATATGATTTTTGGTTTTTTTCAAAAAAAAATGGGAAGGAAATGTATCTATGCTTGTTTGAATGAGACAGGATGAAGCTCATTTGTGTCCTAAAAAGGGTTCCTCTGAGAATAGATCTAAGATTCTTTCTACTGAGTGAACCTTTCAAAGGGTAGCTCTACAAGGTCCTAATAAGGTTCCTAGAGCCAACGACCCCGTTCGAGAACGCTAGCCACAACAATAGGCAAGCTATTAGAAGTGATAGCACCCTCGAAGGGACCAAACTCTAGGTGAGACTTTCGTAACCACCGAGCTGGACGTACATCCAGAGGGCCATTACTACGGAGTCTCGTTCTAACCTAGTTTATACTCCAGTCCGGGTATAGGACTATTCCTACGTGTGTGCAAAATTATGATAGTGGAGTGTGTGAAGGAGCAGAATATCAGGAATACCCCCCAAGCTGCAAAACAAACAAACACACATACAACAATAATAGTCTTCTACCCTAGGGTTTATATACATAAAAGAATATAATTGGCAATAAAATAAAAGAATAATCACATATACAAACATAATGGTCTTCTATCCTAACGTTTACATATCATATGAAAATAATATAATATGCAAGAATAAAAGACAAGAGGATAGGGTAAAAATAAACATTAAATCAACAATTAATCCTACAACTAATTAGACTAGGCTTGACTCTCTAAAATGTCCCCAGTGAAGTCGCCAGCTGTAGCGACCGAAAAATCCGGGTTAGGATTCCTCGAAGGTTCAAAAAATGAATTCGCCACCAAAGTTTAGTTTAAGGGCAAATATTGGAAAATCCCTTTGGAATGGATAAGGGTCCTTGAGACCAGATTAGGGTTCGGGAGTCGGTTATGCATGGGGAAGGTGTTAGCACCCCACGACATCCTTCCTAAGGAAGGTTACCTGCTAATTAGTTGTAGGAAAGAAATGTTGATTTTGAAAATGTTAATTTTTACCCTTTTATTGAAAGAAAAAGACTTAATAAAATTTTAGTTTTTTGTGCTTGACAGGAGTGGGCCCCTGCTCCTACGTATCTCCAGGTGCGATGGAGAAATCAAAGCTACGTAGTTCTTGGTGTAGAAAATGTTTGTGGGTTGGTGTTTTTTAATGTAGGGGTTTTAGGACTGTGTGATCTGTGTTGAAGGACCACTGGGGGTCTGAAGGAGCGCTGGGGCTCTGAAGGGCCGCTGAGGGCTGAAGGAGCGCTGGGGCTCTGAAGGACCACAGTTCACTTATCCTAAAACGATGACTAACCCGGCCGTACGACCGACTTAATCCCCTACTTTGAAAATAAGATTTTTGATTTTTTGAAAAGAAAGAGATGTGTTTGTATTTTTTTATTTAGAAATTATTTATTTTAAATAGGGATTTTAGGACCTGATCCGTAACGGTTCATTAGTGGCCTAAAAAGCAGACTAACCCGACTGTACAGTCGACTTAGTCCCCTATTTATATTTTGAAAAAAGAAAATAATTTGTGTATTTAAAAAAAAACTAATGACAAAACTAACAATTAATAAAGAGTAAAGTATTAATAAATAAATAACTATACACATAAATAAATAAATGAATAAATAATTATATACATGGATAAATAAATAAGTATGTACATAAATAAACAGTATACATAATAAATAAATATGTACATAAATAAATAAATAAATAAAATAAATGAATAAATGCAAAACTAACCTCAAGCTGATCAATGCGATCAACGCTGAAATGGACCGAGCAATCTGACCAAATCAACCACGAACCGGACTCCTATCTGGTCCGTTTTCACCCGAAAATCGCCAAGTAAAGGACCTCAACGGCCATCCCAAAAATAACTAAAGCCGGGCTTTTAATCTAATGGACTGCAAAAGCTAGCCCAAAAGAATTAAAGACAGGCTTTTAATCTAATGGACTGCAAATGCTAGCCCAAAAGATCACTTACCCCATCCATTGCCCATGTCCATAGCCTTTGCATCTCCATCTCTTTTATAGCCAAAGACTAGGTAGTTCTTGTTTCTCCCGAGCAATCTAAAACAACATAGAAAAAGCAATTTTCGTTTTTCTCAAACCAGCCTCCGTAAAAGTGTGATTTCGGATTTCTTAACCGTTGGATCATTTTTGTTTTTTGACACAAGGTTCCTGAGACATATATCTTCAATTTCACCGTTCGGATCGCTGAAAAAAGGTCTGAGAAGAGAGAAATTGCATTTGGAACGTAGCTAAAAACTAATCCCGCTTTTTCTCAAACCAGCCATATTGACAGTGCGATTCCGGATTCGTTAACCGTTGGATCGTCTTTGTTTTTCGGACAGCAGGTTCATGAGACATCCATCTTCACTTCTACCGTTCGGATCGTCGAAACGAGGTCTGAGGAGAGAGAAATTTCATTTGCAAAAGTAGAAAAAACAACTCCCGTTTTTCTCAAACCAGCCACCGTACAAGTGCGATTCTGGATTCGTTAACCTTTGGATCGTTTTCATTTTTTGCCAGAAGGTTTTTGAGGCATTCATCTTCTTTTTCACCGTTCGGATCGTCGAAATGATGTCCGAAGAGAGAGAAATCACCTTTGCAAAGTAGCTGCAGTTTTGGGTACTTGGTTTAATTTTGTATTTTTGTAACTTTGGCATTCTTAGGCCAAGTCATGTACATGGGCATTCTCCTTTTTTGTAATAATAATTTTTTATTGCACCTCCCTTTTTTTGTTTTCTTTTGTAATTTGTATTATTTCTTATCTATCTTATTTTTTATTTTCGTTTTTTAATTAAAGAATCTGTAACAAGAAAAATAAATTAAATCTACTATGTAATTTTTTGTGTTGGCATATTTTTTTTAATTTTTGTTTAACCACTATAAAAAGTAATAACAACGCAAAATTAATAAATTAGCGCAAAATGACCTATTCGAGGGATTAGGAATCAAATATCCGCGAAAAACTTTCTTTTTGGATTTTTTTTAATTAGCCGGACAAAATTAGGGTATGACAGAGAACAAAAGGAAGCTATAGGTGCTAGAGAACCAAAACCTCCTTCAAGATACAGACATAAATGTAAACCAAGGATGGCAATAAGAGACCAAAAGGAAGCACGAGGCAAACATTTTCTGCCAGCAACTGCAAGACGAGCTTTTGTTAAATGGGTGCGGAGAAAAGACTGCTGGAAAAAGGCGTAAAAAATAGGCAAAGTAGTAAAGTTACTCCCACATGGAAATGGTTATGTATTGTTTATTTTGACTGTTCTTTCCACAAGTGTACAATTACTTCCACGTACCTTTTTAGCATTTCTGAATGTCACTGCTGTCGTGTACTTGCTATATGTCGGTTACTACTAAATTGCACACTTGTAGTTTCGTTATAACAAAATTAAGTATTTGCTATCCATTTTACAGCAAGTGAATTTTAAAGTGAATATAACCACACTACTGAATTTTAAAGGCTGCTGCAACATATGTGCGTGTATATTTCCATTCACAATCATTAATGCACAAATATGGTTAGATGGTCCAGCAGCCAGTTATTACGTTATTAAGTAGCTTTATATATATATATATATACATATATATATATATATATATATATATATATATATATATATATATATATATAGGGACCACAAATGTGAACCTCCCAAAAAATGATATTGAAATGTTAATAGTATACATTTGATTGTTAACAGTCACATTTTTTTTATTTTAAGAATGGTCCCTAACCTCCAAAGTGAACTTATAAGATTGTTAGATACAACTTACCATTTGTTTGCGCCGGACCATTGGTTAGATGTTGCAAAACCTCAAAAAAATGATATTGAAATATTAATAGTATACATTTGAATGTTAACATACACATTTGTTTAATTTTAAGAATAGTACATAAAATTCAAAGTGAATTTATAAGATTGTTAGCTGCAACTAACCATTTGTTTGCGGACCATTGGTTAGATGTTGCAAAACCAAAAACATGTAGTACGGTGGTTAGTTGACACTAACCAAAGATTGTATATATAATGGCTAGATAACAGTGTCATCTTATTTTTAGATTATGACTATGGTTAGCTAGCACTAACCACATATGTGCACCTCTATGGTCAGCTGTCACTAACCACTAAATTGATATAGTGTGGTTAGAAACCAGCTTCAACGGATTTGCCCTGTATTTTTCATAAATGACTTACGCGCAAGTAACCGTGAAAAACTGATTTTAGTCCCATGTTCATCAACTGCATAATGAGACATCAATGGCGTAAATGAAGTGCGTCCTTCAATGGTGTGGATCAACTGTGTCGTCCGTTTTTGCAACAACTGTGGGCGTCCTATTTCTTTGCGTGAGTGCGTTTTTGAGACTTACTTTTGGTGATGTAATGGCGTGCGAAGAAGAGTGTGGAATATATAATAAAGATCATGAAAAAGAAGAAGAAGAAGAATGTGAAAGAAAAAAAAACGTGAAAAATAAAGAAGATGAGCGTAAAAGAAAGAGAAAATCTGAGAGAAAATCGTGGAAGAGAAATTAATGGAAAAAAAACTGATTTTTTTTTAATTGTCTCTAAAAAATGGCCCATTAAATGGTTAATTAAATTAAATTATTTAATGTAATTAAAACAAAAAAAAGACTATGACACAAATACCCTTATTCAATACTAGCCATTAGATTGAATTTCTTTGAAATTTTGTGAATCGAATGGCTAGTACCTATTTAGTAAATATTATTTAGTAAATATTACTAAGCAAAAGGCTTAGTAACACGAGCCATAGCCTTGGTAAGGACTTGACCGTAAAACGCTGGCTACATAAATGGAGATACTCAGGCAAGGACTTAGAATCAGTACCTTTAACGCGAAATATTTATGGTGCCATTGGGGTACAATATTATTCCTGCAATATCTTCTCAGTTTTTTTTTTGACAACTCTCATCAGTTATTTAGGGTTTGAATGTTTATACTTGAGTGAGGTTCCGATTTTAAATTAGCCCGTAGGTTCTAAGTTTTGAATTATGCATTTTGTTAAACAAAGTGATGGCGATGAACCAGACTATTTAGTTTTAAAAATAAATGTTGAAAGACAATGTCTATATGTTGTTGGTAGGACAATATTTGTCACTCACCAAGTAAACATGTTTAGCAACAGGAGAGACTCGTGCTCACCGGGGTTTAAGAGGGGGATGCAGTATCGGGTATAGTGTAGCCAAAGTCTTCTAAAGAACAGAAATAGGTGATCCCCCTTTAAATAATGTAGTGGTTGAACAATAATGTGGGATATTTGCCTGAACATGTGGGACATGTCAAAGTGAATTAAAAGGGTTTACAAAGTTTTGAGAGAGTAAGCCCTTATAGTCAATATATGGTTGAAATGCATTTAAAGTGAATTAACAGATGATACTCATAATATTATGTAGATATTAAATTTACCAGCTTGGTCCCAATGACTTCATCAAAGGTGAGCCATTTGATGTGTGTCTCAACAAACTTGGATGGATCGACAATGTTTGGCACTTTTGGTTGACTTGCGTTTGTTGGGGTATATCACCATTAATGATTGGGCGATGTAAGATGGGATAGAAAACTTCTTCACCTTTGCTAGTGGTAACGTTGATGGAAAAGTTTCCAATAGATGTATATGACATGCGCACCCAAGCTCCATGATATAAAGTATAAAAACGAACAAAGTTCTTCCAACCATCATTTAAATACATAGAAGTTCCACGCCTCAAAACACGAATGCACATGACATTAGAACGAGGGTCAGTCATGGTGACATTCATTGGTAACGTAGAACTGAACTTTGAGGAAAATGACATAGGCAGTAGCTTCATATCCTATAAAAAAGGTTCAATGTATTAAAAATGAAATATAACTGTAAGAAATGAAAAACATAGCTTCTAGACTTAGTATGTTTATATATTAACGAACCTCGTTAAGAGATAGTTCCAAGTAAAAGGTTTCTGGAAAACACGAAGAAGTGATTTGTCCCGTTTGTGTATTTGGAACAGCATGTGGTTGAATCTGATAGTTAAATTAAAATCAAACAAAAATGTTATAAACAGAACATAAAAAATGATACAACTTCTTTTGTTTTAAAGGGAGTGTTCCATTTTGTCCGTCAAGTTTCCATGTAATGGGTGATATAGACCTACCTTGTTTGAGTTGAAGGTGGTGAGAAGCTCATGTATGTGAGAGTAATTCATTGGAAAATCTTGGTAGAGGGTTGGAGTTATGCTTTGAGGAGGGTGGTTATATATAAATTTATCACAATCCCTACACATGTTAGCTGGTTTATTTATGGAAATGAAAAGGGTATGTCTACTCAATGGAGTTAAATGATGATTAAAGAAAAATCTGTAATGCAGGAGTCAAATCAAGAGTTGGATTATAATATATTGTCGGCTGTTATCTACAAAAGGATAGACAAAATGAACTTTGATTGAAGAAAAACAGTAGTAATATTTGTTCAATATGTTAAGTAATAGTGCTAAAATCAGGGTTTGAAAGAATGGTTGGAGCGATATCTCGATGTGGATATGCTGCAAAATTGTTGGGCCCAGGGATATGAGTGACAAGGGAAGTATAATGAGAGTTAAGAATGTGGTTGAGGGTGAGTAGTGTTTGTATGAGGAATGTGAGTACTGAAACAAGGTGTGGAGGGAATTTTGCTATCAACTAATTGCTTCAATTCTGGAATAGTTGACTTATGTGGGGGAAAGAACGGGTATATGTTATGGGGATGGGATGTGTACTGCAGAATTGATCATTTTGGGTACAGGCCATTATTGTTAACTCTGTTAAGTGTGTGTGAACACGCCCCGTTTGTCAACTTTGTGAGATTTTTTCCTTGTGCATATTTTGAACCGCCCGTGCATAGTTAATAACTTAATATATGCATATTCTACATATAGAAGGTCTCTAGATATAGAAAAGTTGGGTAAAAAGTACATAGCTAAATGCATGCAGCATATATTCCCGCTGAAATAGCTGAAAAATGGACGTAAATTTTTACATGTACGGATTATTCCCGCTTATTATGGAGGATAGCAGACTAGGATTTAGAAGAAGAGATAATAATAATAATAATAATAATAATAATAATAATAATAATAGATGGACCGAGCAATTCATCAAACATGTGGCGTTGTACTGTTGTAGGCTGATACTTTACATAGGCAATTCATCAAACAATTGGGGTTAGTCACCAATTATATTTTGTCAAAAAAAAAAGTTCAACATTTATTACTTCTTGAATATTATTGGCTTGGACCAAATATAATAAGCAAAATACCAAAACCATCATAATTAAGCAAATACATTAAAATTTCTTGAGCATTTAATACTCATATAAATTTATATTATTTCATTTCACAAACCATAGAACATAGATAGTAATAAGAAAACTATTAGAACCCTATCCGCCAAGTTTCTCTCGACTTCTTTCCCATTTACAGATGAAGGGTGTTTTGGGCCATTATTTGGCCAGGAACCACCCATGTACATCATTTTTTTCTCTTTTTTTAATCTAAATAAGTGATTATCACATAGATCTAATTTTTGCTTCTTGTTTTTCATTGGTTTCGCCGTCTAAGTGCGACGTTTGTTTTGTTCGTCATCTTGGTGTGGCATTTTTTGCTTTTCCGTCTTGTTGCGGTGTTCGTTTGTTTCAAACTGATATATTAACTTCAATACATTACATATTTCGTCAATGATTTGTGCATCAACGTTACATATTTGGAGGCATGACTATTCTCGTGACTTTGATTTTGTAATATTTGTAGGCATTTTGTCATTTTATGTTATTAACTCAGGTGTTGTGAGTTTGTTAACGGGTTCACCCTTTTCGTTTTTAGCGATGTTGAATTTGTATCGTTTTCGATGTATTCTCACAATGTGAATGAATGAAATTTTTTTTAGTAAAAATAAAAGAAAAAAGAACATAGACAGTAGAAATATTATAGATATAAATGAAATGTAGGAGATTTTTGTAAAAAAAAAAGAAATATAGGAGCTATAGAAATATTATAATATAAATGCTTAAATATATTTAATTCAATGTTTATTGATTAATAACACTAAGTAGACTTTTGATAAGTATTGGGGATTTTTTTCTCAACCAATTGCTCAGGCGGTTTTGAGAAATTAATTCTAGATTAAACTTTGGCTTAAATATCATTTACCCCCTGCAAATATCACGTTTATCCATTTATCCCCCTGTAAAAAAAAAAATTTAAAACAAACCCTGCAAAATGTAATTGTATCCTGTTACCCCACTGCTGTTAGTTTTGGTTAACAACGTTAAGTCTAGGCTGACTTGGCTGACATTTGGGATCTAGTTAACCTCCTACAAATATTAAGTGTTTCTAGTTACCCCCTGCAAATATTAAGTGGGGGGTAGTTACCCCTGCAAATATTAAGTGTTTCTAGTTACCCCTGCAAATATTAACGCTGTTAGCCAAAACTAACAGCAGGGGGTAACTGGATACCGTTACATTTTGCAGAGTTTGTTTTAAAAGTTTTTTTTTGCAGGAGAGTAAATGAATAAACGTGATATTTACAGGGGTAAACGATATTTAAGCCTTCAACTTTTCCACTATTTAATTCTAAAGCCTCATAGTGCAGTCTTTCGGAATGGACTCAATTCCCTAAGTCCAAAAAGTTATCCAAGTAATTCCAAATCTTGCACAAAAGGCTAGTAATTCAAGATGTCTGGGAAAAATAGTTTCATTGATAAATGATTTAAAAGCCTTTATAGTATATTCAGGGAAAATCATAATGTTTGGATCAGTCTCACCAAACCACTTAATAAACTATTGAGAAAACTTTAATGAAATAGCCTTCTTGAACCAAATAATCTAGATGTGGTTAAATGAAATAGCCTTCTTGAACCAAATAATCTAGATGTAGTTATAGGGTTCTTGATAAAGAATATATATATATATATATATATATATATATATATATATATATATATATATATATTGTCATACCCTAATTTTTTCTGCTCTTTTTTTTACTACTCGTTTAATCCACTATGAGCTAGTTTCTTGATTCATTTGGGCCTAAGCTAGAATGTTATCTTATTGGGTCCGGTTTCTTATTTTCATTTGGCTCAACGTAATCCTTTGTTTTTTTATTTACAATTATCCAAAAATACAAAAATAATAAAATTACAATAATTAAAAAATATACAATAACAGCAGAATTAATAAAACATTTTATTTAACACAATAATTAATAAAAAAAACAAAAATAAGTGAAAAATTACAAAAAATGCAAAAAGCCCAAGACCCAATTCGGCCATAACTGCTGCGGCTGCTGAGGGTTTGTTCCAACCCTAATCTTGTTGAGAAAGCTTCCTCCTAGTTGGATTCGAGCTGGCCAAGAACCTGAAATAGAAACAAAATATTGGATCATTAATTTTTTGATTCAATTCTCACCTATAAAAACCAGCAGAATCAGATAGAAAAAAAATACAACAATGAGAAAACACAACAATTCACAAACACAAAAACATAGAAAATTAGACACAAAACAGAGAAAAATCAGAAAAAGAGACGTTCTTGAAAATTAGGGTTTTCATCAAAACCCTAATCAACCCAAAAAACTGATTTCAAAGCGAAAAAGGAGAGAAGCAGCAGCAGAGAAGCAACAGTAAGTAGTATTAGCAGCAAGCAATAGGAGATTATTCAGAAGCTGGAAAAGAGGTTGGTAATAACAAATTTCGTTTTCCTTAATTTTGTACATAATAGGCTTTTTTTTAGAAATGTAATTGTTAATAATTTGATTTGAAATCAGTATCAAAATAGTGTATATGAACTAAGGAAAATAGAGTAGTTTCAGTTTATGTTTTCATGGCTGTAAATATTAGTCCTGTTAGAAAATAGATTAGTGTCAGTTTCAGTTTTTTTTGTTTTTATGAACAAATAGAGGCTTAACTTAGGATTATGAATAAATTAGGGTTTTAATTTTGAACTATGAACAGTTTAGTTTTTTTTTTAAATAGAAATATAGGAAGCAAAAACAAAACAGAATTAGAGGCTAGAACAAAAAACAAACATCAACCAGAATCTGTCCTTTCTCTTGAAATCAATTTAGGTTTTTTAGAAATTTTAGAACAGAGTAGGAGAGAGGAGGAGGAAAGAAATACAAAAAAAGGGAACCGGAAGTATACCGGTGAGTTCCGGCCACCGTAGACGATGGTCGTTCGTCCTACCGTCGCCGTCGTCCACCCAACTGAGTTGTCGTCAACCGTGTAGCCCATTAACGCCGCCGAACCCGTCGCTTTCTCCCCTTCGAGCCACCGTGAAAAACCAGGAAGACCATCGTGGTCATCCCATCAGCACCCATGATGGCCTCGAGAACCACCATCAGCCCCTCTATTGTCGCCATTAACCGGCGTCGTTAACCGCCACCACGAACTCGCCATCTATAGCTCTCTCTCTCTCTCTCTCTCTCTCTCTCTCTCTCTCTCTCTCTCTCTCTCCCTATCTCCCTCACCGTGTTTCCTCTCCTAATCACCGTCCTCCTCTGTCCGTCGCCGTCGTTCACCGCCACCACCGCGCCGTGGCCACCAACCGTCGCTTGGCCGTGGGTCACTTCGCGTAACCTCCCTCCTTCTTATCTTCTATTTCGTTCTCTTCAATTCCCAGTCCTTTCCCTTCTCTCTTTTCTCACTGTTGCAAAAAAAATTGGTTTTCTCTCTCCAAGGAAGTGGAGAACGGCGCTGGAGATTGAGGGAGTGAATTAGGGTTGCGAAAATTTCGATTTTACCTTATGTACTGCCTTTTTATTTATTTAATTTAGAGGTAAAAATAACTCAATTTACTAATTACCACCCCTCAGTTTAATAATACACACCCTTCTATGCATCACCAAAACGAAATTGGGCTTCCTGCTACGCACCCCCACTATTTATAATATAACATCCCTGAAACTATTTGCACACCACTTTTACTATTGCACCCTCTTTACGTTTTTTAATTCTTCTTTACAAAAAAACTATTTCTCTCACAA
The DNA here is from genome assembly GCA_039519185.1 of Astragalus membranaceus. Lineage (NCBI taxonomy): Eukaryota > Viridiplantae > Streptophyta > Magnoliopsida > Fabales > Fabaceae > Astragalus > Astragalus membranaceus. Next base: position 48,715,945 of record CM076849.1, read on the forward strand.
ACTTACATTTTTCTATAAAAATAAATAAACTCTTTTCCAAAAATGCAAATAGAGGACTAAGCCGACTATACAGTCGGGTTAGTCACCGTTTTAGGATGAATGAGCCGTACGGCTCAAAAGTCCTAGAACCCCTATAAAAATAAGTAATTCTTTTTAAAAAAAATCCCACATACAATCTCTTATAAAAAAAAACAAATAGGGGACTAAGTCGACTGTACGGTCGGGTTAGTCATAGTTTTAGGACAAATGAATCGTACGTATCAGGTCCTAAAATCCCTATTTAAAATAAAATTTCAATTCAAGAAAACACAAACACACAAACATTTCCTTCCTTTCCAAAAAAATCTAATTTTCAAAAATAGGGGATTAAGTCGATTGTACAATCGGATTAGTCAACTTTTTAGACAAATGAACTGATCACTCAAAAGTCCTAAAATCCCTAAATAAAAAACACCAACAAACAAATTTTTTCTACCAAGAACTACGTAGCCTTTGATTCTCTACCAGGAGATACGTAGGAGCAGAGGGCGGGCCCACCTCTGTTAAGTGCACTAATAAAAAACCATTTTTAGTCTTTCTCTAAATATTCCTTTTCTTAAATTCAAATAAAATATCAAGTTTCTTCTTTCTTCTAATCTCTTTCAAATTCAAAATAAAAGGGTAAATTAAATGTTTTCAAAATTAACTACCACTTCTACAACTAATTAGCAGGTAACCTTCCTTAGGAAGGATGCCGTGGGGTGCTAGTACCTTCTCCACGCATAACCGACTCCCGAACCCAAATCTGGTCTCAAGGACCCTTATCTAACTCAAAGGGATTTTCCAATGTTTGCCCTTAAACTAAACTTTGGTGGTGACTTCATTCAGAACCTTCGAAGAATCCTCACCCGGATATATAATATCAATTAAGTGTCCATGTAATCATAGTAAGAATAAAGATGAGGTGTAAATCCTTTTGAGAATGATCAAGTTGAAAATGGGTGTACAAATAATTCTAAGATTAGGAATGAACTCTGTCACATAATTAATTGTTCCGAATTGGGCCAAAAAGCCCAATCAAGATAAGATACAGCCCAAACTCTAGAACGGAAGCCAGCCCAAACAGCGCCTACGCAGGGGGAGACAAGATTTCCTCCTAAGCTCAATCCCGCTCAGATCTTACGGCCCTAGATCGACTAAGGCATGAGGCAAGCACCTCTGCGCCTATAAATACGACACCGCTCATTAGAACCAGGTACACTCTCTTATAAGTACCTTGCATCCACTTCTAACTGCTGACTTTGGCATCCGAGTGTTTGCAAGTACACACCACCGATCCGACCTCAAGCTCGGGAAGGGACGACTTCAACCAACCTCTACCAACTGCAACCTCGGACCCCGGTCTCGGAATCAAGGTACAGAACATTAATAAACTTAAAAATCTTTGTAACTGATTTTTATATTTTAATTCGTCAAGAATGTTTCTCTGCAAATTCTACTGTTCTACTAATAGGAGTAATTGTTCCTTTAAATACTTCAAATCCTAAGAATATGGTTTTTGTTTGAAATCATTTCATTTTTCTTTCGGATGAAATTAGCCCATTTTCTTTTACTGTGTCAAGAATTTCTTCAAATGTTTAAAATGTTGATTAATTGAGGTTGAGATTACTATCTCATCATCTAGATAAACTAGAGTACGTAAGTTATGAGTTGTTATTAAATATTTTATTCATAATATTTTGAAATTTCGTCGGTTCATTTTTATATCCTAAAGGCATAACATTTCATCCATAATGTCCATAGAGTACGCAAAAGTGATTTTATACTTATCTTCTTTAATTAATTGAATATGATAATAATTATATTTTAAATAAAATTTTGAAATTATAACGGAGTTATGTAATCTTCCAATTAGGTATTTTTCATTAAGAATTGGACACTTAATCCATTTTAAATCTTTATTCAATGTTTATATATAATTAATGATTAATCTCGGTGCTTCTCTTTCTAATTCTTGTTTAAGACACTTAAACAGATTCCTTTCAAGGAAACATGGATATAAGATGCCTAATCTCTGAGTAGGTTCCAAACAATTTTTTTACAATGAAGATAGCTAAGATAGTGAGAGTAAGTTATCTTCTTTTTAGGTTACCTAACATTCATGAATTGAGACTTAGGTGAAGTTGTTCAGGAATACATAAGTATATTTAGTCATTTTTTTAGCAATGTAGTATTACCAATGTTATATGATGTTTGTGTAGTAGAACAATTGTGGAGATATAATGCATAATATTAGTAAATGACACAAAAACTATCGTGGTATACCCTTACCAATAATGGGCTACATCCGCTCCTCTAGTGTCCACTATTTCACAAATAGTACATTTACACTTCACCACACCTTGGTCCTTTTAGCTTAGTAAGTAGTACATTTACACTTCACCACACCTCGACAAGTTGTTCTCTTACAAATTTGAACCTTACTTTCCAATTTACACTTACTCTCAAGTTTATCGCACATTATGACTCACCTAATAAGTACCACAAGTCTATGTATGGCGGAAAGAGGGACTCATAGAGAATTATAAGTAACTTGTTTCAATACAAATAAATCTTTCTTGTTTATTGAATTACATTCTTTATAACCTTTTTTGTTCGTTTCAGTGAAGTATTAGTTAGAGCTAGCCATGTTACACTAACTAAAGGAGACTTTTATTGTCTGTTGCCAGGAAAGATCGTCACACCTGAGGTTTTTGTGTTATTACTTGATTGTTGCATTAATATAAGGTTGTATTATATTTATGTTTTTCTATTATAATTCGTAATTTATTAAAATAAAAAAATATAGATGATAGCGTTAGCATGCGTGAAGACGCAATGGGTTCAAACCAGTGTTGGTGGTAGCAAGAATGTGAGCACTCTTCCACCATCATTTGTGGTATGTTTTTTAGTTGCTATTTTTTTAATATGTAGTTGTGTATGTTTTGTTTTGGTGAGTTATATACTAAACCGTTACAATGTCAACTTGATCTCATAAAACTATATTGCAGGACAACATATTTGGTGGATCCTACACTTTGTATGATATGATGACCAATTACGCAAGGGCAGAATGGATAGAGCCTTTTCCCAAACTTAAATATGTTAGTAATATATATATATATATATATATATATATATATATATATATATATATATATATATATATATATATAAAACTAGAGCTACCTCTTTCAGAAAAATTCTCTGTAAGTTATCAACTTTTATAAATAAATCATGAGTTTACCGTTTTACTCTTTATCTTACTTTTGGTTAGTATGTATCAATTTAAAAGATCATTAGTACTATTTATATGATGTTATACACACTGTTACTTCATTTCCAACGCCGCCTTCAAATCACTCCCATTGTTCAAACTGCTTAAGAAAGAAGCAACTTTCGAATGGACTCCAGAGCGGGACGAGGCACTCTCCCGGCTCAAAAAGGTCCTATCCGAACCTCCCATACTAAGTCGGCCGAACCCAGGGGAAGATTTATTTTTGTATCTAGCCATATCAGACGAGGCCATCGGAGCCGTACTTGTCAGGGAGACCGGAGCTGGTCAAAGCCCGGTATACTTCGTGAGTAAAGCTCTGCATGGACCGGAGGTGAGGTATCAGAAAATAGAGAAGATCGCTTTTGCTCTACTCATCTCGGCACGCCGCCTCCGACCTTATTTCGTCGCCCATCAAATCGTGGTGCGGACTAATTATCCAATTCGGCAGATCTTGCACCGACCCGACTTAGCAGGTCGAATGATCAAATGGGCGGTAGAACTCTCCGAGTTCGGAATCAAATACGAAACAAGACCGGCTATGAAAGCCCAGGTACTTGCCGACTTTATCACAGAGATGGCGCCCGCCGATCCGGATGACGGGGTATGGACGCTTCACGTAGACGGGTCCTCAAATCCAAAAGGAAGTGGTGCTGGGTTAATGCTTGAAAGCCCGACGGGCATCATAATCGAAGTATCACTCACATTCGGTTTCCCTACCTCAAACAACCAGGCGGAATATGAGGCGTGCATAGCTGGACTCCGGCTTGCGATCGACCTCAAGATCTCCCGACTTTCCCTAAATACCGACTCATTATTGGTGGTATCCCAAATCGGGAAACAGTACGAGGCTAAAGATCCGATCTTGCAAAGGTACCTAACCCAAGTGCAGGAGCTGCTCTCCCTTTTTACATTCACGGAAGTGAAGCACGTTCCAAGATCGGAGAATATCCGGGCTGACATCCTTTCCAAGCTTGCCAGCACAAAAGTTCCGGGAAATCACCGGTCAATAATCCAGGAAACACTGAGCAAGCCCAGCGTAATCTTGAACCCGGAAGCAAGTCTTTCTATTAATGTAGTAGAAGAAAGCCAGGGCTGGATCGCGCCACTAATAGACTATATCAGAACGGGGAACGAGCCTCCGGACCCGAGTAAAGCCAAGATCCTCCGGAGGAAGGCCTCCTCTTTTTCCATAATCGATGGAAGCCTCTACAGAAGAAGCCTGTCGGCACCACTGTTGAAGTGCATCGAGGGAGGAGAAGCGGACTACGTCCTGGCCGAGATCCATGAGGGAATATGCGGCCAACACCTTGGAGGTCGATCCCTGGCTCGAAAGGCATTAAGGGCGGGATACTTCTGGCCAACCATGGAGACCGATGCAAGAAATTACGTAAAGAGGTGCAGTAAGTGTCAGATCCACGCCAAGGTCCACATAGCACCCCCTACGGAGCTCACCAGCTTAAGCTCGCCATGGCCATTCGCTTGGTGGGGAATAGATCTCTTAGGGCCATTCCCAACTGCCCCCGGCCAGGTCAAATACCTCATAGTAGCGGTGGATTACTCCACCAAATGGATTGAAGCTGAGCCCTTGGCCATCATCAGCGCTAAGAATTGCATCAAATTCTTCAAGAAAAATATAATGACTAGATTCGGGATCCCCGAGGTTGTAGTCACGGACAACGGAACACAGTTCGCCGACAAAGGTTTCAGGAAACTCATGTCAGACCTTAAGATCAAACACCGATTTACCTCGGTAGAGCACCCTCAGACAAACGGTCAGGCCGAGGCCGCCAACAAAGTCCTTCTCAATGGACTGAGGAAACGACTTGACGAAGCAAAGGGAAACTGGGTTGAAGAGCTACCTTACGTGCTGTGGGCCTACAGAACTACTCCACAGAGCTCAACGGGGGAAACCCCTTTCCGACTTTCGTACGGGACAGAGGCCGTGATCCCGGTGGAGATCGGGGAGCTGAGCTGGAGGACACTCCACCCGAAACCTCCGGGGGACAATAGTCAGGCGTTGAAGGAAAACCTCGACCTCGTCGACGAGGTCCGAGGTCAAGCTTTCCTTAAAGAAGCAATAGTAAAGCAGAGGGTAGCAGTACGATATAACTCGAAAGTGATCCCCAGAGACCTTGAAATCGGTGATTTAGTTTTACGGAGAGCCGATGTCGGTTTGAAGAACGCCGCACAGGGCAAGCTCGCCCCCAACTGGGAAGGACCTTACCGAGTTTTATCTAAAACCGGCAGAGGTGCCTATGAATTGGAGACCTTGTCCGGCAAGGCGATCCCAAGAACATGGAACGCAACTAAACTGAGAAAATACTACAGCTGACTCTCATCTTACCTAAAGAGCGGTGTATACCGACGTTATTCTTATCTTATCTGGAGAACGGTGTATACCGATGTTATCAATTATGTTTGCGGTGTATACCGACGTTATTCTTATCTTATCTGGAGAACGGTGTATACCGATGTTATCAATTATGTTTGCGGTGTATACCGACGTTATTCTTATCTTATCTGGAGAACGGTGTATACCGATGTTATCAATTATGTTTGCGGTGTATACCGATGTTGTAACTCATCTTATCTAATGAACGGTGTATACCGATGTTATCCTATATGATTGCGGTGTCTACCGATCTTATCGCCTATTCTATTTTCCTCTAGCTGACCGAGGTTTGTCGCTACCCTAAGGGGTGAGTTCGATCTGGGCCGAGTCCCGGTAAACTACCCCGAAGGCGT